>JAPYKE020000021.1:0-1200000 GCA_028554795.2 Sinohyriopsis cumingii
TTGTATACAATAATCTGTAGCTGAAACCGATATCGCAATCTAAGTTATACTTTTATCGTTTAACGATATATTTCAAACAAAGCAAGGCATTTAAAACAAAGCAAACGTGGCAATGGTACTTACGATAATACATCGTAGCTATCCCCAAGTCCATTAAATAGCTTTAGATCTACCATTTTATCGAAATTTAACACTGTCTGAAACAACGCGTGTTAAATACGAGAACGGCGCTAGACTAACACTGACAACGTCCCATGTCAACCAGCAGATGACGTCGAGAATGTAGTGACGTCAACAGTTGCTTAGAATTTCGAAGTTCTTTAGAACAGACACTAAGAAAACTTTCGACCGCGGTATTTCTGAACTTAACGTGGTATAGTACAATTATATTAGCGACCAACAATTCAATGTTCTTGGGCAGGGGACTGACACTTTCCGTCTCTTAATACTGGAAATTGTCTTGATATTTGACATGCATGTCAATTGTTGAATGCGTTTAAATCTTAAAGTAGTACATAAAGAGGAATAATTAGGCTAACGTTTTAGCAGATACCGTTAAAGAGACCCTTCTGACATTAGAGAACGTATTGCTCAAAGTCGGAACCGTTGATAATGAAGAATACAATTTATTAGCTATACTACTGATGTAGGCAGAACAACTGAGTTGGATGCCAACCCTGGAAAAAATATGTGTCAGAGAGGGCAGGCAAATACAAAACACACATGCTTACCAACCGAGAAAATATTTAGTCGACTTGAAAAAAAATGATTTAACGTTCAAGCAGAAAACAAACGCGCTCCTGAAAATATCAGGATCAATCGAAGCAATACAAAGAAAACGTAAACTTAACACATTCACATACACTAGTAAATAACTAAAACAGGGCATGCGGCGTTGTTTTTTTTCTTCTTCGGGTGTGTGTGTTTTCGTTCCTTTTTTTTATCCGAATTTTTTCGGAAATTTAGATTTGGCCCGATTATGTTTCACACCATTTTGTTTTTCGCTGCGTTGGCATACTTGACACGTGTCAAAGATGTGATCACAAATTTTAAAGAATAATTTGTGACATATATAACCGTTTTGTAAAAAGATAATTATTGAAAACTCTTTGTCACGAATAACGAAAGGACGCATATAATGCTGATATCTCCGATTAGGACTCACAGTACTAATTCATTTTCCAGAGTAAACCTATGCAAACCCCATGATATTAAAAATAAAATAACTTAAATTGTTTGAGTGTTCATGATCAAACCTATATTTATTAGTATAGATGAAACCCGGATGTCAACTTCTGTGTAGAGGAAAGGATATGAGGCGCGGCATTTTCTGGACCTGCATCTGATCTGTTTGAAACATGTACTTTCAATTCCGCACCAAAGAGTCAGGAGCGAATTTTAGTAATGAGTGTTACAAACTCAAGACTGTTAAAGGACTAAACTTCCAACAATAAAAATTGTCTCTCTTACAACTAGGGTAAGTGCTCAAAAGATTCTTTTTCCTACAACATAACTTACATTATTAACCAATCATGGTCAGCCTAACCCATATATATTTATTTTAGGTTCACCCATTTCCAGGCTGCTTCCCATTTTTCCATATCATTAGTACCGCGTGTCCTTTATCTGGTATCTATTCTGCAACAATGATCGAAGAAAAGCAGTCTAAAAACAAGACTAGCCTATTTACAACTTACGGAAAAGTAGTATCTTTAATAATGTAATAACATATTGGCCTTAGAAATTTTCTTTAATATTGAGAACCCTTTACATAACGTCACGTTGGTTAACTTAGCAACTTAATATGAGAGAAGTAATTGGCTAATCAAATCAATCTGAAAAAGAAGAAGAAAGGACAAGCCAAGTCAGATGAGTGTGTGTGTGTGGGGGGGGGGAGGGAAATGGGCAGACATACAGGTACATATGTAGGTAGGCAGGCAGGCAGGCAGGCAGGCAGGCAGATGGACAGACAGACAGACATATAGATAGATAGATAGATAGAATTTGAATTGGATATGTAATATAGCTTTAACATGTTTTCAGTTCCTATCACTAACTGTTACTGCTGAGCGCCAAGCGATATGTATTTGGTATGACTCGGCCGGGAACCGAACCCGCGATAAAGAGAGAGAGAGAGAGAGAGAGAGAGAGAGAGAGAGAGAGAGAGAGAGAGAAAGATGATAAATGTGGAAATATCACTTGTGATTGTGAATTAGATCTGACTTTTGAAATAAGGCAAATTGAAATCCAGACATTGATTGCACCAAATAGAAAACGTGTTTATTTCGCATAACACAAACTGTTAAACGAATACGGGTTATTCGGAGAGGTAAAAAAATTGAATCAATATATTTATAGTAGTAAACACATATTGATAAACAACAATGAAGGACACTTCACTTTGCGGTGGGTATTATTTAATGGAATATTATCAAATTATCAGAATCTAAAAAAATGTACGTACAAGTATTGCATACATAATACCTTAACAAAACAAGTAAAAACAGTGCATACCTTGTATACATTTATGGATTTGAATAGGGGCATGACAACGTAATATGCGTAATAAAATTAGGTGTAAAAAGGCTCTGTACTGAAGTGCTCCAAGAAAAAAAAACATTCGAAAACCATATAAAATTAAAATGAAGCTACAACAAAATTATTAAAACAGACAAAACAAACAACTAAAAAAAAAAGAAAACTGAAATTTGATGCTAAAATTTCTGTTCCAGTTACTATTGTAATACTCCATAGGGGTCTTTTTACATAGCGAATTCAATGCTAGCGTGAATCCCGCCAAAAGGCATTTTCCCCCCTGATCTCCAAGGATTTCTGTTCGTCGGTCGGTTACTGGTATAAACGATACCAATTGTACAAACCCAGATGGGCGGAGCTTAAGGACTGGCGGTACTTTTTCAACTCCAATAGTAAACATATGTAAACACTATCATATTCAAAATTCAATAACTTAAAATTTCTGGGTGCTGATGATGAGACCTATAATTATCCATGCACATCTAACCTTGGTGCAAGCTTATGTGTGGGGAACACAATATGAGCCACGGCATTTTGTTTGTCTACATGTGCACGAAACAGTATTGAGTACTCCTGAGTCAAGCCTGTACAAATAGTAAAATTGCATCAGTAGAAATATTTCTATCTTTTTTGAAAAAAAATTACATCTAGGATAAGCTATTTTAAGATATTTTTACTAAAATTTTAATTTTCTTTATGGCATCACGGTACCAATTGTTTTTCCATATACCTCAATGTTAATGTTTTGTGAAATAAATATACTTTCTGTCCAACTTGGGCATGCATGTCACACACTGTCATATAGAACACTGCTAGATTGTCAATTTGACAATGATATAACCAGTTACTCCATTGCATTTAAGAGAGATAACTCTACTGGAACTAGACAGGGGTAAGAGTTATCTAGTCACAACAGGCACATTTTCAGCCATGTGTACCATATTTAAAAAAAAATCATGAAAGATACAAAATATGACCTAGATAGAAATTAACACAAACTCACATGTTGCCAAGAGGCTCAACTTTTTTTTAAAGCCAAACAGAAAGTACAACTCTTACATAATGCACCAATTACAGTTAGTGTTGTTCTTTAATTCTGAATACAATGTTCCATACACCTTAAGATCCGCCCACCTGGACTTGCGCAATTGGTACCGTTATACCATTATTAAACAGTTATGGACCACCAAACCCGTAAATCCTCTATTATTTCTTCACCCATTTCTATAGTTCTTGCGTACAATTAGTACCGTGTGTCCTTTAGGTGTACGGAACAGTGTGTTCAGAAATAAACTACAAAATTAGCTGTGATTGGGGCAATATGTAAGAGTTGTACTTCCTGTTAGGATTTTATTTTATTTTTTAAAAATGAGCCTCCTGGTAACATGTGAAATTATGACAATTTATATCTAGATTATGTGTTGTATTTTTATGATTTAAAAAAAATAATTGTAGTACACATAACTGAAAATGCTTCAGCTGTGACTAGATAACTCTTACCCCTGTCTAGTTTCAGCAGAGTTATCTCTCTTAATTGCAATTGGGTGCCTGGTTTTGTCCCTGTCAAATTGTCAATCTAACATTTTTCTCTATGACAGTGTGTGACATGCATGCTGAGGTCGGATAGAAAATATATTTATTTCACAAAACATTAGCATTGAAGTCTATGGAGAAACAATTGGTACCGAAATACCTGCTGTGACAATTGGAACATTGGTCAGTTACTTCCCCCTGATGTGATAAGGTGGCGCTTTAGTCAGGTAAACCCCTTCAATTCCGGTTTACTTCGTCTATGCTGAACCCATACTCGTGACTGTCTGAAAAATGCTTGTCGTGCCTCAGTGAAAAAGCCTATTACCTGTACTAGCCACATTTCTATTAAGATGGTTGGTCAAATGCATCAGTCGCACAATGAACGTGGTGTTCGTTATGGTGAGTACGTTATGACTTGGGCACATTTTGGTATTCATACATACGTACGTTTTGACTCTGTCAAGTTAATTTAGACTTGGGTATGTATTGAGTGTAATTCTCTGGCCAGAGTCGGCATTCATGTATTGGAAAACTTTACTAAGTGCTTTCTTTACTCTCATTAGTCATATAATGACCATGTGTAAATCTCTTCGGTTTCAGGTCAAATCTCCACAGTCCAGGATGCAACGAATCTGAATTCATTAATCAGAAAGACTATTGCTGATGGAAGAAACCAAACAACATCAACAACAACAACAAGAAAAACCAAACAACAAACAAAAAACCGAACAACAAACAGCAAATACTCGATTGTGACATTCGTAATTAAAGGTACTCCAAGAGTTTCGACGTGAAGGAGAACATGCAGTTATACGTAGCTGAAAAGACATTGATGTCTGAAGTTTCTGATTAAATCATGTATGGCTTGAAAGAGCACGAGAGACTAGATGGAAATGAAAAGCCATTCAAGTGTGAAGTTTGTGACACCGTTCAGCCACAGGTCCACGGTGATTTTCCTTATGAGGGTACATACTGGAGTGAAACCATTCAAATGTGAAGTATGTACTAACATGTTTTGAAGGAGGTCAGACTTGAATGCCCACGTGATGATGCATATTGGAGAAAACAACATTCATTTGTGAAGTTTGTGATAAACTGTTTAGAGATAATGCCATAGTGAAGAAGCACACAAGAATACAATGTGGAGGAAAACCATTCAAGTGTGAAGTATGTCCTAACCTGTTTTGTAGGAGTTCAGACTTGAATGCCCACATGATGATACATATTGGAGAAAACAACATTCATTTGTGAAGTTTGTGATAAACTGTTTCGAGATAATGCCATAGTGAAGAAGCACATGAGAACACACTGCAGAGGAAAACCATTCAAATGTGAAGTATGTACTAACCTGTTTTGTAGGAGTTCAGACTTGAATGCCCACATGATGATGTATATTGGAGAAAACAACATCCATTTGTGAAGTTTATGATAAACTGTTTAGAGATAATGCCATAGTGAAGAAGTACACAAGAATACAGTGTGGAGGAAAACCATTCAAATGTGAGGCTAGTGATAATATGCTTAGTGAAAGTGATGAGTTTTGGGTGAACTTGAAGATACATACAGGAGAAAAAACATTCAGTTGTGAAGTTTGCAATGAATTGTTTAGTAGGCATTTAAAGTTGAAAGAACGCACGAGGTTACATACTGGAGAAAAGCCATTCAAATGTGAAGTTTGCTATGAAATCTGCATCAATTGTTCAAAGATGAAAGAGCACTGGAGTGTACATACTGGAGACAAAATATTCTTCCAGTGTGAAGTTTATGACAAACTGTTTAACCACCGTTTTAGCATCAATGCTCATAAGAGGTTATATACTAAAGAAAAGCATTCAAGTGTGAAATTTGCAATAAAATATTCAGCGAGGTTACAACCTGAACAGGCACATTCAGATACTTACTGGAGAAAAACCATTTAAATTTGAAGTTTGTAAAATAATGTTTAGCCAGAGTACTAGTGTTACCAGACATATGAAATGTATAAAGGAGTAAAAACATTTATATGCAGTGTTTGTGATATAATGTTTAGAGTGGTGATTCAATGAAGGACATGTAATACATACTGGAGAGAAACCATTCAAGTGTGAAGTTTTTTAGAATTGATCATTTCAAGAAGATCAAAATGACACATGTCATGAAAGCAGACAAGCATACATATGATACAATTGTGATAAAATGTTTGGGCAGTGTCCTCACATGGTCCAGATAAAATTCTGACATACAGAATTGATGACAAAAGTTTCCCCTCACCTCATCCGATGAATAAATTGATCTTTTGAACACTTATTTAAGTAAGTGTAGCCAGTCTTAGAAATTGTAACTGAATGCACCCAGGAGTAAGTTTTCAGTTTTCGAAATTCACTTGGGAATATTGCTTCAGTAGAAATTATGCCGGCATGAAAATAATTACTAGAACTACAAAAAGACACTGTACAATCTCTAGCTTTATATGCCTATTTTAATCATTACTTCATGTCTGTAGTCCACCTTGACTTCAAATCGTCAGAAAAGAAACTATGTTGTTGTAGGGTTTAACGCCATTTTGGATTTGAATATATTCAAATTATTTTTCACTGGAATCACAGTGCTCATTTATTTGGAATTATAGTAAATTCAGAGAAGGACATATTTGGATAATATTAGTGGGATACATCAAGAGACTGGTAATACATAGCTACACTATAGGACACTGGCACATTATCATATTCGAGACAACCGGCATATCAACACATTAAGTATTTGAACTGATTTGGAATACCACTAAAATTCAATTTAAATTTTATACATTTGGACTTGTGATAAAACTTTTAGGGCTATTGGGGATTTAATTAACAACACAGTAAGTTATTTTTGAATATTTACGTTGTATTTTAGGGAAATAACTTATTTGTTGAATTTTACAAAACTTGTTGGTTTTGGCTCATTTCTGTTTCTTAGTTTAAGGACATAGATTTGTAACATTATATTCATAGTAATTATGCTAGGGTTCATTGTATTTGCCGAAGATTTATATTACTTTCAATCGCAATACCTGTTTCAGTATAATAAAAGTGTAATATGACTTGAAAGATTCAAGTCACAGAATGAATGATACAGGAACAATGGACAAAAGGATGGACATATTGCCTGATCGCTGTTTTTCTTAAATAACGCAGTATGCGGTCAGGAAATGTCATCAGAAGAGAAACATTTCAGGTTCAATTATATTTATTTATTTCACGGTTTTATGTATATGACAATAGTGTACAATTGAAGAATATATAAATTTAATTTTGATTGGTCGTTAGAGAAAGAGAGAGAGATAAAAGTAAATATACATTGTGTGCAAGAGAGAGAGAGAGAGAGAGAGAGAGAGAGAGATACAGAAAGAGAGGTGAGATACATATAGAGAAAGAGAGAGGGAGATAGAGACAGAGATACATATACAGAGAGAGAGAGAGTGATATATATATATATATATATATATATATATATATATATATATATATGTATATATATATATATATGAGATACATAGAGAGAGAGAGGGAGGGAGATAGAGACAGATACATATACAGATTGAGAGAGAGATGACTGATGGTTTTTTAAATGTGTTCATATGTAGATAATTATACATTAATACATAATATAATCTGATTCAAATATCCACGTAAGAACAAAACAATTGATGAATGGACGATAGTGAGCAAAGAAACTGAAAATTATAAGCATTTACATTCGATTATCAGTGAATGAGAAATGCAAAAGAGAGAAATACAGAGAGAGGGGAAGGGAGTAAGATGGGGAAAATATTTGTTTTCAAATATGTTCATATTTCGCTAAACAAACAATTAAAACATGACTAAATCTAACCAAAAATTCACAACAAAAAAACCAAAACAAACGATTGATGGCTAAAGGAGGGAAGGTGAAATCGTGATTTAACAATCAGTCATAATGCCCTCTTCTCCACCAATCTGTACATTAATAAATTCTTTGTTAACCAGCTAAAATGCAACTGGACGGAATAAATCCGCCCACTTTCTTCCTTGTTATCCGTGATCTCCTCGTTCCATATACCATTCCCATGGAGTTAGGAGGTGTCAGTTGTTCCAACAAATCACCTAGAGATAGATAGATAGAAACAAAGATATTAATTTCTTTAACAACTTTATCAATTTTCATAAACAAATAGTGAACCCACCAAAATAGTGACATCAACATATTCCAAAAAGGTACAACATTGCTGCTAACCATTGACGAAAAGATTGTCTGTCAGAGAATATAGTTTCGGCGACATTTTTAACGCTTCTGCTAGCTAAAGTGTTATGATTTCAAATTCGATATAGGTGTTGCTGCAGAATGTGCGATGATAATAATTTCGATAGCATAATATAAACGACAGTTAAGGATACTTTAGAAAACTGACCCTTACGGGAAGTACTGTATAGTCTACTATAACCGATCTTAAATGGAAATAGGAAACTGATAATATCTTTACCTTTTTGATATTCATTTCCAGAAATTCCATCTTTTTATGCTCATTAATAGCCACAGCCTTTACGCATCGATTCAGTCTTCTCTCACCTAAAATAAATGCTCGATTCAATGAAAGAAAGGTAACAGATTGTAAAAGTACATTGTACGTATCTATAGCAGGTGTTATTCATTATTGTTTTGCTTTGGATGTTTTCAATAGAGAGAAATAACCTAAGCATAAATAAATAAACTTGAACGTGTTTATGCGTCGTTATTATTACTTCTTCTGTCCATATAAAACACAATCCCGTGTTCAAGGAATAAAATCTCCAAGTCTCATAATATAATCCTGTGCTCGAGGAGTAAGTTCGATGTACGTTTGTAATACATTACAGACCATATTTAATTTATTAATCGTTGACTCCGCCCTATAAACACATAGCAATGAACAATGTCCCGCTAACCAATGCTGTAACTGGCTAGATGGAAGAGTTACTTAAAATCGGCGTCAGTTGAATGACAAACGAGATGCTAATAAATAGACGTAGCCATATATGTCCGGATCAACTATTGATTACTACCTCACCCCTTGTAAGGATCAATAGACGGAGGTGTGATTGATTAATTATAACCCTCTCCCCCCCCCCCAACCCTTGTACAAGTACAATTTGAAACGCTTTCTTTCTTTACCATTTATTAAACGAGAAAATAACAGTAATGGATTCTAACCAGATTCCATTCATCAATCAAGCAATTAAAGATAATAACGCAGTCTGGAATTTATTACTTAAGATTGAACGACTTGATTATATTACTCTAGTTTGAATGAGACAGTAATTTAGTGTATTTTTAGGTGCTCGATGTGTGTATTATTTTTCTTACGAATATCAACATATAAAGTGTATTTATACTATTTGTAGCTAAAGGTACTGGTTCTTACAATTGCAAAAGAACGAGTTCAACCTACCACAGCTGTGAATTGGGGTACAAGGATTATCCACTTCTTTATTTTCTTCATTGTTTTCATCTTCTGGAATAAAATATAGGTGACGCACGCTTTGTACTAGTTATATTGTACATTTCTATTTACGTCTCAAATTGTTTCATCAATATGTGTTCACAAGAAAAAGTGCAGAAGCTGATACAATTTCTGAAAGTCTAGTTTTCGTAAACGGAAACAGTTACAACAATCGTAGATAATTCCATTTTGGACAAGGGTTGAATTTTCTTACGGGGGTTTAACTTCACGTCATCATCAAGTCACATGCATTTATAAAACATGTTCTACTTCAGATTTTATTTCAACGCGTCATGCTTATGCATAATGTTTTAAGCATGGAACTTACCATTGAAACAAAATGGGTTGTATAGTTTATCGTAACTATCGGCCGGTGTCAATGGCTTGTTCCCATTTAGTTCCTCCTGTTCCTCATCTTTTTCGTTTCCTGAAAGATATTTTGGAAAATAAAAATGGTAAATGTACAATACCAAAATAACAACAGTTACAACACCAGCAAATGTAAATGTGTATTTTATAAGCATATTATCGTAAGAACAAATATCAAGTCTTATGAATTTAGGAATCATGGTCTCGTTCATAATTTATTTAAACACATAACGTTTGTGTAGGCTTGGGTAGCGACATTGTTCTCTTCGATTTCATGTTCTTCTACATAATTTTCATCTGCCGAAAGATATTGCGGCAGATAATAGTAGCTAATATTCATTGTGAATACAAAACATGTTAACCTGCAGATTTTATTTGAACACGTCATGCTTATGCATTATGTTTTAAGCATGGAACTTACCATTAGAACAAAATGGGTTGTATAGTTTATCGTAACTATCGGCCGGTGTCAATAGTTTGTTCCCATTCAGTTCCTCCTGTTCCTCATCTTTTTCGTTTCCTGAAAGATATTTTGGAAAATAAAAATGGTAAATGTGCATTACCAAAATAACAACAGTTACAACACCAGCAAATGTAAATGTGTATTTTATAAGCCTATTATCGTAAGAACAAATATCAAGTCTTATGAATTTAGGAATCATGGTCTCGTTCATAATTTATTTAAACACATAACGTTTGTGTAGGCTTGGCTAATAGTATTGTTCTCTTCGATTTCCTTTTCTTCTTCATCATTTTCATCTGCCGAAAGATATTGCGGCAGATAATAGTAGCTAATACTCATTGTGAATACAAAACATGTTCCCCTGCAGATTTTATTTCAACACGTCATGCTTATGCATTATGTTTTAAGCATGGAACTTACCATTGAAACAAAATGGGTTGTATAGTTTATCGTAACTATCGGCCGGTGTCAATAGTTTGTTCCCATTCAGTTCCTCCTGTTCCTCATCTCTTTTGTTTCCTGAAAGATATTTTGGAAAATAAAAATGGAAAATGTGCATTACCAAAATAACAACAGTTACAACACCAGCAAATGTAAATGTGTATTTTATAAGCCTATTATCGTAAGAACAAATATCAAGTCTTATGAATTTAGGAATCATGGTCTCGTTCATAATTTATTTAAACACATAACGTTTGTGTAGGCTTGGCTAATAGTATTGTTCTCTTCGATTTCCTTTTCTTCTTCATCATTTTCATCTGCCGAAAGATATTGCGGCAGATAATAGTAGCTAATACTCATTGTGAATACAAAACATGTTCCCCTGCAGATTTTATTTCAACACGTCCTGCTTATGCATTATGTTTTAAGCATGGAACTTACCATTGAAACAAAATGGGTTGTATAGTTTATCGTAACTATCGGCCGGTGTCAATAGTTTGTTCCCATTCAGTTCCTCCTGTTCCTCATCTCTTTTGTTTCCTGAAAGATATTTTGGAAAATAAAAATGGAAAATGTGCATTACCAAAATAACAACAGTTACAACACCAGCAAATGTAAATGTGTATTTTATAAGCCTATTATCGTAAGAACAAATATCAAGTCTTATGAATTTAGGAATCATGGTCTCGTTCATAATTTATTTAAACACATAACGTTTGTGTAGGTTTGGGTAATGGTATTGTTCTCTTCGATTTCCTTTTCTTCTTCATCATTTTCATCTGCTGAAAGATTATGCGGCTGATAATAGTAGCTGATATTCATTGTGAATACAAAACTAACTACAATTTAAACAAGAGATAATTACGATATGTAAAATGGTAAATTTTGGAATGCATTTATCATAACAGCCACATCACGTCTTTTAAATTTATCAATTATGTTTTAATTCCTAATTTCCTTAAACAGTTATTGGTTAAGGATACATTTTAGATGCTTAACTTAGCATAAGAGCAGAAGTCTATCGTAACTATCTGCTGGGGTAAGGAGACTGTCATCCTTTACCTCATTCTTTTCTCCTCCATAATCATCTGCTGAAAGTAACATACATTGTAAAAACAATATCATATTTTGGAGTCGTTAGTTCGTTTAATTATATTTTATTCGAATCTGAGAAGGATATCGGGGCAAAAGCAATTACTCTGCCCCACCCCCAACCACCATCCCGCACCAAACATTAACCATTTTATATATCGTAATTATCTCTCGCTTTACTTGTAGTTTGTTTTTTTTTAA
The DNA here is from genome assembly GCA_028554795.2 of Sinohyriopsis cumingii. Lineage (NCBI taxonomy): Eukaryota > Metazoa > Mollusca > Bivalvia > Unionida > Unionidae > Sinohyriopsis > Sinohyriopsis cumingii. The sequence goes on from JAPYKE020000021.1 coordinate 12,111, forward strand.
TATTTATTCGCAATGTATATTTGCTACTGTTATGTGCCACAATACCACCACTGATTATCCAACACAAACTTAGGAACTTCCTCCAACTGATACAATCTTACTTTGTTTATTGGTCCAATAAACAAAATAAATTTGTATCAGTTGCATGAAGTTCCTAGGTTTTTGTTGGATAATCAATCACAAAATGTATTTGTTTCAAAAACATTTTGGTTAATATTTCCTAATTTCTATATAATCTGCAAATAACTGATATTGGTCCGCCGAACAATGGAAGTAAAATGTCATACTGACGCGATCAAGAGCATTTATCCCAACTCAGGAATGATCGAGTACATACAGCGAAAGAACACTTGTCCCAACTCAGGAAAATAATCGACTACAAATAGCGAGAATAAGAACACCGTAAAGCTACTTAGAATCCCAACTTCATAACTTTCCGTGGTTTCAAAATGTCCAGCTATTACAGGACTATTCAACCTCGCTAATCCGCTATTCAAATTTTTTCATAAAAAGCACAACAAATTCAATTGCATTAATAGCAAGCATGGTCATTACTGATTATGAGAAGAATATCTCTGCACAAATAATACAACTGTTCATTAAGTAAATGCATATGCTTGTATCTGATTGGTGTTGGTAGCCTACAAAACAAGCTTCCTAAATGTACATTCATTCAGTTATGCAACGTTAGCTCCGTCTTCGGGGTTGGATACTATACTTATAGTTGTTCACTTATGGCCATTTGTCTTGTTTGTGTGACAGTATAGAGTTCTCATTTTCGTAGCAACGTCTTGATCTCAATGCATGGATTAAGTGCTGGTGTAATAATGGACAAATGCACGTGGAAAAGAATGCATTCACTGGTTGTAATGTGACAAAGACATGAAAAATATGAAGTTTAACTATGAAATCACAAAGATAAGGACAAGGAAAAAGGTATTCCACCTGGAAAAACAACGTCTAATTTAAAGCATACAAAATATTTGAATAATTCCCGCTCTTTGAAAAGGTCAAAGCAAGCACAGCTGATGCATTATAACAAGGGCGAAAAGGCTGCCTCAATTAGTCGCCTCTTATGATACACGGGATGATGCATCTGCAATATTCTGTATTTCCCGAAACTAAATGGTGCAAGGGACAGTAGTTATGTTTCAAAATAGCCTGTCAGCATAAAACTGCTAACCCAGTGTGAAACATAAAATGTGCGCATAAAATATCTAAACTTTACGTATTTCTATATTATCCCGATTGAGAGAATGCTTCGTTAAACCCTCTATACATACATACAAACATACTCATATTGCATAACTCCAAACTGACCTGAAATGATAGTTTCTACCACAGGCCGATAGCCAAGTAGCTCCTCAACATCGATAACTCCTTGGAATTCCTAGAAATAATCAAAGATCTTGAAGATTATTTATGACAGATTATAGTGACTAAAGGTTCAAGCGACATAGAGATCAAAATAATAATACAATCAAATCAACACACACACACAGAGACATACACACACACACAGACATATTCGATATTTATACAGATATCCACGAAATCTACATACATACCTCGAACTATACGCTTGACAACAAGACCTAAACACTTGACACATTATGCACTATATATGTGACAATATCTTCGCTAGCCAAAGTTCCGATATGATACCCTATATACATCTTGGTGTTTCGAGCAAATTTTTATGTGCGTCGGGTCTTTGAATTTCATTGGATGCAATGGCTTGCCGCTGCATCGAATCAAAATAAAGTTGTTTACATTTGAACACTGTTGCTGCGTGATTGAGCCAAGGGAGCACACAACTTAAATGGACTATTTTTAAATATATATAAAAAGCTTATAAAAAAGGAATTTTCCACTGTCGGTCCGTGTTTGTACAAATATATTTACGCACATAAACCTGCAATGGCTTCTCTGTGGCACGTAGAGATACTTTCGATGCTAAACTTAGCAAAGTATTCTTTTTAAGGCAATTGTCTCCATCATTTTCGGCCGATTACAATGCACCGTTATTACACGCTATTGGTTAGCTGGCATTAAATACTAAAGTAGGAAATCCGATAGATGTATCTAGGAGAAAGCACTAAAATATATGTTCGATCCACCAAGGTGTAGATTGGGTTATCGTATTGGAACTTTGGCTAGCGAAGATGACATGAAGCCCGATTGGCACTGGAATCCATGTTCATGTATAACAGATAGTGCTAAGATAGTGCAACTGTAATGCGCTCGTTTCTCAGCTATCCGTCCTGGGGTCGATTCCCAGTATGTGCAATAGTAAATAATCATCAATCCATTTTCCGCGATTTCCTGTCGACTCAACAGTCATTTCAGCGAAAGAGTCCATCCTACGGTACCATATATTTCAGAAAGACATGGCTTGAACGTTTGAACACGATACACGCAATAAATATGACAATCGCAAAACAATTCACGATTAAATTTAGAACACGTGTTTCTAAAACGCATACGAATGTCACGTGTTCTTATAAACCTTTTGTATAAGAAGAGTACACATGAATGAGACATTGATCTCATTGACTTTGTTCTCAGCATCACTAGCAAACGTTCCTCTGACACCAAGAAGGTTGAGCGGTCGTAGAGAAGATGAGTGTTTCCTAAGTGGCATTTACCTGGTATGTTGGTATATGGAGGCTTTCCTTGTTGAATTCTGATAGAAGCTTGACCAGCTTTTCACAATCAACTTTGCTGAGCAGGTATTGTCCTGTATTATTCACGTTCCTGAAAAAGACATGAAAATAATCAACATCATATTGACATGTGTATGAGTATATGTGTATGTTGAAGTCTCGTCTTATAGGACATGAATTATCACTCTATATTCATGGCATACAATTAGTTTTAAGGCTTCCAAATCCAGAAATATATGCCTGTTATAAAGAGCAGGATATTTGTCCAGGACTTCTCTTTACTGATTGTTCTGTCTTGGTCTAGCTGAAACTGGACATATATTTTGAAAATTAAAAGTGTTATGTTTCTGGATTTGACCGAACAATCCTACTTCATATATGTGGTCCTCCCTATACTAAAATATATGAATTTGTTCTGTTCTACCGTTTCACCTCTTTCCTATCAATCTTTTATATGACATTCGGGTATGTGCATTTCAGAGAGAGAGAGAGAGAGAGAGAGAGAGAGAGAGAGAGAGAGAGAGAGAGAGAGAGTATAATTGGAGGTAGAGGTGAAGAAATAATACGTTTCGTGACCTAATGCAGATAATTCACAGATAAATGAATAGTTGGATTAACAGACGTGTAGTCAGAAGAATATATCAATTTATACAACGTTGCAAAGTCGGGATTGATGTACGTACATGCGTATATATGCTTTACCTTCTATCATCAGTGGAATTTTCTGCATGTTGTAACATACAGGTAGACCAACAGTCCACGAACGATTTGACCTTTTTGTCAGCAATCTCAGTGGCGACTCCTTCATATTCCAAAGAGAGCTGGAAGATATAGTATTGGTATAAGCAGCTGTCGCTCGTTGTAATGGAATACCAAATAACTTCAGACAAAAAGCGAAATTGGATTTATGTAGAGATTTAATTCGATCCTGTAATGGTAAAGGCTGCCAATGTAATAGCCTTAAATAATATTCCATCTTATGCTATGATGACAGTTAATGTTTGTGTTAGCGTTATTCCTTTATCTCTCCTTGTCGTATTTGCTACTTAAGTGCCTTACTGTTACCCCTTTTCCTTTCAAGTGTGGCGTAAGCTGCATCACGTTAAATAGGGACTAATTATTTTATACATTTAATCGTAAATTGTGTTTCTTTTTTATAAAAAAAACAAATTTATACAGCTGCTAAATTCACCTTTAGTCACTGAATTTTAAATGCTTTGCCTGCTTATGTTTCAATTCATGCCGTGTGTATTTTGTCCAATTTGTATTCATGTTATGATGCGTTTTGATGTCTTGCTAATCACGCTTGTTGTAATGCCTGATTTGTTTTACGTAATGTCGGTAAATAGATTGTTGTTTTAAATCATTCCGACATTAAATACATCTTATCATATACTCTGATAATTACAAGTATGGAACAAAGAATTCTCATGTTCATTGGTATTTCCAAAGACAGAAATGATCCGAGGTGAATGGAAAAGTGTTATATCTGAAGAATGTTACACAGCCATTTGTTAGTAATAAATATCGGCTTACTGAGGCAATGTTAACCGCTTGATTTGTCTCCTCCTTTAAAAGTTTAATGTATCCATCAGAGTTCCTCTTCGCCACCTTCCTGGCTTTCTTTATTTTCCTCTTGCTAAACCAAGATGCGTTCTCTTCCAAAACCAATTTTTCTAATCTGACCATTGATCGTTTGTAGACCTAGAAATGAGGGAAATAAAACATTAACAGGGGTCCTTACTTGACCGATCGGTTTCAAACCCTGGTGCGATTCCCGCTAGAAGTCATAAGTTTACCCCAAATATCCAAAGGCTTCCACACAACTTCAGTTGTAAAGTAGAAAGTCCGACGTGTCCCTTCTATACATACATTTTACTCTAATCATTGCAAGACCACAGATCTCACAACCTGACAAATATATGGTTTCTCTTCGTTATGTTTCCGTACCGCCAGCAGTTCACGTCGTAGAAATTATGCAACTGTCCCTGAACACAGGGAACTAGTTTAAACGACGCTACCTTAGGCCAGTCAAACTGTAGTTTCCAGGCACTGTCGTAGGTATAACTGTTTGGCCTTTGCCACCATGGCCACATAAACGGCATCTGCCGAGTCCCTTCTTATTGATTATATTGTGTAATTTACCGGTTTCCCACCATAAATACTGCCACTGCAGTCACACCACCAATGTACGCGACTAGATTTTAGTAGGTACTTTATTAATCCATGGACACTTATTCGGTATGGACTTGAATTCACTACTACTGAACAATGGCATCATGGAAACTCACTAACACTTTACTCTGTGACGTTTGTTCCTAGTAATTGGCCAATTATTTCGGGCAAAGGAATATTTATATTGCATCAAATTCCAATAATCAGACAAGTCATCACAAAAATATAAAAATTCCTTAAAACGGTACACTATAACCAAATGCGAATACTTCAAATTTATTACGATAGCATCAACAGCTGGCTATTGTTTTTAAAATCTACACATACAGATAATAATTTCAAATATTGACAAAGAATGAATTGCAACATTAAATTAGCCGCAAGGCATTTGGAAACTAACCAAAACTGCATGATGTTAACAATTTAACGTGATGAGTTCACTTACAAACAATACGACATGAAAAATGATCATGCGACATAAAATTTATCAGGTGACGTTTTGCCATCAAATGAAAAACCATCTGTCACAGGAATCATATAATCAAAGATAATCTTATGAATTTATGGCGAGCAGATGTAAATGATACACAATGTTTCATAATTTGAATATTATTCCGCGTGTCACCTACAATATAACGGGGGCTGTCCATATAATTATAGGCTGTTTTGTGTTTATCTGCCTAAATGTTTTATGTTTGTTTTGGACAGTGTGATTTAACGTTTTGGGCCTCGACACATGTCGTTTTGACTTTATGAACATCCAGCAAGGTTAAACATTTCCTAGGTTGGCATTTGAAAATTTCTATGTGGGGTAAAAAGGTCATATTTCGACAGATGTAGCCACCACTGTGCGTTTCTATGTTAGTTACCCTTTCTTTCCAATGATTTAATGAGCTTTTTTGGGACCAATTCAAAGATACGCTAGGTCTTGACATATCAAATATAATAAAGGACAAGCGCTATTTGTAAATGATATCAACTATGTGATAAACCTATTTATAACACTTCTAGGTTGTTAATTAGGTACATACAGTCATGTTGTATTTGTTTAATACTCTAATCAGGAAATAAAACAATTCAGACCTTTGTATGGATGTATTAAGTTTTATGAACCATCAAAACTATCATATTGATCGACGCGAACTCATCAAGACGAGACTTACTGTTTCATAACTTCTTATTGAATTGAATAAATATATGTATTAATATTGTACTAACGTTTTCGGTTGAGCTCCAGTCTGTACTCAATGAATATAGTAGTATTTAATTACTCCGGACTAAATTTAATGTACCTTCTGTCCTTTTTCAACTCTATTACAGAAACGTTTGTATGGGTTCAGCATCTCCTGGAAGGACGTTTCGTATTTTCTCAAGATGACTTTTTCATCAGCTTCTCTCTCACTGTAAATTAAGATATAAAACCGTATTGTCGCGGCAAATATCTTTACTCTATACCAATTAAGGGCTAAGATACAGACATCGCTTTTACCAAATACCCAATCTCCCCGAGCAGATATTGAAATGTCTTGGCACACTTCAGGTACTATAGCAAAATAAAACCACACTAATCGACAATTTTCGCGATTAAAACAGTAAGTGGACCCTGGTTCGTTTCTTCACAGCCTTATGTTTACTTACAAAATATGTACAGTTCAAAGGATACATAACAAATTATTGTGATATTGTATGGAAACTGATTATCTAACATACTATATATCCACAATAATAATAATAATAATAATAATAATAATAATAATAATAATAATAATAATAATGATGATGATAATAATAATAATAATAATAATAATAATAATAATAATAATAATAATAATATATAATCATCATTATAATCGTAATCGCGACATTCGTTACATGCCAGAAAGTAGTAATTATGTAAGTAATCACGAAAATAGACAGGCTTCTTCAAGTTTTCGTAAAACCAACTTTATTCTCAATATAAGGAATCTAAAGCATGGAGATCACCTCCGATGCAACCCACCATACTTTTATTTCTTTTCTTTTACTTAAGGTTGTCTGGTATGATTCCCAACATGGACATGGTTATAGTGATGGGCTATTGAATTTCATTCTCAGTCTCAAATACTCTGGCGTCTATTTCCATGCGGGTACGGGTGGAGTGGTTGGGGTTGTGTTCATTTGGAACACCATTGACCTTTACCATTACATGCGAGAGTAAATCTATGATATTTAACTCACTCGCATTGGAAACAGACGATGACGGGTTTAATCTGGTTTGAACTGGTGCTGGGTCGTTCAAAATCTGCCAATTGTACACTACTCTACTTAACAATTGTACTCACTCGAGAAGGAGATTGGCAGCCTCTTCATATGAACATAATGATTCACGAGCAAAACGGGTCCTTTCTTCCATCGATGCCACTTCCATTCGGAGTGCAGATTCTATCTGAAGTATACCTACAAACCAATAAAGAGCTTACGAATTAATATATCTCACTGTAGTAGACTGTGGTGCTACGTTTTGTGGGACGAGATTGTCAATGGATTGAGGAAGTAACGACAGAAAGATAGGCAAACTGAATTAGTGTTTCGAAATGAGAGTGAGAACGATGGAATGATACACTGTTTACTTGTTGGCATGTTTAATTCAAGCAATGCTTATTCCTTTCGTGATGTATTTGAAGCCGATGGATAGATGGATCGATAACTAGATGTTAATTTCTTACTTTAAATATAAAGTACTTGGTGTTTCAATATATACACACAAGAAGGCTTTTAACAAAAAAAGGAGTACCAGCTAGCGTGGAAAAGGGGTGGAATCTGGTTCAATCGTTACCGCGAGTAAATATGGTCAAATGATTATACATGTATGTTATTAAAGAACATATGCAATGAAGGCAACCCCACCCAACCTCCATTTTTATGAATATCATCAAAGAAATAACTCTTATTAAAGAAGAAAATAGCAAACGTGGAGACATGTAGGAAAATTACCATCAACGTTGTGTTGCCTCAGGATATAAAGTTTATCAGACACGTTTTTACACCATTTCTCTGCCTTTTCGGCAAACTCTCTTTCCAGCTGGGTACGAACTTGCATCACAGACAACCAGAATGGAACGTCTCTAAGAAACAAGAAGAACGACACATTTGCTCTGTTGTAATTTTACTAGCTTAGGCTGACACAATAAATACCATGATTTATGCAGAGATATGCCTAACACAAAGAAGGAAATATAATTACTGCTAATGTAACAAAGGTACCAAACAGTCCACTAAAATAACTGACTGAATTGCTAACTAAATGCTAAGTGATTATTTGAGTGGATGTATGGACTGGCCTGCAGATTTTCGAACTGGGTGCAGGAACTGACTGACTGACTGATAACTGTAACTGACTACATGACAGTGAGTATGCCTGAATGACATGCAGTATGCGTGGACAAATAAACTGGCTGAATAAGTAACTAACTAAACTAAGTAACTAAGTAACTAACTAGCTAAATAAATAAATAAAAAAATGATAAGGTGGTAGGACTGGACCAAAATCGATTAATAGTTTATTTCAATCATTAAGATAGATTACAACTCACAATGTATGTACCTATAAACCTATTTTCCTTGTTAAATACCCATCTAACCTATCGGCCTCGCTATCGATGTATTTATTTCCCATTCACGACCTTTATTTTGCAAAACATTTATATATTAGCCGCATACAAATTATGGGTATGGTCATGTCAACTCGGATATGAACTCACTGAAGGAATGCCGGTCTGTTTCACGATATCCTTAAGCATGGATACTCGTTTAGTAAATTGTATACAATAATCTGTAACTGAAACCGATATCGCAATCTAAGTTATACTTTTATCGTTTAACGATATATTTCAAACAAAGCAAGGCATTTAAAACAAAGCAAACGTGGCAATGGTACTTACGATAATACACCGTAGCTATCCCCAAGTCCATTAAATAGCTTTAGATCTACCATTTTATCGAAATTTAACACTGTCTGAAACAACGCGTGTTAAATACGAGAACGGCGCTAGACGAACACTGACAACGTCCCATGTCAACCAGCAGATGACGTCGAGAATGTAGTGACGTCAACAGTTGCTTAGAATTTCGAAGTTCTTTAGAACAGACACTAAGAAAACTTTCGACCGCGGTATTTCTGAACTTAACGTGGTATAGTACAATTATATTAGCGACCAACAATTCAATGTTCTTAGGCAGGGGACTGACACTTTCCGTCTCTTAGTACTGGAAATTGTCTTGATATTTGACATACATGTCAATTGTTGAATACGTTTAAATCTTAAAGCAGTACATAAAGAGGAATAATTAGGCTAACGTTTTAGCAGATACCGTTAAAGAGACCCTTCTGACATTAGAGAACGTATTGCTCAAAGTCGGAACCGTTGATAATGAAGAATACAATTTATTAGCTATACTACTGATGTAGGCAGAACAACTGAGTTGGATGCCAACCCTGGAAAAAATATGTGTCAGAGAGGGCAGGCAAATACAAAACACATATGCTTACCAACCGAGAAAATATTTAGTCGACTTGAAAAAAAAATGATCTAACGTTCAAGCAGAAAACAAACGCGCTCCTGAAAATATCAGGATCAATCGAAGCAATACAAAGAAAACGTAAACTTAACACATTCACATACACTAGTAAATAACTAAAACAGGGCATGCGGCGTTTTTTTTTTTTTCTTCTTCGGGTGTGTGTGTTTTCGTTCCTTTTTTTTATCCGAATTTTTCCGGAAATTTAGATTTGGCCCGATTATGTTTCACACCATTTTGTTTTTCGCTGCGTTGGCATACTTGACACGTGTCAAAGATGTGATCACAAATTTTAAAGAATAATTTGTGACATATATAACCGTTTTGTAAAAAGATAATTATTGAAAACTCTTTGTCACGAATAACGAAAGGACGCATATAATGCTGATATCTCCGATTAGGACTCACAGTACTAATTCATTTTCCAGAGTAAACCTATGCAAACCCCATGATGTTAAAAATAAAATAACTTAAATTGTTTGAGTGTTCATGATCAAACCTATATTTATTAGTATAGATGAAACCCGGATGTCAGCTTCTGTGTAGAGGAAAGGATATGAGGCGCGGCATTTTCTGGACCTGCATCTGATCTGTTTGAAACATGTACTTTCAATTCCGCACCAAAGAGTCAGGAGCGAATTTTAGTAATGAGTGTTACAAACTCAAGACTGTTAAAGGACTAAACTTCAGACAATAAAAATTGTCTCTCTTGCAACTAGGGTAAGTGCTCAAAAGATTCTTTTTCCTACAACATAACTTACATTATTAACCAAACATGGTCAGCCTAACCCATATATATTTATTTTAGGTTCACCCATTTCCAGGCTGCTTCCCATTTTTCCATATCATTAGTACCGCGTGTCCTTTATCTGGTATCTATTCTGCAACAATGATCGAAGAAAAGCAGTCTAAAAACAAGACTAGCCTATTTACAACTTACGGAAAAGTAGTATCTTTAATAATGTAATAACATATTGGCCTTAGAAATTTCCTTTAATATTGAGAACCCTTTACATAACGTCACGTTGGTTAACTTAGCAACTTAATATGAGAGAAGTAATTGGCTAATCAAATCAATCTGAAAAAGAAGAAGAAAGGACAAGCCAAGTCCGATGAGTGTGTGTGTGTGTGGGGGGGGGAGGGAAATGGGCAGACATACAGGTGGATATGTAGGCAGGCAGGCAGGCAGGCAGGCAGGCAGATGGACAGACAGACAGACAGATAGATAGATAGATAGATAGATAGATAGATAGATAGATTTTGAATTGGATATGTAATATAGCTTTAACATGTTTTCAGTTCCTATCACTAACTGTTACTGCTGAGCGCCAAGCGATATGTATTTGGTATGACTCGGCCGGGAACCGAACCCGCGATAAAGAGAGAGAGAGAGAGAGAGAGAGAGAGAGAGAGAGAGAGAGAGAGAGAGAAAAGATGATAAATGTGGAAATATCACTTGTGATTGTGAATTAGATCTGACTTATGAAATAAGGCAAATTGAAATCCAGACATTGATTGCACCAAATAGAAAACGTGTTTATTTCGCATAACACAAACTGTTAAACGAATACGGGTTATTCGGATAGGTAAAAAAATTGAATCAATATATTTATAGTAGTAAACACATATTGATAAACAACAATGAAGGACACTTCACTTTGTGGTGGGTATTATTTAATGGAATATTATCAAATTATCAGAATCTAAAAAAATGTACGTACAAGTATTGCATACATAATACCTTAACAAAACAAGTAAAAACAGTGCATACCTTGTATACATTTATGGATTTGAATAGGGGCATGACAACGTAATATGCGTAATAAAATTAGGTGTAAAAAGGCTCTGTACTGAAGTGCTCCAAGAAAAAAAAACATTCGAAAACCATATAAAATTAAAATGAAGCTACAACAAAATTATTAAAACAGACAAAACAAACAACTAAAAAAAAAAAGAAAACTGAAATTTGATGCTAAAATTTCTGTTCCAGTTACTATTGTAATACTCCATAGGGGTCTTTTTACATAGTGAATTCAATGCTAGCGTGAATCCCGCCAAAAGGCATTTTCCCCCCTGATCTCCAAGGATTTCTGTTCGTCGGTCGGTTACTGGTATAAAACGATACCAATTGTACAAACCCAGATGGGCGGAGCTTAAGGACTGGCGGTACTTTTTCAACTCCAATAGTAAACATATGTAAACACTATCATATTCATAATTCAATAACTTAAAATTTCTGGGTGCTGATGATGAGACCTATAATTATCCATGCACATCTAACCTTGGTGCAAGCTTATGTGTGGGGAACACAATATGAGCCACGGATTTTGTTTGTCTACATATGCACGAAACAGTATTGAGTACTCCTGAGTCAAGCCTGTACAAATACTAAAATTGCATCAGTAGAAATATTTCTATCTTTTTTGAAAAAAAATTACATCTAGGATAAGCTATTTTAAGATATTTTTACTAAAATTTTAATTTTCTTTATGGCATCACGGTACCAATTGTTTTTCCATATACCTCAATGTTAATGTTTTGTGAAATAAATATACTTTCTGTCCAACTTGGGCATGCATGTCACACACTGTCATATAGAACACTGCTAGATTGTCAATTTGACAATGATATAACCAGTTACTCCATTGCATTTAAGAGAGATAACTCTACTGGAACTAGACAGGGGTAAGAGTTATCTAGTCACAACAGGCACATTTTCAGCCATGTGTACCATATTTAAAAAAAAAATCATAAAAGATACAAAATATGACCTAGATAGAAATTAACACAAACTCACATGTTGCCAAGAGGCTCAACTTTTTTTTAAAGCCAAACAGAAAGTACAACTCTTACATAATGCACCAATTACAGCTAGTGTTGTTCTTTAATTCTGAATACAATGTTCCATACACCTTAAGATCCGCCCACCTGGACTTGCGCAATTGGTACCGTTATACCATTATTAAACAGTTATGGACCACCAAACCCGTAAATACTCTATTATTTCTTCACCCATTTCTATAGTTCTTCCGTACAATTAGTACCGTGTGTCCTTTAGGTGTACGGAACAGTGTGTTCAGAAATAAACTACAAAATTAGCTGTGATTGGGGCAATATGTAAGAGTTGTACATCCTGTTAGGATTTTATTTTATTTTTTAAAAATGAGCCTCCTGGTAACATGTGAAATTATGACAATTTATATCTAGATTATGTGTTGTATTTTTATGATTTAAAAAAAATAATTGTAGTACACATAACTGAAAATGCTTCAGCTGTGACTAGATAACTCTTACCCCTGTCTAGTTTCAGCAGAGTTATCTCTCTTAATTGCAATTGGGTGCCTGGTTTTATCCCTGTCAAATTGTCAATCTAACATTTTTCTCTATGACAGTGTGTGACATGCATGCTGAGCTCGGATAGAAAATATATTTATTTCACAAAACATTAGCATTGAAGTCTATGGAGAAACAATTGGTACCGAAATACCTGCTGTGACAATTGGAACATTGGTCAGTTACTTCCCCCTGATGTGATAAGGTGGCGCTTTAGTCAGGTAAACCCCTTCAATTCCGGTTTACTTCGTCTATGCTGAACTCATACTCGTGACTGTCTGAAAAATGCTTGTCGTGCCTCAGTGAAAAAGCCTATTACCTGTACTAGCCACATTTCTATTAAGATGGTTGGTCAAATGCATCAGTCGCACAATGAACGTGGTGTTCGTTATGGTGAGTACGTTATGACTTGGGCACATTTTGGTATTCATACATACGTACGTTTTGACTCTGTCAAGTTAATTTAGACTTGGGTATGTATTGAGTGTAATTCTCTGGCCAGAGTCGGCATTCATGTATTGGAAAACTTTACTAAGTGCTTTCTTTACTCTCATTAGTCATATAATGACCATGTGTAAATCTCTTCGGTTTCAGGTCAAATCTCCACAGTCCAGGATGCAACGAATCTGAATTCATTAATCAGAAAGACTATTGCTGATGGAAGAAACCAAACAACATCAACAACAACAACAAGAAAAACCAAACAACAAACAAAAAACCGAGCAACAAACAGCAAATACTCAATTGTGACATTCGTAATTAAAGGTACTCCAAGAGTTTCGACGTGAAGGAGAACATGCAGTTATACGTAGCTGAAAAGACATTGATGTCTAAAGTTTCTGATTAAATCATGTATGGCTTGAAAGAGCACGAGAGACTAGATGGAAATGAAAAGCCATTCAAGTGTGAAGTTTGTGACACCGTTCAGCCACAGGTCCACGGTGATTTTCCTTATGAGGGTACATACTGGAGTGAAACCATTCAAATGTGAAGTATGTACTAACATGTTTTGAAGGAGGTCAGACTTGAATGCCCACGTGATGATGCATATTGGAGAAAACAACATTCATTTGTGAAGTTTGTGATAAACTGTTTAGAGATAATGCCATAGTGAAGAAGCACACAAGAATACAATGTGGAGGAAAACCATTCAAGTGTGAAGTATGTCCTAACCTGTTTTGTAGGAGTTCAGACTTGAATGCCCACATGATGAAACGGTACCTGGACGTTTCGCCCCATGGACGTTTCGGCCCAAGACATTTCGCCCCACTTCAATGGACATTTCTCCCCACTTCAATGGACATTTCGCCCCATGGACGTTTCGGCCCAGGACATTTCGCCCCACATTAATGGAAATATCGGACATTTATAGAAATTCATCAGCATTACACCACGTTCTTCATTTTACTTTAAAATGATCAAAAATATAATTAAGTGTCCCTTGTGATCTGATTTCTTTGGCATTATTCTAAATAGTTAAAGAGACGGCCTGCTCCAGTCGGGAGAAGTACAATTAAATAAAGTGTGAACCCTCACTCGAGTACAGCCTGTCTCAGTATAATCGTAATGCGAGAAACGACACACATCATCAATCATACAAAACAATATGGTTTATTTGTCGTTTAAATATAATACACCGTTTATTCGCCCAAATTCCAAATTAAATTTAAAATAAAAATCCCAAATTAAATTTAAAATAATAAAACAATGACAAATTATCATTGGATGGATTGTATCAAATAGGAAAATATAATAATAAAACATGGATAATTTGATTTAGTGGCTGTCCCTTCCTCTAGCCAAGGTCAACTTGAAATTATGGGGAGGGATTTCGAGTAAGGTGACAAAAACCGGACTAAGATGAACAGCCCTATAGATTACACTAGGGAAATACATAAATACCCCGACATCGTTTGGTATAGAAGCTCGTACACGTGTTTGCATGGAATTTTATCAGTGGCTCTGTAAATTGCAGTCTTTCCTTTTCTTGGTACTAGTTGTTTTAATATCACGTAAATCAATAGATCGAACAATGTCTTCGTGCATTTACTGCAGAAAACCAGTTACCCGTCGTCAGCAAGCCATAGATTGCGATATTTGCGGCCTATGGCAACACAGAGCATGTGGAAATACTGGTAAGTTTATTTATTTATTTATTTCTACATCATATTACGATCATTCCGTAATTGAACTGGCTTAACAAAATAAATACATTTTTTTTATAATAATTTTATGTATCTAGTGACCTTTTCTCGCATGTTATTGTTCTTGTTTCAGTATATCCAATGTCTTTCAAAATAAATGTTATCGTAAGACGTCGATAGAATTAACTAAATGATACTAAGAAATGGTTTCTATTTACAGGTTTATCAAGCTACAAGTATGGTCTCCTTAGACGTAAAAAGATATCTTTTCAGTTTGTGTACGACCTGTGCAGTTCTAAACCTGAGATAAGATTTCATTACAAAAAAAATATTTTAAGAATAAAGACATGCTACAGTAACTGGTTCCCATTCGCAGTCGATGTACTTAAGCTACGATTAAATACAAATTGCGAACAAAACGTGGATCGCTGCCTACTTTCTCCATATCACAAATGCTGGAAGATTAGTAAAAATAATTTTTCTTGTATCAGATATTTCGTTGTTTTTCTTGGGCTACACGACGTTCCATTCTAGTAAGCGTTCTTATGTGCACTTTTATAATGTTTTAATATTAATACTGTTTACAGGCAGATGGCTACGATGTCGAAATGGACTTAAGCGGCATACCAAATACATCAGACAGATTTGAAATGTATACCGGTACAGCACGGGGGCAGATGGAGAGCACGAGAAATTCGACGTCGATTTCTATCAATGAAGATGATATTTCGACAAGGTGAATGTTACTTTATTTATTAGAATCGTACGGGTGCTTGCATACGTTTTTATGTGTAAATACCATATTCGGTATAATTAAACTTGGTTTTCTATATATTTGCTTGTATGTTTTCAACATTTTCTGACAAGTTCAGACATATTTCTAATTACAGGCTGGATAGAAGTCAACAAGTGAACGAGTTTATGGTCAACAATGATGCTGCATCAACACTTGCAGCCGATATCTCTTCATTTGACGTTGAGCGCCCACACAGATCTTTGACACCAGAAGAAGAAGAAGCGTAAGTTAAAAATCGAAGCGGACAAGAAAGCACAGAAAATCGCAACAATTTATTTCAGTAATATTGATGTACATAAATCATTATATAGTCTATCTTCTAATCAAAGAATGATCATCTTTTACCCAATCTTGTTAGGTATCTTGTAAACATGTGTTATTTTACTGATGCATATTTTTGTTCATGTAAAATATTCGTTTGTTGATAATCACGATTTTTCTCCTTTCTTTAGGTCAGTTAGGAATGAAACTGTTTATGGAGAAGTGCCAGTGGATTCTGAGGATCGTATAACCTTTGAAGTAGTAGCCACAGGATTCACTCGAGGAAAAAGGAAATTAATATCTAGTGCTGGATATAGTTTTGTCATTTGCAGAATTACAACGAAGAATTGATCCAGAGGCAGTGAATGTGCAGTCATTCCTACGATATGTGGAAGACACCTGGATTCACAATGACATATGGCCTGTTGACTCCTGGTCAGTTATGACAGAAGCATCCGAACCAATAATGATGTGGAAGGGTGGCATAATCGTATGAACAGGAGAGCAAGAAAGGGAAATTTGCCTTTCTATCTCCTCATAACTTTACTTTAAAAGGAAGCCAGAGAAATTGGATCTGTAGTTCGTCTATTGCAAGAGGGGAAGATAAGACGACATCAAAAGAAATAGACAACAAAAGTTCAGGGTCGCCTTATCAAGTTATGGGAGAAGTATGGAAACCACCAAATCAGCACGAACACCTTGCTTAAATGCTGTGCCAAATTGTATGGCCCGTGTTAGACATAGCAACAGTAAAGCTGGACGGAGTATTGCTTTCCAAAACTAGACATATTTTATATACAAGTGCCTTTTGCGTTGTCCATATGTTGCAAACATTATACTTCAGTAGAGATAATATGTATATTTGTATTTCAATTTCGTATTGTAGTAGCTGATGTTTTACTTGCATGCATTTTTAAAAAAAATAAAATCATAGATAGTTACTGTTTAGAAGTATACTTTTGCACATCATAATTTGACACCTATACCTTGTCATGAGATGTAATTTTGATTAGCGATGTGTGTTGATTTAAAAATGCAAATACATGCTTCATATTTCAAAAATATAAATCTCTGAAACCATTTTTATATCTCTTTATTGTTAATTACAATTAACATTCCTCGCCCCCCCCCCCCCCCCCCGTGTTTTCCTTGCTCGCGATATGTCGGGCTATTCTGTGCACAGCTTTGAAAAGATGCAATGTATAACGATCGGGCTATAGAAATGAAATACATTAATTTGGATTGTTTCTGTCAGCAGTTCAGTCGAGTAATTAGGACCCGATTTATAGCTAGTTTTACAAAATTCAAAGTAACAATGCCAATAAATGGCAGGAGATAAAAAGCCAATTAACCCGAGCTTGAAAAAAATGAGTAAAGTTCAACATTTTAAAAAAAAAAAGCTATTTTACGGGCGACCACAAGTCTTTAATCATCGTAGTTTTTATGTTTCGCGAAAGGAATAAACCTAACTCGATATATACGATCTTGATATTGACTGTTAGAATTACAAAGCCCCCTTTTAAGCTGTGTCTAATTTACGCTCGCTGATTGGGTAAACGAACAGCATGATTGTTAAGTGGCGATATGCCAATTTCCTACAAACGGTAAAAGTGGTTTTCATTAGTTTGTGTAGGTAACAGCGAAAATAAAAGTACTGCCGTATAGAAAATGATCACTGTAAACGATATATTCATTTTCTGATCAATCTTATTACATAAATGAAAAAGAAAAAGGAAAATATTGTCTGATATAACGGCACGCTGAATGTAATTGAAATGGAGGAGAGTGATGGGATTATGGGGCATGAAATTAAATCTTAACGGTAGGTCCCTAAAGTAAAATGAAGACAATGGTGTAATACTTGTGAATTTCTATAATATCCGATATTTCCATTGATGTGGGGCGAAATGTCCTGGGCCGAAACGTCCATGGGGCGAAACGTCCATTGAAATGGGGCGAAATGTCCATTGAAGTGGGGCGAAATGTCCTGGGCCGAAACGTCCATGGGGCGAAACGTCCATAATCCGATGATACATATTGGAGAAAACAACATTCATTTGTGAAGTTTGTGATAAACTGTTTCGAGATAATGCCATAGTGAAGAAGCACATGAGAACACACTGCAGAGGAAAACCATTCAAATGTGAAGTATGTACTAACCTGTTTTGTAGGAGTTCAGACTTGAATGCCCACATGATGATGTATATTGGAGAAAACAACATCCATTTGTGAAGTTTGTGATAAACTGTTTAGAGATAATGCCATAGTGAAGAAGTACACAAGAATACAGTGTGGAGGAAAACCATTCAAATGTGAGGCTAGTGATAATATGCTTAGTGAAAGTGATGAGTTTTGGGTGAACTTGAAGATACATACAGGAGAAAAAACATTCAGTTGTGAAGTTTGCAATGAATTGTTTAGTAGGCATTTAAAGTTGAAAGAACGCACGAGGTTACATACTGGAGAAAAGCCATTCAAATGTGAAGTTTGCTATGAAATCTGCATCAATTGTTCAAAGATGAAAGAGCACTGGAGTGTACATACTGGAGACAAAATATTCTTCCAGTGTGAAGTTTATGACAAACTGTTTAACCACCGTTTTAGCATCAATGCTCATAAGAGGTTATATACTAAAGAAAAGCATTCAAGTGTGAAATTTGCAATAAAATATTCAGCGAGGTTACAACCTGAACAGGCACATTCAGATACTTACTGGAGAAAAACCATTTAAATTTGAAGTTTGTAAAATGATGTTTAGCCAGAGTACTAGTGTTACCAGACATATGAAAAGGTATAAAGGAGTAAAAACATTTGTATGCAGTGTTTGTGATATAATGTTTAGAGTGGTGATTCAATGAAGGACATGTAATACATACTGGAGAGAAACCATTCAAGTGTGAAGTTTTCTAGAATTGATCATTTCAAGAAGATCAAAATGACACATGTCATGAAAGCAGACAAGCATACATATGATACAGTTGTGATAAAATGTTTGGGCAGTGTTCTCACATGGTCCAGATAAAACTCTGACATCCAGAATTGATGACAAAAGTTTCCCCTCACCTCATCCGATGAATAAATTGATCTTTTGAACACTTATTTAAGTAAGTGTAGCCAGTCTTAGAAATTGTAACTGAATGCACCCAGGAGTAAGTTTTCAGTTTTCGATATTCACTTGGGAATATTGCTTCAGTAGAAATTATGCCGGCATGAAAATAATTACTAGAACTACAAAAAGACACTGTACAATCTCTAGCTTTATATGCCTATTTTAATCATTACTTCATGTCTGTAGTCCACCTTGACTTCAAATCGTCAGAAAAGAAACTATGTTGTTGTAGGGTTTAACGCCATTTTTCAGCACACAATAGGCTATACATGGCGGCTGGTATTAATGGTGGAGGAAGAACCACTGACCCACAAGAAGCTACTGGCAAGCTTTCTCACATACCCACATTAGCTGAATCCAAGACTCAAACCCATGCATATATATATATATATATATATATATATATATATATATATACGTTTCTTGTCCATTTGATACTTTTTGTAGACTCTTTGAAGTGAATGAAACAGTACTTTATGTTGGGGCATAATATTTGTCACAAGAATTAAATCAAATTCAGCACTTTTGTTAAAATTAGACAGCAGTAGCTGCTACAAGGTTTAACAGCATATCAGCATGATCCTGGTTTAACTGTGTTTAGGAAATTTAGGTGTCCTTAGATAAGAAAGAAATCATAAAGGGTAATATCATTAAAATACAAAATCTATTCTTTGTTCTATATAAGCTGTCCTCTTGAAAGACAAAGTCCAAGACTTTTGCATTTGAAACATTATCCAGGATTATGAATAGATGCATATCCTGGTATTTTGACAATTGGAATTTAAATGTGACCCATTTCTAATGCATGGTACTCCAGCATAATTTCCTACTGAGATTGAGTTCTCCATTGCAAATTTACTGAACATGCCACCCATGATCAACATTTGCTAGACTACTGTTTACTACTTATTGGCCAATAATATCATACCAGTTTAAAATCATTATGAACTGGATGTAGCTAACAGTTCAGTGACGTGACACGTAATTGAATGAAGGTTAGTTTATGAAATGATTGTATTAATATTTCATCTGATATCAGCATTTATTTGATTGTCCATTAAATTATAAGCAATTAGTCAAAACTGGAATATACAATGGATCATGAAGTCAGTGGTCAATGAAGTTGTCAATCCCAAGATGGTTTCCAGTGCTGAATATAACATTGAGTTATGGTAATGAATGGCATATCTTTTTTTCTTATTTACAAAGGGGAACAATGAGATTAGACTGACGTTTTGTCACTTTGTATCAGCTGTTGATTTCTTTTCCAACTTGACTAAATCACCTTCTTGGGGGATTAATTTATCTAGTGCTGTTAGATTTACTTTAAGTGAGTCATGCAATTATTTCAGTAGGTAATGATCTGTTTCCAAAATAAAACCATAGACTAAATTTGTTTGTTACTTTTCTGTGTTATTCTTTTATGAGTATATATTGGCACATGAGCCACCATATAATAATTACAATCAAAATACATGTTGCAGAGGCCTTTGAAACTCTGTAATTGTAGTAAGAGAATATCATAAAATATAAAAGAAAAACCAAATTGTATATGACTTTGTACTGTGATGCACTCAATTGGAACATCTGTGACGTTCATCCTGGTTCTACTGTTATGTCCGTTTTTTGTAGTCATGTTTGCTAAAGAAATTCTTCAATCTTGCTATACTATCTGAAGCATGATCATATGAATTGTTGTGTTCATTTTTGGATTTGAATATATTCAAATTATTTTTCACTGGAATCACAGTGCTCATTTGTTTGGAATTATAGTAAATTCAGAGAAGGACATATTTGGATAATATTAGTGGGATACATCAAGAGACTGGTAATACATAGCTACACTATAGGACACTGGCACATTATCATATTCGAGACAACCGGCATATCAACACATTAAGTATTTGAACTGATTTGGAATACCACTAAAATTCAATTTAAATTTTATACATTTGGACTTGTGATAAAACTTTTAGGGCTATTGGGGATTTAATTAACAACACAGTAAGTTATTTTTGAATATTTACGTTGTATTTTAGGGAAATAACTTATTTGTTGAATTTTACAAAACTTGTTGGTTTTGGCTCATTTCTGTTTCTTAGTTTAAGGACATAGATTTGTAACATTATATTCATAGTAATTATGCTAGGGTTCATTGTATTTGCGGAAGATTTATATTACTTCCAATCGCAATACCTGTTTCAGTATAATAAAAGTGTAATATGACTTGAAAGATTCAAGTCACAGAATGAATGATACAGGAACAACGGACAAAAGGATGGACATATTGCCTGATCGCTGTTTTTCTTAAATAACGCAGTATGCGGTCAGGAAATGTCATCAGAAGAGAAACATTTCAGGTTCAATTATATTTATTTATTTCACGGTTTTATGTATATGACAATAGTGTACAATTGAAGAATATATAAATTTAATTTTGATTGGTCGTTAGAGAAAGAGAGAGAGATAAAAGTAAATATACATTGTGTGCAAGAGAGAGAGAGAGAGAGAGAGATACAGAAAGAGAGAGATACAGAGAGAGAGGTGAGATACATATAGAGAAAGAGAGAGGGAGATAGAGACAGAGATACATATACAGAGAGAGAGAGACAGTGATATATATATATATATATATATATATGAGATACATATAGAGAAAGAGAGAGGGAGATAGAGACAGAGATACATATACAGAGAGAGAGAGAGAGTGATATATATATATATATATATATATATATATATATATATGAGATACATAGAGAGAGAGAGGGAGGGAGATAGAGACAGATACATATACAGATTGAGAGAGAGAGATGTCTGATGGTTTTTTAAATGTGTTCATATGTAGATAATTATACATTAATACATAATATAATCTGATTCAAATATCCACGTAAGAACAAAAACAATTGATGAATGGACGATAGTGAGCAAAGAAACTGAAAATTATAAGCATTTACATTCGATTATCAGTGAATGAGAAATGCAAAAGAGAGAAATACAGAGAGGGGGGAAGGGAGTAAGATGGGGAAAATATTTGTTTTCAAATATGTTCATATTTCGCTAAACAAACAATTAAAACATGACTAAATCTAACCAAAAATTCACAACAAAAAAACCAAAACAAACGATTGATGGCTAAAGGAGGGAAGGTGAAATCGTGATTTAACAATCAGTCATAATGCCCTCTTCTCCATCAATCTGTACATTAATAAATTCTTTGTTAACCAGCTAAAATGCAACTGGACGGAATAAATCCGCCCACTTTCTTCCTTGTTATCCGTGATCTCCTCGTTCCATATACCATTCCCATGGAGTTAGGAGGTGTCAGTTGTTCCAACAAATCACCTAGAGATAGATAGATAGAAACAAAGATATTAATTTCTTTAACAACTTTATCAATTTTCATAAACAAATAGTGAACCCACCAAAATAGTGACATCAACATATTCCAGAAAGGTACAACATTGCTGCTAACCATTGACGAAAAGATTGTCTGTCAGAGAATATAGTTTCGGCGACATTTTTAACGCTTCTGCTAGCTAAAGTGTTATGATTTCAAATTCGATATAGGTGTTGCTGCAGAATGCGCGATGATAATAATTTCGATAGCATAATATAAACGACAGTTAAGGATACTTTAGAAAACTGACCCTTACGGGAAGTACTGTATAGTCTACTATAACCGATCTTAAATGGAAATAGGAAACTGATAATATCTTTACCTTTTTTGATATTCATTTCCAGAAATTCCATCTTTTTATGCTCATTAATAGCCACAGCCTTTACGCATCGATTCAGTCTTCTCTCACCTAAAATAAATGCTCGATTCAATGAAAGAGAGGTAACAGATTGTAAAAGTACTTTGTACGTATCTATAGCAGGTGTTATTCATTATTGTTTTGCTTTGGATGTTTTCAGTAGAGAGAAATAACCTAAGCATAAATAAATAAACTTGAACGTGTTTATGCGTCGTTATTGTTACTTCTTCTGTCCATATAAAACACAATCCCGTGTTCAAGGAATAAAATCTCCAAGTCTCATAATATAATCCTGTGCTCGAGGAGTAAGTTCGATGTACGTTTGTAATACATTACAGACCATATTTAATTTATTAATCGTTGACTCCGCCCTATAAACACATAGCAATGAACAATGTCCCGCTAACCAATGCTGTAACTGGCTAGATGGAAGAGTTACTTAAAATCGGCGTCAGTTGAATGACAAACGAGATGCTAATAAATAGACGTAGCCATATATGTCCGGATCAACTATTGATTACTACCTCACCCCTTGTAAGGATCAATAGACTGAGTGTGATTGATTAATTATAACCCTCTTCCCCCCCCCCCCCCCCAACCCTTGTACAAGTACAATTTGAAACGCTTTCTTTCTTTACCATTTATTAAACGAGAAAATAACAGTAATGGATTCTAACCAGATTCCATTCATCAATCAAGCAATTAAAGATAATAACGCAGTCTGGAATTTATTACTTCAGATTGAACGACTTGATTATATTACTCTAGTTTGAATGAAACAGTAATTTAGTGTATTTTTAGGTGCTCGATGTGTGTATTATTTTTCTTACGAATATCAACATATAAAGTGTATTTATACTATTTGTAGCTAAAGGTACTGGTTCTTACAATTGCAAAAGAACGAGTTCAACCTACCACAGCTGTGAATTGGGGTACAAGGATTATCCACTTCTTTATTTTCTTCATTGTTTTCATCTTCTGGAATAAAATATAGGTGACGCACGCTTTGTACTAGTTATATTGTACATTTCTATTTACGTCTCAAATTGTTTCATCAATATGTGTTCACAAGAAAAAGTGCAGAAGCTGATACAATTTCTGAAAGTCTAGTTTTCGTAAACGGAAACAGTTACAACAATCGTAGATAATTCCATTTTGGACAAGGGTTGAATTTTCTTACGGGGGTTTAACTTCACGTCATCATCAAGTCACATGCATTTATAAAACATGTTCTACTTCAGATTTTATTTCAACGCGTCATGCTTATGCATAATGTTTTAAGCATGGAACTTACCATTGAAACAAAATGGGTTGTATAGTTTATCGTAACTATCGGCCGGTGTCAATGGCTTGTTCCCATTCAGTTCCTCCTGTTCCTCATCTTTTTCGTTTCCTGAAAGATATTTTGGAAAATAAAAATGGTAAATGTACATTACCAAAATAACAACAGTTACAACACCAGCAAATGTAAATGTGTATTTTATAAGCATATTATCGTAAGAACAAATATCAAGTCTTATGAATTTAGGAATCATGGTCTCGTTCATAATTTATTTAAACACATAACGTTTGTGTAGGCTTGGGTAGCGACATTGTTCTCTTCGATTTCATGTTCTTCTACATAATTTTCATCTGCCGAAAGATATTGCGGCAGATAATAGTAGCTAATATTCATTGTGAATACAAAACATGTTAACCTGCAGATTTTATTTGAACACGTCATGCTTATGCATTATGTTTTAAGCATGGAACTTACCATTGAAACAAAATGGGTTGTATAGTTTATCGTAACTATCGGCCGGCGTCAATAGTTTGTTCCCATTCAGTTCCTCCTGTTCCTCATCTCTTTTGTTTCCTGAAAGATATTTTGGAAAATAAAAATGGAAAATGTGCATTACCAAAATAACAACAGTTACAACACCAGCAAATGTAAATGTGTATTTTATAAGCCTATTATCGTAAGAACAAATATCAAGTCTTATGAATTTAGGAATCATGGTCTCGTTCATAATTTATTTAAACACATAACGTTTGTGTAGGTTTGGGTAATGGTATTGTTCTCTTCGATTTCCTTTTCTTCTTCATCATTTTCATCTGTTGAAAGATTATGCGGCTGATAATAGTAGCTGATATTCATTGTGAATACAAAACTAACTACAATTTAAACAAGAGATAATTACGATACGTAAAATGGTAAATTTTGGAAAGCATTTATCATAACAGCCACATCACGTCTTTTAAATTTATCAATTATGTTTTAATTCCTAATTTGCTTAAACAGTTCATGGTTAAGGATACATTTTAGATGCTTAACTTAGCATAAGAGCAGAAGTCTATCGTAACTATCTGCTGGGGTAAGGAGACTGTCATCCTTTACCTCATTCTTTTCTCCTCCATAATCATCTGCTGAAAGTAACATACATTGTAAAAACAATATCATATTTTGGAGTCGTTAGTTCGTTTAATTATATTTTATTCGAATCTGAGAAGGATATCGGGGCAAAAGCAATTACTCTGCCCCACCCCCAACCACCATCCCGCACCAAACATTAACCATTTTATATATCGTAATTATCTCTCTCTTTATTTGTAGTTTTTTTTTTTATATTTATTCGCAATGAATATTTGCTACTGTTATGTGCCACAATACCACCACTGATTATCCAACACAAACTTAGGAACTTCCTCCAACTGATACAATCTTACTTTGTTTATTGGTCCAATAAACAAAATAAATTTGTATCAGTTGCATGAAGTTCCTAGGTTTTTGTTGGATAATCAATCACAAAATGTATTTGTTTCAAAAACATTTTGGTTAATATTTCCTAATTTCTATATAATCTGCAAAGAACTGATATTGGTCCGCCGAACAATGGAAGTAAAATGTCATACTGACGCGATCAAGAGCATTTATCCCAACTCAGGAATGATCGAGTACATACAGCGAAAGAACACTTGTCCCAACTCAGGAAAATAATCGACTACAAATAGCGAGAATAAGAACACCGTAAAGCTACTTAGAATCCCAACTTCATAACTTTTCGTGGTTTCAAAATGTCCAGCTATTACAGGACTATTCAACCTCGCTAATCCGCTATTCAAATTTTTTCATAAAAAGCACAACAAATTCGATTGCATTAATAGCAAGCATGGTCATTACTGATTATGAGAAGTATATCTCTGCACAAATAATACAACTGTTCATTAAGTAAATGCATATGCTTGTATCTGATTGGTGTTGGTAGCCTACAAAACAAGCTTCCTAAATGTACATTCATTCAGTTATGCAACGTTAGCTCCGTCTTCGGGGTTGGATACTATACTTATAGTTGTTCACTTATGGCCATTTGTCTTGTTTGTGTGACAGTATAGAGTTCTCATTTTCGTAGCAACGTCTTGATCTCAATGCATGGATTAAGTGCTGGTGTAATAATGGACAAATGCACGTGGAAAAGAATGCATTCACTGGTTGTAATGTGACAAAGACATGAAAAATATGAAGTTTAACTATGAAATCACAAAGATAAGGACAAGGAAAAAGGTATTCCACCTGAAAAAACAACGTCTAATTTAAAGCATACAAAATATTTGAATAATTCCCGCTCTTTGAAAAGGTCAAAGCAAGCACAGCTGATGCATTATAACAAGGGCGAAAAGGCTGCCTCAATTAGTCGCCTCTTATGATACACGGGATGATGCATCTGCAATATTCTGTATTTCCCGAAACTAAATGGTGCAAGGGACAGTAGTTATGTTTCAAAATAGCCTGTCAGCATAAAACTGCTAACCCAGTGTGAAACATAAAATGTGCGCATAAAATATCTAAACTTTACGTATTTCTATATTATCCCGATTGAGAGAATGCTTCGTTAAACCCTCTATACATACATACAAACATACTCATATTGCATAACTCCAAACTGACCTGAAATGATAGTTTCTACCACAGGCCGATAGCCAAGTAGCTCCTCAACATCGATAACTCCTTGGAATTCCTAGAAATAATCAAAGATCTTGAAGATTATTTATGACAGATTATAGTGACTAAAGGTTCAAGCGACATAGAGATCAAAATAATAATACAATCAAATCAACACACACACACAGAGACATACACACACACACAGACATATTCGATATTTATACAGATATCCACGAAATCTACATACATACCTCGAACTATACGCTTGACAACAAGACCTAAACACTTGACACATTATGCACTATATATGTGACAATATCTTCGCTAGCCAAAGTTCCGATATGATACCCTATATACATCTTGGTGTTTCGAGCAAATTTTTATGTGCGTCGGGTCTTTGAATTTCATTGGATGCAATGGCTTGCCGCTGCATCGAATCAAAATAAAGTTGTTTACATTTGAACACTGTTGCTGCGTGATTGAGGCAAGGGAGCACACAACTTAAATGGACTATTTTTAAATATATATAAAAAGCTTATAAAAAAGGAATTTTCCACTGTCGGTCCGTGTTTGTACAAATATATTTACGCACATAAACCTGCAATGGCTTCTCTGTGGCACGTAGAGATACTTTCGATGCTAAACTTAGCAAAGTATTCTTTTTAAGGCAATTGTCTCCATCATTTTCGGCCGATTACAATGCACCGTTATTACACGCTATTGGTTAGCTGGCATTAAATACTAAAGTAGGAAATCCGATAGATGTATCTAGGAGAAAGCACTAAAATATATGTTCGATCCACCAAGGTGTAGATTGGGTTATCGTATTGGAACTTTGGCTAGCGAAGATGACATGAAGCCCGATTGGCACTGGAATCCATGTTCATGTATAACAGATAGTGCTAAGATAGTGCAACTGTAATGCGCTCGTTTCTCAGCTATCCGTCCTGGGGTCGATCCCCAGTATGTGCAATAGTAAATAATCATCAATCCATTTTCCGCGATTTCCTGTCGACTCAACAGTCATTTCAGCGAAAGAGTCCATCCTACGGTACCATATATTTCAGAAAGACATGGCTTGAACATTTGAACACGATACACGCAATAAATATGACAATCGCAAAACAATTCACGATTAAATTTAGAACACGTGTTTCTAAAACGCATACGAATGTCACGTGTTCTTATAAACCTTTTGTATAAGAAGAGTACACATGAATGAGACATTGATCTCATTGACTTTGTTCTCAGCATCACTAGCAAACGTTCCTCTGACACCAAGAAGGTTGAGCGGTCGTAGAGAAGATGAGTGTTTCCTAAGTGGCATTTACCTGGTATGTTGGTATATGGAGGCTTTCCTTGTTGAATTCTGATAGAAGCTTGACCAGCTTTTCACAATCAACTTTGCTGAGCAGGTATTGTCCTGTATTATTCACGTTCCTGAAAAAGACATGAAAATAATCAACATCATATTGACATGTGTATGAGTATATGTGTATGTTGAAGTCTCGTCTTATAGGACATGAATTATCACTCTATATTCATGGCATACAATTAGTTTTAAGGCTTCCAAATCCAGAAATATATGCCTGTTATAAAGAGCAGGATATTTGTCCAGGACTTCTCTTTACTGATTGTTCTGTCTTGGTCTAGCTGAAACTGGACATATATTTTGAAAATTAAAAGTGTTATGTTTCTGGATTTGACCGAACAATCCTACTTCATATATGTGGTCCTCCCTATACTAAAATATATGAATTTGTTCTGTTCTACCGTTTCACCTCTTTCCTATCAATCTTTTATATGACATTCGGGTATGTGCATTTCAGAGAGAGAGAGAGAGAGAGAGAGAGTATAATTGGAGGTAGAGGTGAAGAAATAATACGTTTCGTGACCTAATGCAGATAATTCACAGATAAATGAATAGTTGGATTAACAGACGTGTAGACAGAAGAATATATCAATTTATACAACGTTGTAAAGTCGGGATTGATGTACGTACACGCGTATATATGCTTTACCTTCTATCATCAGTGGAATTTTCTGCATGTTGTAACATACAGGTAGACCAACAGTCCACGAACGATTTGACCTTTTTGTCAGCAATCTCAGTGGCGACTCCTTCATATTCCAAAGAGAGCTGGAAGATATAGTATTGGTATAAGCAGCTGTCGCTCGTTGTAATGGGATACCAAATAACTTCAGACAAAAAGCGAAATTGGATTTATGTAGAGATTTAATTCGATCCTGTAATGGTAAAGGCTGCCAATGTAATAGCCTTAAATAATATTCCATCTTATGCTATGATGACAGTTAATGTTTGTGTTAGCGTTATTCCTTTATCTCTCCTTGTCGTATTTGCTACTTAAGTGCCTTACTGTTACCCCTTTTCCTTTCAAGTGTGGCGTTAGCTGCATCACGTTAAATAGGGACTAATTATTTTATATATTTAATCGTAAATTGTGTTTCTTTTTTATAAAAACAAAAAACAAATTTATACAGCTGCTAAATTCACCTTTAGTCACTTAATTTTAAATGCTTTGCCTGCTTATGTTTCAATTCATGCCGTGTGTATTTTGTCCAATTTGTATTCATGTTATGATGCGTTTTGATGTCTTGCTAATCACGCTTGTTGTAATGCCTGATTTGTTTTACGTAATGTCGGTAAATAGATTGTTGTTTTAAATCATTCCGACATTAAATACATCTTATCATATACTCTGATAATTACAAGTATGGAACAAAGAATTCTCATGTTCATTGGTATTTCCAAAGACAGAAATGATCCGAGGTGAATGGAAAAGTGTTATATCTGAAGAATATTACACAGCCATTTGTTAGTAATAAATATCGGCTTACTGAGGCAATGTTAACCGCTTGATTTGTCTCCTCCTTTAAAAGTTTAATGTATCCATCAGAGTTCCTCTTCGCCACCTTCCTGGCTTTCTTTACTTTCCTCTTGCTAAACCAAGACGCGTTCTCTTCCAAAACCAACTTTTCTAATCTGACCATTGATCGTTTGTAGACCTAGAAATGAGGGAAATAAAACATTAACAGGGGTCCTTACTTGACCGATCGGTTTCAAACCCTGGTGCGATTCCCGCTAGAAGTCATAAGTTTACCCCAAATATCCAAAGGCTTCCACACAACTTCAGTTGTAAAGTAGAAAGTCCGACGTGTCCCTTCTATACATACATTTTACTCTAATCATTGCAAGACCACAGATCTCACAACCTGACAAATATATGGTTTCTCTTCGTTATGTTTCCGTACCGCCAGCAGTTCACGTCGTAGAAATTATGCAACTGTCCCTGAACACAGGGAACTAGTTTAAACGACGCTACCTTAGGCCAGTCAAACTGTAGTTTCCAGGCACTGTCGTAGGTATAACTGTTTGGCCTTTGCCACCATGGCCACATAAACGGCATCTGCCGAGTCCCTTCTTATTGATTATATTGTGCAATTTACCGGTTTCCCACCATAAATACTGCCACTGCAGTCACACCACCAATGTACGCGACTAGATTTTAGTAGGTACTTTATTAATCCATGGACACTTATTCGGTATGGACTTGAATTCACTACTACTGAACAATGGCATCATGGAAACTCACTAACACTTTACTCTGTGACGTTTGTTCCTAGTAATTGGCCAATTATTTCGGGCAAAGGAATATTTATATTGCATCAAATTCCAATAATCAGACAAGTCATCACAAAAATATAAAAATTCCTTAAAACGGTACACTATAACCAAATGCGAATACTTCAAATTTATTACGATAGCATCAACAGCTGGCTATTTTTTTTAAAAATCTACACATACAGATAATAATTCCAAATATTGACAAAGAATGAATTGCAACATTAAATTAGCCGCAAGGCATTTGGAAACTAACCAAAACTGCATGATGTTAACAATTTAACGTGATGAGTTCACTTACAAACAATACGACATGAAAAATGATCATGCGACATAAAATTTATCAGGTGACGTTTTGCCATCAAATGAAAAACCATCTGTCACAGGAATCATATAATCAAAGATAATCTTATGAATTTATGGCGAGCAGATGTAAATGATACACAATGTTTCATAATTTGAATATTATTCCGCGTGTCACCTACAATATAACGGGGGCTGTCCATATAATTATAGGCTGTTTTGTGTTTATCTGCCTAAATGTTTTATGTTTGTTTTGGACAGTGTGATTTAACGTTTTGGGCCTCGACACATGTCGTTTTGACTTTATGAACATCCAGGAAGGTTAAACATTTCCTAGGTTGGCATTTAAAAATTTCTATGTGGGGTAAAAAGGTCATATTTCGACAGATGTTGCCACCACTGTGCGTTTCTATGTTAGTTACCCTTTCTTTCCAATAACCGTTTGACTACCAATTGGTAAAACGGACGCCATATTGTTAACATAACATTAAAATAAAAGTGGCTGGGCAAGGAAAATCAACATGGTGGTGGACATTCTATAATATGAAGACAGAGGAATGATTTAATGAGCTTTTTTGGGACCAATTCAAAGATACGCTAGGTCTTGACATATCAAATATAATAAAGGACAAGCGCTATTTGTAAATGATATCAACTATGTGATAAACCTATTTATAACACTTCTAGGTTGTTAATTAGGTACATACAGTCATGTTGTATTTGTTTAATACTCTAATCAGGAAATAAAACAATTCAGACCTTTGTATGGATGTATTAAGTTTTATGAACCATCAAAACTATCATATTGATCGACGCGAACTCATCAAGACGAGACTTACTGTTTCATAACTTCTTATTGAATTGAATAAATATATGTATTAATATTGTACTAACGTTTTCGGTTGAGCTCCAGTCTGTACTCAATGAATATAGTAGTATTTAATTACTCCGGACTAAATTTAATGTACCTTCTGTCCTTTTTCAACTCTATTACAGAAACGTTTGTATGGGTTCAGCATCTCCTGGAAGGACGTTTCGTATTTTCTCAAGATGACTTTTTCATCAGCTTCTCTCTCACTGTAAATTAAGATACAAAACCGTATTGTCGCGGCAAATATCTTTACTCTATACCAATTAAGGGCTAAGATACAGACATCGCTTTTACCAAATACCCAATCTCCCCGAGCAGATATTGAAATGTCTTGGCACACTTCAGGTACTATAGCAAAATAAAACCACACTAATCGACAATTTTCGCGATTAAAACAGTAAGTGGACCCTGGTTCGTTTCTTCACAGCCTTATGTTTACTTACAAAATATGTACAGTTCAAAGGATACATAACAAATTATTGTGATATTGTATGGAAACTGATTATCTAACATACTATATATCCACAATAATAATCATAATAATAATAATAATAATAATAATATTAATAATAATGATAATAATAATAATAATAATAATAATAATAATAATAATAATAATAATAATAATAATAATATATCATCATCATTATAATCGTAATCGCGACATTCGTTACATGCCAGAAAGTAGTAATTATGTAAGTAATCACGAAAATAGACAGGCTTCTTCAAGTTTTCGTAAAACCAACTTTATTCTCAATATAAGGAATCTAAAGCATGGAGATCACCTCCGATGCAACCCACCATACTTTTATTTCTTTTCTTTTACTTAAGGTTGTCTGGTATGATTCCCAACATGGACATGGTTATAGTGATGGGCTATTGAATTTCATTCTCAGTCTCAAATACTCTGGCGTCTATTTCCATGCGGGTACGGGTGGAGTGGTTGGGGTTGTGTTCATTTGGAACACCATTGACCTTTACCATTACATGCGAGAGTAAATCTATGATATTTAACTCACTCGCATTGGAAACAGACGATGACGGGTTTAATCTGGTTTGAACTGGTGCTGGGTCGTTCAAAATCTACCAATTGTACACTACTCTACTTAACAATTGTACTCACTCGAGAAGGAGATTGGCAGCCTCTTCATATGAACATAATGATTCACGAGCAAAACGGGTCCTTTCTTCCATCGATGCCACTTCCATTCGGAGTGCAGATTCTATCTGAAGTATACCTACAAACCAATAAAGAGC
Organism: Sinohyriopsis cumingii; assembly: GCA_028554795.2. NCBI lineage: Eukaryota > Metazoa > Mollusca > Bivalvia > Unionida > Unionidae > Sinohyriopsis > Sinohyriopsis cumingii. The sequence continues at coordinate 44,909 of JAPYKE020000021.1, forward strand.
TTACGAATTAATATATCTCACTGTAGTAGACTGTGGTGCTACGTTTTGTGGGACGAGATTGTCAATGGATTGAGGAAGTAACGACGGAAAGATAGGCAAACTGAATTAGTGTTTCGAAATGAGAGTGAGAACGATGGAATGATACACTGTTTACTTGTTGGCATGTTTAATTCAAGCAATGCTTATTCCTTTCGTGATGTATTTGAAGCCGATGGATAGATGGATCGATAACTAGATGTTAATTTCTTACTTTAAATATAAAGTACTTGGTGTTTCAGTATATACACACAAGAAGGCTTTTAACAAAAAAAGGAGTACCAGCTAGCGTGGAAAAGGGGTGGAATCTGGTTCAATCGTTACCGCGAGTAAATATGGTCAAATGATTATACATGTATGTTATTAAAGAACATATGCAATGAAGGCAACCCCACCCAACCTCCATTTTTATGAATATCATCAAAGAAATAACTCTTATTAAAGAAGAAAATAGCAAACGTGGAGACATGTAGGAAAATTACCATCAACGTTGTGTTGCCTCAGGATATAAAGTTTATCAGACACGTTCTTACACCATTTCTCTGCCTTTTCGGCAAACTCTCTTTCCAGCTGGGTACGAACTTGCATCACAGACAACCAGAATGGAACGTCTCTAAGAAACAAGAAGAACGACACATTTGCTCTGTTGTAATTTTACTAGCTTAGGCTGACACAATAAATACCATGATTTATGCAGAGATATGCCTAACACAAAGAAGGAAATATAATTACTGCTAATGTAACAAAGGTACCAAACAGTCCACTAAAATAACTGACTGAATTGCTAACTAGATGCTAAGTGATTATTTGAGTGGATGTATGGACTGGCCTGCAGATTTTCGAACTGGGTGCAGGGACTGACTGACTGACTGATAACTGTAACTGACTACATGACAGTGAGTATGCCTGAATGACATGCAGTATGCGTGGACAAATAAACTGGCTGAATAAGTAACTAACTAAACTAAGTAACTAAGTAACTAACTAGCTAAATAAATAAATAAATAAATGATAAGGTGGTAGGACTGGACCAAAATCGATTAATAGTTTATTTCAATCAATAAGATAGATTACAACTCACAATGTATGTACCTATAAACCTATTTTCCTTGTTAAATACCCATCTAACCTATCGGCCTCGCTATCGATGTATTTATTTCCCATTCACGACCTTTATTTTGCAAAACATTTATATATTAGCCGCATACAAATTATGGGTATGGTCATGTCAACTCGGATATGAACTCACTGAAGGAATGCCGGTCTGTTTCACGATATCCTTAAGCATGGATACTCGTTTAGTAAATTGTATACAATAATCTGTAACTGAAACCGATATCGCAATCTAAGTTATACTTTTATCGTTTAACGATATATTTCAAACAAAGCAAGGCATTTAAAACAAAGCAAACGTGGCAATGGTACTTACGATAATACATCGTAGCTATCCCCAAGTCCATTAAATAGCTTTAGATCTACCATTTTATCGAAATTTAACACTGTCTGAAACAACGCGTGTTAAATACGAGAACGGCGCTAGACTAACACTGACAACGTCCCATGTCAACCAGCAGATGACGTCGAGAATGTAGTGACGTCAACAGTCGCTTAGAATTTCGAAGTTTTTTAGAACAGACACTAAGAAAACTTTCGACCGCGGTATTTCTGAACTTAACGTGGTATAGTACAATTATATTAGCGACCAACAATTCAATGTTCTTGGGCAGGGGACTGACACTTTCCGTCTCTTAATACTGGAAATTGTCTTGATATTTGATATACATGTCAATTGTTGAATATGTTTAAATCTTAAAGCAGTACATAAAGAGGAATAATTAGGCTAACGTTTTAGCAGATACCGTTAAAGAGACCCTTCTGACATTAGAGAACGTATTGCTCAAAGTCGGAACCGTTGATAATGAAGAATACAATTTATTAGCTATACTATTGATGTAGGCAGAACAACTGAGTTGGATGCCAACCCTGGAAAAAATATGTGTCAGAGAGGGCAGGCAAATACAAAACACACATGCTTACCAACCGAGAAAATATTTAGTCGACTTGAAAAAAAAATGATCTAACGTTCAAGCAGAAAACAAACGCGCTCCTGAAAATATCAGGATCAATCGAAGCAATACAAAGAAAACGTAAACTTAACACATTCACATACACTAGTAAATAACTAAAACAGGGCATGCGGCGTTTTTTTTTTCTTCTTCGGGTGTGTGTGTTTTCGTTCCTTTTTTTATCCGAATTTTTCCGGATATTTAGATTTGGCCCGATTATGTTTCACACCATTTTGTTTTTCGCTGCGTTGGCATACTTGACACGTGTCAAAGATGTGATCACAAATTTTAAAGAATAATTTGTGACATATATAACCGTTTTGTAAAAAGATAATTATTGAAAACTCTTTGTCACGAATAACGAAAGGACGCATATAATGCTGATATCTCCGATTAGGACTCACAGTACTAATTCATTTTCCAGAGTAAACCTATGCAAACCCCATGATATTAAAAATAAAATAACTTAAATTGTTTGAGTGTTCATGATCAAACCTATATTTATTAGTATAGATGAAACCCGGATGTCAGCTTCTGTGTAGAGGAAAGGATATGAGGCGCGGCATTTTCTGGACCTGCATCTGATCTGTTTGAAACATGTACTTTCAATTCCGCACCAAAGAGTCAGGAGCGAATTTTAGTAATGAGTGTTACAAACTCAAGACTGTTAAAGGACTAAACTTCCAACAATAAAAATTGTCTCTAATTTTTTCACTTACAACTAGGGTAAGTGCTCAAAAGATTCTTTTTCCTACAACATAACTTACATTATTAACCAATCATGGTCAGCCTAACCCATATATATTTATTTTAGGTTCACCCATTTCCAGGCTGCTTCCCATTTTTCCATATCATTAGTACCGCGTGTCCTTTATCTGGTATCTATTCTGCAACAATGATCGAAGAAAAGCAGTCTAAAAACAAGACTAGCCTATTTACAACTTACGGAAAAGTAGTATCTTTAATAATGTAATAACATATTGGCCTTAGAAATTTCCTTTAATATTGAGAACCCTTTACATAACGTCACGTTGGTTAACTTAGCAACTTAATATGAGAGAAGTAATTGGCTAATCAAATCAATCTGAAAAAGAAGAAGAAAGGACAAGCCAAGTCAGATGAGTGTGTGTGGGGGGGGGGAGGGAAATGGGCAGACATACAGGTACATATGTAGGTAGGTAGGCAGGCAGGCAGGCAGGCAGATGGACAGACAGACAGACAGATAGATAGATAGATAGATAGATAGATAGATAGATAGATAGATAGATAGATAGATAGATTTTGAATTGGATATGTAATATAGCTTTAACATGTTTTCAGTTCCTATCACTAACTGTTACTGCTGAGCGCCAAGCGATATGTATTTGGTATGACTCGGCCGGGAACCGAACCCGCGATAAAGAGAGAGAGAGAGAGAGAGAGAGAGAGAGAGAGAGAGAGAGAAAAGATGATAAATGTGGAAATATCACTTGTGATTGTGAATTAGATCTGACTTATGAAATAAGGCAAATTGAAATCCAGACATTGATTGCACCAAATAGAAAACGTGTTTATTTCGCATAACACAAACTGTTAAACGAATACGGGTTATTCGGATAGGTAAAAAAATTGAATCAATATATTTATAGTAGTAAACACATATTGATAAACAACAATGAAGGACACTTCACTTTGCGGTGGGTATTATTTAATGGAATATTATCAAATTATCAGAATCTAAAAAAATGTACGTACAAGTATTGCATACATAATACCTTAACAAAACAAGTAAACACAGTGCATACCTTGTATACATTTATGGATTTGAATAGGGGCATGACAACGTAATATGCGTAATAAAATTAGGTGTAAAAAGGCTCTGTACTGAAGTGCTCCAAGAAAAGAAAACATTCGAAAACCATATAAAATTAAAATGAAGCTACAACAAAATTATTAAAACAGACAAAACAAACAACTAAAAAAAAAGAAAACTGAAATTTGATGCTAAAATTTCTGTTCCAGTTACTATTGTAATACTCCATAAGGGTCTTTTTACATAGCGAATTCAATGCTAGCGTGAATCCCGCCAAAAGGCATTTTCCCCCCTGATCTCCAAGGATTTCTGTTCGTCGGTCGGTTACTGGTATAAACGATACCAATTGTACAAACCCAGATGGGCGGAGCTTAAGGACTGGCGGTACTTTTTCAACTCCAATAGTAAACATATGTAAACACTATCATATTCAAAATTCAATAACTTAAAATTTCTGGGTGCTGATGATGAGACCTATAATTATCCATGCACATCTAACCTTGGTGCAAGCTTATGTGTGGGGAACACAATATGAGCCACGGCATTTTGTTTGTCTACATGTACACGAAACAGTATTGAGTACTCCTGAGTCAAGCCTGTACAAATACTAAAATTGCATCAGTAGAAATATTTCTATCTTTTTTGAAAAAAAATTACATCTAGGATAAGCTATTTTAAGATACTTTTACTAAAATTTTAATTTTCTTTATGGCATCACGGTACCAATTGTTTTTCCATATACCTCAATGTTAATGTTTTGTGAAATAAATATACTTTCTGTCCAACTTGGGCATGCATGTCACACACTGTCATATAGAACACTGCTAGATTGTCAATTTGACAATGATATAACCAGTTACTCCATTGCATTTAAGAGAGATAACTCTACTGGAACTAGACAGGGGTAAGAGTTATCTAGTCACAACAGGCACATTTTCAGCCATGTGTACCATCTTTAAAAAAAAATCATAAAAGATACAAAATATGACCTAGATAGAAATTAACACAAACTCACATGTTGCCAAGAGGCTCAACTTTTTTTTAAAGCCAAACAGAAAGTACAACTCTTACATAATGCACCAATTACAGTTAGTGTTGTTCTTTAATTCTGAATACAATGTTCCATACACCTTAAGCTCCGCCCACCTGGACTTGCGCAATTGGTACCGTTATACCATTATTAAACAGTTATGGACCACCAAACCCGTAAATACTCTATTATTTCTTCACCCATTTCTATAGTTCTTCCGTACGATTAGTACCGTGTGTCCTTTAGGTGTACGGAACAGTGTGTTCAGAAATAAACTACAAAATTAGCTGTGATAGGGGTAACATGTAAGAGTTGTACTTCCTGTTAGGATTTTATTTTATTTTTTAAAAATGAGCCTCCTGGTAACATGTGAAATTATGACAATTTATATCTAGATTATGTGTTGTATTTTTATGATTTAAAAAAAATAATTGTAGTACACATAACTGAAAATGCTTCAGCTGTGACTAGATAACTCTTACCCCTGTCTAGTTTCAGCAGAGTTATCTCTCTTAATTGTAATTGGGTGCCTGGTTTTGTCCCTGTCAAATTGTCAATCTACCATTTTTCTCTATGACAGTGTGTGACATGCATACTGAGGTCGGATAGAAAATATATTTATTTCACAAAACATTAGCATTGAAGTCTATGGAGAAACAATTGGTACCGAAATACCTGCTGTGACAATTGGAACATTGGTCAGTTACTTCCCCCTGATGTGATAAGGTGGCGCTTTAGTCAGGTAAACCCCTTCAATTCCGGTTTACTTCGTCTATGCTGAACCCATACTCGTGACTGTCTGAAAAATGCTTGTCGTGCCTCAGTGAAAAAGCCTATTACCTGTACTAGCCACATTTCTATTAAGATGGTTGGTCAAATGCATCAGTCGCACAATGAACGTGGTGTTCGTTATGGTGAGTACGTTATGACTTGGGCACATTTTGGTATTCATACATACGTACGTTTTGACTCTGTCAAGTTAATTTAGACTTGGGTATGTATTGAGTGTAATTCTCTGGCCAGAGTCGGCATTCATGTATTGGAAAACTTTACTAAGTGCTTTCTTTACTCTCATTAGTCATATAATGACCATGTGTAAATCTCTTCGGTTTCAGGTCAAATCTCCACAGTCCAGGATGCAACGAATCTGAATTCATTAATCAGAAAGACTATTGCTGATGGAAGAAACCAAACAACATCAACAACAACAACAAGAAAAACCAAACAACAAACAAAAAACCGAGCAACAAACAGCAAATACTCAATTGTGACATTCGTAATTAAAGGTACTCCAAGAGTTTCGACGTGAAGGAGAACATGCAGTTATACGTAGCTGAAAAGACATTGATGTCTGAAGTTTCTGATTAAATCATGTATGGCTTGAAAGAGCACGAGAGACTAGATGGAAATGAAAAGCCATTCAAGTGTGAAGTTTGTGACACCGTTCAGCCACAGGTCCACGGTGATTTTCCTTATGAGGGTACATACTGGAGTGAAACCATTCAAATGTGAAGTATGTACTAACATGTTTTGAAGGAGGTCAGACTTGAATGCCCACGTGATGATGCATATTGGAGAAAACAACATTCATTTGTGAAGTTTGTGATAAACTGTTTAGAGATAATGCCATAGTGAAGAAGCACACAAGAATACAATGTGGAGGAAAACCATTCAAGTGTGAAGTATGTCCTAACCTGTTTTGTAGGAGTTCAGACTTGAATGCCCACATGATGATACATATTGGAGAAAACAACATTCATTTGTGAAGTTTGTGATAAACTGTTTCGAGATAATGCCATAGTGAAGAAGCACATGAGAACACACTGCAGAGGAAAACCATTCAAATGTGAAGTATGTACTAACCTGTTTTGTAGGAGTTCAGACTTGAATGCCCACATGATGATGTATATTGGAGAAAACAACATCCATTTGTGAAGTTTGTGATAAACTGTTTAGAGATAATGCCATAGTGAAGAAGTACACAAGAATACAGTGTGGAGGAAAACCATTCAAATGTGAGGCTAGTGATAATATGCTTAGTGAAAGTGATGAGTTTTGGGTGAACTTGAAGATACATACAGGAGAAAAAACATTCAGTTGTGAAGTTTGCAATGAATTGTTTAGTAGGCATTTAAAGTTGAAAGAACGCACGAGGTTACATACTGGAGTAAAGCCATTCAAATGTGAAGTTTGCTATGAAATCTGCATCAATTGTTCAAAGATGAAAGAGCACTGGAGTGTACATACTGGAGACAAAATATTCTTCCAGTGTGAAGTTTATGACAAACTGTTTAACTACCGTTTTAGCATCAATGCTCATAAGAGATTATATACTAAAGAAAAGCATTCAAGTGTGAAATTTGCAATAAAATATTCAGCGAGGTTACAACCTGAACAGGCACATTCAGATACTTACTGGAGAAAAACCATTTAAATTTGAAGTTTGTAAAATAATGTTTAGCCAGAGTACTAGTGTTACCAGACATATGAAAATGTATAAAGGAGTAAAAACATTTATATGCAGTGTTTGTGATATAATGTTTAGAGTGGTGATTCAATGAAGGACATGTAATACATACTGGAGAGAAACCATTCAAGTGTGAAGTTTTTTAGAATTGATCATTTCAAGAAGATCAAAATGACACATGTCATGAAAGCAGACAAGCATACATATGATACAGTTGTGATAAAATGTTTGGGCAGTGTCCTCACATGGTCCAGATAAAACTCTGATATACAGAATTGATGACAAAAGTTTCCCCTCACCTCATCCGATGAATAAATTGATCTTTTGAACACTTATTTAAGTAAGTGTAGCCAGTCTTAGAAATTGTAACTGAATGCACCCAGGAGTAAGTTTTCAGTTTTCGATATTCACTTGGGAATATTGCTTCAGTAGAAATTATGCCGGCATGAAAATAATTACTAGAACTACAAAAAGACACTGTACAATCTCTAGCTTTATATGCCTATTTTAATCATTACTTCATGTCTGTAGTCCACCTTGACTTCAAATCGTCAGAAAAGAAACTATGTTGTTGTAGGGTTTAACGCCATTTTTCAGCACACAATAGGCTATACATGGTGGCTGGTATTAATGGTGGAGGAAGAACCACTGACCCACAAGAAGCTACTGGCAAGCTTTCTCACATACCCACATTAGCTGAATCCAAGACTCAAACCCATGCATATATATATATATACGTTTCTTGTCCATTTGATACTTTTTGTAGACTCTTTGAAGTGAATGAAACAGTACTTTATGTTGGGGCATACTATTTGTCACAAGAATTAAATCAAATTCAGCACTTTTGTTAAAATTAGACAGCAGTAGCTGCTACAAGGTTTAACAGCATATCAGCATGATCCTGGTTTAACTGTGTTTAGGAAATTTAGGTGTCCTTAGATAAGAAAGAAATCATAAAGGGTAATATCATTAAAATACAAAATCTATTCTTTGTTCTATATAAGCTGTCCTCTTGAAAGACAAAGTCCAAGACTTTTGCATTTGAAACATTATCCAGGATTATGAATAGATGCATATCCTGGTATTTTGACAATTGGAATTTAAATGTGACCCATTTCTAATGCATGGTACTCCAGCATAATTTCCTACTGAGATTGTGTTCTCCATTGCAAATTTACTGAACATGCCACCCATGATCAACATTTGCTAGACTACTGTTTACTACTTATTGGCCAATAATATCATACCAGTTTAAAATCATTATGAACTGGATGTAGCTAACAGTTCAGTGACGTGACACGTAATTGAATGAAGGTTAGTTTATGAAATGATTGTATTAATATTTCATCTGATATCAGCATTTATTTGATTGTCCAATAAATTATAAGCAATTAGTCAAAACTGGAATATACAATGGATCATGAAGTCAGTGGTCAATGAAGTTGTCAATCCCAAGATGGTTTCCAGTGGTGAATATAACATTGAGTTATGGTAATGAATGGCATATCTTTTTTTCTTATTTACAAAGGGGAACAATGAGATTAGACTGACGTTTTGTCACTTTGTATCAGCTGTTGATTTCTTTTCCAACTTGACTAAATCACCTTCTTGGGGGATTAATTTATCTAGTGCTGTTAGATTTACTTTAAGTGAGTCATGCAATTATTTCAGTAGGTAATGATCTGTTTCCAAAATAAAACCATAGACTAAATTTGTTTGTTACTTTTCTGTGTTATTCTTTTATGAGTATATATTGGCACAGGAGCCACCATATAATAATTACAATCAAAATACATGTTGCAGAGGCCTTTGAAACTCTGTAATTGTAGTAAGAGAATATCATAAAATATAAAAGAAAAACCAAATTGTATATGACTTTGTACTGTGATGCACTCAATTGGAACATCTGTGACGTTCATCCTGGTTCTACTGTTATGTCCGTTTTTTGTAGTCATGTTTACTAAAGAAATTCTTCAATCTTGCTATACTATCTGAAGCATGATCATATGAATTGTTGTGTTCATTTTTGGATTTGAATATATTCAAATTATTTTTCACTGGAATCACAGTGCTCATTTGTTTGGAATTATAGTAAATTCAGAGAAGAACATATTTGGATAATATTAGTGGGATACATCAAGAGACTGGTAATACATAGCTACACTATAGGACACTGGCACATTATCATATTCGAGACAACCGGCATATCAACACATTAAGTATTTGAACTGATTTGGAATACCACTAAAATTCAATTTAAATTTTATACATTTGGACTTGTGATAAAACTTTTAGGGCTATTGGGGATTTAATTAACAACACAGTAAGTTATTTTTGAATATTTACGTTGTATTTTAGGGAAATAACTTATTTGTTGAATTTTACAAAACTTGTTGGTTTTGGCTCATTTCTGTTTCTTAGTTTAAGGACATAGATTTGTAACATTATATTCATAGTAATTATGCTAGGGTTCATTGTATTTGCGGAAGATTTATATTACTTCCAATCGCAATACCTGTTTCAGTATAATAAAAGTGTAATATGACTTGAAAGATTCAAGTCACAGAATGAATGATACAGGAACAACGGACAAAAGGATGGACATATTGCCTGATCGCTGTTTTTCTTAAATAACGCAGTATGCGGTCAGGAAATGTCATCAGAAGAGAAACATTTCAGGTTCAATTATATTTATTTATTTCACGGTTTTATGTAAATGCAATAGTGTACAATTGAAGAATATATAAATTTAATTTTGATTGGTCGTTAGAGAAAGAGAGAGAGATAAAAGTAAATATACATTGTGTGCAAGAGAGAGAGAGAGAGAGAGAGAGAGAGAGATACAGAAAGAGAGGTGAGATACATATAGAGAAAGAGAGAGGGAGATAGAGACAGATACATATACAGAGAGAGAGAGAGAGTGATATATATATATATATATATATATATATATATATATATATATATATATATATATATATATATATATATATATGAGATACATAGAGAGAGAGAGGGAGGGAGATAGAGACAGATACATATACAGATTGAGAGAGAGAGATGTCTGATGGTTTTTTAAATGTGTTCATATGTAGATAATTATACATTAATACATAATATAATCTGATTCAAATATCCACGTAAGAACAAAAACAATTGATGAATGGACGATAGTGAGCAAAGAAACTGAAAATTATAAGCATTTACATTCGATTATCAGTGAATGAGAAATGCAAAAGAGAGAAATACAGAGAGGGGGCAAGGGAGTAAGATGGGGATAATATTTGTTTTCAAATATGTTCATATTTCGCTAAACAAACAATTAAAACATGACTAAATCTAACCAAAAATTCACAACAAAAAACCAAAACAAACGATTGATGGCTAAAGGAGGGAAGGTGAAATCGTGATTTAACAATCAGTCATAATGCCCTCTTCTCCACCAATCTGTACATTAATAAATTCTTTGTTAACCAGCTAAAATGCAACTGGACGGAATAAATCCGCCCACTTTCTTCCTTGTTATCCGTGATCTCCTCGTTCCATATACCATTCCCATGGAGTTAGGAGGTGTCAGTTGTTCCAACAAATCACCTAGAGATAGATAGATAGAAACAAAGATATTAATTTCTTTAACAACTTTATCAATTTTCATAAACAAATAGTGAACCCACCAAAATAGTGACATCAACATATTCCAGAAAGGTACAACATTGCTGCTAACCATTGACGAAAAGATTGTCTGTCAGAGAATATAGTTTCGGCGACATTTTTAACGCTTCTGCTAGCTAAAGTGTTATGATTTCAAATTCGATATAGGTGTTGCTGCAGAATGTGCGATGATAATAATTTCGATAGCATAATATAAACGACAGTTAAGGATACTTTAGAAAACTGACCCTTACGGGAAGTACTGTATAGTCTACTATAACCGATCTTAAATGGAAATAGGAAACTGATAATATCTTTACCTTTTTTGATATTCATTTCCAGAAATTCCATCTTTTTATGCTCATTAATAGCCACAGCCTTTACGCATCGATTCAGTCTTCTCTCACCTAAAATAAATGCTCGATTCAATGAAAGAAAGGTAACAGATTGTAAAAGTACATTGTACGTATCTATAGCAGGTGTTATTCATTATTGTTTTGCTTTGGATGTTTTCAATAGAGAGAAATAACCTAAGCATAAATAAATAAACTTGAACGTGTTTATGCGTCGTTATTATTACTTCTTCTGTCCATATAAAACACAATCCCGTGTTCAAGGAATAAAATCTCCAAGTCTCATAATATAATCCTGTGCTCGAAGAGTAAGTTCGATGTACGTTTGTAATACATTACAGACCATATTTAATTTATTAATCGTTGACTCCGCCCTATAAACACATAGCAATGAACAATGTCCCGCTAACCAATGCTGTAACTGGCTAGATGGAAGAGTTACTTAAAATCGGCGTCAGTTGAATGACAAACGAGATGCTAATAAATAGACGTAGCCATATATGTCCGGATCAACTATTGATTACTACCTCACCCCTTGTAAGGATCAATAGACGGAGGTGTGATTGATTAATTATAACCCTCTCCCCCCCCCCAACCCTTGTACAAGTACAATTTGAAACGCTTTCTTTCTTTACCATTTATTAAACGAGAAAATAACAGTAATGGATTCTAACCAGATTCCATTCATCAATCAAGCAATTAAAGATAATAACGCAGTCTGGAATTTATTACTTAAGATTGAACGACTTGATTATATTACTCTAGTTTGAATGAGACAGTAATTTAGTGTATTTTTAGGTGCTCGATGTGTGTATTATTTTTCTTACGAATATCAACATATAAAGTGTATTTATACTATTTGTAGCTAAAGGTACTGGTTCTTACAATTGCAAAAGAACGAGTTCAACCTACCACAGCTGTGAATTGGGGTACAAGGATTATCCACTTCTTTATTTTCTTCATTGTTTTCATCTTCTGGAATAAAATATAGGTGACGCACGCTTTGTACTAGTTATATTGTACATTTCTATTTACGTCTCAAATTGTTTCATCAATATGTGTTCACAAGAAAAAGTGCAGAAGCTGATACAATTTCTGAAAGTCTAGTTTTCGTAAACGGAAACAGTTACAACAATCGTAGATAATTCCATTTTGGACAAGGGTTGAATTTTCTTACGGGGGTTTAACTTCACGTCATCATCAAGTCACATGCATTTATAAAACATGTTCTACTTCAGATTTTATTTCAACGCGTCATGCTTATGCATAATGTTTTAAGCATGGAACTTACCATTGAAACAAAATGGGTTGTATAGTTTATCGTAACTATCGGCCGGTGTCAATGGCTTGTTCCCATTCAGTTCCTCCTGTTCCTCATCTTTTTCGTTTCCTGAAAGATATTTTGGAAAATAAAAATGGTAAATGTACATTACCAAAATAACAACAGTTACAACACCAGCAAATGTAAATGTGTATTTTATAAGCATATTATCGTAAGAACAAATATCAAGTCTTATGAATTTAGGAATCATGGTCTCGTTCATAATTTATTTAAACACATAACGTTTGTGTAGGCTTGGGTAGCGACATTGTTCTCTTCGATTTCATGTTCTTCTACATAATTTTCATCTGCCGAAAGATATTGCGGCAGATAATAGTAGCTAATATTCATTGTGAATACAAAACATGTTAACCTGCAGATTTTATTTGAACACGTCATGCTTATGCATTATGTTTTAAGCATGGAACTTACCATTAGAACAAAATGGGTTGTATAGTTTATCGTAACTATCGGCCGGTGTCAATAGTTTGTTCCCATTCAGTTCCTCCTGTTCCTCATCTTTTTCGTTTCCTGAAAGATATTTTGGAAAATATAAATGGTAAATGTACATACCAAAATAACAACAGTTACAACACCAGCAAATGTAAATGTGTATTTTATAAGCCTATTATCGTAAGAACAAATATCAAGTCTTATGAATTTAGGAATCATGGTCTCGTTCATAATTTATTTAAACACATAACGTTTGTGTAGGCTTGGCTAATAGTATTGTTCTCTTCGATTTCCTTTTCTTCTTCATCATTTTCATCTGCCGAAAGATATTGCGGCAGATAATAGTAGCTAATACTCATTGTGAATACAAAACATGTTCCCCTGCAGATTTTATTTCAACACGTCATGCTTATGCATTATGTTTTAAGCATGGAACTTACCATTGAAACAAAATGGGTTGTATAGTTTATCGTAACTATCGGCCGGTGTCAATAGTTTGTTCCCATTCAGTTCCTCCTGTTCCTCATCTCTTTTGTTTCCTGAAAGATATTTTGGAAAATAAAAATGGAAAATGTGCATTACCAAAATAACAACAGTTACAACACCAGCAAATGTAAATGTGTATTTTATAAGCCTATTATCGTAAGAACAAATATCAAGTCTTATGAATTTAGGAATCATGGTCTCGTTCATAATTTATTTAAACACATAACGTTTGTGTCGGCTTGGCTAATAGTATTGTTCTCTTCGATTTCCTTTTCTTCTTCATCATTTTCATCTGCCGAAAGATATTGCGGCAGATAATAGTAGCTAATACTCATTGTGAATACAAAACATGTTCCCCTGCAGATTTTATTTCAACACGTCATGCTTATGCATTATGTTTTAAGCATGGAACTTACCATTGAAACAAAATGGGTTGTATAGTTTATCGTAACTATCGGCCGGTGTCAATAGTTTGTTCCCATTCAGTTCCTCCTGTTCCTCATCTCTTTTGTTTCCTGAAAGATATTTTGGAAAATAAAAATGGAAAATGTGCATTACCAAAATAACAACAGTTACAACACCAGCAAATGTAAATGTGTATTTTATAAGCCTATTATCGTAAGAACAAATATCAAGTCTTATGAATTTAGGAATCATGGTCTCGTTCATAATTTATTTAAACACATAACGTTTGTGTAGGTTTGGGTAATGGTATTGTTCTCTTCGATTTCCTTTTCTTCTTCATCATTTTCATCTGCTGAAAGATTATGCGGCTGATAATAGTAGCTGATATTCATTGTGAATACAAAACTAACTACAATTTAAACAAGAGATAATTACGATATGTAAAATGGTAAATTTTGGAAAGCATTTATCATAACAGCCACATCACGTCTTTTAAATTTATCAATTATGTTTTAATTCCTAATTTGCTTAAACAGTTCATGGTTAAGGATACATTTTAGATGCTTAACTTAGCATAAGAGCAGAAGTCTATCGTAACTATCTGCTGGGGTAAGGAGACCGTCATCCTTTACCTCATTCTTTTCTCCTCCATAATCATCTGCTGAAAGTAACATACATTGTAAAAACAATATCATATTTTGGAGTCGTTAGTTCGTTTAATTATATTTTATTCGAATCTGAGAAGGATATCGGGGCAAAAGCAATTACTCTGCCCCACCCCCAACCACCATCCCGCACCAAACATTAACCATTTTATATATCGTAATTATCTCTCGCTTTAGTTGTAGTTTGTTTTTTTTAATATTTATTCGCAATGAATATTTGCTACTGTTATGTGCCACAATACCACCACTGATTATCCAACACAAACTTAGGAACTTCCTCCAACTGATACAATCTTACTTTGTTTATTGGTCCAATAAACAAGATAAATTTGTGTCAGTTGCATGAAGTTCCTAGGTTTTTGTTGGATAATCAATCACAAAATGTATTTGTTTCAAAAACATTTTGGTTAATATTTCCTAATTTCTATATAATCTGCAAAGAACTGATATTGGTCCGCCGAACAATGGAAGTAAAATGTCATACTGACGCGATCAAGAGCATTTATCCCAACTCAGGAATGATCGAGTACATACAGCGAAAGAACACTTGTCCCAACTCAGGAAAATAATCGACTACAAATAGCGAGAATAAGAACACCGTAAAGCTACTTAGAATCCCAACTTCATAACTTTTCGTGGTTTCAAAATGTCCAGCTATTACAGGACTATTCAACCTCGCTAATCCGCTATTCAAATTTTTTCATAAAAAGCACAACAAATTCAATTGCATTAATAGCAAGCATGGTCATTACTGATTATGAGAAGAATATCTCTGCACAAATAATACAACTGTTCATTAAGTAAATGCATATGCTTGTATCTGATTGGTGTTGGTAGCCTACAAAACAAGCTTCCTAAATGTACATTCATTCAGTTATGCAACGTTAGCTCCGTCTTCGGGGTTGGATACTATACTAGCAGCAGGGAAGTTGTACAGACCAGTGGTTCCAGACCAAATAAGCCTTCCTACGCAAACTTTCTCCGTAGAAGCCTCAGAAAGCCAAAATAAGCCTTCCTACGAGAATTAATTTGCGTAAATTCACTCCCGACTGCAATTTTTTGTGTGCAAATTCAATGGTTCTAGACAAGTAAAAAAAGGGGGGGGGGAATTTATTCCGTCGATGAAGTTTGCAAAGTTTGGCTGCGAGTCTCATGAATAAAATTGATCAAGACCGATTCGATATCTACTACGCGGATCATGAAGATTAATCGTGATGAAACCATGCGGTATTGCCTGAGCGCGGCTGAAGAAATTTTTAAATTTGTTTATGTCCATATCGCCGTTGCACCAAGTCTGATGAATATTTCTCAACGTGTGAGTATCGACGCCATTGAACACCGACAAAATGTTACAATTGTCCCTAATTACCTTAGGAATTTGCGTATATCGCTGCGTCACGTAAATCACATCGGTGTTCTTGTGTCGGCCACGCGAGAATATCCTAGCCGGATTAGTTTGCTTATCCAGCATAACATCATCGAAAACAACAAGATTATTAACATCGCCATCTAAATTTTCCACTGATGGGGTATCATTGATGTCTGTGATGAATTCGATTGTGCCTTCGTCGGTATTGTCGCTAAATTCCTTTAGTACTTGATAACAACGCTGATCATCAACTGACGGTGCAACCAAATACAACTTATCCCATTTTAGCCATCGCATTATCAAATTTAGCAACAGCTGCGTCTTTCCAGAACCGGACGGGCCAATAATTATCATCCTTATCGAATTCGGTAACACCGCGTTGTGTTTCGCTTGTTCGCGTTTCTTCGTGGCGGAAAAATCAATTACATTCATGTTACTAGAATATTATGGATCTATATTGTGTTAAGTGTCGCACTCACACAGCTACGATAAATCCAACCGAAATCGTCACACACAATAACAGGAACGCAATTGCAGGAGAATGCGAAGTTTGTAAGACACGCAAATTCAGATTTGTAAAAAAAAAAATAGAAGAACCGGAGGAGACATTACCGCCTCCATGAAAAATCTACCTGGGTTGCCCTGGGCGAAATATCCCGGAGAAAAGCATCTGCCAGGATACAATTACTGCGGACCTGGTACGAGGCTCGATATAAGACTCAATGATAATAATCAACCAAATCCCGGTGAAGATCCAGTAAACGCCATCGATAACGCGTGTTACTATCATGATCTTGCGTATCGCAGCGGGGATTTACAACAAAGACATCTCGCTGATATTAGGCTAATTCATGCAATAGACGCGATTCCTGATAAAAGTTTCAAAGAAAAATTGGCAACTTGGTTGATAAAAGGCGCAATGAAAGGTAAATTAGTATTCGGTGCTGGTAAATAATAATGGAGCAGATATATTATTCTCCGCGAGGTTTTTGGCGAGGAAAATCAGCAATTGCCAAACTCGCCAAGGCAGCAAAAGTAAAACAATCCACCGCTGAATCGTGGCTATCGAAACAGGCAGTCTGGCAAATTTATCTTCCTCCACCTAAGAAAATATCATATGCGAGTTTCTCTGTCATCGTCCCTAATGAAGTCCATCAGGCTGATTTAATGTTTCTTCCTTACGATACCGTCGACGGAGTCACATATAAATACGTGTTAACGGTTGTTGATATCGCAAGCAGATACAAGGAAGCCGAGCCGTTATCGAATAAAACAGCAACGGAGATCGCTAAGGCGTTTAGCGAAATTTATTCACGATCTCCATTAACATGGCCGAAGCTTCTTCAGGTTGACCCAGGTCGAGAATTTCTTGGTGCGGTTACTTCATTGATGAAAAAGAATAATGTTAAAATCCGTCGCGGTATTGTAGGTGTTCATCACAATCAAGTTATCGTCGAAAGATTCAACAAAACACTAGCGGAACGATTATTCGGATATCAGTACGCGCGTGAATTTATTCAAGATAATCGATCTCATGATTGGGTATCGAGGTTGCCTCATGTGATTAACGCACTAAATAACGAGACAACGAGAACAATAGCAATGAAACCCGCAATTGCAATTACAAAATCGAATATACCCCTAAAGCGAGATTCTACTATTCCACCTGTGCTAGGTAGCGTCACGGTCAGGTATTTATATAAGGAAGGCGAGGCCGAAGGAGGAAGAAAAAGAGCAACTGATCCAAATTGGAGCGTTACGACACATAAAATATCCGCCGTAACAAGATCATCGGGAAGACCGGCAATTTATTTTCTAGATTCACTAGCACCACAGCGTGGATTTACCAAGGAGGAATTACAAATAATACCGAAAGATACTCAACTACCGCCAGCGTCATTAATGTGAAACCGAATTCTACCTAACTGAGATAATTTTCTTACCCTCGACACGGCTAAATAAACTAAATTTGACCAGGAAATTCTATCATCGATGATCCAAACTTGGCCATCCACGGTTAATCCCTGCGATGAATGTATCGTTGTTGCGTAGCCTAGTTTCCATGGTGATCTTTCTGCGTTTATCGCGTCATTAACAAGATTAATATCAACAAGAATAATATCGTTTAGTACCAAGATCTTTTCCTCTCCACATGGTAAAGTAACACTGATATTTTGTTTTCTGGTATCAGCGGGCCTGTAACACAACGGCACCTGCAATGTTGGAAATTTCTCGCAATGAAGCTTGAATAACATTTCCTGAATAACATCACGAACAATTTTCCTACTAGCAACAATCAGATGATCGGGACGCCACAAATTAAGAAAAATATCCATCGGAGTCTCGTCGATTATTCTTCTCATCACATCGCATTGAATTTTATTCGGTTGTAATCGAATTATTTTCTTAAATTCAGTCAGTAAAATATCATCGGATCTATAATCGGCGTCGATTTCCTCATAATAGTCAACAAAGTTCCTGAGCCATTCGTGAGGAGATTCACCATCAATCGGATCAGGTTGGCCATGATCTCCGCACATTATCACGGCTGTATTTTTCTCCTCCAGCCAGATCAGGAAAGATTTTAATACAACTAAATTTACTGTGCAAATTTCATCAAATATTATAATTCTGTTGATATATTTATTTCCCATGCGAGCCGAATCCCATAATCCACCGCTGTATTTGAAATAACTGTGATACGTGCAAGAATCAACGCCGCGTTGCCTTATTTCTCGCGCTAATCTGTGAGTTGGAGTCAACACTATCATATCAGATTTCGCAAATAAATTTATCGCTCGCGTTGTTTTACCGCTACCACCAGGTCCATTTAGGTAAACGAATTTACTACGTGAAATCGGGTCAAATGCAGATGCAGCCGTTGATATTTTCTCACATTTATCCCGATGAAATTTATCGCAATCTTCGACATCGGCGTCTTCACAATAATCTAGGATATCCTCGTTTTTTATCCTCCAAGTGCCCCAAGAACCATCGGCGATTAAATTATCCAGCCTATACTGATATTTCTTATCGATATAAAACGAGTCCGTTGCGACCCTTACCGCGATATCAGAAAATTTATTTATCATCGACAGTAAATTTATACTCACATAAGCGAGCATCGAAGACCTCAAATGCGTATACTGCGCTGATTCTCCGTCGAGATAGCTAATTACGGTACCCAATTTTTCTCCGTCAATGATAATATTCTCTCTGTTGCAGAATATTCCTCGCGATACCGTATCGGCAATAATAAAATCCATCTCGGCATCGTTGATAAACAATCTAGCGTGTCGGTGTTTATGATCAACGGATCCTCCTTGAGTAAATTTACCAATTATTTTTCTTCCGATATCTTTCGCGTTTTCACAATCCGTCGGTAGCCACACTTCAGTTTGTTTCCTGTATGATATAATTGCCTCGCTAACCGTCAACGATATTAACATTGACGAATCCAGCATATACCTCAATAACACTATAGGGACCCATCTGCGTTGAGAGAAATGCCGACCAAACCAAATATAACAAATTTTATGTAAATTTTCAGCAAACTCGAATGAAGTTACATAAGCGAATCCGGTCATGACAAAATCAGGTAACGGTCCGTTAATTGCCACTCTTGTCATCTCGCTGGTGGGATGGCCAAATTTAGCAAAATAATCCGCACAATCGCCATATCCAAGAAAACTTCCAGGATAGCACGCGCTCATATCAACAGAGATCATATCTTCGAAATAATATTTGGTATTCCACAATCCGCCATGGCCGTACTCGATACAACTAAGTTGAATATCAGCTAGGTATTCGTTCCTTGTAGGTTTCCACGAATTTCTTTCTCTGGCAGCGTGAGCAGCAACAGACGGAACCGTAAAACAATTTGTCAGTAACTGATCAGGATTTGACGAATATTTCACCGCGATATTTTTCATCGATTCATGCAATTTTTCATCACGGTAAATATCTCCTCGAGGCAAGATAAACTGATCATATTTTTCTTCACTCGAGAATAACCAAACTGATATCGGATCAGATGCGGCTAATATTTTGATATATCGGAACATAGCATCAGAATTATCCTTTGCGCCTTCCACGGGATAAAATTTAACAGCGCGATCTCGCGGGAATATCATTACCGACTGCGACCACGCATGTGAATTATGATCAACAATCTCGATTGGTACTCCTCGAGATTTATACGGCGACGAGTATAATATTTCTCCCGATAGCGTTTTCACCGTGATAGGAAATTTAAGTTTCTTGCTCAACACAGCAACATCGTCAATCGATGCGCCATCAACAACAGACTTCGCCCACGCGTTAATTTTATCCAACCTCAATTGTGTCAGACCAGATCCACGACGAGCGTTTTTCATGTGCTCGATAACACGCTCAGCCACGCAGTTTATCATCGGTGATTCTTTCATCGCAGGTAGATTTTTCATGTCCGGGTTATTATTCAGCCGATAAATTCCATAAACAACAGCACTAGAAGGATATGCCCTAGCATAATAAGGACCGTCAATTCCCAATAATAATCCTGGCTTCGAATTTTTATCAAGAACAACATTTTTCTTACCGCCACGCACTGGATCTCGTTTATCGCGAATAATCCAAGTGTCGTCAGGCATTTGTGCGATGAATTTTATTCCAAAGATAAATCGCTCCTCGGAATGCGAGTTTTTTATATGCTCGATTATCTTCTTGGCCCGTTCCAGATTCATCGTAGCATCAACAGCGTTAGTTTTCCATGTCGACCAAACATGAATCCCCCCATCATCGAAAAATTCTTTTTTGGCACGATCAACCTCAGGAATGATATATTCTGCCTCATCAAGATCAAATGCATCCATTATTATATTTTAGACAAATATTTAAATTATAATATGCAGTGCAAATGGATACCAATCGGATCAACAAAATCATGCGACAAATCCTGCAGAGGCGAATATTGTGGCGCTCACATATATGCAATTCGACGAGGCAGTAAAGGACCACAACGTTGCTTAGTTTGCCAAGTTGGCACGCGAGGAAAAACTCGATTGTGTCTGGCTTGTGGAGGAAAGAATTATCGGGAATTGCTCAGATATTACAAAAAAAGATCCTCGTCGGTGATAACATGCGAAGAGGATTACATTAATCGATTCAAGGCAAATTATGATTTAGACAGATAAATATTATATAATGGAAATGAAATCGACGATTCCTGCAATGAAAATCACGCACGAGTATAAATCTCATCCAATCATTGAGGGGTACGAAGCATCATCGGATGGTACCGTCAGACATATCAGAACGAGGAAAAATGTTGGTAGGGTTAATAAATTTGGATATCTCAAATTTACTGTCGGTGAGAATAAAAAAAGAAAAAAAACGAATTATTTTAACCATCGGTTCGTATATGAGTGCTATCACGGACCAATAGAGATTGGACTTGTTATCGATCACATCGACGGAAACAAACTCAACAACAAGATAACCAATCTTCGCGCGGTAACTCCGAGTGAAAATTGCATATCCGGCAATACCGGTAAATATCCGAAGTATGCCAAGGCCGTCAAATCGATAAATCAAGAAACAAATGAAGAAATTATATTCACGTCGATGAGCGCCGCTGCAAAATATTATGATATTAATCCAGCATCGGTGCGGCGAGCGGCAGAGGGAATTCAACATGCGACGTTCTCCTACAATCTCGGCGAATGGATCGAATTTTCTTATATTCCGATAATATCAGACTCAGAAAGCGACGAAGATTAATTGAATATTACAAAATTAATATAACATGAATGAACAAACCATAAACAATATTATCGAAGCTATCGATGATCTAAGGAAAAAAATAAATCTTCCATCGGAGTTGGACACGAATAAAATCCGATCCGAATTCGAGGCGATTGTTCAGGGGAAACTCGAATACAAATACACGCTACCATCCGAATACAAATTAATAAAGAAAATCCAGATTGCGATGTATCAATCACTTGCGACAGTCAGTGATGATCGCGTCGAGGATTTTGTTAAATTATCTACGCTAGTGGAAAAAGCTAGATTGATTTTATCAGAAGCATACGAATCAAAAAAAATTACAAGCTCGCGCATCAGACAACTGAAAAAGCTTGTCGATGAGAGCAAGGCCAAGGAAATCACAGACTCTTGAATTTTCCTGAATATTTTCCGCAAACAACAAAAAAAAAACAAAAATTAAAAAAATATATTAATTTTGAAAATTTCCCTGGATTTTATTTATTTTTTTGGCCCGTTTTTCCCGTGAATAGATTCAAGAGTCAGAGACTCTCACGATTTTACCAGTAAATTAATACTAACTGTTTCTCCGCGGATATCAAGCAAATTTCCTTTCTGGTCCGTCAGTTTGAAATTTATCCTTGACAACAATCGATTATGACATCGCAGATAAAACGGATTCACCGGCTCCTTTATTATCAAATAACCCGGAGATGCGCTAGGTGAAAACGAATACAAGATAAAACCCTGCTGCGCTTGATTTGACTCTGACGAATCAACATTGTAGCTGACTTCGACAACATCCGCGTGAAGATAAATCGCGATAACTTCCGTTATATTAACGATACCTGGCGAGATATGCCGACCTTGCCCGGCGGGATCGTTATTGTGTTTGAGAATCGATTCTGATTGTATTTTTTTAGTCCACGCGGCATGTAACTTCGGAAATAAATCATCGATGGTATCAGTAACAGATTTTCTCATTTTATCAACATCATAATCGGGAAATTTGAAATTTGGTAGCGTTTCCTCGGTTAATCCAAATACTCTCATGAATTTTTGTTTTTCTCCTGAATTTCTGATCAACTCGAATTTGCTAATAGGAAGAACATAATCGGCAATTGATATATCGTCGACTATCGCCTGAATAAACATACCATGATAATATTCAACATCATTCGCGAGTTGATTTAAAATCTTCACGCGTTTGATAATTTCGCTACATGAGCCTGATTTATTTAAGATGCATTCATGAAAGGATTCCCGCAATAAATTTAATTGTATTGTATGATCTTGAATAAATTCGTCGAGGGTTCTTCTTACCAAGATACCATCTATGGGGGCTATTATCCTGTAAATGTGGGTAGCGTCGAAGATTTTCACACCGGGGGGAATTTTAGGAAGAGGCAACCACGAGAGAATTCTTTCGTTAATAAAAGTAAAAGCGAATATTACCAGGTTAATTTTGTGGTTATTCATGAGGTTGATGGCGCTATCGATCAGAGGCTTGTGTTTGATATCTCCGTACCATCCTTCGTCGGTGGTAAAATCTTCTTTTTTTGGTTCCGGTAGTTCTGGAGGAGCTTCCTCGTACCAACCTGGAATAATAAAATCTGATTTTTTTGGTTTTGCTAGAGGTGCGATTTCAGGCCAACCTAATATGGTCCTAATCGATGATTGGTAAATATCTACCATGTAAGGTGATTTCACTTCTATCATCGATGATAGTGTTGGCTCGTGCGCAGATATTTTTATTCCCGGAGTAGCATCGCCGGTTATATTTGATATTCTGGTAGTAAATTCCTTATCCAGCTGATCAATTTCGTAACTGCCTGTTGGTATGCCAACGACGATCCAATCAGGCGTTCCATCGGGTTTGTTTTTGTTGGCAAAAACAAGTGAATTGTTTGATAATAATCTGCCGAATGATTTCGATCTAACATTGGGCCAGCTATTGTAGACACGCAATTGTGTTAACGCAATTTCTTTGACGCTGATTGGTGTTGGAAAATTGATGCTAAATTCTGGATTGGTTGAGCTTAACGATATTAGTGTTGTTGTCGGTGGTGTCGTGTTTGTCACGATCTGGGCTAGTTCGGACATTATTAATATTCATTTGTTCAATCTCCGAGTAAATACTGATCATTGCCGAAAATTCTAGATCGGAGATAACGCCGTCGTTGAGACTCTCCGAAAGCAGCGATGATAATTTCGAATACGCGTCGTTGACCTTGGATAGTTTGTTTTTGTACAACGATAATTTTTCATTCGCGCATGATAAGATTTTTTTCGCTACGATATTAAGAACACCAGCGATTGTCGTTGTTGACGAGATTATTATCGTTGCAACGATTGGCGCTATTGTTGTTACCGCGGATAAAATTATTCCAGCACCAGCGACTACCGCAGATACCGCGTACACAGCAACATCGATGATAACTAATCTACGCTGGTATTTTTTTATTTTTATCTGATACTCGTCTAGGAGTTTTTTTAGCGAATCCTGCCATGATCGCGCCTGATTATAACGATAATCCGATGCGGTCATTTATTAGTTATTTATCTAGCCAATTGATTGGGGATTCTCTATCTCGGCAGCTGCAACCGGCTCGGGATCCTCTTCGGCAACGCTGACCGTCTTGGGAGGATTGGTCGTGCCCCAACCAGATAAATATTCGAAAATTACAAAATAATACACTGGTCCCATGGTGGTTCTGTCTTGTGGTTCTAGTGTGAAATTTACGATGTTATTTTCATCTATGGAAATAACGAAAAATCCAGGATAGTATTCATAAATTTCATGATTATCGGCCGTCACGTTAAATTTTATTGACTTCGAAATAATATATACTCGATATACACCCTGAATTGGCGCGGTAAAGTTAAAAGAATCATTATCAGGTGTCCAGGTAATATTTTGTGTCTTCAGCATAAATGATACATTGCAGGAAAGATCTTTTGATTCTACCTGATCTGGTATCGAAATACGCATCAACGCAGGAATATCCAACGATGATATTTCTAAGTTAATATCATTAATTTTTGTAGTTGCGTCGAGAAGTTTCGCGTTGATATTTTGAATTTCTCCGTCGTAAACTGATGTATCGACTTTTTCGTTTACGATTTGGCGTACCGCGTTAATATCATCGTTGATGGATTTTGTTTTCTCGTCGTGTGATGTTTTATCGATTTTTTCGTTTACGATTTGGCGTACCGCGTTAATATCATCGTTAATTTTAGTAATATCCTCGTCGATTTTTCTTGTTTTCTCGCTGAGATCGTTATGTGATGTTCTATCGGTTTTTTGAAATATTAATGCACGTGCCGATTCAATCTCTCTGTTGATTTGGGCGATTTCTTCGTTTATTTTCTTTGTTTTCTCGCTGAGATCGTTATGTGATGTTCTATCGGCTTTTTGAAATATTAATGCACGTGCCGATTCAATCTCTCTGTTGATTTGGGCGATTTCTTCGTTTATTTTCTTTGTTTTCTCGCTGAGATCGTTATGTGATGTTCTATCGGCTTTTTGAAATATTAATGCACGTGCCGATTCAATCTCTCTGTTGATTTGGGCGATTTCTTCGTTTATTTTCTTTGTTTTCTCGGTAAGATCGTTATGTGATGTTCTATCGATTTTCTGACCCATCGCGGTATTTATTTTGGTAATTTCCTCGTTGATGGATTTTACTTTCTCGCTGAGATCGTTATGTGATGTTCTATCGGCTTTTTGAAATATTAATGCACGTGCCGATTCAATCTCTCTGTTGATTTGGGCGATTTCTTCGTTTATTTTCTTTGTTTTCTCGGTAAGATCGCCGTGTGTAATTGAGGAAGTTTCGATGAATTTTTTTATATCCTCGTCGAGTTTTTTACTGAGATTTTTTGATGTATCATCTAGTTTTTTAAGATCGTTAGTTAGCTTGGTAAATCTTTTTGTCACTCTGTCCTGAAGATCGTCGTGTAATGCTTTATCAGCCTTTAGAAGCAACGTTGCTGATAACTCCTTGTCGGATTTTTCCACATCCGCGATATTGGCCTTTAGTGGCAATACCGCTAATAGATCGGTAATATCAGCAATAGATTTTAATACCATCTCCGATTGACGAGTAAACTGACTAATATGATCATTATATTCGTCTCGCTTGATTATATCAGTTATTTTGACGTTGCTGGTTTGTAATCTTCCTTCGGTATTTTGAAAAACAGCAACTTCGCCAGGGTCCACCTCTGACAGCGATAGAAGATTGTTAATATCGCTCTTGGTTGCGAACTTTGATAGATCGACGTCAGTCACTTCTGCTTTTTCCTTCCTGTAGATAAATCTACCGTAAATATCAACCATGATATTTATCTACGGCGTATTCAAATACAATTTTGTGATACGGACCGGATGATTTTGAAATTGCGTCAAGAACATTAATTGACTCTGGACCGCATATTGGTGGATCAGCTAATGTTTGTGTTGGAAGAGTCGAATACCAAATCGGAAGATTTAGTTTTGACACATAGCTGATAAATTCATTTGGCGGTGCTAATCCATATGAGTCAAAGTAAATAACTTCGCGAGGATTAATCGCGTAGGCAACCCAGTGTGTTCCAGGGCCGGTATTTTTATCGAGATTTATTATTCCTGTCTCGGTAGGGTTTGGTTTTTCTGGTAGTTGATCTCGCATAAATACGCCTCTGAAAAATTTTATTTTTTTTTTCTTTGCTTCGCTAAGTAAATCTAAATTTGAATAGGCCGTGCTAATCTTAGGCCGGATCCGTATGGGGGGGCGTCTTAGATAAAGGCCGGATCCTTTTTGTTGTTTTTGCAACAGGAGAGAGAGGACGGGAAGTAACCCTCCCTTTTTTTTACCGTATCGTCCTCCCACCACTTTTTCTCCTAATTTGGAACCTATGCCCGAGAGCGCGCCTAATCCTAATGTCTTTCCAATAATCGGAAGGGCCATTTTTATCAGGGGAAGAAAAGGAAGAAATCCGCCTGTTTTGACCATATCTCTGATGGCGCCTATGGAAAGGCTCACATGAACGCCAGAATTTGCTGATTTGGCCTTGGAAAATCGTTCACGCTGACCTCTAGTTAGCGATAGTTTGTTAGGTCCACCGTGAATTTGATCATTTTTCAAAGTTAATTTCATACCGCATCGCTTTGATATCGCTGATTGGAGCTTTTTCATCTGACCTGGGGTCAGAGTTACACTGACGTGTTCGTATGGCATATTAATAATCGCTTAATCTAAATTTGGAATTTGTCACATGTTCTCGACAGGAGCATCGATGACTCTCATTCTGCCACTGATGCCTTCCAAGATCATTGTTCTATCGCTGAGAATTACCGCGATGGCTCTTGCAGGTCCGTTTGTGTTAATTCTGGCTTTGAAATGGATATCAACGACGGATTGTTTTACCAAATCGAGATGCTCCAGGGAAAAGTAATAGATAGGATAGCGAGTATTAAAATCTAGCTGTGATATTTGCAATCCGGTATCGATATTTTGATCGCGGCCCATGAAACTTAGCAATCGATGATACGCGCGAGCAGTCGAATAGTTGTCAAAATCGATGGCTATTTCCTCCGATGGCTCTTGCTGGCCGTTTATCCTTAGTGAAACGTTTGTTGCATCGAAATTATCAAATATCATATGACTGTGAAGTTGATCGTATCTGTTTGCGTTTTGAAGAGCAACAAAGATGTGTCTAGGTGCCGAAACACCTTGTTGTGACGCAATTCGCCAGGTAAATATTCCGTTGATATTAACATCGCAGGAGTCGGTCATCGTTGTCAACCAGGACATGACGGATTTTCCGCCTTGATTCATGAATGATAATAATTTTTCTTCCTCAAGTATCGATGGGGTTATCGCTGGCATCCACAAGGTAAATTTAGTTAGGATTACCTTGCCTGCATCACCGGGATCTCGCCAGATGGCTTTGTCATTGCCAGCAGCGTCTCGAACGAAAGTTATCGTGTGTTTTGCTCCGTAAATAATTTTTCTGAAATGCCTGCAAAATCCAAAAATGTGAGATAGCGGAATTGCACAGGAAAATCTTCGTTCAACTCCACTTAACATAGCTCTTCTCGTGGCAAATCCAAGGTTGTAATTGTTATTGGGGGTGATCATCACTGAACGAATATCAGCGGGAGCGCCAGCGACGGTTACCGGTCTGCCGATATCATACGGGGAATGCTCAGGGTCATCGGAGTTATCTTTGGCGAACATCATACTAGGACCAGCTGACCTGGTAAAATCATCCGAGTATCTCGCTAAGCCTATAATCGTCGTTGCTATATCAACGTTGTCCGTAATTGATTCGATCTCTCTTCCGTCGATCATATAAGTGGCGCTCTTGAATAATGCCATAATACCGTTATTGACAAATCCAATACCAAGACCATCGGCATAGGCGGTATTATCTTCTTTTACAATTCTCCCAACAACCTCGATATATGCCTCAGATGGAAGAAAATACCTTGTTGTATCGTGGACTTGAATTTCCAAGCGATTATTTGTATTTGGGTCAACTGCATCGTACGAGAAATACTGGAAATCTCGCACGGATGTATCCCTACCTACAGGCTCGTCCATGTCAAACACTTCATTTGACACTTGTGCGAACATTTATTATTAAGAACATCATCTAAAACGAAGACCGCTGCCTGAAATGAAGCTTGTATTTACGAGATTTGTCTTAGCAACTTCCTTTGCTAGATTTGTGTTAGCAACTTCCTGTGCTAGATTTGTCTTAGCAACTTCCTGTGCTAGATTTGTCTTAGCAACTTCCTGCGCTAGATCGTTTATTTTTTTATTTGCCGCGTCGTTTATGGCTTTGCTGATTTCGGGTGGCATTTCTCTGGTGATGGGTAATTTGACGAATTGTTTTTTGCGCACTAAATTTAATATTTTACTTTTGACAGCATTGAAGCCTTTACTGGCCAAATTACCGATACCAGAAATGGCAGTCTCGCCGATCTTTCCTATTGCTTTTAACCCGAGCTGTTTGATCATGGGTCCGATTTTAGGTATTACTCGCGTAACGAGACTTCCAATGATATCACCGAATCCATTGCCGTGTATATATTTGTACACGGGCAATCTAGAGTTTACTATGCGGACCTGTTTAGGTCTGCGCTGATGTTTGTGAACAATCATGTTATTTCAATTGTGTTGTTTTAATCGATGAGTTCATCGACAAGTTTCTTGTAAATGTGAGAATTGATGATGCCACCGCGAAATAATCGCTGACAAATATCTGAGGCTTCGTTGATTACTTCGCGAGAGTTATTTCCGGCTCGTTTTCCTCCGATTAATACCTCAAGGCGAGATACATCGTTGACAACACTGTCAGGGCAAATTGTATATCCGCTTCCTGTTTTTGGTTCTGAAAATGACGATGGCGATAACGCTTCCTCGAATACTTCTCCTGACGATGTCCCTGACGACGTTAATGGTGATTCTAAGGGGAGTTGAAAGGAAGGGGGGTGAAAACCCGGGATTAATATATCACTCTTCCTTGTAGATAATAGACTTTCCCTTAGCTTCTTTGATTTATAATCACCAACATCCGATATAAATTTTTCAAAATTTTTATCAGAATAGTCTATTGGTTTTCCTAAAGTGCCAAAATAAATTATCGCCAGCCAATCAACTTCTTCGACTTTATCAGAAATAGGTCTTATCAAAAAAAATCTTCTATTTTCAATAGAATCATCTGCAGCCATCTGAACTTTTGAATCATAGTTACTAAGTAAATACAATTTGTTCGTGTTCAAATAATTATCAGCGGTTACACTAGTATCAAGTTTTATTGGATGAAGTTCATATTCTTCCTTCATCCTTATATCTTCGGAAAGTTGTGCCTTAGGTTGTGCTGGTTTAACTATCGGTGCCTGTGGTTGAATATCTTCTTTTTTCCTTCTTGATTTTATCTCTTTTTTCTGAGGTGGAATTTTTTCTTTTGGTCTAGCTCCTAATTCCTGTGGTTGAACTATCGGTTCCTGTGGTTGAACTATCGGTTCCTGTGGTTGAATATCCTCTTCCTGTGGTATTACTTTTCTCCTTCGTGTTTTAGCTTTTTCTTCCTTCTTCTGTTGTTTTATATCTTCCGCTAGTTGCTTATTATGTTTATATCTACCATCTGCTGCTTCTAAAAATCTTCTAAAAAATGGATCCCTTTCACTCGCCTGTGTTTTTTCCGCATAAACTTTATATAACATGCTATACCAACTATTACGTTTTTTATATTTCTCCTTTCCTATTTCGGTCAAATATTCATTTCGAATATTAAACATATCTTCCGCAAATTGACCCATTCGATCTATGGAATACAGTGTCGAGAGCGGTCGTGATATTATTTCCCATCCCCCATCGGTGAAATTTTCTCTTAAATTCTCGATACTAAACTTCCCTTTTTTTACTCCCGGTTTTCCTACTTTAGGTTTTCCATTACTTGCTCCAGAATCAATTGCAGGTTGTTGCTCTTGTGCTGCTGCTGCTATTGCTAATCGATCGGGTAATGTTCGTGATTGTTCCTCAATACCTTTCAACATGGGAAAAATTCCCCTTTTCCTAGTATCCGGATCTTTTTCGTCACCAAATACAACTTGTTCGATTGTTCCGGTAACTGGCTTCAACCATTTCAATGATTCCTCGGCAATTCCATGTTGCACATCTTCGTAACCACGAACATTTCTCTTGAATAATTGTTTTGTCGGGATAAGCTTCTTTAATGCCGCTAATTGCTCTCGCGCTAATCTGGCAGAATGAGGCTCTCCAACTCTACTAGTTTTCGGACTCATATTCTTTTCAACTATATTGTTTTAATGCGAGGTAAAATTAGGATCCGCAGCCAAACTTTGCAAACTTCATCGACGGAATAAATTTCCCCCCCCCCCTTTTTTTACTTGTCTAGAACCATTGAATTTGCACACAAAAAATTGCAGTCGGGAGTGAATTTACGCAAATTAATTCTCGTAGGAAGGCTTATTTTGGCTTTCTGAGGCTTCTACGGAGAAAGTTTGCGTAGGAAGGCTTATTTGGTCTGGAACCACTGGTCTGTACAACTTCCCTGCTGCTTATACTTATAGTTGTTCACTTATGGCCATTTGTCTTGTTTGTGTGACAGTATAGAGTTCTCATTTTCGTAGCAACGTCTTGATCTCAATGCATGGATTAAGTGCTGGTGTAATAATGGACAAATGCACGTGGAAAAGAATGCATTCACTGGTTGTAATGTGACAAAGACATGAAAAATATGAAGTTTAACTATGAAATCACAAAGATAAGGACAAGGAAAAAGGTATTCCACCTGAAAAAACAACGTCTAATTTAAAGCATACAAAATATTTGAATAATTCCCGCTCTTTGAAAAGGTCAAAGCAAGCACAGCTGATGCATTATAACAAGGGCGAAAAGGCTGCCTCAATTAGTCGCCTCTTATGATACACGGGATGATGCATCTGCAATATTCTGTATTTCCCGAAACTAAATGGTGCAAGGGACAGTAGTTATGTTTCAAAATAGCCTGTCAGCATAAAACTGCTAACCCAGTGTGAAACATAAAATGTGCGCATAAAATATCTAAACTTTACGTATTTCTATATTATCCCGATTGAGAGAATGCTTCGTTAAACCCTCTATACATACATACAAACATACTCATATTGCATAACTCCAAACTGACCTGAAATGATAGTTTCTACCACAGACCGATAGCCAAGTAGCTCCTCAACATCGATAACTCCTTGGAATTCCTAGAAATAATCAAAGATCTTGAAGATTATTTATGACAGATTATAGTGACTAAAGGTTCAAGCGACATAGAGATCAAAATAATAATACAATCAAATCAACACACACACACACAGAGACATACACACACACAGACATATTCGATATTTATACAGATATCCACGAAATCTACATACATACCTCGAACTATACGCTTGACAACAAGACCTAAACACTTGACACATTATGCACTATATATGTGACAATATCTTCGCTAGCCAAAGTTCCGATATGATACCCTATATACATCTTGGTGTTTCGAGCAAATTTTTATGTGCGTCGGGTCTTTGAATTTCATTGGATGCAATGGCTTGCCGCTGCATCGAATCAAAATAAAGTTGTTTACATTTGAACACTGTTGCTGCGTGATTGAGGCAAGGGAGCACACAACTTAAATGGACTATTTTTAAATATATATAAAAAGCTTATAAAAAAGGAATTTTCCACTGTCGGTCCGTGTTTGTACAAATATATTTACGCACATAAACCTGCAATGGCTTCTCTGTGGCACGTAGAGATACTTTCGATGCTAAACTTAGCAAAGTATTCTTTTTAAGGCAATTGTCTCCATCATTTTCGGCCGATTACAATGCACCGTTATTACACGCTATTGGTTAGCTGGCATTAAATACTAAAGTAGGAAATCCGATAGATGTATCTAGGAGAAAGCACTAAAATATATGTTCGATCCACCAAGGTGTAGATTGGGTTATCGTATTGGAACTTTGGCTAGCGAAGATGACATGAAGCCCGATTGGCACTGGAATCCATGTTCATGTATAACAGATAGTGCTAAGATAGTGCAACTGTAATGCGCTCGTTTCTCAGCTATCCGTCCTGGGGTCGATCCCCAGTATGTGCAATAGTAAATAATCATCAATCCATTTTCCGCGATTTCCTGTCGACTCAACAGTCATTTCAGCGAAAGAGTCCATCCTACGGTACCATATATTTCAGAAAGACATGGCTTGAACATTTGAACACGATACACGCAATAAATATGACAATCGCAAAACAATTCACGATTAAATTTAGAACACGTGTTTCTAAAACGCATACGAATGTCACGTGTTCTTATAAACCTTTTGTATAAGAAGAGTACACATGAATGAGACATTGATCTCATTGACTTTGTTCTCAGCATCACTAGCAAACGTTCCTCTGACACCAAGAAGGTTGAGCGGTCGTAGAGAAGATGAGTGTTTCCTAAGTGGCATTTACCTGGTATGTTGGTATATGGAGGCTTTCCTTGTTGAATTCTGATAGAAGCTTGACCAGCTTTTCACAATCAACTTTGCTGAGCAGGTATTGTCCTGTATTATTCACGTTCCTGAAAAAGACATGAAAATAATCAACATCATATTGACATGTGTATGAGTATATGTGTATGTTGAAGTCTCGTCTTATAGGACATGAATTATCACTCTATATTCATGGCATACAATTAGTTTTAAGGCTTCCAAATCCAGAAATATATGCCTGATATAAAAAGCAGGATATTTGTCCAGGACTTCTCTTTACTGATTGTTCTGTCTTGGTCTAGCTGAAACTGGACATATATTTTGAAAATTAAAAGTGTTATGTTTCTGGATTTGACCGAACAATCCTACTTCATATATGTGGTCCTCCCTATACTAAAATATATGAATTTGTTCTGTTCTACCGTTTCACCTCTTTCCTATCAATCTTTTATATGACATTCGGGTATGTGCATTTCAGAGAGAGAGAGAGAGAGAGAGAGAGTATAATTGGAGGTAGAGGTGAAGAAATAATACGTTTCGTGACCTAATGCAGATAATTCACAGATAAATGAATAGTTGGATTAACAGACGTGTAGACAGAAGAATATATCAATTTATACAACGTTGTAAAGTCGGGATTGATGTACGTACACGCGTATATATGCTTTACCTTCTATCATCAGTGGAATTTTCTGCATGTTGTAACATACAGGTAGACCAACAGTCCACGAACGATTTGACCTTTTTGTCAGCAATCTCAGTGGCGACTCCTTCATATTCCAAAGAGAGCTGGAAGATATAGTATTGGTATAAGCAGCTGTCGCTCGTTGTAATGGGATACCAAATAACTTCAGACAAAAAGCGAAATTGGATTTATGTAGAGATTTAATTCGATCCTGTAATGGTAAAGGCTGCCAATGTAATAGCCTTAAATAATATTCCATCTTATGCTATGATGACAGTTAATGTTTGTGTTAGCGTTATTCCTTTATCTCTCCTTGTCGTATTTGCTACTTAAGTGCCTTACTGTTACCCCTTTTCCTTTCAAGTGTGGCGTAAGCTGCATCACGTTAAATAGGGACTAATTATTTTATATATTTAATCGTAAATTGTGTTTCTTTTTTATAAAAACAAAAAACAAATTTATACAGCTGCTAAATTCACCTTTAGTCACTTAATTTTAAATGCTTTGCCTGCTTATGTTTCAATTCATGCCGTGTGTATTTTGTCCAATTTGTATTCATGTTATGATGCGTTTTGATGTCTTGCTAATCACGCTTGTTGTAATGCCTGATTTGTTTTACGTAATGTCGGTGAATAGATTGTTGTTTTAAATCATTCCGACATTAAATACATCTTATCATATACTCTGATAATTACAAGTATGGAACAAAGAATTCTCATGTTCATTGGTATTTCCAAAGACAGAAATGATCCGAGGTGAATGGAAAAGTGTTATATCTGAAGAATGTTACACAGCCATTTGTTAGTAATAAATATCGGCTTACTGAGGCAATGTTAACCGCTTGATTTGTCTCCTCCTTTAAAAGTTTAATGTATCCATCAGAGTTCCTCTTCGCCACCTTCCTGGCTTTCTTTACTTTCCTCTTGCTAAACCAAGACGCGTTCTCTTCCAAAACCAACTTTTCTAATCTGACCATTGATCGTTTGTAGACCTAGAAATGAGGGAAATAAGACATTAACAGGGGTCCTTACTTGACCGATCGGTTTCAAACCCTGGTGCGATTCCCGCTAGAAGTCATAAGTTTACCCCAAATATCCAAAGGCTTCCACACAACTTCAGTTGTAAAGTAGAAAGTCCGACGTGTCCCTTCTATACATACATTTTACTCTAATCATTGCAAGACCACAGATCTCACAACCTGACAAATATATGGTTTCTCTTTGTTATGTTTCCGTACCGCCAGCAGTTCACGTCGTAGAAATTATGCAACTGTCCCTGAACACAGGGAACTAGTTTAAACGACGCTACCTTAGGCCAGTCAAACTGTAGTTTCCAGGCACTGTCGTAGGTATAACTGTTTGGCCTTTGCCACCATGGCCACATAAACGGCATCTGCCGAGTCCCTTCTTATTGATTATATTGTGCAATTTACCGGTTTCCCACCATAAATACTGCCACTGCAGTCACACCACCAATGTACGCGACTAGATTTTAGTAGGTACTTTATTAATCCATGGACACTTATTCGGTATGGACTTGAATTCACTACTACTGAACAATGGCATCATGGAAACTCACTAACACTTTACTCTGTGACGTTTGTTCCTAGTAATTGGCCAATTATTTCGGGCAAAGGAATATTTATATTGCATCAAATTCCAATAATCAGACAAGTCATCACAAAAATATAAAAATTCCTTAAAACGGTACACTATAACCAAATGCGAATACTTCAAATTTATTACGATAGCATCAACAGCTGGCTATTTTTTTTAAAAATCTACACATACAGATAATAATTCCAAATATTGACAA
The DNA here is from genome assembly GCA_028554795.2 of Sinohyriopsis cumingii. Classification (NCBI taxonomy): domain Eukaryota; kingdom Metazoa; phylum Mollusca; class Bivalvia; order Unionida; family Unionidae; genus Sinohyriopsis; species Sinohyriopsis cumingii. Next base: position 80,280 of record JAPYKE020000021.1, read on the forward strand.
AGAATGAATTGCAACATTAAATTAGCCGCAAGGCATTTGGAAACTAACCAAAACTGCATGATGTTAACAATTTAACGTGATGAGTTCACTTACAAACAATACGACATGAAAAATGATCATGCGACATAAAATTTATCAGGTGACGTTTTGCCATCAAATGAAAAACCATCTGTCACAGGAATCATATAATCAAAGATAATCTTATGAATTTATGGCGAGCAGATGTAAATGATACACAATGTTTCATAATTTGAATATTATTCCGCGTGTCACCTACAATATAACGGGGGCTGTCCATATAATTATAGGCTGTTTTGTGTTTATCTGCCTAAATGTTTTATGTTTGTTTTGGACAGTGTGATTTAACGTTTTGGGCCTCGACACATGTCGTTTTGACTTTATGAACATCCAGCAAGGTTAAACATTTCCTAGGTTGGCATTTGAAAATTTCTATGTGGGGTAAAAAGGTCATATTTCGACAGATGTAGCCACCACTGTGCGTTTCTATGTTAGTTACCCTTTCTTTCCAATGATTTAATGAGCTTTTTTGGGACCAATTCAAAGATACGCTAGGTCTTGACATATCAAATATAATAAAGGACAAGCGCTATTTGTAAATGATATCAACTATGTGATAAACCTATTTATAACACTTCTAGGTTGTTAATTAGGTACATACAGTCATGTTGTATTTGTTTAATACTCTAATCAGGAAATAAAACAATTCAGACCTTTGTATGGATGTATTAAGTTTTATGAACCATCAAAACTATCATATTGATCGACGCGAACTCATCAAGACGAGACTTACTGTTTCATAACTTCTTATTGAATTGAATAAATATATGTATTAATATTGTACTAACGTTTTCGGTTGAGCTCCAGTCTGTACTCAATGAATATAGTAGTATTTAATTACTCCGGACTAAATTTAATGTACCTTCTGTCCTTTTTCAACTCTATTACAGAAACGTTTGTATGGGTTCAGCATCTCCTGGAAGGACGTTTCGTATTTTCTCAAGATGACTTTTTCATCAGCTTCTCTCTCACTGTAAATTAAGATATAAAACCGTATTGTCGCGGCAAATATCTTTACTCTATACCAATTAAGGGCTAAGATACAGACATCGCTTTTACCAAATACCCAATCTCCCCGAGCAGATATTGAAATGTCTTGGCACACTTCAGGTACTATAGCAAAATAAAACCACACTAATCGACAATTTTCGCGATTAAAACAGTAAGTGGACCCTGGTTCGTTTCTTCACAGCCTTATGTTTACTTACAAAATATGTACAGTTCAAAGGATACATAACAAATTATTGTGATATTGTATGGAAACTGATTATCTAACATACTATATATCCACAATAATAATAATAATAATAATAATAATAATAATAATAATAATAATAATGATGATGATAATAATAATAATAATAATAATAATAATAATAATAATAATAATAATATATAATCATCATTATAATCGTAATCGCGACATTCGTTACATGCCAGAAAGTAGTAATTATGTAAGTAATCACGAAAATAGACAGGCTTCTTCAAGTTTTCGTAAAACCAACTTTATTCTCAATATAAGGAATCTAAAGCATGGAGATCACCTCCGATGCAACCCACCATACTTTTATTTCTTTTCTTTTACTTAAGGTTGTCTGGTATGATTCCCAACATGGACATGGTTATAGTGATGGGCTATTGAATTTCATTCTCAGTCTCAAATACTCTGGCGTCTATTTCCATGCGGGTACGGGTGGAGTGGTTGGGGTTGTGTTCATTTGGAACACCATTGACCTTTACCATTACATGCGAGAGTAAATCTATGATATTTAACTCACTCGCATTGGAAACAGACGATGACGGGTTTAATCTGGTTTGAACTGGTGCTGGGTCGTTCAAAATCTACCAATTGTACACTACTCTACTTAACAATTGTACTCACTCGAGAAGGAGATTGGCAGCCTCTTCATATGAACATAATGATTCACGAGCAAAACGGGTCCTTTCTTCCATCGATGCCACTTCCATTCGGAGTGCAGATTCTATCTGAAGTATACCTACAAACCAATAAAGAGCTTACGAATTAATATATCTCACTGTAGTAGACTGTGGTGCTACGTTTTGTGGGACGAGATTGTCAATGGATTGAGGAAGTAACGACGGAAAGATAGGCAAACTGAATTAGTGTTTCGAAATGAGAGTGAGAACGATGGAATGATACACTGTTTACTTGTTGGCATGTTTAATTCAAGCAATGCTTATTCCTTTCGTGATGTATTTGAAGCCGATGGATAGATGGATCGATAACTAGATGTTAATTTCTTACTTTAAATATAAAGTACTTGGTGTTTCAGTATATACACACAAGAAGGCTTTTAACAAAAAAAGGAGTACCAGCTAGCGTGGAAAAGGGGTGGAATCTGGTTCAATCGTTACCGCGAGTAAATATGGTCAAATGATTATACATGTATGTTATTAAAGAACATATGCAATGAAGGCAACCCCACCCAACCTCCATTTTTATGAATATCATCAAAGAAATAACTCTTATTAAAGAAGAAAATAGCAAACGTGGAGACATGTAGGAAAATTACCATCAACGTTGTGTTGCCTCAGGATATAAAGTTTATCAGACACGTTCTTACACCATTTCTCTGCCTTTTCGGCAAACTCTCTTTCCAGCTGGGTACGAACTTGCATCACAGACAACCAGAATGGAACGTCTCTAAGAAACAAGAAGAACGACACATTTGCTCTGTTGTAATTTTACTAGCTTAGGCTGACACAATAAATACCATGATTTATGCAGAGATATGCCTAACACAAAGAAGGAAATATAATTACTGCTAATGTAACAAAGGTACCAAACAGTCCACTAAAATAACTGACTGAATTGCTAACTAGATGCTAAGTGATTATTTGAGTGGATGTATGGACTGGCCTGCAGATTTTCGAACTGGGTGCAGGGACTGACTGACTGACTGATAACTGTAACTGACTACATGACAGTGAGTATGCCTGAATGACATGCAGTATGCGTGGACAAATAAACTGGCTGAATAAGTAACTAACTAAACTAAGTAACTAAGTAACTAACTAGCTAAATAAATAAATAAAAAAATGATAAGGTGGTAGGACTGGACCAAAATCGATTAATAGTTTATTTCAATCAATAAGATAGATTACAACTCACAATGTATGTACCTATAAACCTATTTTCCTTGTTAAATACCCATCTAACCTATCGGCCTCGCTATCGATGTATTTATTTCCCATTCACGACCTTTATTTTGCAAAACATTTATATATTAGCCGCATACAAATTATGGGTATGGTCATGTCAACTCGGATATGAACTCACTGAAGGAATGCCGGTATGTTTCACGATATCCTTAAGCATGGATACTCGTTTAGTAAATTGTATACAATAATCTGTAGCTGAAACCGATATCGCAATCTAAGTTATACTTTTATCGTTTAACGATATATTTCAAACAAAGCAAGGCATTTAAAACAAAGCAAACGTGGCAATGGTACTTACGATAATACATCGTAGCTATCCCCAAGTCCATTAAATAGCTTTAGATCTACCATTTTATCGAAATTTAACACTGTCTGAAACAACGCGTGTTAAATACGAGAACGGCGCTAGACTAACACTGACAACGTCCCATGTCAACCAGCAGATGACGTCGAGAATGTAGTGACGTCAACAGGGGACTGACACTTTCCGTCTCTTAATACTGGAAATTGTCTTGATATTTGACATGCATGTCAATTGTTGAATACGTTTAAATCTTAAAGTAGTACATAAAGAGGAATAATTAGGCTAACGTTTTAGCAGATACCGTTAAAGAGACCCTTCTGACATTAGAGAACGTATTGCTCAAAGTCGGAACCGTTGGTAATGAAGAATACAATTTATTAGCTATACTACTGATGTAGGCAGAACAACTGAGTTGGATGCCAACCCTGGAAAAAATATGTGTCAGAGAGGGCAGGCAAATACAAAACACACATGCTTACCAACCGAGAAAATATTTAGTCGACTTGAAAAAAAATGATTTAACGTTCAAGCAGAAAACAAACGCGCTCCTGAAAATATCAGGATCAATCGAAGCAATACAAAGAAAACGTAAACTTAACACATTCACATACACTAGTAAATAACTAAAACAGGGCATGCGGCGTTTTTTTTTTTCTTCGTCGGGTGTGTGTGTTTTCGTTCCTTTTTTTTATCCGAATTTTTTCGGAAATTTAGATTTGGCCCGATTATGTTTCACACCATTTTGTTTTTCGCTGCGTTGGCATACTTGACACGTGTCAAAGATGTGATCACAAATTTTAAAGAATAATTTGTGACATATATAACCGTTTTGTAAAAAGATAATTATTGAAAACTCTTTGTCACGAATAACGAAAGGACGCATATAATGCTGATATCTCCGATTAGGACTCACAGTACTAATTCATTTTCCAGAGTAAACCTATGCAAACCCCATGATATTAAAAATAAAATAACTTAAATTGTTTGAGTGTTCATGATCAAACCTATATTTATTAGTATAGATGAAACCCGGATGTCAACTTCTGTGTAGAGGAAAGGATATGAGGCGCGGCATTTTCTGGACCTGCATCTGATCTGTTTGAAACATGTACTTTCAATTCCGCACCAAAGAGTCAGGAGCGAATTTTAGTAATGAGTGTTACAAACTCAAGACTGTTAAAGGACTAAACTTCCAACAATAAAAATTGTCTCTCTTACAACTAGGGTAAGTGCTCAAAAGATTCTTTTTCCTACAACATAACTTACATTATTAACCAATCATGGTCAGCCTAACCCATATATATTTATTTTAGGTTCACCCATTTCCAGGCTGCTTCCCATTTTTCCATATCATTAGTACCGCGTGTCCTTTATCTGGTATCTATTCTGCAACAATGATCGAAGAAAAGCAGTCTAAAAACAAGACTAGCCTATTTACAACTTACGGAAAAGTAGTATCTTTAATAATGTAATAACATATTGGCCTTAGAAATTTTCTTTAATATTGAGAACCCTTTACATAACGTCACGTTGGTTAACTTAGCAACTTAATATGAGAGAAGTAATTGGCTAATCAAATCAATCTGAAAAAGAAGAAGAAAGGACAAGCCAAGTCAGATGAGTGTGTGTGTGGGGGGGGGGAGGGAAATGGGCAGACATACAGGTACATATGTAGGTAGGCAGGCAGGCAGGCAGGCAGGCAGGCAGATGGACAGACAGACAGACAGATAGATAGATAGATAGATAGAATTTGAATTGGATATGTAATATAGCTTTAACATGTTTTCAGTTCCTATCACTAACTGTTACTGCTGAGCGCCAAGCGATATGTATTTGGTATGACTCGGCCGGGAACCGAACCCGCGATAAAGAGAGAGAGAGAGAGAGAGAGAGAGAGAGAGAGAGAGAGAGAGAAAAGATGATAAATGTGGAAATATCACTTGTGATTGTGAATTAGATCTGACTTTTGAAATAAGGCAAATTGAAATCCAGACATTGATTGCACCAAATAGAAAACGTGTTTATTTCGCATAACACAAACTGTTAAACGAATACGGGTTATTCGGATAGGTAAAAAAATTGAATCAATATATTTATAGTAGTAAACACATATTGATAAACAACAATGAAGGACACTTCACTTTGCGGTGGGTATTATTTAATGGAATATTATCAAATTATCAGAATCTAAAAAAATGTACGTACAAGTATTGCATACATAATACCTTAACAAAACAAGTAAAAACAGTGCATACCTTGTATACATTTATGGATTTGAATAGGGGCATGACAACGTAATATGCGTAATAAAATTAGGTGTAAAAAGGCTCTGTACTGAAGTGCTCCAAGAAAAAAAAAACATTCGAAAACCATATAAAATTAAAATGAAGCTACAACAAAATTATTAAAACAGACAAAACAAACAACTAAAAAAAAAAGAAAACTGAAATTTGATGCTAAAATTTCTGTTCCAGTTACTATTGTAATACTCCATAGGGGTCTTTTTACATAGCGAATTCAATGCTAGCGTGAATCCCGCCAAAAGGCATTTTCCCCCCTGATCTCCAAGGATTTCTGTTCGTCGGTCGGTTACTGGTATAAACGATACCAATTGTACAAACCCAGATGGGCGGAGCTTAAGGACTGGCGGTACTTTTTCAACTCCAATAGTAAACATATGTAAACACTATCATGTTCAAAATTCAATAACTTAAAATTTCTGGGTGCTGATGATGAGACCTATAATTATCCATGGACATCTAACCTTGGTGCAAGCTTATGTGTGGGGAACACAATATGAGCCACGGCATTTTGTTTGTCTAGATGTGCACGAAACAGTATTGAGTACTCCTGAGTCAAGCCTGTACAAATAGTAAAATTGCATCAGTAGAAATATTTCTATCTTTTTTTAAAAAAAATTACATCTAGGATAAGCTATTTTAAGATATTTTTACTAAACTTTTAATTTTCTTTATGGCATCACGGTACCAATTGTTTTTCCATATACCTCAATGTTAATGTTTTGTGAAATAAATATACTTTCTGTCCAACTTGGGCATGCATGTCACACACTGTCATATAGAACACTGCTAGATTGTCAATTTGACAATGATATAACCAGTTACTCCATTGCATTTAAGAGAGATAACTCTACTGGAACTAGACAGGGGTAAGAGTTATCTAGTCACAACAGGCACATTTTCAGCCATGTGTACCATATTTAAAAAAAAATCATGAAAGATACAAAATATGACCTAGATAGAAATTAACACAAACTCACATGTTGCCAAGAGGCTCAACTTTTTTTTAAAGCCAAACAGAAAGTACAACTCTTACATAATGCACCAATTACAGTTAGTGTTGTTCTTTAATTCTGAATACAATGTTCCATACACCTTAAGATCCGCCCACCTGGACTTGCGCAATTGGTACCGTTATACCATTATTAAACAGTTATGGACCACCAAACCCGTAAATACTCTATTATTTCTTCACCCATTTCTATAGTTCTTCCGTACGATTAGTACCGTGTGTCCTTTAGGTGTACGGAACAGTGTGTTCAGAAATAAACTACAAAATTAGCTGTGATTGGGGCAATATGTAAGAGTTGTACTTCCTGTTAGGATTTTATTTTATTTTTTAAAAATGAGCCTCCTGGTAACATGTGAAATTATGACAATTTATATCTAGATTATGTGTTGTATTTTTATGATTTAAAAAAAATAATTGTAGTACACATAACTGAAAATGCTTCAGCTGTGACTAGATAACTCTTACCCCTGTCTAGTTTCAGCAGAGTTATCTCTCTTAATTGCAATTGGGTGCCTGGTTTTGTCCCTGTCAAATTGTCAATCTAACATTTTTCTCTATGACAGTGTGTGACATGCATGCTGAGGTCGGATAGAAAATATATTTATTTCACAAAACATTAGCATTGAAGTCTATGGAGAAACAATTGGTACCGAAATACCTGCTGTGACAATTGGAACATTGGTCAGTTACTTCCCCCTGATGTGATAAGGTGGCGCTTTAGTCAGGTAAACCCCTTCAATTCCGGTTTACTTCGTCTATGCTGAACCCATACTCGTGACTGTCTGAAAAATGCTTGTCGTGCCTCAGTGAAAAAGCCTATTACCTGTACTAGCCACATTTCTATTAAGATGGTTGGTCAAATGCATCAGTCGCACAATGAACGTGGTGTTCGTTATGGTGAGTACGTTATGACTTGGGCACATTTTGGTATTCATACATATGTACGTTTTGACTCTGTCAAGTTAATTTAGACTTGGGTATGTATTGAGTGTAATTCTCTGGCCAGAGTCGGGATTCATGTATTGGAAAACTTTACTAAGTGCTTTCTTTACTCTCATTAGTCATATAATGACCATGTGTAAATCTCTTCGGTTTCAGGTCAAATCTCCACAGTCCAGGATGCAACGAATCTGAATTCATTAATCAGAAAGACTATTGCTGATGGAAGAAACCAAACAACATCAACAACAACAACAAGAAAAACCAAACAACAAACAAAAAACCGAACAACAAACAGCAAATACTCAATTGTGACATTCGTAATTAAAGGTACTCCAAGAGTTTCGACGTGAAGGAGAACATGCAGTTATACGTAGCTGAAAAGACATTGATGTCTGAAGTTTCTGATTAAATCATGTATGGCTTGAAAGAGCACGAGAGACTAGATGGAAATGAAAAGCCATTCAAGTGTGAAGTTTGTGACACCGTTCAGCCACAGGTCCACGGTGATTTTCCTTATGAGGGTACATACTGGAGTGAAACCATTCAAATGTGAAGTATGTACTAACATGTTTTGAAGGAGGTCAGACTTGAATGCCCACGTGATGATGCATATTGGAGAAAACAACATTCATTTGTGAAGTTTGTGATAAACTGTTTAGAGATAATGCCATAGTGAAGAAGCACACAAGAATACAATGTGGAGGAAAACCATTCAAGTGTGAAGTATGTCCTAACCTGTTTTGTAGGAGTTCAGACTTGAATGCCCACATGATGATACATATTGGAGAAAACAACATTCATTTGTGAAGTTTGTGATAAACTGTTTCGAGATAATGCCATAGTGAAGAAGCACATGAGAACACACTGCAGAGGAAAACCATTCAAATGTGAAGTATGTACTAACCTGTTTTGTAGGAGTTCAGACTTGAATGCCCACATGATGATGTATATTGGAGAAAACAACATCCATTTGTGAAGTTTGTGATAAACTGTTTAGAGATAATGCCATAGTGAAGAAGTACACAAGAATACAGTGTGGAGGAAAACCATTCAAATGTGAGGCTAGTGATAATATGCTTAGTGAAAGTGATGAGTTTTGGGTGAACTTGAAGATACATACAGGAGAAAAAACATTCAGTTGTGAAGTTTGCAATGAATTGTTTAGTAGGCATTTAAAGTTGAAAGAACGCACGAGGTTACATACTGGAGAAAAGCCATTCAAATGTGAAGTTTGCTATGAAATCTGCATCAATTGTTCAAAGATGAAAGAGCACTGGAGTGTACATACTGGAGACAAAATATTCTTCCAGTGTGAAGTTTATGACAAACTGTTTAACCACCGTTTTAGCATCAATGCTCATAAGAGGTTATATACTAAAGAAAAGCATTCAAGTGTGAAATTTGCAATAAAATATTCAGCGAGGTTACAACCTGAACAGGCACATTCAGATACTTACTGGAGAAAAACCATTTAAATTTGAAGTTTGTAAAATAATGTTTAGCCAGAGTACTAGTGTTACCAGACATATGAAATGTATCAAGGAGTAAAAACATTTATATGCAGTATTTGTGATATAATGTTTAGAGTGGTGATTCAATGAAGGACATGTAATACATACTGGAGAGAAACCATTCAAGTGTGAAGTTTTCTAGAATTGATCATTTCAAGAAGATCAAAATGACACATGTCATGAAAGCAGACAAGCATACATATGATACAATTGTGATAAAATGTTTGGGCAGTGTGCTCACATGGTCCAGATAAAATTCTGACATACAGAATTGATGACAAAAGTTTCCCCTCACCTCATCCGATGAATAAATTGATCTTTTGAACACTTATTTAAGTAAGTGTAGCCAGTCTTAGAAATTGTAACTGAATGCACCCAGGAGTAAGTTTTCAGTTTTCGAAATTCACTTGGGAATATTGCTTCAGTAGAAATTATGCCGGCATGAAAATAATTACTAGAACTACAAAAAGACACTGTACAATCTCTAGCTTTATATGCCTATTTTAATCATTACTTCATGTCTGTAGTCCACCTTGACTTCAAATCGTCAGAAAAGAAACTATGTTGTTGTAGGGTTTAACGCCATTTTTCAGCACACAATAGGCTATACATGGTGGCTGGTATTAATGGTGGAGTAAGAACCACTGACCCACAAGAAGCTACTGGCAAGCTTTCTCACATACCCACATTAGCTGAATCCAAGACTCAAACCCATGCATATATATATATATATATATATATATATATATATATATATACGTTTCTTGTCCATTTGATACTTTTTGTAGTCTCTTTGAAGTGAATAAAACAGTCCTTTATGTTGGGGCATACTATTTGTCACAAGAATTAAATCAAATTCAGCACTTTTGTTAAAATTAGACAGCAGTAGCTGCTACAAGGTTTAACAGCATATCAGCATGATCCTGGTTTAACTGTGTTTAGGAAATTTAGGTGTCCTTAGATAAGAAAGAAATCATAAAGGGTAATATCATTAAAATACAAAATCTATTCTTTGTTCTATATAAGCTGTCCTCTTGAAAGACAAAGTCCAAGACTTTTGCATTTGAAACATTATCCAGGATTATGAATAGATGCATATCCTGGTATTTTGACAATTGGAATTTAAATGTGACCCATTTCTAATGCATGGTACTCCAGCATAATTTCCTACTGAGATTGTGTTCTCCATTGAAAATTTACTGAACATGCCACCCATGATCAACATTTGCTAGACTACTGTTTACTACTTATTGGCCAATAATATCATACCAGTTTAAAATCATTATGAACTGGATGTAGCTAACAGTTCAGTGACGTGACACGTAATTGAATGAAGGTTAGTTTATGAAATGATTGTATTAATATTTCATCTGATATCAGCATTTATTTGATTGTCCATTAAATTATAAGCAATTAGTCAAAACTGGAATATACAATGGATCATGAAGTCAGTGGTCAATGAAGTTGTCAATCCCAAGATGGTTTCCAGTGCTGAATATAACATTGAGTTATGGTAATGAATGGCATATCTTTTTTTCTTATTTACAAAAGGGAACAATGAGATTAGACTGACGTTTTGTCACTTTGTATCAGCTGTTGATTTCTTTTCCAACTTGACTAAATCACCTTCTTGGGGGATTAATTTATCTAGTGCTGTTAGATTTACTTTAAGTGAGTCATGCAATTATTTCAGTAGGTAATGATCTGTTTCCAAAATAAAACCATAGACTAAATTTGTTTGTTACTTTTCTGTGTTATTCTTTTATGAGTATATATTGGCACATGAGCCACCATATAATAATTACAATCAAAATACATGTTGCAGAGGCCTTTGAAACTCTGTAATTGTAGTAAGAGAATATCATAAAATATAAAAGAAAAACCAAATTGTATATGACTTTGTACTGTGATGCACTCAATTGGAACATCTGTGACGTTCATCCTGGTTCTACTGTTATGTCCGTTTTTTGTAGTCATGTTTACTAAAGAAATTCTTCAATCTTGCTATACTATCTGAAGCATGATCATATGAATTGTTGTGTTCATTTTTGGATTTGAATATATTCAAATTATTTTTCACTGGAATCACAGTGCTCATTTATTTGGAATTATAGTAAATTCAGAGAAGGACATATTTGGATAATATTAGTGGGATACATCAAGAGACTGGTAATACATAGCTACACTATAGGACACTGGCACATTATCATATTCGAGACAACCGGCATATCAACACATTAAGTATTTGAACTGATTTGGAATACCACTAAAATTCAATTTAAATTTTATACATTTGGACTTGTGATAAAACTTTTAGGGCTATTGGGGATTTAATTAACAACACAGTAAGTTATTTTTGAATATTTACGTTGTATTTTAGGGAAATAACTTATTTGTTGAATTTTACAAAACTTGTTGGTTTTGGCTCATTTCTGTTTCTTAGTTTAAGGACATAGATTTGTAACATTATATTCATAGTAATTATGCTAGGGTTCATTGTATTTGCGGAAGATTTATATTACTTCCAATCGCAATACCTGTTTCAGTATAATAAAAGTGTAATATGACTTGAAAGATTCAAGTCACAGAATGAATGATACAGGAACAACGGACAAAAGGATGGACATATTGCCTGATCGCTGTTTTTCTTAAATAACGCAGTATGCGGTCAGGAAATGTCATCAGAAGAGAAACATTTCAGGTTCAATTATATTTATTTATTTCACGGTTTTATGTATATGACAATAGTGTACAATTGAAGAATATATAAATTTAATTTTGATTGGTCGTTAGAGAAAGAGAGAGAGATAAAAGTAAATATACATTGTGTGCAAGAGAGAGAGAGAGAGAGAGAGAGAGAGAGAGAGAGAGATACAGAAAGAGAGGTGAGATACATATAGAGAAAGAGAGAGGGAGATAGAGACAGAGATACATATACAGAGATATATATATATATATATATATATATATATATATATATATATATATATATATATATATGAGATACATAGAGAGAGAGAGGGAGATAGAGACAGATACATATACAGATTGAGAGAGAGATGTCTGATGGTTTTTTAAATGTGTTCATATGTAGATAATTATACATTAATACATAATATAATCTGATTCAAATATCCACGTAAGAACAAAACAATTGATGAATGGACGATAGTGAGCAAAGAAACTGAAAATTATAAGCATTTACATTCGATTATCAGTGAATGAGAAATGCAAAAGAGAGAAATACAGAGAGAGGGGAAGGGAGTAAGATGGGGAAAATATTTGTTTTCAAATATGTTCATATTTCGCTAAACAAACAATTAAAACATGACTAAATCTAACCAAAAATTAACAACAAAAAAACCAAAACAAACGATTGATGGCTAAAGGAGGGAAGGTGAAATCGTGATTTAACAATCAGTCATAATGCCCTCTTCTCCACCAATCTGTACATTAATAAATTCTTTGTTAACCAGCTAAAATGCAACTGGACGGAATAAATCCGCCCACTTTCTTCCTTGTTATCCGTGATCTCCTCGTTCCATATACCATTCCCATGGAGTTAGGAGGTGTCAGTTGTTCCAACAAATCACCTAGAGATAGATAGATAGAAACAAAGATATTAATTTCTTTAACAACTTTATCAATTTTCATAAACAAATAGTGAACCCACCAAAATAGTGACATCAACATATTCCAAAAAGGTACAACATTGCTGCTAACCATTGACGAAAAGATTGTCTGTCAGAGAATATAGTTTCGGCGACATTTTTAACGCTTCTGCTAGCTAAAGTGTTATGATTTCAAATTCGATATAGGTGTTGCTGCAGAATGTGCGATGATAATAATTTCGATACCATAATATAAACGACAGTTAAGGATACTTTAGAAAACTGACCCTTACGGGAAGTACTGTATAGTCTACTATAACCGATCTTAAATGGAAATAGGAAACTGATAATATCTTTACCTTTTTTGATATTCATTTCCAGAAATTCCATCTTTTTATGCTCATTAATAGCCACAGCCTTTACGCATCGATTCAGTCTTCTCTCACCTAAAATAAATGCTCGATTCAATGAAAGAAAGGTAACAGATTGTAAAAGTACATTGTACGTATCTATAGCAGGTGTTATTCATTATTGTTTTGCTTTGGATGTTTTCAATAGAGAGAAATAACCTAAGCATAAATAAATAAACTTGAACGTGTTTATGCGTCGTTATTATTACTTCTTCTGTCCATATAAAACACAATCCCGTGTTCAAGGAATAAAATCTCCAAGTCTCATAATATAATCCTGTGCTCGAGGAGTAAGTTCGATGTACGTTTGTAATACATTACAGACCATATTTAATTTATTAATCGTTGACTCCGCCCTATAAACACATAGCAATGAACAATGTCCCGCTAACCAATGCTGTAACTGGCTAGATGGAAGAGTTACTTAAAATCGGCGTCAGTTGAATGACAAACGAGATGCTAATAAATAGACGTAGCCATATATGTCCGGATCAACTATTGATTACTACCTCACCCCTTGTAAGGATCAATAGACGGAGGTGTGATTGATTAATTATAACCCTCTCCCCCCCCCCCAACCCTTGTACAAGTACAATTTGAAACGCTTTCTTTCTTTACCATTTATTAAACGAGAAAATAACAGTAATGGATTCTAACCAGATTCCATTCATCAATCAAGCAATTAAAGATAATAACGCAGTCTGGAATTTATTACTTAAGATTGAACGACTTGATTATATTACTCTAGTTTGAATGAGACAGTAATTTAGTTTATTTTTAGGTGCTCGATGTGTGTATTATTTTTCTTACGAATATCAACATATAAAGTGTATTTATACTATTTGTAGCTAAAGGTACTGGTTCTTACAATTGCAAAAGAACGAGTTCAACCTACCACAGCTGTGAATTGGGGTACAAGGATTATCCACTTCTTTATTTTCTTCATTGTTTTCATCTTCTGGAATAAAATATAGGTGACGCACGCTTTGTACTAGTTATATTGTACATTTCTATTTACGTCTCAAATTGTTTCATCAATATGTGTTCACAAGAAAAAGTGCAGAAGCTGATACAATTTCTGAAAGTCTAGTTTTCGTAAACGGAAACAGTTACAACAATCGTAGATAATTCCATTTTGGACAAGGGTTGAATTTTCTTACGGGGGTTTAACTTCACGTCATCATCAAGTCACATGCATTTATAAAACATGTTCTACTTCAGATTTTATTTCAACGCGTCATGCTTATGCATAATGTTTTAAGCATGGAACTTACCATTGAAACAAAATGGGTTGTATAGTTTATCGTAACTATCGGCCGGTGTCAATGGCTTGTTCCCATTTAGTTCCTCCTGTTCCTCATCTTTTTCGTTTCCTGAAAGATATTTTGGAAAATAAAAATGGTAAATGTACAATACCAAAATAACAACAGTTACAACACCAGCAAATGTAAATGTGTATTTTATAAGCATATTATCGTAAGAACAAATATCAAGTCTTATGAATTTAGGAATCATGGTCTCGTTCATAATTTATTTAAACACATAACGTTTGTGTAGGCTTGGGTAGCGACATTGTTCTCTTCGATTTCATGTTCTTCTACATAATTTTCATCTGCCGAAAGATATTGCGGCAGATAATAGTAGCTAATATTCATTGTGAATACAAAACATGTTAACCTGCAGATTTTATTTGAACACGTCATGCTTATGCATTATGTTTTAAGCATGGAACTTACCATTAGAACAAAATGGGTTGTATAGTTTATCGTAACTATCGGCCGGTGTCAATAGTTTGTTCCCATTCAGTTCCTCCTGTTCCTCATCTTTTTCGTTTCCTGAAAGATATTTTGGAAAATAAAAATGGTAAATGTACATACCAAAATAACAACAGTTACAACACCAGCAAATGTAAATGTGTATTTTATAAGCCTATTATCGTAAGAACAAATATCAAGTCTTATGAATTTAGGAATCATGGTCTCGTTCATAATTTATTTAAACACATAACGTTTGTGTAGGCTTGGCTAATAGTATTGTTCTCTTCGATTTCCTTTTCTTCTTCATCATTTTCATCTGCCGAAAGATATTGCGGCAGATAATAGTAGCTAATACTCATTGTGAATACAAAACATGTTCCCCTGCAGATTTTATTTCAACACGTCCTGCTTATGCATTATGTTTTAAGCATGGAACTTACCATTGAAACAAAATGGGTTGTATAGTTTATCGTAACTATCGGCCGGTGTCAATAGTTTGTTCCCATTCAGTTCCTCCTGTTCCTCATCTCTTTTGTTTCCTGAAAGATATTTTGGAAAATAAAAATGGAAAATGTGCATTACCAAAATAACAACAGTTACAACACCAGCAAATGTAAATGTGTATTTTATAAGCCTATTATCGTAAGAACAAATATCAAGTCTTATGAATTTAGGAATCATGGTCTCGTTCATAATTTATTTAAACACATAACGTTTGTGTAGGCTTGGCTAATAGTATTGTTCTCTTCGATTTCCTTTTCTTCTTCATCATTTTCATCTGCCGAAAGATATTGCGGCAGATAATAGTAGCTAATACTCATTGTGAATACAAAACATGTTCCCCTGCAGATTTTATTTCAACACGTCCTGCTTATGCATTATGTTTTAAGCATGGAACTTACCATTGAAACAAAATGGGTTGTATAGTTTATCGTAACTATCGGCCGGTGTCAATAGTTTGTTCCCATTCAGTTCCTCCTGTTCCTCATCTCTTTTGTTTCCTGAAAGATATTTTGGAAAATAAAAATGGAAAATGTGCATTACCAAAATAACAACAGTTACAACACCAGCAAATGTAAATGTGTATTTTATAAGCCTATTATCGTAAGAACAAATATCAAGTCTTATGAATTTAGGAATCATGGTCTCGTTCATAATTTATTTAAACACATAACGTTTGTGTAGGTTTGGGTAATGGTATTGTTCTCTTCGATTTCCTTTTCTTCTTCATCATTTTCATCTGCTGAAAGATTATGCGGCTGATAATAGTAGCTGATATTCATTGTGAATACAAAACTAACTACAATTTAAACAAGAGATAATTACGATATGTAAAATGGTAAATTTTGGAATGCATTTATCATAACAGCCACATCACGTCTTTTAAATTTATCAATTATGTTTTAATTCCTAATTTCCTTAAACAGTTATTGGTTAAGGATACATTTTAGATGCTTAACTTAGCATAAGAGCAGAAGTCTATCGTAACTATCTGCTGGGGTAAGGAGACTGTCATCCTTTACCTCATTCTTTTCTCCTCCATAATCATCTGCTGAAAGTAACATACATTGTAAAAACAATATCATATTTTGGAGTCGTTAGTTCGTTTAATTATATTTTATTCGAATCTGAGAAGGATATCGGGGCAAAAGCAATTACTCTGCCCCACCCCCAACCACCATCCCGCACCAAACATTAACCATTTTATATATCGTAATTATCTCTCGCTTTAGTTGTAGTTTGTTTTTTTTTAATATTTATTCGCAATGTATATTTGCTACTGTTATGTGCCACAATACCACCACTGATTATCCAACACAAACTTAGGAACTTCCTCCAACTGATACAATCTTACTTTGTTTATTGGTCCAATAAACAAAATAAATTTGTATCAGTTGCATGAAGTTCCTAGGTTTTTGTTGGATAATCAATCACAAAATGTATTTGTTTCAAAAACATTTTGGTTAATATTTCCTAATTTCTATATAATCTGCAAATAACTGATATTGGTCCGCCGAACAATGGAAGTAAAATGTCATACTGACGCGATCAAGAGCATTTATCCCAACTCAGGAATGATCGAGTACATACAGCGAAAGAACACTTGTCCCAACTCAGGAAAATAATCGACTACAAATAGCGAGAATAAGAACACCGTAAAGCTACTTAGAATCCCAACTTCATAACTTTCCGTGGTTTCAAAATGTCCAGCTATTACAGGACTATTCAACCTCGCTAATCCGCTATTCAAATTTTTTCATAAAAAGCACAACAAATTCAATTGCATTAATAGCAAGCATGGTCATTACTGATTATGAGAAGAATATCTCTGCACAAATAATACAACTGTTCATTAAGTAAATGCATATGCTTGTATCTGATTGGTGTTGGTAGCCTACAAAACAAGCTTCCTAAATGTACATTCATTCAGTTATGCAACGTTAGCTCCGTCTTCGGGGTTGGATACTATACTTATAGTTGTTCACTTATGGCCATTTGTCTTGTTTGTGTGACAGTATAGAGTTCTCATTTTCGTAGCAACGTCTTGATCTCAATGCATGGATTAAGTGCTGGTGTAATAATGGACAAATGCACGTGGAAAAGAATGCATTCACTGGTTGTAATGTGACAAAGACATGAAAAATATGAAGTTTAACTATGAAATCACAAAGATAAGGACAAGGAAAAAGGTATTCCACCTGGAAAAACAACGTCTAATTTAAAGCATACAAAATATTTGAATAATTCCCGCTCTTTGAAAAGGTCAAAGCAAGCACAGCTGATGCATTATAACAAGGGCGAAAAGGCTGCCTCAATTAGTCGCCTCTTATGATACACGGGATGATGCATCTGCAATATTCTGTATTTCCCGAAACTAAATGGTGCAAGGGACAGTAGTTATGTTTCAAAATAGCCTGTCAGCATAAAACTGCTAACCCAGTGTGAAACATAAAATGTGCGCATAAAATATCTAAACTTTACGTATTTCTATATTATCCCGATTGAGAGAATGCTTCGTTAAACCCTCTATACATACATACAAACATACTCATATTGCATAACTCCAAACTGACCTGAAATGATAGTTTCTACCACAGGCCGATAGCCAAGTAGCTCCTCAACATCGATAACTCCTTGGAATTCCTAGAAATAATCAAAGATCTTGAAGATTATTTATGACAGATTATAGTGACTAAAGGTTCAAGCGACATAGAGATCAAAATAATAATACAATCAAATCAACACACACACACAGAGACATACACACACACACAGACATATTCGATATTTATACAGATATCCACGAAATCTACATACATACCTCGAACTATACGCTTGACAACAAGACCTAAACACTTGACACATTATGCACTATATATGTGACAATATCTTCGCTAGCCAAAGTTCCGATATGATACCCTATATACATCTTGGTGTTTCGAGCAAATTTTTATGTGCGTCGGGTCTTTGAATTTCATTGGATGCAATGGCTTGCCGCTGCATCGAATCAAAATAAAGTTGTTTACATTTGAACACTGTTGCTGCGTGATTGAGCCAAGGGAGCACACAACTTAAATGGACTATTTTTAAATATATATAAAAAGCTTATAAAAAAGGAATTTTCCACTGTCGGTCCGTGTTTGTACAAATATATTTACGCACATAAACCTGCAATGGCTTCTCTGTGGCACGTAGAGATACTTTCGATGCTAAACTTAGCAAAGTATTCTTTTTAAGGCAATTGTCTCCATCATTTTCGGCCGATTACAATGCACCGTTATTACACGCTATTGGTTAGCTGGCATTAAATACTAAAGTAGGAAATCCGATAGATGTATCTAGGAGAAAGCACTAAAATATATGTTCGATCCACCAAGGTGTAGATTGGGTTATCGTATTGGAACTTTGGCTAGCGAAGATGACATGAAGCCCGATTGGCACTGGAATCCATGTTCATGTATAACAGATAGTGCTAAGATAGTGCAACTGTAATGCGCTCGTTTCTCAGCTATCCGTCCTGGGGTCGATTCCCAGTATGTGCAATAGTAAATAATCATCAATCCATTTTCCGCGATTTCCTGTCGACTCAACAGTCATTTCAGCGAAAGAGTCCATCCTACGGTACCATATATTTCAGAAAGACATGGCTTGAACGTTTGAACACGATACACGCAATAAATATGACAATCGCAAAACAATTCACGATTAAATTTAGAACACGTGTTTCTAAAACGCATACGAATGTCACGTGTTCTTATAAACCTTTTGTATAAGAAGAGTACACATGAATGAGACATTGATCTCATTGACTTTGTTCTCAGCATCACTAGCAAACGTTCCTCTGACACCAAGAAGGTTGAGCGGTCGTAGAGAAGATGAGTGTTTCCTAAGTGGCATTTACCTGGTATGTTGGTATATGGAGGCTTTCCTTGTTGAATTCTGATAGAAGCTTGACCAGCTTTTCACAATCAACTTTGCTGAGCAGGTATTGTCCTGTATTATTCACGTTCCTGAAAAAGACATGAAAATAATCAACATCATATTGACATGTGTATGAGTATATGTGTATGTTGAAGTCTCGTCTTATAGGACATGAATTATCACTCTATATTCATGGCATACAATTAGTTTTAAGGCTTCCAAATCCAGAAATATATGCCTGTTATAAAGAGCAGGATATTTGTCCAGGACTTCTCTTTACTGATTGTTCTGTCTTGGTCTAGCTGAAACTGGACATATATTTTGAAAATTAAAAGTGTTATGTTTCTGGATTTGACCGAACAATCCTACTTCATATATGTGGTCCTCCCTATACTAAAATATATGAATTTGTTCTGTTCTACCGTTTCACCTCTTTCCTATCAATCTTTTATATGACATTCGGGTATGTGCATTTCAGAGAGAGAGAGAGAGAGAGAGAGAGAGAGAGAGAGAGAGAGAGAGAGAGAGAGAGTATAATTGGAGGTAGAGGTGAAGAAATAATACGTTTCGTGACCTAATGCAGATAATTCACAGATAAATGAATAGTTGGATTAACAGACGTGTAGTCAGAAGAATATATCAATTTATACAACGTTGCAAAGTCGGGATTGATGTACGTACATGCGTATATATGCTTTACCTTCTATCATCAGTGGAATTTTCTGCATGTTGTAACATACAGGTAGACCAACAGTCCACGAACGATTTGACCTTTTTGTCAGCAATCTCAGTGGCGACTCCTTCATATTCCAAAGAGAGCTGGAAGATATAGTATTGGTATAAGCAGCTGTCGCTCGTTGTAATGGAATACCAAATAACTTCAGACAAAAAGCGAAATTGGATTTATGTAGAGATTTAATTCGATCCTGTAATGGTAAAGGCTGCCAATGTAATAGCCTTAAATAATATTCCATCTTATGCTATGATGACAGTTAATGTTTGTGTTAGCGTTATTCCTTTATCTCTCCTTGTCGTATTTGCTACTTAAGTGCCTTACTGTTACCCCTTTTCCTTTCAAGTGTGGCGTAAGCTGCATCACGTTAAATAGGGACTAATTATTTTATACATTTAATCGTAAATTGTGTTTCTTTTTTATAAAAAAAACAAATTTATACAGCTGCTAAATTCACCTTTAGTCACTGAATTTTAAATGCTTTGCCTGCTTATGTTTCAATTCATGCCGTGTGTATTTTGTCCAATTTGTATTCATGTTATGATGCGTTTTGATGTCTTGCTAATCACGCTTGTTGTAATGCCTGATTTGTTTTACGTAATGTCGGTAAATAGATTGTTGTTTTAAATCATTCCGACATTAAATACATCTTATCATATACTCTGATAATTACAAGTATGGAACAAAGAATTCTCATGTTCATTGGTATTTCCAAAGACAGAAATGATCCGAGGTGAATGGAAAAGTGTTATATCTGAAGAATGTTACACAGCCATTTGTTAGTAATAAATATCGGCTTACTGAGGCAATGTTAACCGCTTGATTTGTCTCCTCCTTTAAAAGTTTAATGTATCCATCAGAGTTCCTCTTCGCCACCTTCCTGGCTTTCTTTATTTTCCTCTTGCTAAACCAAGATGCGTTCTCTTCCAAAACCAATTTTTCTAATCTGACCATTGATCGTTTGTAGACCTAGAAATGAGGGAAATAAAACATTAACAGGGGTCCTTACTTGACCGATCGGTTTCAAACCCTGGTGCGATTCCCGCTAGAAGTCATAAGTTTACCCCAAATATCCAAAGGCTTCCACACAACTTCAGTTGTAAAGTAGAAAGTCCGACGTGTCCCTTCTATACATACATTTTACTCTAATCATTGCAAGACCACAGATCTCACAACCTGACAAATATATGGTTTCTCTTCGTTATGTTTCCGTACCGCCAGCAGTTCACGTCGTAGAAATTATGCAACTGTCCCTGAACACAGGGAACTAGTTTAAACGACGCTACCTTAGGCCAGTCAAACTGTAGTTTCCAGGCACTGTCGTAGGTATAACTGTTTGGCCTTTGCCACCATGGCCACATAAACGGCATCTGCCGAGTCCCTTCTTATTGATTATATTGTGTAATTTACCGGTTTCCCACCATAAATACTGCCACTGCAGTCACACCACCAATGTACGCGACTAGATTTTAGTAGGTACTTTATTAATCCATGGACACTTATTCGGTATGGACTTGAATTCACTACTACTGAACAATGGCATCATGGAAACTCACTAACACTTTACTCTGTGACGTTTGTTCCTAGTAATTGGCCAATTATTTCGGGCAAAGGAATATTTATATTGCATCAAATTCCAATAATCAGACAAGTCATCACAAAAATATAAAAATTCCTTAAAACGGTACACTATAACCAAATGCGAATACTTCAAATTTATTACGATAGCATCAACAGCTGGCTATTGTTTTTAAAATCTACACATACAGATAATAATTTCAAATATTGACAAAGAATGAATTGCAACATTAAATTAGCCGCAAGGCATTTGGAAACTAACCAAAACTGCATGATGTTAACAATTTAACGTGATGAGTTCACTTACAAACAATACGACATGAAAAATGATCATGCGACATAAAATTTATCAGGTGACGTTTTGCCATCAAATGAAAAACCATCTGTCACAGGAATCATATAATCAAAGATAATCTTATGAATTTATGGCGAGCAGATGTAAATGATACACAATGTTTCATAATTTGAATATTATTCCGCGTGTCACCTACAATATAACGGGGGCTGTCCATATAATTATAGGCTGTTTTGTGTTTATCTGCCTAAATGTTTTATGTTTGTTTTGGACAGTGTGATTTAACGTTTTGGGCCTCGACACATGTCGTTTTGACTTTATGAACATCCAGCAAGGTTAAACATTTCCTAGGTTGGCATTTGAAAATTTCTATGTGGGGTAAAAAGGTCATATTTCGACAGATGTAGCCACCACTGTGCGTTTCTATGTTAGTTACCCTTTCTTTCCAATAACCGTTTGACTACCAATTGGTAAAACGGACGCCATATTGTTAACATAACATTAAAATAAAAGTGGCTGGGCAAGGAAAATCAACATGGTGGTGGACATTTTATAATATGAAGACAGAGGAATGATTTAATGAGCTTTTTTGGGACCAATTCAAAGATACGCTAGGTCTTGACATATCAAATATAATAAAGGACAAGCGCTATTTGTAAATGATATCAACTATGTGATAAACCTATTTATAACACTTCTAGGTTGTTAATTAGGTACATACAGTCATGTTGTATTTGTTTAATACTCTAATCAGGAAATAAAACAATTCAGACCTTTGTATGGATGTATTAAGTTTTATGAACCATCAAAACTATCATATTGATCGACGCGAACTCATCAAGACGAGACTTACTGTTTCATAACTTCTTATTGAATTGAATAAATATATGTATTAATATTGTACTAACGTTTTCGGTTGAGCTCCAGTCTGTACTCAATGAATATAGTAGTATTTAATTACTCCGGACTAAATTTAATGTACCTTCTGTCCTTTTTCAACTCTATTACAGAAACGTTTGTATGGGTTCAGCATCTCCTGGAAGGACGTTTCGTATTTTCTCAAGATGACTTTTTCATCAGCTTCTCTCTCACTGTAAATTAAGATATAAAACCGTATTGTCGCGGCAAATATCTTTACTCTATACCAATTAAGGGCTAAGATACAGACATCGCTTTTACCAAATACCCAATCTCCCCGAGCAGATATTGAAATGTCTTGGCACACTTCAGGTACTATAGCAAAATAAAACCACACTAATCGACAATTTTCGCGATTAAAACAGTAAGTGGACCCTGGTTCGTTTCTTCACAGCCTTATGTTTACTTACAAAATATGTACAGTTCAAAGGATACATAACAAATTATTGTGATATTGTATGGAAACTGATTATCTAACATACTATATATCCACAATAATAATAACAATAATAATAATGATAATAATAATAATAATAATAATAATAATAATATATCATCATCATTATAATCGTAATCGCGACATTCGTTACATGCCAGAAAGTAGTAATTATGTAAGTAATCACGAAAATAGACAGGCTTCTTCAAGTTTTCGTAAAACCAACTTTATTCTCAATATAAGGAATCTAAAGCATGGAGATCACCTCCGATGCAACCCACCATACTTTTATTTCTTTTCTTTTACTTAAGGTTGTCTGGTATGATTCCCAACATGGACATGGTTATAGTGATGGGCTATTGAATTTCATTCTCAGTCTCAAATACTCTGGCGTCTATTTCCATGCGGGTACGGGTGGAGTGGTTGGGGTTGTGTTCATTTGGAACACCATTGACCTTTACCATTACATGCGAGAGTAAATCTATGATATTTAACTCACTCGCATTGGAAACAGACGATGACGGGTTTAATCTGGTTTGAACTGGTGCTGGGTCGTTCAAAATCTGCCAATTGTACACTACTCTACTTAACAATTGTACTCACTCGAGAAGGAGATTGGCAGCCTCTTCATATGAACATAATGATTCACGAGCAAAACGGGTCCTTTCTTCCATCGATGCCACTTCCATTCGGAGTGCAGATTCTATCTGAAGTATACCTACAAACCAATAAAGAGCTTACGAATTAATATATCTCACTGTAGTAGACTGTGGTGCTACGTTTTGTGGGACGAGATTGTCAATGGATTGAGGAAGTAACGACAGAAAGATAGGCAAACTGAATTAGTGTTTCGAAATGAGAGTGAGAACGATGGAATGATACACTGTTTACTTGTTGGCATGTTTAATTCAAGCAATGCTTATTCCTTTCGTGATGTATTTGAAGCCGATGGATAGATGGATCGATAACTAGATGTTAATTTCTTACTTTAAATATAAAGTACTTGGTGTTTCAATATATACACACAAGAAGGCTTTTAACAAAAAAAGGAGTACCAGCTAGCGTGGAAAAGGGGTGGAATCTGGTTCAATCGTTACCGCGAGTAAATATGGTCAAATGATTATACATGTATGTTATTAAAGAACATATGCAATGAAGGCAACCCCACCCAACCTCCATTTTTATGAATATCATCAAAGAAATAACTCTTATTAAAGAAGAAAATAGCAAACGTGGAGACATGTAGGAAAATTACCATCAACGTTGTGTTGCCTCAGGATATAAAGTTTATCAGACACGTTTTTACACCATTTCTCTGCCTTTTCGGCAAACTCTCTTTCCAGCTGGGTACGAACTTGCATCACAGACAACCAGAATGGAACGTCTCTAAGAAACAAGAAGAACGACACATTTGCTCTGTTGTAATTTTACTAGCTTAGGCTGACACAATAAATACCATGATTTATGCAGAGATATGCCTAACACAAAGAAGGAAATATAATTACTGCTAATGTAACAAAGGTACCAAACAGTCCACTAAAATAACTGACTGAATTGCTAACTAGATGCTAAGTGATTATTTGAGTGGATGTATGGACTGGCCTGCAGATTTTCGAACTGGGTGCAGGAACTGACTGACTGACTGATAACTGTAACTGACTACATGACAGTGAGTATGCCTGAATGACATGCAGTATGCGTGGACAAATAAACTGGCTGAATAAGTAACTAACTAAACTAAGTAACTAAGTAACTAACTAGCTAAATAAATAAATAAAAAAATGATAAGGTGGTAGGACTGGACCAAAATCGATTAATAGTTTATTTCAATCATTAAGATAGATTACAACTCACAATGTATGTACCTATAAACCTATTTTCCTTGTTAAATACCCATCTAACCTATCGGCCTCGCTATCGATGTATTTATTTCCCATTCACGACCTTTATTTTGCAAAACATTTATATATTAGCCGCATACAAATTATGGGTATGGTCATGTCAACTCGGATATGAACTCACTGAAGGAATGCCGGTCTGTTTCACGATATCCTTAAGCATGGATACTCGTTTAGTAAATTGTATACAATAATCTGTAACTGAAACCGATATCGCAATCTAAGTTATACTTTTATCGTTTAACGATATATTTCAAACAAAGCAAGGCATTTAAAACAAAGCAAACGTGGCAATGGTACTTACGATAATACACCGTAGCTATCCCCAAGTCCATTAAATAGCTTTAGATCTACCATTTTATCGAAATTTAACACTGTCTGAAACAACGCGTGTTAAATACGAGAACGGCGCTAGACGAACACTGACAACGTCCCATGTCAACCAGCAGATGACGTCGAGAATGTAGTGACGTCAACAGTTGCTTAGAATTTCGAAGTTCTTTAGAACAGACACTAAGAAAACTTTCGACCGCGGTATTTCTGAACTTAACGTGGTATAGTACAATTATATTAGCGACCAACAATTCAATGTTCTTAGGCAGGGGACTGACACTTTCCGTCTCTTAGTACTGAAAATTGTCTTGATATTTGACATACATGTCAATTGTTGAATACGTTTAAATCTTAAAGCAGTACATAAAGAGGAATAATTAGGCTAACGTTTTAGCAGATACCGTTAAAGAGACCCTTCTGACATTAGAGAACGTATTGCTCAAAGTCGGAACCGTTGATAATGAAGAATACAATTTATTAGCTATACTACTGATGTAGGCAGAACAACTGAGTTGGATGCCAACCCTGGAAAAAATATGTGTCAGAGAGGGCAGGCAAATACAAAACACATATGCTTACCAACCGAGAAAATATTTAGTCGACTTGAAAAAAAAATGATCTAACGTTCAAGCAGAAAACAAACGCGCTCCTGAAAATATCAGGATCAATCGAAGCAATACAAAGAAAACGTAAACTTAACACATTCACATACACTAGTAAATAACTAAAACAGGGCATGCGGCGTTTTTTTTTTTTTCTTCTTCGGGTGTGTGTGTTTTCGTTCCTTTTTTTTATCCGAATTTTTCCGGAAATTTAGATTTGGCCCGATTATGTTTCACACCATTTTGTTTTTCGCTGCGTTGGCATACTTGACACGTGTCAAAGATGTGATCACAAATTTTAAAGAATAATTTGTGACATATATAACCGTTTTGTAAAAAGATAATTATTGAAAACTCTTTGTCACGAATAACGAAAGGACGCATATAATGCTGATATCTCCGATTAGGACTCACAGTACTAATTCATTTTCCAGAGTAAACCTATGCAAACCCCATGATGTTAAAAATAAAATAACTTAAATTGTTTGAGTGTTCATGATCAAACCTATATTTATTAGTATAGATGAAACCCGGATGTCAGCTTCTGTGTAGAGGAAAGGATATGAGGCGCGGCATTTTCTGGACCTGCATCTGATCTGTTTGAAACATGTACTTTCAATTCCGCACCAAAGAGTCAGGAGCGAATTTTAGTAATGAGTGTTACAAACTCAAGACTGTTAAAGGACTAAACTTCAGACAATAAAAATTGTCTCTCTTGCAACTAGGGTAAGTGCTCAAAAGATTCTTTTTCCTACAACATAACTTACATTATTAACCAAACATGGTCAGCCTAACCCATATATATTTATTTTAGGTTCACCCATTTCCAGGCTGCTTCCCATTTTTCCATATCATTAGTACCGCGTGTCCTTTATCTGGTATCTATTCTGCAACAATGATCGAAGAAAAGCAGTCTAAAAACAAGACTAGCCTATTTACAACTTACGGAAAAGTAGTATCTTTAATAATGTAATAACATATTGGCCTTAGAAATTTCCTTTAATATTGAGAACCCTTTACATAACGTCACGTTGGTTAACTTAGCAACTTAATATGAGAGAAGTAATTGGCTAATCAAATCAATCTGAAAAAGAAGAAGAAAGGACAAGCCAAGTCCGATGAGTGTGTGTGTGTGTGGGGGGGGGAGGGAAATGGGCAGACATACAGGTGGATATGTAGGCAGGCAGGCAGGCAGGCAGGCAGGCAGATGGACAGACAGACAGACAGATAGATAGATAGATAGATAGATAGATAGATAGATAGATTTTGAATTGGATATGTAATATAGCTTTAACATGTTTTCAGTTCCTATCACTAACTGTTACTGCTGAGCGCCAAGCGATATGTATTTGGTATGACTCGGCCGGGAACCGAACCCGCGATAAAGAGAGAGAGAGAGAGAGAGAGAGAGAGAGAGAGAGAGAGAGAGAGAGAGAGAGAAAAGATGATAAATGTGGAAATATCACTTGTGATTGTGAATTAGATCTGACTTATGAAATAAGGCAAATTGAAATCCAGACATTGATTGCACCAAATAGAAAACGTGTTTATTTCGCATAACACAAACTGTTAAACGAATACGGGTTATTCGGATAGGTAAAAAAATTGAATCAATATATTTATAGTAGTAAACACATATTGATAAACAACAATGAAGGACACTTCACTTTGTGGTGGGTATTATTTAATGGAATATTATCAAATTATCAGAATCTAAAAAAATGTACGTACAAGTATTGCATACATAATACCTTAACAAAACAAGTAAAAACAGTGCATACCTTGTATACATTTATGGATTTGAATAGGGGCATGACAACGTAATATGCGTAATAAAATTAGGTGTAAAAAGGCTCTGTACTGAAGTGCTCCAAGAAAAAAAAACATTCGAAAACCATATAAAATTAAAATGAAGCTACAACAAAATTATTAAAACAGACAAAACAAACAACTAAAAAAAAAAAGAAAACTGAAATTTGATGCTAAAATTTCTGTTCCAGTTACTATTGTAATACTCCATAGGGGTCTTTTTACATAGTGAATTCAATGCTAGCGTGAATCCCGCCAAAAGGCATTTTCCCCCCTGATCTCCAAGGATTTCTGTTCGTCGGTCGGTTACTGGTATAAAACGATACCAATTGTACAAACCCAGATGGGCGGAGCTTAAGGACTGGCGGTACTTTTTCAACTCCAATAGTAAACATATGTAAACACTATCATATTCATAATTCAATAACTTAAAATTTCTGGGTGCTGATGATGAGACCTATAATTATCCATGCACATCTAACCTTGGTGCAAGCTTATGTGTGGGGAACACAATATGAGCCACGGATTTTGTTTGTCTACATATGCACGAAACAGTATTGAGTACTCCTGAGTCAAGCCTGTACAAATACTAAAATTGCATCAGTAGAAATATTTCTATCTTTTTTGAAAAAAAATTACATCTAGGATAAGCTATTTTAAGATATTTTTACTAAAATTTTAATTTTCTTTATGGCATCACGGTACCAATTGTTTTTCCATATACCTCAATGTTAATGTTTTGTGAAATAAATATACTTTCTGTCCAACTTGGGCATGCATGTCACACACTGTCATATAGAACACTGCTAGATTGTCAATTTGACAATGATATAACCAGTTACTCCATTGCATTTAAGAGAGATAACTCTACTGGAACTAGACAGGGGTAAGAGTTATCTAGTCACAACAGGCACATTTTCAGCCATGTGTACCATATTTAAAAAAAAAATCATAAAAGATACAAAATATGACCTAGATAGAAATTAACACAAACTCACATGTTGCCAAGAGGCTCAACTTTTTTTTAAAGCCAAACAGAAAGTACAACTCTTACATAATGCACCAATTACAGCTAGTGTTGTTCTTTAATTCTGAATACAATGTTCCATACACCTTAAGATCCGCCCACCTGGACTTGCGCAATTGGTACCGTTATACCATTATTAAACAGTTATGGACCACCAAACCCGTAAATACTCTATTATTTCTTCACCCATTTCTATAGTTCTTCCGTACAATTAGTACCGTGTGTCCTTTAGGTGTACGGAACAGTGTGTTCAGAAATAAACTACAAAATTAGCTGTGATTGGGGCAATATGTAAGAGTTGTACATCCTGTTAGGATTTTATTTTATTTTTTAAAAATGAGCCTCCTGGTAACATGTGAAATTATGACAATTTATATCTAGATTATGTGTTGTATTTTTATGATTTAAAAAAAATAATTGTAGTACACATAACTGAAAATGCTTCAGCTGTGACTAGATAACTCTTACCCCTGTCTAGTTTCAGCAGAGTTATCTCTCTTAATTGCAATTGGGTGCCTGGTTTTATCCCTGTCAAATTGTCAATCTAACATTTTTCTCTATGACAGTGTGTGACATGCATGCTGAGCTCGGATAGAAAATATATTTATTTCACAAAACATTAGCATTGAAGTCTATGGAGAAACAATTGGTACCGAAATACCTGCTGTGACAATTGGAACATTGGTCAGTTACTTCCCCCTGATGTGATAAGGTGGCGCTTTAGTCAGGTAAACCCCTTCAATTCCGGTTTACTTCGTCTATGCTGAACTCATACTCGTGACTGTCTGAAAAATGCTTGTCGTGCCTCAGTGAAAAAGCCTATTACCTGTACTAGCCACATTTCTATTAAGATGGTTGGTCAAATGCATCAGTCGCACAATGAACGTGGTGTTCGTTATGGTGAGTACGTTATGACTTGGGCACATTTTGGTATTCATACATACGTACGTTTTGACTCTGTCAAGTTAATTTAGACTTGGGTATGTATTGAGTGTAATTCTCTGGCCAGAGTCGGCATTCATGTATTGGAAAACTTTACTAAGTGCTTTCTTTACTCTCATTAGTCATATAATGACCATGTGTAAATCTCTTCGGTTTCAGGTCAAATCTCCACAGTCCAGGATGCAACGAATCTGAATTCATTAATCAGAAAGACTATTGCTGATGGAAGAAACCAAACAACATCAACAACAACAACAAGAAAAACCAAACAACAAACAAAAAACCGAGCAACAAACAGCAAATACTCAATTGTGACATTCGTAATTAAAGGTACTCCAAGAGTTTCGACGTGAAGGAGAACATGCAGTTATACGTAGCTGAAAAGACATTGATGTCTAAAGTTTCTGATTAAATCATGTATGGCTTGAAAGAGCACGAGAGACTAGATGGAAATGAAAAGCCATTCAAGTGTGAAGTTTGTGACACCGTTCAGCCACAGGTCCACGGTGATTTTCCTTATGAGGGTACATACTGGAGTGAAACCATTCAAATGTGAAGTATGTACTAACATGTTTTGAAGGAGGTCAGACTTGAATGCCCACGTGATGATGCATATTGGAGAAAACAACATTCATTTGTGAAGTTTGTGATAAACTGTTTAGAGATAATGCCATAGTGAAGAAGCACACAAGAATACAATGTGGAGGAAAACCATTCAAGTGTGAAGTATGTCCTAACCTGTTTTGTAGGAGTTCAGACTTGAATGCCCACATGATGAAACGGTACCTGGACGTTTCGCCCCATGGACGTTTCGGCCCAAGACATTTCGCCCCACTTCAATGGACATTTCTCCCCACTTCAATGGACATTTCGCCCCATGGACGTTTCGGCCCAGGACATTTCGCCCCACATTAATGGAAATATCGGACATTTATAGAAATTCATCAGCATTACACCACGTTCTTCATTTTACTTTAAAATGATCAAAAATATAATTAAGTGTCCCTTGTGATCTGATTTCTTTGGCATTATTCTAAATAGTTAAAGAGACGGCCTGCTCCAGTCGGGAGAAGTACAATTAAATAAAGTGTGAACCCTCACTCGAGTACAGCCTGTCTCAGTATAATCGTAATGCGAGAAACGACACACATCATCAATCATACAAAACAATATGGTTTATTTGTCGTTTAAATATAATACACCGTTTATTCGCCCAAATTCCAAATTAAATTTAAAATAAAAATCCCAAATTAAATTTAAAATAATAAAACAATGACAAATTATCATTGGATGGATTGTATCAAATAGGAAAATATAATAATAAAACATGGATAATTTGATTTAGTGGCTGTCCCTTCCTCTAGCCAAGGTCAACTTGAAATTATGGGGAGGGATTTCGAGTAAGGTGACAAAAACCGGACTAAGATGAACAGCCCTATAGATTACACTAGGGAAATACATAAATACCCCGACATCGTTTGGTATAGAAGCTCGTACACGTGTTTGCATGGAATTTTATCAGTGGCTCTGTAAATTGCAGTCTTTCCTTTTCTTGGTACTAGTTGTTTTAATATCACGTAAATCAATAGATCGAACAATGTCTTCGTGCATTTACTGCAGAAAACCAGTTACCCGTCGTCAGCAAGCCATAGATTGCGATATTTGCGGCCTATGGCAACACAGAGCATGTGGAAATACTGGTAAGTTTATTTATTTATTTATTTCTACATCATATTACGATCATTCCGTAATTGAACTGGCTTAACAAAATAAATACATTTTTTTTATAATAATTTTATGTATCTAGTGACCTTTTCTCGCATGTTATTGTTCTTGTTTCAGTATATCCAATGTCTTTCAAAATAAATGTTATCGTAAGACGTCGATAGAATTAACTAAATGATACTAAGAAATGGTTTCTATTTACAGGTTTATCAAGCTACAAGTATGGTCTCCTTAGACGTAAAAAGATATCTTTTCAGTTTGTGTACGACCTGTGCAGTTCTAAACCTGAGATAAGATTTCATTACAAACAAAATATTTTAAGAATAAAGACATGCTACAGTAACTGGTTCCCATTCGCAGTCGATGTACTTAAGCTACGATTAAATACAAATTGCGAACAAAACGTGGATCGCTGCCTACTTTCTCCATATCACAAATGCTGGAAGATTAGTAAAAATAATTTTTCTTGTATCAGATATTTCGTTGTTTTTCTTGGGCTACACGACGTTCCATTCTAGTAAGCGTTCTTATGTGCACTTTTATAATGTTTTAATATTAATACTGTTTACAGGCAGATGGCTACGATGTCGAAATGGACTTAAGCGGCATACCAAATACATCAGACAGATTTGAAATGTATACCGGTACAGCACGGGGGCAGATGGAGAGCACGAGAAATTCGACGTCGATTTCTATCAATGAAGATGATATTTCGACAAGGTGAATGTTACTTTATTTATTAGAATCGTACGGGTGCTTGCATACGTTTTTATGTGTAAATACCATATTCGGTATAATTAAACTTGGTTTTCTATATATTTGCTTGTATGTTTTCAACATTTTCTGACAAGTTCAGACATATTTCTAATTACAGGCTGGATAGAAGTCAACAAGTGAACGAGTTTATGGTCAACAATGATGCTGCATCAACACTTGCAGCCGATATCTCTTCATTTGACGTTGAGCGCCCACACAGATCTTTGACACCAGAAGAAGAAGAAGCGTAAGTTAAAAATCGAAGCGGACAAGAAAGCACAGAAAATCGCAACAATTTATTTCAGTAATATTGATGTACATAAATCATTATATAGTCTATCTTCTAATCAAAGAATGATCATCTTTTACCCAATCTTGTTAGGTATCTTGTAAACATGTGTTATTTTACTGATGCATATTTTTGTTCATGTAAAATATTCGTTTGTTGATAATCACGATTTTTCTCCTTTCTTTAGGTCAGTTAGGAATGAAACTGTTTATGGAGAAGTGCCAGTGGATTCTGAGGATCGTATAACCTTTGAAGTAGTAGCCACAGGATTCACTCGAGGAAAAAGGAAATTAATATCTAGTGCTGGATATAGTTTTGTCATTTGCAGAATTACAACGAAGAATTGATCCAGAGGCAGTGAATGTGCAGTCATTCCTACGATATGTGGAAGACACCTGGATTCACAATGACATATGGCCTGTTGACTCCTGGTCAGTTATGACAGAAGCATCCGAACCAATAATGATGTGGAAGGGTGGCATAATCGTATGAACAGGAGAGCAAGAAAGGGAAATTTGCCTTTCTATCTCCTCATAACTTTACTTTAAAAGGAAGCCAGAGAAATTGGATCTGTAGTTCGTCTATTGCAAGAGGGGAAGATAAGACGACATCAAAAGAAATAGACAACAAAAGTTCAGGGTCGCCTTATCAAGTTATGGGAGAAGTATGGAAACCACCAAATCAGCACGAACACCTTGCTTAAATGCTGTGCCAAATTGTATGGCCCGTGTTAGACATAGCAACAGTAAAGCTGGACGGAGTATTGCTTTCCAAAACTAGACATATTTTATATACAAGTGCCTTTTGCGTTGTCCATATGTTGCAAACATTATACTTCAGTAGAGATAATATGTATATTTGTATTTCAATTTCGTATTGTAGTAGCTGATGTTTTACTTGCATGCATTTTTAAAAAAAATAAAATCATAGATAGTTACTGTTTAGAAGTATACTTTTGCACATCATAATTTGACACCTATACCTTGTCATGAGATGTAATTTTGATTAGCGATGTGTGTTGATTTAAAAATGCAAATACATGCTTCATATTTCAAAAATATAAATCTCTGAAACCATTTTTATATCTCTTTATTGTTAATTACAATTAACATTCCTCGCCCCCCCCCCCCCCCCCCCCCCCGTGTTTTCCTTGCTCGCGATATGTCGGGCTATTCTGTGCACAGCTTTGAAAAGATGCAATGTATAACGATCGGGCTATAGAAATGAAATACATTAATTTGGATTGTTTCTGTCAGCAGTTCAGTCGAGTAATTAGGACCCGATTTATAGCTAGTTTTACAAAATTCAAAGTAACAATGCCAATAAATGGCAGGAGATAAAAAGCCAATTAACCCGAGCTTGAAAAAAATGAGTAAAGTTCAACATTTTAAAAAAAAAAAGCTATTTTACGGGCGACCACAAGTCTTTAATCATCGTAGTTTTTATGTTTCGCGAAAGGAATAAACCTAACTCGATATATACGATCTTGATATTGACTGTTAGAATTACAAAGCCCCCTTTTAAGCTGTGTCTAATTTACGCTCGCTGATTGGGTAAACGAACAGCATGATTGTTAAGTGGCGATATGCCAATTTCCTACAAACGGTAAAAGTGGTTTTCATTAGTTTGTGTAGGTAACAGCGAAAATAAAAGTACTGCCGTATAGAAAATGATCACTGTAAACGATATATTCATTTTCTGATCAATCTTATTACATAAATGAAAAAGAAAAAGGAAAATATTGTCTGATATAACGGCACGCTGAATGTAATTGAAATGGAGGAGAGTGATGGGATTATGGGGCATGAAATTAAATCTTAACGGTAGGTCCCTAAAGTAAAATGAAGACAATGGTGTAATACTTGTGAATTTCTATAATATCCGATATTTCCATTGATGTGGGGCGAAATGTCCTGGGCCGAAACGTCCATGGGGCGAAACGTCCATTGAAATGGGGCGAAATGTCCATTGAAGTGGGGCGAAATGTCCTGGGCCGAAACGTCCATGGGGCGAAACGTCCATAATCCGATGATACATATTGGAGAAAACAACATTCATTTGTGAAGTTTGTGATAAACTGTTTCGAGATAATGCCATAGTGAAGAAGCACATGAGAACACACTGCAGAGGAAAACCATTCAAATGTGAAGTATGTACTAACCTGTTTTGTAGGAGTTCAGACTTGAATGCCCACATGATGATGTATATTGGAGAAAACAACATCCATTTGTGAAGTTTGTGATAAACTGTTTAGAGATAATGCCATAGTGAAGAAGTACACAAGAATACAGTGTGGAGGAAAACCATTCAAATGTGAGGCTAGTGATAATATGCTTAGTGAAAGTGATGAGTTTTGGGTGAACTTGAAGATACATACAGGAGAAAAAACATTCAGTTGTGAAGTTTGCAATGAATTGTTTAGTAGGCATTTAAAGTTGAAAGAACGCACGAGGTTACATACTGGAGAAAAGCCATTCAAATGTGAAGTTTGCTATGAAATCTGCATCAATTGTTCAAAGATGAAAGAGCACTGGAGTGTACATACTGGAGACAAAATATTCTTCCAGTGTGAAGTTTATGACAAACTGTTTAACCACCGTTTTAGCATCAATGCTCATAAGAGGTTATATACTAAAGAAAAGCATTCAAGTGTGAAATTTGCAATAAAATATTCAGCGAGGTTACAACCTGAACAGGCACATTCAGATACTTACTGGAGAAAAACCATTTAAATTTGAAGTTTGTAAAATGATGTTTAGCCAGAGTACTAGTGTTACCAGACATATGAAAAGGTATAAAGGAGTAAAAACATTTGTATGCAGTGTTTGTGATATAATGTTTAGAGTGGTGATTCAATGAAGGACATGTAATACATACTGGAGAGAAACCATTCAAGTGTGAAGTTTTCTAGAATTGATCATTTCAAGAAGATCAAAATGACACATGTCATGAAAGCAGACAAGCATACATATGATACAGTTGTGATAAAATGTTTGGGCAGTGTTCTCACATGGTCCAGATAAAACTCTGACATCCAGAATTGATGACAAAAGTTTCCCCTCACCTCATCCGATGAATAAATTGATCTTTTGAACACTTATTTAAGTAAGTGTAGCCAGTCTTAGAAATTGTAACTGAATGCACCCAGGAGTAAGTTTTCAGTTTTCGATATTCACTTGGGAATATTGCTTCAGTAGAAATTATGCCGGCATGAAAATAATTACTAGAACTACAAAAAGACACTGTACAATCTCTAGCTTTATATGCCTATTTTAATCATTACTTCATGTCTGTAGTCCACCTTGACTTCAAATCGTCAGAAAAGAAACTATGTTGTTGTAGGGTTTAACGCCATTTTTCAGCACACAATAGGCTATACATGGCGGCTGGTATTAATGGTGGAGGAAGAACCACTGACCCACAAGAAGCTACTGGCAAGCTTTCTCACATACCCACATTAGCTGAATCCAAGACTCAAACCCATGCATATATATATATATATATATATATATATATATATATATATATATATATATATATATATATATATATATATACGTTTCTTGTCCATTTGATACTTTTTGTAGACTCTTTGAAGTGAATGAAACAGTACTTTATGTTGGGGCATAATATTTGTCACAAGAATTAAATCAAATTCAGCACTTTTGTTAAAATTAGACAGCAGTAGCTGCTACAAGGTTTAACAGCATATCAGCATGATCCTGGTTTAACTGTGTTTAGGAAATTTAGGTGTCCTTAGATAAGAAAGAAATCATAAAGGGTAATATCATTAAAATACAAAATCTATTCTTTGTTCTATATAAGCTGTCCTCTTGAAAGACAAAGTCCAAGACTTTTGCATTTGAAACATTATCCAGGATTATGAATAGATGCATATCCTGGTATTTTGACAATTGGAATTTAAATGTGACCCATTTCTAATGCATGGTACTCCAGCATAATTTCCTACTGAGATTGAGTTCTCCATTGCAAATTTACTGAACATGCCACCCATGATCAACATTTGCTAGACTACTGTTTACTACTTATTGGCCAATAATATCATACCAGTTTAAAATCATTATGAACTGGATGTAGCTAACAGTTCAGTGACGTGACACGTAATTGAATGAAGGTTAGTTTATGAAATGATTGTATTAATATTTCATCTGATATCAGCATTTATTTGATTGTCCATTAAATTATAAGCAATTAGTCAAAACTGGAATATACAATGGATCATGAAGTCAGTGGTCAATGAAGTTGTCAATCCCAAGATGGTTTCCAGTGCTGAATATAACATTGAGTTATGGTAATGAATGGCATATCTTTTTTTCTTATTTACAAAGGGGAACAATGAGATTAGACTGACGTTTTGTCACTTTGTATCAGCTGTTGATTTCTTTTCCAACTTGACTAAATCACCTTCTTGGGGGATTAATTTATCTAGTGCTGTTAGATTTACTTTAAGTGAGTCATGCAATTATTTCAGTAGGTAATGATCTGTTTCCAAAATAAAACCATAGACTAAATTTGTTTGTTACTTTTCTGTGTTATTCTTTTATGAGTATATATTGGCACAGGAGCCACCATATAATAATTACAATCAAAATACATGTTGCAGAGGCCTTTGAAACTCTGTAATTGTAGTAAGAGAATATCATAAAATATAAAAGAAAAACCAAATTGTATATGACTTTGTACTGTGATGCACTCAATTGGAACATCTGTGACGTTCATCCTGGTTCTACTGTTATGTCCGTTTTTTGTAGTCATGTTTACTAAAGAAATTCTTCAATCTTGCTATACTATCTGAAGCATGATCATATGAATTGTTGTGTTCATTTTTGGATTTGAATATATTCAAATTATTTTTCACTGGAATCACAGTGCTCATTTGTTTGGAATTATAGTAAATTCAGAGAAGGACATATTTGGATAATATTAGTGGGATACATCAAGAGACTGGTAATACATAGCTACACTATAGGACACTGGCACATTATCATATTCGAGACAACCGGCATATCAACACATTAAGTATTTGAACTGATTTGGAATACCACTAAAATTCAATTTAAATTTTATACATTTGGACTTGTGATAAAACTTTTAGGGCTATTGGGGATTTAATTAACAACACAGTAAGTTATTTTTGAATATTTACGTTGTATTTTAGGGAAATAACTTATTTGTTGAATTTTACAAAACTTGTTGGTTTTGGCTCATTTCTGTTTCTTAGTTTAAGGACATAGATTTGTAACATTATATTCATAGTAATTATGCTAGGGTTCATTGTATTTGCGGAAGATTTATGTTACTTCCAATCGCAATACCTGTTTCAGTATAATAAAAGTGTAATATGACTTGAAAGATTCAAGTCACAGAATGAATGATACAGGAACAACGGACAAAAGGATGGACATATTGCCTGATCGCTGTTTTTCTTAAATAACGCAGTATGCGGTCAGGAAATGTCATCAGAAGAGAAACATTTCAGGTTCAATTATATTTATTTATTTCACGGTTTTATGTATATGACAATAGTGTACAATTGAAGAATATATAAATTTAATTTTGATTGGTCGTTAGAGAAAGAGAGAGAGATAAAAGTAAATATACATTGTGTGCAAGAGAGAGAGAGAGAGAGAGAGAGAGATACAGAAAGAGAGAGATACAGAAAGAGAGGTGAGATACATATAGAGAAAGAGAGAGGGAGATAGAGACAGAGATACATATACAGAGAGAGAGAGAGTGATATATATATATATATATATATATATATATATATATATATATATATATATATGAGATACATAGAGAGAGAGAGGGAGGGAGATAGAGACAGATACATATACAGATTGAGAGAGAGAGATGTCTGATGGTTTTTTAAATGTGTTCATATGTAGATAATTATACATTAATACATAATATAATCTGATTCAAATATCCACGTAAGAACAAAAACAATTGATGAATGGACGATAGTGAGCAAAGAAACTGAAAATTATAAGCATTTACATTCGATTATCAGTGAATGAGAAATGCAAAAGAGAGAAATACATAGAGGGGGGAAGGGAGTAAGATGGGGAAAATATTTGTTTTCAAATATGTTCATATTTCGCTAAACAAACAATTAAAACATGACTAAATCTAACCAAAAATTAACAACAAAAAAACCAAAACAAACGATTGATGGCTAAAGGAGGGAAGGTGAAATCGTGATTTAACAATCAGTCATAATGCCCTCTTCTCCACCAATCTGTACATTAATAAATTCTTTGTTAACCAGCTAAAATGCAACTGGACGGAATAAATCCGCCCACTTTCTTCCTTGTTATCCGTGATCTCCTCGTTCCATATACCATTCCCATGGAGTTAGGAGGTGTCAGTTGTTCCAACAAATCACCTAGAGATAGATAGATAGAAACAAAGATATTAATTTCTTTAACAACTTTATCAATTTTCATAAACAAATAGTGAACCCACCAAAATAGTGACATCAACATATTCCAAAAAGGTACAACATTGCTGCTAACCATTGACGAAAAGATTGTCTGTCAGAGAATATAGTTTCGGCGACATTTTTAACGCTTCTGCTAGCTAAAGTGTTATGATTTCAAATTCGATATAGGTGTTGCTGCAGAATGTGCGATGATAATAATTTCGATAGCATAATATAAACGACAGTTAAGGATACTTTAGAAAACTGACCCTTACGGGAAGTACTGTATAGTCTACTATAACCGATCTTAAATGGAAATAGGAAACTGATAATATCTTTACCTTTTTTGATATTCATTTCCAGAAATTCCATCTTTTTATGCTCATTAATAGCCACAGCCTTTACGCATCGATTCAGTCTTCTCTCACCTAAAATAAATGCTCGATTCAATGAAAGAAAGGTAACAGATTGTAAAAGTACATTGTACGTATCTATAGCAGGTGTTATTCATTATTGTTTTGCTTTGGATGTTTTCAATAGAGAGAAATAACCTAAGCATAAATAAATAAACTTGAACGTGTTTATGCGTCGTTATTATTACTTCTTCTGTCCATATAAAACACAATCCCGTGTTCAAGGAATAAAATCTCCAAGTCTCATAATATAATCCTGTGCTCGAGGAGTAAGTTCGATGTACGTTTGTAATACATTACAGACCATATTTAATTTATTAATCGTTGACTCCGCCCTATAAACACATAGCAATGAACAATGTCCCGCTAACCAATGCTGTAACTGGCTAGATGGAAGAGTTACTTAAAATCGGCGTCAGTTGAATGACAAACGAGATGCTAATAAATAGACGTAGCCATATATGTCCGGATCAACTATTGATTACTACCTCACCCCTTGTAAGGATCAATAGACGGAGGTGTGATTGATTAATTATAACCCTCTTCCCCCCCCCCCCCAACCCTTGTACAAGTACAATTTGAAACGCTTTCTTTCTTTACCATTTATTAAACGAGAAAATAACAGTAATGGATTCTAACCAGATTCCATTCATCAATCAAGCAATTAAAGATAATAGCGCAGTCTGGAATTTATTACTTAAGATTGAACGACTTGATTATATTACTCTAGTTTGAATGAGACAGTAATTTAGTGTATTTTTAGGTGCTCGATGTGTGTATTATTTTTCTTACGAATATCAACATATAAAGTGTATTTATACTATTTGTAGCTAAAGGTACTGGTTCTTACAATTGCAAAAGAACGAGTTCAACCTACCACAGCTGTGAATTGGGGTACAAGGATTATCCACTTCTTTATTTTCTTCATTGTTTTCATCTTCTGGAATAAAATATAGGTGACGCACGCTTTGTACTAGTTATATTGTACATTTCTATTTACGTCTCAAATTGTTTCATCAATATGTGTTCACAAGAAAAAGTGCAGAAGCTGATACAATTTCTGAAAGTCTAGTTTTCGTAAACGGAAACAGTTACAACAATCGTAGATAATTCCATTTTGGACAAGGGTTAAATTTTCTTACGGGGGTTTAACTTCACGTCATCATCAAGTCACATGCATTTATAAAACATGTTCTACTTCAGATTTTATTTCAACGCGTCATGCTTATGCATAATGTTTTAAGCATGGAACTTACCATTGAAACAAAATGGGTTGTATAGTTTATCGTAACTATCGGCCGGTGTCAATGGCTTGTTCCCATTCAGTTCCTCCTGTTCCTCATCTTTTTCGTTTCCTGAAAGATATTTTGGAAAATAAAAATGGTAAATGTACATTACCAAAATAACAACAGTTACAACACCAGCAAATGTAAATGTGTATTTTATAAGCATATTATCGTAAGAACAAATATCAAGTCTTATGAATTTAGGAATCATGGTCTCGTTCATAATTTATT
Organism: Sinohyriopsis cumingii; assembly: GCA_028554795.2. Taxonomy (NCBI): domain Eukaryota; kingdom Metazoa; phylum Mollusca; class Bivalvia; order Unionida; family Unionidae; genus Sinohyriopsis; species Sinohyriopsis cumingii. The sequence goes on from JAPYKE020000021.1 coordinate 121,526, forward strand.
TAAACACATAACGTTTGTGTAGGCTTGGGTAGCGACATTGTTCTCTTCGATTTCATGTTCTTCTACATAATTTTCATCTGCCGAAAGATATTGCGGCAGATAATAGTAGCTAATATTCATTGTGAATACAAAACATGTTAACCTGCAGATTTTATTTGAACATGTCATGCTTATGCATTATGTTTTAAGCATGGAACTTACCATTGAAACAAAATGGGTTGTATAGTTTATCGTAACTATCGGCCGGCGTCAATAGTTTATTCCCATTCAGTTCCTCCTGTTCCTCATCTCTTTTGTTTCCTGAAAGATATTTTGGAAAATAAAAATGGAAAATGTGCATTACCAAAATAACAACAGTTACAACACCAGCAAATGTAAATGTGTATTTTATAAGCCTATTATCGTAAGAACAAATATCAAGTCTTATGAATTTAGGAATCATGGTCTCGTTCATAATTTATTTAAACACATAACGTTTGTGTAGGTTTGGGTAATGGTATTGTTCTCTTCGATTTCCTTTTCTTCTTCATCATTTTCATCTGTTGAAAGATTATGCGGCTGATAATAGTAGCTGATATTCATTGTGAATACAAAACTAACTACAATTTAAACAAGAGATAATTACGATACGTAAAATGGTAAATTTTGGAAAGCATTTATCATAACAGCCACATCACGTCTTTTAAATTTATCAATTATGTTTTAATTCCTAATTTGCTTAAACAGTTCATGGTTAAGGATACATTTTAGATGCTTAACTTAGCATAAGAGCAGAAGTCTATCGTAACTATCTGCTGGGGTAAGGAGACTGTCATCCTTTACCTCATTCTTTTCTCCTCCATAATCATCTGCTGAAAGTAACATACATTGTAAAAACAATATCATATTTTGGAGTCGTTAGTTCGTTTAATTATATTTTATTCGAATCTGAGAAGGATATCGGGGCAAAAGCAATTACTCTGCCCCACCCCCAACCACCATCCCGCACCAAACATTAACCATTTTATATATCGTAATTATCTCTCTCTTTATTTGTAGTTTTTTTTTTTATATTTATTCGCAATGAATATTTGCTACTGTTATGTGCCACAATACCACCACTGATTATCCAACACAAACTTAGGAACTTCCTCCAACTGATACAATCTTACTTTGTTTATTGGTCCAATAAACAAAATAAATTTGTATCAGTTGCATGAAGTTCCTAGGTTTTTGTTGGATAATCAATCACAAAATGTATTTGTTTCAAAAACATTTTGGTTAATATTTCCTAATTTCTATATAATCTGCAAAGAACTGATATTGGTCCGCCGAACAATGGAAGTAAAATGTCATACTGACGCGATCAAGAGCATTTATTCCAACTCAGGAATGATCGAGTACATACAGCGAAAGAACACTTGTCCCAACTCAGGAAAATAATCGACTACAAATAGCGAGAATAAGAACACCGTAAAGCTACTTAGAATCCCAACTTCATAACTTTTCGTGGTTTCAAAATGTCCAGCTATTACAGGACTATTCAACCTCGCTAATCCGCTATTCAAATTTTTTCATAAAAAGCACAACAAATTCGATTGCATTAATAGCAAGCATGGTCATTACTGATTATGAGAAGTATATCTCTGCACAAATAATACAACTGTTCATTAAGTAAATGCATATGCTTGTATCTGATTGGTGTTGGTAGCCTACAAAACAAGCTTCCTAAATGTACATTCATTCAGTTATGCAACGTTAGCTCCGTCTTCGGGGTTGGATACTATACTTATAGTTGTTCACTTATGGCCATTTGTCTTGTTTGTGTGACAGTATAGAGTTCTCATTTTCGTAGCAACGTCTTGATCTCAATGCATGGATTAAGTGCTGGTGTAATAATGGACAAATGCACGTGGAAAAGAATGCATTCACTGGTTGTAATGTGACAAAGACATGAAAAATAAGAAGTTTAATTATGAAATCACAAAGATAAGGACAAGGAAAAAGGTATTCCACCTGGAAAAACAACGTCTAATTTAAAGCATACAAAATATTTGAATAATTCCCGCTCTTTGAAAAGGTCAAAGCAAGCACAGCTGATGCATTATAACAAGGGCGAAAAGGCTGCCTCAATTAGTCGCCTCTTATGATACACGGGATGATGCATCTGCAATATTCTGTATTTCCCGAAACTAAATGGTGCAAGGGACAGTAGTTATGTTTCAAAATAGCCTGTCAGCATAAAACTGCTAACCCAGTGTGAAACATAAAATGTGCGCATAAAATATCTAAACTTTACGTATTTCTATATTATCCCGATTGAGAGAATGCTTCGTTAAACCCTCTATACATACATACAAACATACTCATATTGCATAACTCCAAACTGACCTGAAATGATAGTTTCTACCACAGGCCGATAGCCAAGTAGCTCCTCAACATCGATAACTCCTTGGAATTCCTAGAAATAATCAAAGATCTTGAAGATTATTTATGACAGATTATAGTGACTAAAGGTTCAAGCGACATAGAGATCAAAATAATAATACAATCAAATCAACACACACACACAGAGACATACACACACACACAGACATATTCGATATTTATACAGATATCCACGAAATCTACATACATACCTCGAACTATACGCTTGACAACAAGACCTAAACACTTGACACATTATGCACTATATATGTGACAATATCTTCGCTAGCCAAAGTTCCGATATGATACCCTATATACATCTTGGTGTTTCGAGCAAATTTTTATGTGCGTCGGGTCTTTGAATTTCATTGGATGCAATGGCTTGCCGCTGCATCGAATCAAAATAAAGTTGTTTACATTTGAACACTGTTGCTGCGTGATTGAGGCAAGGGAGCACACAACTTAAATGGACTATTTTTAAATATATATAAAAAGCTTATAAAAAAGGAATTTTCCACTGTCGGTCCGTGTTTGTACAAATATATTTACGCACATAAACCTGCAATGGCTTCTCTGTGGCACGTAGAGATACTTTCGATGCTAAACTTAGCAAAGTATTCTTTTTAAGGCAATTGTCTCCATCATTTTCGGCCGATTACAATGCACCGTTATTACACGCTATTGGTTAGCTGGCATTAAATACTAAAGTAGGAAATCCGATAGATGTATCTAGGAGAAAGCACTAAAATATATGTTCGATCCACCAAGGTGTAGATTGGGTTATCGTATTGGAACTTTGGCTAGCGAAGATGACATGAAGCCCGATTGGCACTGGAATCCATGTTCATGTATAACAGATAGTGCTAAGATAGTGCAACTGTAATGCGCTCGTTTCTCAGCTATCCGTCCTGGGGTCGATCCCCAGTATGTGCAATAGTAAATAATCATCAATCCATTTTCCGCGATTTCCTGTCGACTCAACAGTCATTTCAGCGAAAGAGTCCATCCTACGGTACCATATATTTCAGAAAGACATGGCTTGAACATTTGAACACGATACACGCAATAAATATGACAATCGCAAAACAATTCACGATTAAATTTAGAACACGTGTTTCTAAAACGCATACGAATGTCACGTGTTCTTATAAACCTTTTGTATAAGAAGAGTACACATGAATGAGACATTGATCTCATTGACTTTGTTCTCAGCATCACTAGCAAACGTTCCTCTGACACCAAGAAGGTTGAGCGGTCGTAGAGAAGATGAGTGTTTCCTAAGTGGCATTTACCTGGTATGTTGGTATATGGAGGCTTTCCTTGTTGAATTCTGATAGAAGCTTGACCAGCTTTTCACAATCAACTTTGCTGAGCAGGTATTGTCCTGTATTATTCACGTTCCTGAAAAAGACATGAAAATAATCAACATCATATTGACATGTGTATGAGTATATGTGTATGATGAAGTCTCGTCTTATAGGACATGAATTATCACTCTATATTCATGGCATACAATTAGTTTTAAGGCTTCCAAATCCAGAAATATATGCCTGTTATAAAGAGCAGGATATTTGTCCAGGACTTCTCTTTACTGATTGTTCTGTCTTGGTCTAGCTGAAACTGGACATATATTTTGAAAATTAAAAGTGTTATGTTTCTGGATTTGACCGAACAATCCTACTTCATATATGTGGTCCTCCCTATACTAAAATATATGAATTTGTTCTGTTCTACCGTTTCACCTCTTTCCTATCAATCTTTTATATGACATTCGGGTATGTGCATTTCAGAGAGAGAGAGAGAGAGAGAGAGAGAGTATAATTGGAGGTAGAGGTGAAGAAATAATACGTTTCGTGACCTAATGCAGATAATTCACAGATAAATGAATAGTTGGATTAACAGACGTGTAGACAGAAGAATATATCAATTTATACAACGTTGTAAAGTCGGGATTGATGTACGTACACGCGTATATATGCTTTACCTTCTATCATCAGTGGAATTTTCTGCATGTTGTAACATACAGGTAGACCAACAGTCCACGAACGATTTGACCTTTTTGTCAGCAATCTCAGTGGCGACTCCTTCATATTCCAAAGAGAGCTGGAAGATATAGTATTGGTATAAGCAGCTGTCGCTCGTTGTAATGGGATACCAAATAACTTCAGACAAAAAGCGAAATTGGATTTATGTAGAGATTTAATTCGATCCTGTAATGGTAAAGGCTGCCAATGTAATAGCCTTAAATAATATTCCATCTTATGCTATGATGACAGTTAATGTTTGTGTTAGCGTTATTCCTTTATCTCTCCTTGTCGTATTTGCTACTTAAGTGCCTTACTGTTACCCCTTTTCCTTTCAAGTGTGGCGTAAGCTGCATCACGTTAAATAGGGACTAATTATTTTATATATTTAATCGTAAATTGTGTTTCTTTTTTATAAAAACAAAAAACAAATTTATACAGCTGCTAAATTCACCTTTAGTCACTTAATTTTAAATGCTTTGCCTGCTTATGTTTCAATTCATGCCGTGTGTATTTTGTCCAATTTGTATTCATGTTATGATGCGTTTTGATGTCTTGCTAATCACGCTTGTTGTAATGCCTGATTTGTTTTACGTAATGTCGGTAAATAGATTGTTGTTTTAAATCATTCCGACATTAAATACATCTTATCATATACTCTGATAATTACAAGTATGGAACAAAGAATTCTCATGTTCATTGGTATTTCCAAAGACAGAAATGATCCGAGGTGAATGGAAAAGTGTTATATCTGAAGAATATTACACAGCCATTTGTTAGTAATAAATATCGGCTTACTGAGGCAATGTTAACCGCTTGATTTGTCTCCTCCTTTAAAAGTTTAATGTATCCATCAGAGTTCCTCTTCGCCACCTTCCTGGCTTTCTTTACTTTCCTCTTGCTAAACCAAGACGCGTTCTCTTCCAAAACCAACTTTTCTAATCTGACCATTGATCGTTTGTAGACCTAGAAATGAGGGAAATAAAACATTAACAGGGGTCCTTACTTGACCGATCGGTTTCAAACCCTGGTGCGATTCCCGCTAGAAGTCATAAGTTTACCCCAAATATCCAAAGGCTTCCACACAACTTCAGTTGTAAAGTAGAAAGTCCGACGTGTCCCTTCTATACATACATTTTACTCTAATCATTGCAAGACCACAGATCTCACAACCTGACAAATATATGGTTTCTCTTCGTTATGTTTCCGTACCGTCAGCAGTTCACGTCGTAGAAATTATGCAACTGTCCCTGAACACAGGGAACTAGTTTAAACGACGCTACCTTAGGCCAGTCAAACTGTAGTTTCCAGGCACTGTCGTAGGTATAACTGTTTGGCCTTTGCCACCATGGCCACATAAACGGCACCTGCCGAGTCCCTTCTAATTGATTATATTGTGTAATTTACCGGTTTCCCACCATAAATACTGCCACTGCAGTCACACCACCAATGTACGCAACTAGATTTTAGTAGGTACTTTATTAATCCATGGACACTTATTCGGTATGGACTTGAATTCACTACTACTGAACAATGGCATCATGGAAACTCACTAACACTTTACTCTGTGACGTTTGTTCCTAGTAATTGGCCAATTATTTCGGGCAAAGGAATATTTATATTGCATCAAATTCCAATAATCAGACAAGTCATCACAAAAATATAAAAATTCCTTAAAACGGTACACTATAACCAAATGATAATACTTCAAAGTTATTACGATAGCATCAACAGCTGGCTATTTTTTTAAAAATCTACACATACAGATAATAATTCCAAATATTGACAAAGAATGAATTGCAACATTAAATTAGCCGCAAGGCATTTGGAAACTAACCAAAACTGCATGATGTTAACAATTTAACGTGATGAGTTCACTTACAAACAATACGACATGAAAAATGATCATGCGACATAAAATTTATCAGGTGACGTTTTGCCATCAAATGAAAAACCATCTGTCACAGGAATCATATAATCAAAGATAATCTTATGAATTTATGGCGAGCAGATGTAAATGATACACAATGTTTCATAATTTGAATATTATTCCGCGTGTCACCTACAATATAACGGGGGCTGTCCATATAATTATAGGCTGTTTTGTGTTTATCTGCCTAAATGTTTTATGTTTGTTTTGGACAGTGTGATTTAACGTTTTGGGCCTCGACACATGTCGTTTTGACTTTATGAACATCCAGGAAGGTTAAACATTTCCTAGGTTTGGCATTTAAAAATTTCTATGTGGGGTAAAAAGGTCATATTTCGACAGATGTTGCCACCACTGTGCGTTTCTATGTTAGTTACCCTTTCTTTCCAATAACCGTTTGACTACCAATTGGTAAAACGGACGCCATATTGTTAACATAACATTAAAATAAAAGTGGCTGGGCAAGGAAAATCAACATGGTGGTGGACATTCTATAATATGAAGACAGAGGAATGATTTAATGAGCTTTTTTGGGACCAATTCAAAGATACGCTAGGTCTTGACATATCAAATATAATAAAGGACAAGCGTTATTTGTAAATGATATCAACTATGTGATAAACCTATTTATAACACTTCTAGGTTGTTAATTAGGTACATACAGTCATGTTGTATTTGTTTAATACTCTAATCAGGAAATAAAACAATTCAGACCTTTGTATGGATGTATTAAGTTTTATGAACCATCAAAACTATCATATTGATCGACGCGAACTCATCAAGACGAGACTTACTGTTTCATAACTTCTTATTGAATTGAATAAATATATGTATTAATATTGTACTAACGTTTTCGGTTGAGCTCCAGTCTGTACTCAATGAATATAGTAGTATTTAATTACTCCGGACTAAATTTAATGTACCTTCTGTCCTTTTTCAACTCTATTACAGAAACGTTTGTATGGGTTCAGCATCTCCTGGAAGGACGTTTCGTATTTTCTCAAGATGACTTTTTCATCAGCTTCTCTCTCACTGTAAATTAAGATACAAAACCGTATTGTCGCGGCAAATATCTTTACTCTATACCAATTAAGGGCTAAGATACAGACATCGCTTTTACCAAATACCCAATCTCCCCGAGCAGATATTGAAATGTCTTGGCACACTTCAGGTACTATAGCAAAATAAAACCACACTAATCGACAATTTTCGCGATTAAAACAGTAAGTGGACCCTGGTTCGTTTCTTCACAGCCTTATGTTTACTTACAAAATATGTACAGTTCAAAGGATACATAACAAATTATTGTGATATTGTATGGAAACTGATTATCTAACATACTATATATCCACAATAATAATCATAATAATAATAATAATAATAATAATATTAATAATAATGATAATAATAATAATAATAATAATAATAATAATAATAATAATAATAATAATAATAATATATCATCATCATTATAATCGTAATCGCGACATTCGTTACATGCCAGAAAGTAGTAATTATGTAAGTAATCACGAAAATAGACAGGCTTCTTCAAGTTTTCGTAAAACCAACTTTATTCTCAATATAAGGAATCTAAAGCATGGAGATCACCTCCGATGCAACCCACCATACTTTTATTTCTTTTCTTTTACTTAAGGTTGTCTGGTATGATTCCCAACATGGACATGGTTATAGTGATGGGCTATTGAATTTCATTCTCAGTCTCAAATACTCTGGCGTCTATTTCCATGCGGGTACGGGTGGAGTGGTTGGGGTTGTGTTCATTTGGAACACCATTGACCTTTACCATTACATGCGAGAGTAAATCTATGATATTTAACTCACTCGCATTGGAAACAGACGATGACGGGTTTAATCTGGTTTGAACTGGTGCTGGGTCGTTCAAAATCTACCAATTGTACACTACTCTACTTAACAATTGTACTCACTCGAGAAGGAGATTGGCAGCCTCTTCATATGAACATAATGATTCACGAGCAAAACGGGTCCTTTCTTCCATCGATGCCACTTCCATTCGGAGTGCAGATTCTATCTGAAGTATACCTACAAACCAATAAAGAGCTTACGAATTAATATATCTCACTGTAGTAGACTGTGGTGCTACGTTTTGTGGGACGAGATTGTCAATGGATTGAGGAAGTAACGACGGAAAGATAGGCAAACTGAATTAGTGTTTCGAAATGAGAGTGAGAACGATGGAATGATACACTGTTTACTTGTTGGCATGTTTAATTCAAGCAATGCTTATTCCTTTCGTGATGTATTTGAAGCCGATGGATAGATGGATCGATAACTAGATGTTAATTTCTTACTTTAAATATAAAGTACTTGGTGTTTCAGTATATACACACAAGAAGGCTTTTAACAAAAAAAGGAGTACCAGCTAGCGTGGAAAAGGGGTGGAATCTGGTTCAATCGTTACCGCGAGTAAATATGGTCAAATGATTATACATGTATGTTATTAAAGAACATATGCAATGAAGGCAACCCCACCCAACCTCCATTTTTATGAATATCATCAAAGAAATAACTCTTATTAAAGAAGAAAATAGCAAACGTGGAGACATGTAGGAAAATTACCATCAACGTTGTGTTGACTCAGGATATAAAGTTTATCAGACACGTTCTTACACCATTTCTCTGCCTTTTCGGCAAACTCTCTTTCCAGCTGGGTACGAACTTGCATCACAGACAACCAGAATGGAACGTCTCTAAGAAACAAGAAGAACGACACATTTGCTCTGTTGTAATTTTACTAGCTTAGGCTGACACAATAAATACCATGATTTATGCAGAGATATGCCTAACACAAAGAAGGAAATATAATTACTGCTAATGTAACAAAGGTACCAAACAGTCCACTAAAATAACTGACTGAATTGCTAACTAGATGCTAAGTGATTATTTGAGTGGATGTATGGACTGGCCTGCAGATTTTCGAACTGGGTGCAGGGACTGACTGACTGACTGATAACTGTAACTGACTACATGACAGTGAGTATGCCTGAATGACATGCAGTATGCGTGGACAAATAAACTGGCTGAATAAGTAACTAACTAAACTAAGTAACTAAGTAACTAACTAGCTAAATAAATAAATAAATAAATGATAAGGTGGTAGGACTGGACCAAAATCGATTAATAGTTTATTTCAATCAATAAGATAGATTACAACTCACAATGTATGTACCTATAAACCTATTTTCCTTGTTAAATACCCATCTAACCTATCGGCCTCGCTATCGATGTATTTATTTCCCATTCACGACCTTTATTTTGCAAAACATTTATATATTAGCCGCATACAAATTATGGGTATGGTCATGTCAACTCGGATATGAACTCACTGAAGGAATGCCGGTCTGTTTCACGATATCCTTAAGCATGGATACTCGTTTAGTAAATTGTATACAATAATCTGTAACTGAAACCGATATCGCAATCTAAGTTATACTTTTATCGTTTAACGATATATTTCAAACAAAGCAAGGCATTTAAAACAAAGCAAACGTGGCAATGGTACTTACGATAATACATCGCAGCTATCCCCAAGTCCATTAAATAGCTTTAGATCTACCATTTTATCGAAATTTAACACTGTCTGAAACAACGCGTGTTAAATACGAGAACGGCGCTAGACTAAAACTGACAACGTCCCATGTCAACCAGCAGATGACGTCGAGAATGTAGTGACGTCAACAGTTGCTTAGAATTTCGAAGTTCTTTAGAACAGACACTAAGAAAACTTTCGACCGCGGTATTTCTGAACTTAACGTGGTATAGTACAATTATATTAGCGACCAACAATTCAATGTTCTTGGGCAGGGGACTGACACTTTCCGTCTCTTAATACTGGAAATTGTCTTGATATTTGATATACATGTCAATTGTTGAATATGTTTAAATCTTAAAGCAGTACATAAAGAGGAATAATTAGGCTAACGTTTTAGCAGATACCGTTAAAGAGACCCTTCTGACATTAGAGAACGTATTGCTCAAAGTCGGAACCGTTGATAATGAAGAATACAATTTATTAGCTATACTATTGATGTAGGCAGAACAACTGAGTTGGATGCCAACCCTGGAAAAAATATGTGTCAGAGAGGGCAGGCAAATACAAAACACACATGCTTACCAACCGAGAAAATATTTAGTCGACTTGAAAAAAAAATGATCTAACGTTCAAGCAGAAAACAAACGCGCTCCTGAAAATATCAGGATCAATCGAAGCAATACAAAGAAAACGTAAACTTAACACATTCACATACACTAGTAAATAACTAAAACAGGGCATGCGGCGTTTTTTTTTTCTTCTTCGGGTGTGTGTGTTTTCGTTCCTTTTTTTATCCGAATTTTTCCGGATATTTAGATTTGGCCCGATTATGTTTCACACCATTTTGTTTTTCGCTGCGTTGGCATACTTGACACGTGTCAAAGATGTGATCACAAATTTTAAAGAATAATTTGTGACATATATAACCGTTTTGTAAAAAGATAATTATTGAAAACTCTTTGTCACGAATAACGAAAGGACGCATATAATGCTGATATCTCCGATTAGGACTCACAGTACTAATTCATTTTCCAGAGTAAACCTATGCAAACCCCATGATATTAAAAATAAAATAACTTAAATTGTTTGAGTGTTCATGATCAAACCTATATTTATTAGTATAGATGAAACCCGGATGTCAGCTTCTGTGTAGAGGAAAGGATATGAGGCGCGGCATTTTCTGGACCTGCATCTGATCTGTTTGAAACATGTACTTTCAATTCCGCACCAAAGAGTCAGGAGCGAATTTTAGTAATGAGTGTTACAAACTCAAGACTGTTAAAGGACTAAACTTCCAACAATAAAAATTGTCTCTAATTTTTTCACTTACAACTAGGGTAAGTGCTCAAAAGATTCTTTTTCCTACAACATAACTTACATTATTAACAAATCATGGTCAGCCTAACCCATATATATTTATTTTAGGTTCACCCATTTCCAGGCTGCTTCCCATTTTCCATATCATTAGTACCGCGTGTCCTTTATCTGGTATCTATTCTGCAACAATGATCGAAGAAAAGCAGTCTAAAAACAAGACTAGCCTATTTACAACTTACGGAAAAGTAGTATCTTTAATAATGTAATAACATATTGGCCTTAGAAATTTCCTTTAATATTGAGAACCCTTTACATAACGTCACGTTGGTTAACTTAGCAACTTAATATGAGAGAAGTAATTGGCTAATCAAATCAATCTGAAAAAGAAGAAGAAAGGACAAGCCAAGTCAGATGAGTGTGTGTGTGGGGGGGGGGGGAGGGAAATGGGCAGACATACAGGTACATATGTAGGTAGGTAGGCAGGCAGGCAGGCAGGCAGATGGACAGACAGACAGACAGATAGATAGATAGATAGATAGATAGATAGATAGATAGATAGATTTTGAATTGGATATGTAATATAGCTTTAACATGTTTTCAGTTCCTATCACTAACTGTTACTGCTGAGCGCCAAGCGATATGTATTTGGTATGACTCGGCCGGGAACCGAACCCGCGATAAAGAGAGAGAGAGAGAGAGAGAGAGAAAAGATGATAAATGTGGAAATATCACTTGTGATTGTGAATTAGATCTGACTTATGAAATAAGGCAAATTGAAATCCAGACATTGATTGCACCAAATAGAAAACGTGTTTATTTCGCATAACACAAACTGTTAAACGAATACGGGTTATTCGGATAGGTAAAAAAATTGAATCAATATATTTATAGTAGTAAACACATATTGATAAACAACAATGAAGGACACTTCACTTTGCGGTGGGTATTATTTAATGGAATATTATCAAATTATCAGAATCTAAAAAAATGTACGTACAAGTATTGCATACATAATACCTTAACAAAACAAGTAAACACAGTGCATACCTTGTATACATTTATGGATTTGAATAGGGGCATGACAACGTAATATGCGTAATAAAATTAGGTGTAAAAAGGCTCTGTACTGAAGTGCTCCAAGAAAAGAAAACATTCGAAAACCATATAAAATTAAAATGAATCTACAACAAAATTATTAAAACAGACAAAACAAACAACTAAAAAAAAGAAAACTGAAATTTGATGCTAAAATTTCTGTTCCAGTTACTATTGTAATACTCCATAAGGGTCTTTTTACATAGCGAATTCAATGCTAGCGTGAATCCCGCCAAAAGGCATTTTCCCCCCTGATCTCCAAGGATTTCTGTTCGTCGGTCGGTTACTGGTATAAACGATACCAATTGTACAAACCCAGATGGGCGGAGCTTAAGGACTGGCGGTACTTTTTCAACTCCAATAGTAAACATATGTAAACACTATCATATTCAAAATTCAATAACTTAAAATTTCTGGGTGCTGATGATGAGACCTATAATTATCCATGCACATCTAACCTTGGTGCAAGCTTATGTGTGGGGAACACAATATGAGCCACGGCATTTTGTTTGTCTACATGTGCACGAAACAGTATTGAGTACTCCTGAGTCAAGCCTGTACAAATACTAAAATTGCATCAGTAGAAATATTTCTATCTTTTTTGAAAAAAAATTACATCTAGGATAAGCTATTTTAAGATACTTTTACTAAAATTTTAATTTTCTTTATGGCATCACGGTACCAATTGTTTTTCCATATACCTCAATGTTAATGTTTTGTGAAATAAATATACTTTCTGTCCAACTTGGGCATGCATGTCACACACTGTCATATAGAACACTGCTAGATTGTCAATTTGACAATGATATAACCAGTTACTCCATTGCATTTAAGAGAGATAACTCTACTGGAACTAGACAGGGGTAAGAGTTATCTAGTCACAACAGGCACATTTTCAGCCATGTGTACCATCTTTAAAAAAAAATCATAAAAGATACAAAATATGACCTAGATAGAAATTAACACAAACTCACATGTTGCCAAGAGGCTCAACTTTTTTTTAAAGCCAAACAGAAAGTACAACTCTTACATAATGCACCAATTACAGCTAGTGTTGTTCTTTAATTCTGAATACAATGTTCCATACACCTTAAGCTCCGCCCACCTGGACTTGCGCAATTGGTACCGTTATACCATTATTAAACAGTTATGGACCACCAAACCCGTAAATACTCTATTATTTCTTCACCCATTTCTATAGTTCTTCCGTACGATTAGTACCGTGTGTCCTTTAGGTGTACGGAACAGTGTGTTCAGAAATAAACTACAAAATTAGCTGTGATAGGGGTAACATGTAAGAGTTGTACTTCCTGTTAGGATTTTATTTTATTTTTTAAAAATGAGCCTCCTGGTAACATGTGAAATTATGACAATTTATATCTAGATTATGTGTTGTATTTTTATGATTTAAAAAAAATAATTGTAGTACACATAACTGAAAATGCTTCAGCTGTGACTAGATAACTCTTACCCCTGTCTAGTTTCAGCAGAGTTATCTCTCTTAATTGTAATTGGGTGCCTGGTTTTGTCCCTGTCAAATTGTCAATCTACCATTTTTCTCTATGACAGTGTGTGACATGCATACTGAGGTCGGATAGAAAATATATTTATTTCACAAAACATTAGCATTGAAGTCTATGGAGAAACAATTGGTACCGAAATACCTGCTGTGACAATTGGAACATTGGTCAGTTACTTCCCCCTGATGTGATAAGGTGGCGCTTTAGTCAGGTAAACCCCTTCAATTCCGGTTTACTTCGTCTATGCTGAACCCATACTCGTGACTGTCTGAAAAATGCTTGTCGTGCCTCAGTGAAAAAGCCTATTACCTGTACTAGCCACATTTCTATTAAGATGGTTGGTCAAATGCATCAGTCGCACAATGAACGTGGTGTTCGTTATGGTGAGTACGTTATGACTTGGGCACATTTTGGTATTCATACATACGTACGTTTTGACTCTGTCAAGTTAATTTAGACTTGGGTATGTATTGAGTGTAATTCTCTGGCCAGAGTCGGCATTCATGTATTGGAAAACTTTACTAAGTGCTTTCTTTACTCTCATTAGTCATATAATGACCATGTGTAAATCTCTTCGGTTTCAGGTCAAATCTCCACAGTCCAGGATGCAACGAATCTGAATTCATTAATCAGAAAGACTATTGCTGATGGAAGAAACCAAACAACATCAACAACAACAACAAGAAAAACCAAACAACAAACAAAAAACCGAACAACAAACAGCAAATACTCAATTGTGACATTCGTAATTAAAGGTACTCCAAGAGTTTCGACGTGAAGGAGAACATGCAGTTATACGTAGCTGAAAAGACATTGATGTCTGAAGTTTCTGATTAAATCATGTATGGCTTGAAAGAGCACGAGAGACTAGATGGAAATGAAAAGCCATTCAAGTGTGAAGTTTGTGACACCGTTCAGCCACAGGTCCACGGTGATTTTCCTTATGAGGGTACATACTGGAGTGAAACCATTCAAATGTGAAGTATGTACTAACATGTTTTGAAGGAGGTCAGACTTGAATGCCCACGTGATGATGCATATTGGAGAAAACAACATTCATTTGTGAAGTTTTTGATAAACTGTTTAGAGATAATGCCATAGTGAAGAAGCACACAAGAATACAATGTGGAGGAAAACCATTCAAGTGTGAAGTATGTCCTAACCTGTTTTGTAGGAGTTCAGACTTGAATGCCCACATGATGATACATATTGGAGAAAACAACATTCATTTGTGAAGTTTGTGATAAACTGTTTCGAGATAATGCCATAGTGAAGAAGCACATGAGAACACACTGCAGAGGAAAACCATTCAAATGTGAAGTATGTACTAACCTGTTTTGTAGGAGTTCAGACTTGAATGCCCACATGATGATGTATATTGGAGAAAACAACATCCATTTGTGAAGTTTGTGATAAACTGTTTAGAGATAATGCCATAGTGAAGAAGTACACAAGAATACAGTGTGGAGGAAAACCATTCAAATGTGAGGCTAGTGATAATATGCTTAGTGAAAGTGATGAGTTTTGGGTGAACTTGAAGATACATACAGGAGAAAAAACATTCAGTTGTGAAGTTTGCAATGAATTGTTTAGTAGGCATTTAAAGTTGAAAGAACGCACGAGGTTACATACTGGAGAAAAGCCATTCAAATGTGAAGTTTGCTATGAAATCTGCATCAATTGTTCAAAGATGAAAGAGCACTGGAGTGTACATACTGGAGACAAAATATTCTTCCAGTGTGAAGTTTATGACAAACTGTTTAACCACCGTTTTAGCATCAATGCTCATAAGAGATTATATACTAAAGAAAAGCATTCAAGTGTGAAATTTGCAATAAAATATTCAGCGAGGTTACAACCTGAACAGGCACATTCAGATACTTACTGGAGAAAAACCATTTAAATTTGAAGTTTGTAAAATAATGTTTAGCCAGAGTACTAGTGTTACCAGACATATGAAAATGTATAAAGGAGTAAAAACATTTATATGCAGTGTTTGTGATATAATGTTTAGAGTGGTGATTCAATGAAGGACATGTAATACATACTGGAGAGAAACCATTCAAGTGTGAAGTTTTCTAGAATTGATCATTTCAAGAAGATCAAAATGACACATGTCATGAAAGCAGACAAGCATACATATGATACAATTGTGATAAAATGTTTGGGCAGTGTCCTCACATGGTCCAGATAAAACTCTGATATACAGAATTGATGACAAAAGTTTCCCCTCACCTCATCCGATGAATAAATTGATCTTTTGAACACTTATTTAAGTAAGTGTAGCCAGTCTTAGAAATTGTAACTGAATGCACCCAGGAGTAAGTTTTCAGTTTTCGATATTCACTTGGGAATATTGCTTCAGTAGAAATTATGCCGGCATGAAAATAATTACTAGAACTACAAAAAGACACTGTACAATCTCTAGCTTTATATGCCTATTTTAATCATTACTTCATATCTGTAGTCCACCTTGATTTCAAATCGTCAGAAAAGAAACTATGTTGTTGTAGGGTTTAACGCCATTTTTCAGCACACAATAGTCTATACATGGTGGCTGGTATTAATGGTGGAGGAAGAACCACTGACCCACAAGAAGCTACTGGCAAGCTTTCTCACATACCCACATTAGCTGAATCCAAGACTCAAACCCATGCATATATATATATATACGTTTCTTGTCCATTTGATACTTTTTGTAGACTCTTTGAAGTGAATGAAACAGTACTTTATGTTGGGGCATACTATTTGTCACAAGAATTAAATCAAATTCAGCACTTTTGTTAAAATTAGACAGCAGTAGCTGCTACAAGGTTTAACAGCATATCAGCATGATCCTGGTTTAACTGTGTTTAGGAAATTTAGGTGTCCTTAGATAAGAAAGAAATCATAAAGGGTAATATCATTAAAATACAAAATCTATTCTTTGTTCTATATAAGCTGTCCTCTTGAAAGACAAAGTCCAAGACTTTTGCATTTGAAACATTATCCAGGATTATGAATAGATGCATATCCTGGTATTTTGACAATTGGAATTTAAATGTGACCCATTTCTAATGCATGGTACTCCAGCATAATTTCCTACTGAGATTGTGTTCTCCATTGCAAATTTACTGAACATGCCACCCATGATCAACATTTGCTAGACTACTGTTTACTACTTATTGGCCAATAATATCATACCAGTTTAAAATCATTATGAACTGGATGTAGCTAACAGTTCAGTGACGTGACACGTAATTGAATGAAGGTTAGTTTATGAAATGATTGTATTAATATTTCATCTGATATCAGCATTTATTTGATTGTCCATTAAATTATAAGCAATTAGTCAAAACTGGAATATACAATGGATCATGAAGTCAGTGGTCAATGAAGTTGTCAATCCCAAGATGGTTTCCAGTGGTGAATATAACATTGAGTTATGGTAATGAATGGCATATCTTTTTTTCTTATTTACAAAGGGGAACAATGAGATTAGACTGACGTTTTGTCACTTTGTATCAGCTGTTGATTTCTTTTCCAACTTGACTAAATCACCTTCTTGGGGGATTAATTTATCTAGTGCTGTTAGATTTACTTTAAGTGAGTCATGCAATTATTTCAGTAGGTAATGATCTGTTTCCAAAATAAAACCATAGACTAAATTTGTTTGTTACTTTTCTGTGTTATTCTTTTATGAGTATATATTGGCACAGGAGCCACCATATAATAATTACAATCAAAATACATGTTGCAGAGGCCTTTGAAACTCTGTAATTGTAGTAAGAGAATATCATAAAATATAAAAGAAAAACCAAATTGTATATGACTTTGTACTGTGATGCACTCAATTGGAACATCTGTGACGTTCATCCTGGTTCTACTGTTATGTCCGTTTTTTGTAGTCATGTTTACTAAAGAAATTCTTCAATCTTGCTATACTATCTGAAGCATGATCATATGAATTGTTGTGTTCATTTTTGGATTTGAATATATTCAAATTATTTTTCACTGGAATCACAGTGCTCATTTGTTTGGAATTATAGTAAATTCAGAGAAGAACATATTTGGATAATATTAGTGGGATACATCAAGAGACTGGTAATACATAGCTACACTATAGGACACTGGCACATTATCATATTCGAGACAACCGGCATATCAACACATTAAGTATTTGAACTGATTTGGAATACCACTAAAATTCAATTTAAATTTTATACATTTGGACTTGTGATAAAACTTTTAGGGCTATTGGGGATTTAATTAACAACACAGTAAGTTATTTTTGAATATTTACGTTGTATTTTAGGGAAATAACTTATTTGTTGAATTTTACAAAACTTGTTGGTTTTGGCTCATTTCTGTTTCTTAGTTTAAGGACATAGATTTGTAACATTATATTCATAGTAATTATGCTAGGGTTCATTGTATTTGCCGAAGATTTATATTACTTCCAATCGCAATACCTGTTTCAGTATAATAAAAGTGTAATATGACTTGAAAGATTCAAGTCACAGAATGAATGATACAGGAACAACGGACAAAAGGATGGACATATTGCCTGATCGCTGTTTTTCTTAAATAACGCAGTATGCGGTCAGGAAATGTCATCAGAAGAGAAACATTTCAGGTTCAATTATATTTATTTATTTCACGGTTTTATGTATATGACAATAGTGTACAATTGAAGAATATATAAATTTAATTTTGATTGGTCGTTAGAGAAAGAGAGAGAGATAAAAGTAAATATACATTGTGTGCAAGAGAGAGAGAGAGAGAGAGTGAGAGAGATACAGAAAGAGAGAGATACAGAAAGAGAGGTGAGATACATGTAGAGAAAGAGAGAGGGAGATAGAGACAGAGATACATATACAGAGAGAGAGAGAGTGATATATATATATATATATATATATATATATATATGAGATACATAGAGAGAGAGAGGGAGGGAGATAGAGACAGATACATATACAGATTCAGAGAGAGAGAGATGTCTGATGGTTTTTTAAATGTGTTCATATGTAGATAATTATACATTAATACATAATATAATCTGATTCAAATATCCACGTAAGAACAAAAACAATTGATGAATGGACGATAGTGAGCAAAGAAACTGAAAATTATAAGCATTTACATTCGATTATCAGTGAATGAGAAATGCAAAAGAGAGAAATACATAGAGAGGGGAAGGGAGTAAGATGGGGAAAATATTTGTTTTCAAATATGTTCATATTTCGCTAAACAAACAATTAAAACATGACTAAATCTAACCAAAAATTCACAACAAAAAAACCAAAACAAACGATTGATGGCTAAAGGAGGGAAGGTGAAATCGTGATTTAACAATCAGTCATAATGCCCTCTTCTCCACCAATCTGTACATTAATAAATTCTTTGTTAACCAGCTAAAATGCAACTGGACGGAATAAATCCGCCCACTTTCTTCCTTGTTATCCGTGATCTCCTCGTTCCATATACCATTCCCATGGAGTTAGGAGGTGTCAGTTGTTCCAACAAATCACCTAGAGATAGATAGATAGAAACAAAGATATTAATTTCTTTAACAACTTTATCAATTTTCATAAACAAATAGTGAACCCACCAAAATAGTGACATCAACATATTCCAAAAAGGTACAACATTGCTGCTAACCATTGACGAAAAGATTGTCTGTCAGAGAATATAGTTTCGGCGACATTTTTAACGCTTCTGCTAGCTAAAGTGTTATGATTTCAAATTCGATATAGGTGTTGCTGCAGAATGTGCGATGATAATAATTTCGATAGCATAATATAAACGACAGTTAAGGATACTTTAGAAAACTGACCCTTACGGGAAGTACTGTATAGTCTACTATAACCGATCTTAAATGGAAATAGGAAACTGATAATATCTTTACCTTTTTTGATATTCATTTCCAGAAATTCCATCTTTTTATGCTCATTAATAGCCACAGCCTTTACGCATCGATTCAGTCTTCTCTCACCTAAAATAAATGCTCGATTCAATGAAAGAAAGGTAACAGATTGTAAAAGTACATTGTACGTATCTATAGCAGGTGTTATTCATTATTGTTTTGCTTTGGATGTTTTCAATAGAGAGAAATAACCTAAGCATAAATAAATAAACTTGAACGTGTTTATGCGTCGTTATTATTACTTCTTCTGTCCATATAAAACACAATCCCGTGTTCAAGGAATAAAATCTCCAAGTCTCATAATATAATCCTGTGCTCGAGGAGTAAGTTCGATGTACGTTTGTAATACATTACAGACCATATTTAATTTATTAATCGTTGACTCCGCCCTATAAACACATAGCAATGAACAATGTCCCGCTAACCAATGCTGTAACTGGCTAGATGGAAGAGTTACTTAAAATCGGCGTCAGTTGAATGACAAACGAGATGCTAATAAATAGACGTAGCCATATATGTCCGGATCAACTATTGATTACTACCTCACCCCTTGTAAGGATCAATAGACGGAGGTGTGATTGATTAATTATAACCCTCTTCCCCCCCCCCCCAACCCTTGTACAAGTACAATTTGAAACGCTTTCTTTCTTTACCATTTATTAAACGAGAAAATAACAGTAATGGATTCTAACCAGATTCCATTCATCAATTAAGCAATTAAAGATAATAGCGCAGTCTGGAATTTATTACTTAAGATTGAACGACTTGATTATATTACTCTAGTTTGAATGAGACAGTAATTTAGTGTATTTTTAGGTGCTCGATGTGTGTATTATTTTTCTTACGAATATCAACATATAAAGTGTATTTATACTATTTGTAGCTAAAGGTACTGGTTCTTACAATTGCAAAAGAACGAGTTCAACCTACCACAGCTGTGAATTGGGGTACAAGGATTATCCACTTCTTTATTTTCTTCATTGTTTTCATCTTCTGGAATAAAATATAGGTGACGCACGCTTTGTACTAGTTATATTGTACATTTCTATTTACGTCTCAAATTGTTTCATCAATATGTGTTCACAAGAAAAAGTGCAGAAGCTGATACAATTTCTGAAAGTCTAGTTTTCGTAAACGGAAACAGTTACAACAATCGTAGATAATTCCATTTTGGACAAGGGTTAAATTTTCTTACGGGGGTTTAACTTCACGTCATCATCAAGTCACATGCATTTATAAAACATGTTCTACTTCAGATTTTATTTCAACGCGTCATGCTTATGCATAATGTTTTAAGCATGGAACTTACCATTGAAACAAAATGGGTTGTATAGTTTATCGTAACTATCGGCCGGTGTCAATGGCTTGTTCCCATTCAGTTCCTCCTGTTCCTCATCTTTTTCGTTTCCTGAAAGATATTTTGGAAAATAAAAATGGTAAATGTACATTACCAAAATAACAACAGTTACAACACCAGCAAATGTAAATGTGTATTTTATAAGCATATTATCGTAAGAACAAATATCAAGTCTTATGAATTTAGGAATCATGGTCTCGTTCATAATTTATTTAAACACATAACGTTTGTGTAGGCTTGGGTAGCGACATTGTTCTCTTCGATTTCATGTTCTTCTACATAATTTTCATCTGCCGAAAGATATTGCAGCAGATAATAGTAGCTAATATTCATTGTGAATACAAAACATGTTAACCTGCAGATTTTACTTGAACACGTCATGCTTATGCATTATGTTTTAAGCATGGAACTTACCATTGAAACAAAATGGGTTGTATAGTTTATCGTAACTATCGGCCGGTGTCAATAGTTTGTTCCCATTCAGTTCCTCCTGTTCCTCATCTCTTTTGTTTCCTGAAAGATATTTTGGAAAATAAAAATGGAAAATGTGCATTACCAAAATAACAACAGTTACAACACCAGCAAATGTAAATGTGTATTTTATAAGCATATTATCGTAAGAACAAATATCAAGTCTTATGAATTTAGGAATCATGGTCTCGTTCATAATTTATTTAAACACATAACGTTTGTGTAGGTTTGGGTAATGGTATTGTTCTCTTCGATTTCCTTTTCTTCTTCATCATTTTCATCTGCTGAAAGATTATGCGGCTGATAATAGTAGCTGATATTCATTGTGAATACAAAACTAACTACAATTTAAACAAGAGATAATTACGATACGTAAAATGGTAAATTTTGGAAAGCATTTATCATAACAGCCACATCACGTCTTTTAAATTTATCAATTATGTTTTAATTCCTAATTTGCTTAAACAGTTCATGGTTAAGGATACATTTTAGATGCTTAACTTAGCATAAGAGCAGAAGTCTATCGTAACTATCTGCTGGGGTAAGGAGACTGTCATCCTTTACCTCATTCTTTTCTCCTCCATAATCATCTGCTGAAAGTAACATACATTGTAAAAACAATATCATATTTTGGAGTCGTTAGTTCGTTTAATTATATTTTATTCGAATCTGAGAAGGATATCGGGGCAAAAGCAATTACTCTGCCCCACCCCCAACCACCATCCCGCACCAAACATTAACCATTTTATATATCGTAATTATCTCTCTCTTTATTTGTAGTTTTTTTTTTTATATTTATTCGCAATGAATATTTGCTACTGTTATGTGCCACAATACCACCACTGATTATCCAACACAAACTTAGGAACTTCCTCCAACTGATACAATCTTACTTTGTTTATTGGTCCAATAAACAAAATAAATTTGTATCAGTTGCATGAAGTTCCTAGGTTTTTGTTGGATAATCAATCACAAAATGTATTTGTTTCAAAAACATTTTGGTTAATATTTCCTAATTTCTATATAATCTGCAAAGAACTGATATTGGTCCGCCGAACAATGGAAGTAAAATGTCATACTGACGCGATCAAGAGCATTTATCCCAACTCAGGAATGATCGAGTACATACAGCGAAAGAACACTTGTCCCAACTCAGGAAAATAATCGACTACAAATAGCGAGAATAAGAACACCGTAAAGCTACTTAGAATCCCAACTTCATAACTTTTCGTGGTTTCAAAATGTCCAGCTATTACAGGACTATTCAACCTCGCTAATCCGCTATTCAAATTTTTTCATAAAAAGCACAACAAATTCGATTGCATTAATAGCAAGCATGGTCATTACTGATTATGAGAAGTATATCTCTGCACAAATAATACAACTGTTCATTAAGTAAATGCATATGCTTGTATCTGATTGGTGTTGGTAGCCTACAAAACAAGCTTCCTAAATGTACATTCATTCAGTTATGCAACGTTAGCTCCGTCTTCGGGGTTGGATACTATACTTATAGTTGTTCACTTATGGCCATTTGTCTTGTTTGTGTGACAGTATAGAGTTCTCATTTTCGTAGCAACGTCTTGATCTCAATGCATGGATTAAGTGCTGGTGTAATAATGGACAAATGCACGTGGAAAAGAATGCATTCACTGGTTGTAATGTGACAAAGACATGAAAAATAAGAAGTTTAATTATGAAATCACAAAGATAAGGACAAGGAAAAAGGTATTCCACCTGGAAAAACAACGTCTAATTTAAAGCATACAAAATATTTGAATAATTCCCGCTCTTTGAAAAGGTCAAAGCAAGCACAGCTGATGCATTATAACAAGGGCGAAAAGGCTGCCTCAATTAGTCGCCTCTTATGATACACGGGATGATGCATCTGCAATATTCTGTATTTCCCGAAACTAAATGGTGCAAGGGACAGTAGTTATGTTTCAAAATAGCCTGTCAGCATAAAACTGCTAACCCAGTGTGAAACATAAAATGTGCGCATAAAATATCTAAACTTTACGTATTTCTATATTATCCCGATTGAGAGAATGCTTCGTTAAACCCTCTATACATACATACAAACATACTCATATTGCATAACTCCAAACTGACCTGAAATGATAGTTTCTACCACAGGCCGATAGCCAAGTAGCTCCTCAACATCGATAACTCCTTGGAATTCCTAGAAATAATCAAAGATCTTGAAGATTATTTATGACAGATTATAGTGACTACAGGTTCAAGCGACATAGAGATCAAAATAATAATACAATCAAATCAACACACACACACAGAGACATACACACACACACAGACATATTCGATATTTATACAGATATCCACGAAATCTACATACATACCTCGAACTATACGCTTGACAACAAGACCTAAACACTTGACACATTATGCACTATATATGTGACAATATCTTCGCTAGCCAAAGTTCCGATATGATACCCTATATACATCTTGGTGTTTCGAGCAAATTTTTATGTGCGTCGGGTCTTTGAATTTCATTGGATGCAATGGCTTGCCGCTGCATCGAATCAAAATAAAGTTGTTTACATTTGAACACTGTTGCTGCGTGATTGAGGCAAGGGAGCACACAACTTAAATGGACTATTTTTAAATATATATAAAAAGCTTATAAAAAAGGAATTTTCCACTGTCGGTCCGTGTTTGTACAAATATATTTACGCACATAAACCTGCAATGGCTTCTCTGTGGCACGTAGAGATACTTTCGATGCTAAACTTAGCAAAGTATTCTTTTTAAGGCAATTGTCTCCATCATTTTCGGCCGATTACAATGCACCGTTATTACACGCTATTGGTTAGCTGGCATTAAATACTAAAGTAGGAAATCCGATAGATGTATCTAGGAGAAAGCACTAAAATATATGTTCGATCCACCAAGGTGTAGATTGGGTTATCGTATTGGAACTTTGGCTAGCGAAGATGACATGAAGCCCGATTGGCACTGGAATCCATGTTCATGTATAACAGATAGTGCTAAGATAGTGCAACTGTAATGCGCTCGTTTCTCAGCTATCCGTCCTGGGGTCGATCCCCAGTATGTGCAATAGTAAATAATCATCAATCCATTTTCCGCGATTTCCTGTCGACTCAACAGTCATTTCAGCGAAAGAGTCCATCCTACGGTACCATATATTTCAGAAAGACATGGCTTGAACATTTGAACACGATACACGCAATAAATATGACAATCGCAAAACAATTCACGATTAAATTTAGAACACGTGTTTCTAAAACGCATACGAATGTCACGTGTTCTTATAAACCTTTTGTATAAGAAGAGTACACATGAATGAGACATTGATCTCATTGACTTTGTTCTCAGCATCACTAGCAAACGTTCCTCTGACACCAAGAAGGTTGAGCGGTCGTAGAGAAGATGAGTGTTTCCTAAGTGGCATTTACCTGGTATGTTGGTATATGGAGGCTTTCCTTGTTGAATTCTGATAGAAGCTTGACCAGCTTTTCACAATCAACTTTGCTGAGCAGGTATTGTCCTGTATTATTCACGTTCCTGAAAAAGACATGAAAATAATCAACATCATATTGACATGTGTATGAGTATATGTGTATGTTGAAGTCTCGTCTTATAGGACATGAATTATCACTCTATATTCATGGCATACAATTAGTTTTAAGGCTTCCAAATCCAGAAATATATGCCTGTTATAAAGAGCAGGATATTTGTCCAGGACTTCTCTTTACTGATTGTTCTGTCTTGGTCTAGCTGAAACTGGACATATATTTTGAAAATTAAAAGTGTTATGTTTCTGGATTTGACCGAACAATCCTACTTCATATATGTGGTCCTCCCTATACTAAAATATATGAATTTGTTCTGTTCTACCGTTTCACCTCTTTCCTATCAATCTTTTATATGACATTCGGGTATGTGCATTTCAGAGAGAGAGAGAGAGAGAGAGAGTATAATTGGAGGTAGAGGTGAAGAAATAATACGTTTCGTGACCTAATGCAGATAATTCACAGATAAATGAATAGTTGGATTAACAGACGTGTAGACAGAAGAATATATCAATTTATACAACGTTGTAAAGTCGGGATTGATGTACGTACACGCGTATATATGCTTTACCTTCTATCATCAGTGGAATTTTCTGCATGTTGTAACATACAGGTAGACCAACAGTCCACGAACGATTTGACCTTTTTGTCAGCAATCTCAGTGGCGACTCCTTCATATTCCAAAGAGAGCTGGAAGATATAGTATTGGTATAAGCAGCTGTCGCTCGTTGTAATGGGATACCAAATAACTTCAGACAAAAAGCGAAATTGGATTTATGTAGAGATTTAATTCGATCCTGTAATGGTAAAGGCTGCCAATGTAATAGCCTTAAATAATATTCCATCTTATGCTATGATGACAGTTAATGTTTGTGTTAGCGTTATTCCTTTATCTCTCCTTGTCGTATTTGCTACTTAAGTGCCTTACTGTTACCCCTTTTCCTTTCAAGTGTGGCGTAAGCTGCATCACGTTAAATAGGGACTAATTATTTTATATATTTAATCGCAAATTGTGTTTCTTTTTTATAAAAAAAAAAAAAAAAAATTTATACAGCTGCTAAATTCACCTTTAGTCATTGAATTTTAAATGCTTTGCCTGCTTATGTTTCAATTCATGCCGTGTGTATTTTGTCCAATTTGTATTCATGTTATGATGCGTTTTGATGTCTTGCTAATCACGCTTGTTGTAATGCCTGATTTGTTTTACGTAATGTCGGTAAATAGATTGTTGTTTTAAATCATTCCGACATTAAATACATCTTATCATATACTCTGATAATTACAAGTATGGAACAAAGAATTCTCATGTTCATTGGTATTTCCAAAGACAGAAATGATCCGAGGTGAATGGAAAAGTGTTATATCTGAAGAATATTACACAGCCATTTGTTAGTAATAAATATCGGCTTACTGAGGCAATGTTAACCGCTTGATTTGTCTCCTCCTTTAAAAGTTTAATGTATCCATCAGAGTTCCTCTTCGCCACCTTCCTGGCTTTGTTTACTTTCCTCTTGCTAAACCAAGACGCGTTCTCTTCCAAAACCAACTTTTCTAATCTGACCATTGATCGTTTGTAGACCTAGAAATGAGGGAAATAAAACATTAACAGGGGTCCTTACTTGACCGATCGGTTTCAAACCCTGGTGCGATTCCCGCTAGAAGTCATAAGTTTACCCCAAATATCCAAAGGCTTCCACACAACTTCAGTTGTAAAGTAGAAAGTCCGACGTGTCCCTTCTATACATACATTTTACTCTAATCATTGCAAGACCACAGATCTCACAACCTGACAAATATATGGTTTCTCTTCGTTATGTTTCCGTACCGCCAGCAGTTCACGTCGTAGAAATTATGCAACTGTCCCTGAACACAGGGAACTAGTTTAAACGACGCTACCTTAGGCCAGTCAAACTGTAGTTTCCAGGCACTGTCGTAGGTATAACTGTTTGGCCTTTGCCACCATGGCCACATAAACGGCATCTGCCGAGTCCCTTCTTATTGATTATATTGTGTAATTTACCGGTTTCCCACCATAAATACTGCCACTGCAGTCACACCACCAATGTACGCGACTAGATTTTAGTAGGTACTTTATTAATCCATGGACACTTATTCGGTATGGACTTGAATTCACTACTACTGAACAATGGCATCATGGAAACTCACTAACACTTTACTCTGTGACGTTTGTTCCTAGTAATTGGCCAATTATTTCGGGCAAAGGAATATTTATATTGCATCAAATTCCAATAATCAGACAAGTCATCACAAAAATATAAAAATTCCTTAAAACGGTACACTATAACCAAATGCGAATACTTCAAATTTATTACGATAGCATCAACAGCTGGCTATTTTTTTAAAAATCTACACATACAGATAATAATTCCAAATATTGACAAAGAATGAATTGCAACATTAAATTAGCCGCAAGGCATTTGGAAACTAACCAAAACTGCATGATGTTAACAATTTAACGTGATGAGTTCACTTACAAACAATACGACATGAAAAATGATCATGCGACATAAAATTTATCAGGTGACGTTTTGCCATCAAATGAAAAACCATCTGTCACAGGAATCATATAATCAAAGATAATCTTATGAATTTATGGCGAGCAGATGTAAATGATACACAATGTTTCATAATTTGAATATTATTCCGCGTGTCACCTACAATATAACGGGGGCTGTCCATATAATTATAGGTTGTTTTGTGTTTATCTGCCTAAATGTTTTATGTTTGTTTTGGACAGTGTGATTTAACGTTTTGGGCCTCGACACATGTCGTTTTGACTTTATGAACATCCAGCAAGGTTAAACATTTCCTAGGTTGGCATTTGAAAATTTCTATGTGGGGTAAAAAGGTCATATTTCGACAGATGTAGCCACCACTGTGCGTTTCTATGTTAGTTACCCTTTCTTTCCAATAACCGTTTGACTACCAATTGGTAAAACGGACGCCATATTGTTAACATAACATTAAAATAAAAGTGGCTGGGCAAGGAAAATCAACATGGTGGTGGACATTTTATAATATGAAGACAGAGGAATGATTTAATGAGCTTTTTTGGGACCAATTCAAAGATACGCTAGGTCTTGACATATCAAATATAATAAAGGACAAGCGCTATTTGTAAATGATATCAACTATGTGATAAACCTATTTATAACACTTCTAGGTTGTTAATTAGGTACATACAGTCATGTTGTATTTGTTTAATACTCTAATCAGGAAATAAAACAATTCAGACCTTTGTATGGATGTATTAAGTTTTATGAACCATCAAAACTATCATATTGATCGACGCGAACTCATCAAGACGAGACTTACTGTTTCATAACTTCTTATTGAATTGAATAAATATATGTATTAATATTGTACTAACGTTTTCGGTTGAGCTCCAGTCTGTACTCAATGAATATAGTAGTATTTAATTACTCCGGACTAAATTTAATGTACCTTCTGTCCTTTTTCAACTCTATTACAGAAACGTTTGTATGGGTTCAGCATCTCCTGGAAGGACGTTTCGTATTTTCTCAAGATGACTTTTTCATCAGCTTCTCTCTCACTGTAAATTAAGATATAAAACCGTATTGTCGCGGCAAACATCTTTACTCTATACCAATTAAGGGCTAAGATACAGACATCGCTTTTACCAAATACCCAATCTCCCCGAGCAGATATTGAAATGTCTTGGCACACTTCAGGTACTATAGCAAAATAAAACCACACTAATCGACAATTTTCGCGATTAAAACAGTAAGTGGACCCTGGTTCGTTTCTTCACAGCCTTATGTTTACTTACAAAATATGTACAGTTCAAAGGATACATAACAAATTATTGTGATATTGTATGGAAACTGATTATCTAACATACTATATATCCACAATAATAATAATAATAATAATAATAATAATAATAATAATAATAATATATCATCATCATTATAATCGTAATCGCGACATTCGTTACATGCCAGAAAGTAGTAATTATGTAAGTAATCACGAAAATAGACAGGCTTCTTCAAGTTTTCGTAAAACCAACTTTATTCTCAATATAAGGAATCTAAAGCATGGAGATCACCTCCGATGCAACCCACCATACTTTTATTTCTTTTCTTTTACTTAAGGTTGTCTGGTATGATTCCCAACATGGACATGGTTATAGTGATGGGCTATTGAATTTCATTCTCAGTCTCAAATACTCTGGCGTCTATTTCCATGCGGGTACGGGTGGAGTGGTTGGGGTTGTGTTCATTTGGAACACCATTGACCTTTACCATTACATGCGAGAGTAAATCTATGATATTTAACTCACTCGCATTGGAAACAGACGATGACGGGTTTAATCTGGTTTGAACTGGTGCTGGGTCGTTCAAAATCTACCAATTGTACACTACTCTACTTAACAATTGTACTCACTCGAGAAGGAGATTGGCAGCCTCTTCATATGAACATAATGATTCACGAGCAAAACGGGTCCTTTCTTCCATCGATGCCACTTCCATTCGGAGTGCAGATTCTATCTGAAGTATACCTACAAACCAATAAAGAGCTTACGAATTAATATATCTCACTGTAGTAGACTGTGGTGCTACGTTTTGTGGGACGAGATTGTCAATGGATTGAGGAAGTAACGACGGAAAGATAGGCAAACTGAATTAGTGTTTCGAAATGAGAGTGAGAACGATGGAATGATACACTGTTTACTTGTTGGCATGTTTAATTCAAGCAATGCTTATTCCTTTCGTGATGTATTTGAAGCCGATGGATAGATGGATCGATAACTAGATGTTAATTTCTTACTTTAAATATAAAGTACTTGGTGTTTCAGTATATACGCACAAGAAGGCTTTGAACAAAAAAAGGAGTACCAGTTAGCGTGGAAAAGGGGTGGAATCTGGTTCAATCGTTACCGCGAGTAAATATGGTCAAATGATTATACATGTATGTTATTAAAGGACATATGCAATGAAGGCAACCCCACCCAACCTCCATTTTTATGAATATCATCAAAGAAATAACTCTTATTAAAGAAGAAAATAGCAAACGTGGAGACATGTAGGAAAATTACCATCAACGTTGTGTTGCCTCAGGATATAAAGTTTATCAGACACGTTCTTACACCATTTCTCTGCCTTTTCGGCAAACTCTCTTTCCAGCTGGGTACGAACTTGCATCACAGACAACCAGAATGGAACGTCTCTAAGAAACAAGAAGAACGACACATTTGCTCTGTTGTAATTTTACTAGCTTAGGCTGACACAATAAATACCATGATTTATGCAGAGATATGCCTAACACAAAGAAGGAAATATAATTACTGCTAATGTAACAAAGGTACCAAACAGTCCACTAAAATAACTGACTGAATTGCTAACTAGATGCTAAGTGATTATTTGAGTGGATGTATGGACTGGCCTGCAGATTTTCGAACTGGGTGCAGGGACTGACTGACTGACTGATAACTGTAACTGACTACATGACAGTGAGTATGCCTGGATGACATGCAGTATGCGTGGACAAATAAACTGGCTGAATAAGTAACTAACTAAACTAAGTAACTAAGTAACTAACTAGCTAAATAAATAAATAAATAAATGATAAGGTGGTAGGACTGGACCAAAATCGATTAATAGTTTATTTCAATCAATAAGATAGATTCCAACTCACAATGTATGTACCTATAAACCTATTTTCCTTGTTAAATACCCATCTAACCTATCGGCCTCGCTATCGATGTATTTATTTCCCATTCACGACCTTTATTTTGCAAAACATTTATATATTAGCCGCATACAAATTATGGGTATGGTCATGTCAACTCGGATATGAACTCACTGAAGGAATGCCGGTCTGTTTCACGATATCCTTAAGCATGGATACTCGTTTAGTAAATTGTATACAATAATCTGTAACTGAAACCGATATCGCAATCTAAGTTATACTTTAATCGTTTAACGATATATTTCAAACAAAGCAAGGCATTTAAAACAAAGCAAACGTGGCAATGGTACTTACGATAATACATCGTAGCTATCCCCAAGTCCATTAAATAGCTTTAGATCTACCATTTTATCGAAATTTAACACTGTCTGAAACAACGCGTGTTAAATACGAGAACGGCGCTAGACTAAAACTGACAACGTCCCATGTCAACCAGCAGATGACGTCGAGAATGTAGTGACGTCAACAGTTGCTTAGAATTTCGAAGTTCTTTAGAACAGACACTAAGAAAACTTTCGACCGCGGTATTTCTGAACTTAACGTGGTATAGTACAATTATATTAGCGACCAACAATTCAATGTTCTTGGGCAGGGGACTGACACTTTCCGTCTCTTAATACTGGAAATTGTCTTGATATTTGATATACATGTCAATTGTTGAATATGTTTAAATCTTAAAGCAGTACATAAAGAGGAATAATTAGGCTAACGTTTTAGCAGATACCGTTAAAGAGACCCTTCTGACATTAGAGAACGTATTGCTCAAAGTCGGAACCGTTGATAATGAATAATACAATTTATTAGCTATACTATTGATGTAGGCAGAACAACTGAGTTGGATGCCAACCCTGGAAAAAATATGTGTCAGAGAGGGCAGGCAAATACAAAACACACATGCTTACCAACCGAGAAAATATTTAGTCGACTTGAAAAAAAAATGATCTAACGTTCAAGCAGAAAACAAACGCGCTCCTGAAAATATCAGGATCAATCGAAGCAATACAAAGAAAACGTAAACTTAACACATTCACATACACTAGTAAATAACTAAAACAGGGCATGCGGCGTTTTTTTTTTTCTTCTTCGGGTGTGTGTGTTTTCGTTCCTTTTTTTTATCCGAATTTTTCCGGAAATTTAGATTTGACCCGATTATGTTTCACACCATTTTGTTTTTCGCTGCGTTGGCATACTTGACACGTGTCAAAGATGTGATCACAAATTTTAAAGAATAATTTGTGACATATATAACCGTTTTGTAAAAAGATAATTATTGAAAACTCTTTGTCACGAATAACGAAAAGGACGCATATAATGCTGATATCTCCGATTAGGACTCACAGTACTAATTCATTTTCCAGAGTAAACCTATGCAAACCCCATGATATTAAAAATAAAATAACTTAAATTGTTTGAGTGTTCATGATCAAACCTATATTTATTAGTATAGATGAAACCCGGATGTCAGCTTCTGTGTAGAGGAAAGGATATGAGGCGCGGCATTTTCTGGACCTGCATCTGATCTGTTTGAAACATGTACTTTCAATTCCGCACCAAAGAGTCAGGAGCGAATTTTAGTAATGAGTGTTACAAACTCAAGACTGTTAAAGGACTAAACTTCCAACAATAAAAATTGTCTCTAATTTTTTCACTTACAACTAGGGTAAGTGCTCAAAAGATTCTTTTTCCTACAACATAACTTACATTATTAGCAAATCATGGTCAGCCTAACCCATATATATTTATTTTAGGTTCACCCATTTCCAGGCTGCTTCCCATTTTCCATATCATTAGTACCGCGTGTCCTTTATCTGGTATCTATTCTGCAACAATGATCGAAGAAAAGCAGTCTAAAAACAAGACTAGCCTATTTACAACTTACGGAAAAGTAGTATCTTTAATAATGTAATAACATATTGGCCTTAGAAATTTCCTTTAATATTGAGAACCCTTTACATAACGTCACGTTGGTTAACTTAGCAACTTAATATGAGAGAAGTAATTGGCTAATCAAATCAATCTGAAAAAGAAGAAGAAAGGACAAGCCAAGTCAGATGAGTGTGTGTGTGGGGGGGGGGGGAGGGAAATGGGCAGACATACAGGTACATATGTAGGTAGGTAGGCAGGCAGGCAGGCAGGCAGATGGACAGACAGACAGACAGATAGATAGATAGATAGATAGATAGATAGATAGATAGATAGATAGATAGATAGATAGATAGATAGATTTTGAATTGGATATGTAATATAGCTTTAACATGTTTTCAGTTCCTATCACTAACTGTTACTGCTGAGCGCCAAGCGATATGTATTTGGTATGACTCGGCCGGGAACCGAACCCGCGATAAAGAGAGAGAGAGAGAGAGAGAGAGAGAGAGAGAGAGAGAAAAGATGATAAATGTGGAAATATCACTTGTGATTGTGAATTAGATCTGACTTATGAAATAAGGCAAATTGAAATCCAGACATTGATTGCACCAAATAGAAAACGTGTTTATTTCGCATAACACAAACTGTTAAACGAATACGGGTTATTCGGATAGGTAAAAAAATTGAATCAATATATTTATAGTAGTAAACACATATTGATAAACAACAATGAAGGACACTTCACTTTGCGGTGGGTATTATTTAATGGAATATTATCAAATTATCAGAATCTAAAAAAATGTACGTACAAGTATTGCATACATAATACCTTAACAAAACAAGTAAACACAGTGCATACCTTGTATACATTTATGGATTTGAATAGGGGCATGACAACGTAATATGCGTAATAAAATTAGGTGTAAAAAGGCTCTGTACTGAAGTGCTCCAAGAAAAGAAAACATTCGAAAACCATATAAAATTAAAATGAAGCTACAACAAAATTATTAAAACAGACAAAACAAACAACTAAAAAAAAGAAAACTGAAATTTGATGCTAAAATTTCTGTTCCAGTTACTATTGTAATACTCCATAAGGGTCTTTTTACATAGCGAATTCAATGCTAGCGTGAATCCCGCCAAAAGGCATTTTCCCCCCTGATCTCCAAGGATTTCTGTTCGTCGGTCGGTTACTGGTATAAACGATACCAATTGTACAAACCCAGATGGGCGGAGCTTAAGGACTGGCGGTACTTTTTCAACTCCAATAGTAAACATATGTAAACACTATCATATTCAAAATTCAATAACTTAAAATTTCTGGGTGCTGATGATGAGACCTATAATTATCCATGCACATCTAACCTTGGTGCAAGCTTATGTGTGGGGAACACAATATGAGCCACGGCATTTTGTTTGTCTACATGTGCACGAAACAGTATTGAGTACTCCTGAGTCAAGCCTGTACAAATACTAAAATTGCATCAGTAGAAATATTTCTATCTTTTTTGAAAAAAAATTACATCTAGGATAAGCTATTTTAAGATACTTTTACTAAAATTTTAATTTTCTTTATGGCATCACGGTACCAATTGTTTTTCCATATACCTCAATGTTAATGTTTTGTGAAATAAATATACTTTCTGTCCAACTTGGGCATGCATGTCACACACTGTCATATAGAACACTGCTAGATTGTCAATTTGACAATGATATAACCAGTTACTCCATTGCATTTAAGAGAGATAACTCTACTGGAACTAGACAGGGGTAAGAGTTATCTAGTCACAACAGGCACATTTTCAGCCATGTGTACCATCTTTAAAAAAAAATCATAAAAGATACAAAATATGACCTAGATAGAAATTAACACAAACTCACATGTTGCCAAGAGGCTCAACTTTTTTTTAAAGCCAAACAGAAAGTACAACTCTTACATAATGCACCAATTACAGCTAGTGTTGTTCTTTAATTCTGAATACAATGTTCCATACACCTTAAGCTCCGCCCACCTGGACTTGCGCAATTGGTACCGTTATACCATTATTAAACAGTTATGGACCACCAAACCCGTAAATACTCTATTATTTCTTCACCCATTTCTATAGTTCTTCCGTACAATTAGTACCGTGTGTCCTTTAGGTGTACGGAACAGTGTGTTCAGAAATAAACTACAAAATTAGCTGTGATAGGGGTAACATGTAAGAGTTGTACTTCCTGTTAGGATTTTATTTTATTTTTTAAAAATGAGCCTCCTGGTAACATGTGAAATTATGACAATTTATATCTAGATTATGTGTTGTATTTTTATGATTTAAAAAAAATAATTGTAGTACACATAACTGAAAATGCTTCAGCTGTGACTAGATAACTCTTACCCCTGTCTAGTTTCAGCAGAGTTATCTCTCTTAATTGTAATTGGGTGCCTGGTTTTGTCCCTGTCAAATTGTCAATCTACCATTTTTCTCTATGACAGTGTGTGACATGCATACTGAGGTCGGATAGAAAATATATTTATTTCACAAAACATTAGCATTGAAGTCTATGGAGAAACAATTGGTACCGAAATACCTGCTGTGACAATTGGAACATTGGTCAGTTACTTCCCCCTGATGTGATAAGGTGGCGCTTTAGTCAGGTAAACCCCTTCAATTCCGGTTTACTTCGTCTATGCTGAACCCATACTCGTGACTGTCTGAAAAATGCTTGTCGTGCCTCAGTGAAAAAGCCTATTACCTGTACTAGCTACATTTCTATTAAGATGGTTGGTCAAATGCATCAGTCGCACAATGAACGTGGTGTTCGTTATGGTGAGTACGTTATGACTTGGGCACATTTTGGTATTCATACATACGTACGTTTTGACTCTGTCAAGTTAATTTAGACTTGGGTATGTATTGAGTGTAATTCTTTGGCCAGAGTCGGCATTCATGTATTGGAAAACTTTACTAAGTGCTTTCTTTACTCTCATTAGTCATATAATGACCATGTGTAAATCTCTTCGGTTTCAGGTCAAATCTCCACAGTCCAGGATGCAACGAATCTGAATTCATTAATCAGAAAGACTATTGCTGATGGAAGAAACCAAACAACATCAACAACAACAACAACAACAAAAACCAAACAACAAACAAAAAACCGAACAACAAACAGCAAATACTCAATTGTGACATTCGTAATTAAAGGTACTCCAAGAGTTTCGACGTGAAGGAGAACATGCAGTTATACGTAGCTGAAAAGACATTGATGTCTGAAGTTTCTGATTAAATCATGTATGGCTTGAAAGAGCACGAGAGACTAGATGGAAATGAAAAGCCATTCAAGTGTGAAGTTTGTGACACCGTTCAGCCACAGGTCCACGGTGATTTTCCTTATGAGGGTACATACTGGAGTGAAACCATTCAAATGTGAAGTATGTACTAACATGTTTTGAAGGAGGTCAGACTTGAATGCCCACGTGATGATGCATATTGGAGAAAACAACATTCATTTGTGAAGTTTATGATAAACTGTTTAGAGATAATGCCATAGTGAAGAAGCACACAAGAATACAATGTGGAGGAAAACCATTCAAGTGTGAAGTATGTCCTAACCTGTTTTGTAGGAGTTCAGACTTGAATGCCCACATGATGATACATATTGGAGAAAACAACATTCATTTGTGAAGTTTGTGATAAACTGTTTCGAGATAATGCCATAGTGAAGAAGCACATGAGAACACACTGCAGAGGAAAACCATTCAAATGTGAAGTATGTACTAACCTGTTTTGTAGGAGTTCAGACTTGAATGCCCACATGATGATGTATATTGGAGAAAACAACATCCATTTGTGAAGTTTGTGATAAACTGTTTAGAGATAATGCCATAGTGAAGAAGTACACAAGAATACAGTGTGGAGGAAAACCATTCAAATGTGAGGCTAGTGATAATATGCTTAGTGAAAGTGATGAGTTTTGGGTGAACTTGAAGATACATACAGGAGAAAAAACATTCAGTTGTGAAGTTTGCAATGAATTGTTTAGTAGGCATTTAAAGTTGAAAGAATGCACGAGGTTACATACTGGAGAAAAGCCATTCAAATGTGAAGTTTGCTATGAAATCTGCATCAATTGTTCAAAGATGAAAGAGCACTGGAGTGTACATACTGGAGACAAAATATTCTTCCAGTGTGAAGTTTATGACAAACTGTTTAACCACCGTTTTAGCATCAATGCTCATAAGAGGTTATATACTAAAGAAAAGCATTCAAGTGTGAAATTTGCAATAAAATATTCAGCGAGGTTACAACCTGAACAGGCACATTCAGATACTTACTGGAGAAAAACCATTTAAATTTGAAGTTTGTAAAATAATGTTTAGCCAGAGTACTAGTGTTACCAGACATATGAAAATGTATAAAGGAGTAAAAACGTTTATATGCAGTGTTTGTGATATAATGTTTAGAGTGGTGATTCAATGAAGGACATGTAATACATACTGGAGAGAAACCATTCAAGTGTGAAGTTTTTTAGAATTGATCATTTCAAGAAGATCAAAATGACACATGTCATGAAAGCAGACAAGCATACATATGATACAATTGTGATAAAATGTTTGGGCAGTGTCCTCACATGGTCCAGATAAAACTCTGACATACAGAATTGATGACAAAAGTTTCCCCTCACCTCATCCGATGAATAAATTGATCTTTTGAACACTTATTTAAGTAAGTGTAGCCAGTCTTAGAAATTGTAACTAAATGCACCCAGGAGTAAGTTTTCAGTTTTCGAAATTCACTTGGGAATATTGCTTCAGTAGAAATTATGCCGGCATGAAAATAATTACTAGAACTACAAAAAGACACTGTACAATCTCTAGCTTTATATGCCTATTTTAATCATTACTTCATGTCTGTAGTCCACCTTGACTTCAAATCGTCAGAAAAGAAACTATGTTGTTGTAGGGTTTAACGCCATTTTTCAGCACACAATAGGCTATACATGGTGGCTGGTATTAATGGTGGAGGAAGAACCACTGACCCACAAGAAGCTACTGGCAAGCTTTCTCACATACCCACATTAGCTGAATCCAAGACTCAAACCCATGCATATATATATATATATATATATATATATATATATATATATACGTTTCTTGTCCATTTGATACTTTTTGTAGACTCTTTGAAGTGAATGAAACAGTACTTTATGTTGGGGCATACTATTTGTCACATGAATTAAATCAAATTCAGCACTTTTGTTAAAATTAGACAGCAGTAGCTGCTACAATTTTTAACAGCATATCAGCATGATCCTGGTTTAACTGTGTTTAGGAAATTTAGGTGTCCTTAGATAAGAAAGAAATCATAAAGGGTAATATCATTAAAATACAAAATCTATTCTTTGTTCTATATAAGCTGTCCTCTTGAAAGACAAAGTCCAAGACTTTTGCATTTGAAACATTATCCAGGATTATGAATAGATGCATATCCTGGTATTTTGACAATTGGAATTTAAATGTGACCCATTTCTAATGCATGGTACTCCAGCATAATTTCCTACTGAGATTGTGTTCTCCATTGCAAATTTACTGAACATGCCACCCATGATCAACATTTGCTAGACTACTGTTTACTACTTATTGGCCAATAATATCATACCAGTTTAAAATCATTATGAACTGGATGTAGCTAACAGTTCAGTGACGTGACACGTAATTGAATGAAGGTTAGTTTATGAAATGATTGTATTAATATTTCATCTGATATCAGCATTTATTTGATTGTCCATTAAATTATAAGCAATTAGTCAAAACTGGAATATACAATGGATCATGAAGTCAGTGGTCAATGAAGTTGTCAATCCCAAGATGGTTTCCAGTGCTGAATATAACATTGAGTTATGGTAATGAATGGCATATCTTTTTTTCTTATTTACAAAGGGGAACAATGAGATTAGACTGACGTTTTGTCACTTTGTATCAGCTGTTGATTTCTTTTCCAACTTGACTAAATCACCTTCTTGGGGGATTAATTTATCTAGTGCTGTTAGATTTACTTTAAGTGAGTCATGCAATTATTTCAGTAGGTAATGATCTGTTTCCAAAATAAAACCATAGACTAAATTTGTTTGTTACTTTTCTGTGTTATTCTTTTATGAGTATATATTGGCACATGAGCCACCATATAATAATTACAATCAAAATACATGTTGCAGAGGCCTTTGAAACTCTGTAATTGTAGTAAGAGAATATCATAAAATATAAAAGAAAAACCAAATTGTATATGACTTTGTACTGTGATGCACTCAATTGGAACATCTGTGACGTTCATCCTGGTTCTACTGTTATGTCCGTTTTTGTAGTCATGTTTACTAAAGAAATTCTTCAATCTTGCTATACTATCTGAAGCATGATCATATGAATTGTTGTGTTCATTTTTGGATTTGAATATATTCAAATTATTTTTCACTGGAATCACAGTGCTCATTTATTTGGAATTATAGTAAATTCAGAGAAGGACATATTTGGATAATATTAGTGGGATACATCAAGAGACTGGTAATACATAGCTACACTATAGGACACTGGCACATTATCATATTCGAGACAACCGGCATATCAACACATTAAGTATTTGAACTGATTTGGAATACCACTAAAATTCAATTTAAATTTTATACATTTGGACTTGTGATAAAACTTTTAGGGCTATTGGGGATTTAATTAACAACACAGTAAGTTATTTTTGAATATTTACGTTGTATTTTAGGGAAATAACTTATTTGTTGAATTTTACAAAACTTGTTGGTTTTGGCTCATTTCTGTTTCTTAGTTTAAGGACATAGATTTGTAACATTATATTCATAGTAATTATGCTAGGGTTCATTGTATTTGCCGAAGATTTATATTACTTCCAATCGCAATACCTGTTTCAGTATAATAAAAGTGTAATATGACTTGAAAGATTCAAGTCACAGAATGAATGATACAGGAACAACGGACAAAAGGATGGACATATTGCCTGATCGCTGTTTTTCTTAAATAACGCAGTATGCGGTCAGGAAATGTCATCAGAAGAGAAACATTTCAGGTTCAATTATATTTATTTATTTCACGGTTTTATGTATATGACAATAGTGTACAATTGAAGAATATATAAATTTAATTTTGATTGGTCGTTAGAGAAAGAGAGAGAGATAAAAGTAAATATACATTGTGTGCAAGAGAGAGAGAGAGAGAGAGAGAGAGAGATACAGAAAGAGAGAGATACAGAAAGAGAGGTGAGATACATATAGAGAAAGAGAGAGGGAGATAGAGACAGAGAAACATATACAGAGAGAGAGAGAGTGATATATATATATATATATATATATATATATATATATATATATATATATATATATATGAGATACATAGAGAGAGAGAGGGAGGGAGATAGAGACAGATACATATACAGATTGAGAGAGGGAGATGTCTGATGGTTTTTTAAATGTGTTCATATGTAGATAATTATACATTAATACATAATATAATCTGATTCAAATATCCACGTAAGAACAAAAACTATTGATGAATGGACGATAGTGAGCAAAGAAACTGAAAATTATAAGCATTTACATTCGATTATCAGTGAATGAGAAATGCAAAAGAGAGAAATACAGAAAGGGGGGAAGGGAGTAAGATGGGGAAAATATTTGTTTTCAAATATGTTCATATTTCGCTAAACAAACAATTAAAACATGACTAAATCTAACCAAAAATTCACAACAAAAAAACCAAAACAAACGATTGATGGCTAAAGGAGGGAAGGTGAAATCGTGATTTAACAATCAGTCATAATGCCCTCTTCTCCACCAATCTGTACATTAATAAATTCTTTGTTAACCAGCTAAAATGCAACTGGACGGAATAAATCCGCCCACTTTCTTCCTTGTTATCCGTGATCTCCTCGTTCCATATACCATTCCCATGGAGTTAGGAGGTGTCAGTTGTTCCAACAAATCACCTAGAGATAGATAGATAGAAACAAAGATATTAATTTCTTTAACAACTTTATCAATTTTCATAAACAAATAGTGAACCCACCAAAATAGTGACATCAACATATTCCAAAAAGGTACAACATTGCTGCTAACCATTGACGAAAAGATTGTCTGTCAGAGAATATAGTTTCGGCGACATTTTTAACGCTTCTGCTAGCTAAAGTGTTATGATTTCAAATTCGATATAGGTGTTGCTGCAGAATGTGCGATGATAATAATTTCGATAGCATAATATAAACGACAGTTAAGGATACTTTAGAAAACTGACCCTTACGGGAAGTACTGTATAGTCTACTATAACCGATCTTAAATGGAAATAGGAAACTGATAATATCTTTACCTTTTTTGATATTCATTTCCAGAAATTCCATCTTTTTATGCTCATTAATAGCCACAGCCTTTACGCATCGATTCAGTCTTCTCTCGCCTAAAATAAATGCTCGATTCAATGAAAGAAAGGTAACAGATTGTAAAAGTACATTGTACGTATCTATAGCAGGTGTTATTCATTATTGTTTTGCTTTGGATGTTTTCAATAGAGAGAAATAACCTAAGCATAAATAAATAAACTTGAACGTGTTTATGCGTCGTTATTATTACTTCTTCTGTCCATATAAAACACAATCCCGTGTTCAAGGAATAAAATCTCCAAGTCTCATAATATAATCCTGTGCTCGAGGAGTAAGTTCGATGTACGTTTGTAATACATTACAGACCATATTTAATTTATTAATCGTTGACTCCGCCCTATAAACACATAGCAATGAACAATGTCCCGCTAACCAATGCTGTAACTGGCTAGATGGAAGAGTTACTTAAAATCGGCGTCAGTTGAATGACAAACGAGATGCTAATAAATAGACGTAGCCATATATGTCCGGATCAACTATTGATTACTACCTCACCCCTTGTAAGGATCAATAGACGGAGGTGTGATTGATTAATTATAACCCTCTTCCCCCCCCCAACCCTTGTACAAGTACAATTTGAAACGCTTTCTTTCTTTACCATTTATTAAGCGAGAAAATAACAGTAATGGATTCTAACCAGATTCCATTCATCAATCAAGCAATTAAAGATAATAACGCAGTCTGGAATTTATTACTTAAGATTGAACGACTTGATTATATTACTCTAGTTTGAATGAGACAGTAATTTAGTGTATTTTTAGGTGCTCGATGTGTGTATTATTTTTCTTACGAATATCAACATATAAAGTGTATTTATACTATTTGTAGCTAAAGGTACTGGTTCTTACAATTGCAAAAGAACGAGTTCAACCTACCACAGCTGTGAATTGGGGTACAAGGATTATCCACTTCTTTATTTTCTTCATTGTTTTCATCTTCTGGAATAAAATATAGGTGACGCACGCTTTGTACTAGTTATATTGTACATTTCTATTTACGTCTCAAATTGTTTCATCAATATGTGTTCACAAGAAAAAGTGCAGAAGCTGATACAATTTCTGAAAGTCTAGTTTTCGTAAACGGAAACAGTTACAACAATCGTAGATAATTCCATTTTGGACAAGGGTTAAATTTTCTTACGGGGGTTTAACTTCACGTCATCATCAAGTCACATGCATTTATAAAACATGTTCTACTTCAGATTTTATTTCAACGCGTCATGCTTATGCATAATGTTTTAAGCATGGAACTTACCATTGAAACAAAATGGGTTGTATAGTTTATCGTAACTATCGGCCGGTGTCAATGGCTTCTTCCCATTCAGTTCCTCCTGTTCCTCATCTTTTTCGTTTCCTGAAAGATATTTTGGAAAATAAAAATGGTAAATGTACATTACCAAAATAACAACAGTTACAACACCAGCAAATGTAAATGTGTATTTTATAAGCATATTATCGTAAGAACAAATATCAAGTCTTATGAATTTAGGAATCATGGTCTCGTTCATAATTTATTTAAACACATAACGTTTGTGTAGGCTTGGGTAGCGACATTGTTCTCTTCGATTTCATGTTCTTCTACATAATTTTCATCTGCCGAAAGATATTGCGGCAGATAATAGTAGCTAATATTCATTGTGAATACAAAACATGTTAACCTGCAGATTTTATTTCAACACGTCATGCTTATGCATTATGTTTTAAGCATGGAACTTACCATTAGAACAAAATGGGTTGTATAGTTTATCGTAACTATCGGCCGGTGTCAATAGCTTGTTCCCATTCAGTTCCTCCTGTTCCTCATCTTTTTCGTTTCCTGAAAGATATTTTGGAAAACAAAAATGGTAAATGTACATACCAAAATAACAACAGTTACAACACCAGCAAATGTAAATGTGTATTTTACAAGCATATTATCGTAAGAACAAATATCAAGTCTTATGAATTTAGGAATCATGGTCTCGTTCATAATTTATTTAAACACATAACGTTTGTGTAGGCTTGGCTAATAGTATTGTTCTCTTCGATTTCCTTTTCTTCTTCATCATTTTCATCTGCCGAAAGATATTGCGGCAGATAATAGTAGCTAATACTCATTGTGAATACAAAACATGTTCCCCTGCAGATTTTATTTCAACACGTCATGCTTATGCATTATGTTTTAAGCATGGAACTTACCATTGAAACAAAATGGGTTGTATAGTTTATCGTAACTATCGGCCGGTGTCAATAGTTTGTTCCCATTCAGTTCCTCCTGTTCCTCATCTCTTTTGTTTCCTGAAAGATATTTTGGAAAATAAAAATGGAAAATGTGCATTACCAAAATAACAACAGTTACAACACCAGCAAATGTAAATGTGTATTTTATAAGCCTATTATCGTAAGAACAAAAATCAAGTCTTATGAATTTAGGAATCATGGTCTCGTTCATAATTTATTTAAACACATAACGTTTGTGTAGGTTTGGGTAATGGTATTGTTCTCTTCGATTTCCTTTTCTTCTTCATCATTTTCATCTGCTGAAAGATTATGCGGCTGATAATAGTAGCTGATATTCATTGTGAATACAAAACTAACTACAATTTAAACAAGAGATAATTACGATATGTAAAATGGTAAATTTTGGAAAGCATTTATCATAACAGCCACATCAC
This sequence comes from Sinohyriopsis cumingii, assembly GCA_028554795.2. Taxonomy (NCBI): domain Eukaryota; kingdom Metazoa; phylum Mollusca; class Bivalvia; order Unionida; family Unionidae; genus Sinohyriopsis; species Sinohyriopsis cumingii. The sequence continues at coordinate 165,363 of JAPYKE020000021.1, forward strand.
GTCTTTTAAATTTATCAATTATGTTTTAATTCCTAATTTGCTTAAACAGTTCATGGTTAAGGATACATTTTAGATGCTTAACTTAGCATAAGAGCAGAAGTCTATCGTAACTATCTGCTGGGGTAAGGAGACTGTCATCCTTTACCTCATTCTTTTCTCCTCCATAATCATCTGCTGAAAGTAACATACATTGTAAAAACAATATCATATTTTGGAGTCGTTAGTTCGTTTAATTATATTTTATTCGAATCTGAGAAGGATATCGGGGCAAAAGCAATTACTCTGCCCCACCCCCAACCACCATCCCGCACCAAACATTAACCATTTTATATATCGTAATTATCTCTCTCTTTAGTTGTAGTTTTTTTTTTTTTATAGTTATTCGCAATGAATATTTGCTACTGTTATGTGCCACAATACCACCACTGATTATCCAACACAAACTTAGGAACTTCCTCCAACTGATACAATCTTACTTTGTTTATTGGTCCAATAAACAAAATAAATTTGTATCAGTTGCATGAAGTTCCTAGGTTTTTGTTGGATAATCAATCACAAAATGTATTTGTTTCAAAAACATTTTGGTTAATATTTCCTAATTTCTATATAATCTGCAAAGAACTGATATTGGTCCGCCGAACAATGGAAGTAAAATGTCATACTGACGCGATCAAGAGCATTTATCCCAACTCAGGAATGATCGAGTACATACCACGAAAGAACACTTGTCCCAACTCAGGAAAATAATCGACTACAAATAGCGAGAATAAGAACACCGTAAAGCTACTTAGAATCCCAACTTCATAACTTTTCGTGGTTTCAAAATGTCCAGCTATTACAGGACTATTCAACCTCGCTAATCCGCTATTCAAATTTTTTCATAAAAAGCACAACAAATTCGATTGCATTAATAGCAAGCATGGTCATTACTGATTATGAGAAGAATATCTCTGCACAAATAATACAACTGTTCATTAAGTAAATGCATATGCTTGTATCTGATTGGTGTTGGTAGCCTACAAAACAAGCTTCCTAAATGTACATTCATTCAGTTATGCAACGTTAGCTCCGTCTTCGGGGTTGGATACTATACTTATAGTTGTTCACTTATGGCCATTTGTCTTGTTTGTGTGACAGTATAGAGTTCTCATTTTCGTAGCAACGTCTTGATCTCAATGCATGGATTAAGTGCTGGTGTAATAATGGACAAATGCACGTGGAAAAGAATGCATTCACTGGTTGTAATGTGACAAAGACATGAAAAATATGAAGTTTAACTATGAAATCACAAAGATAAGGACAAGGAAAAAGGTATTCCACCTGGAAAAACAACGTCTAATTTAAAGCATACAAAATATTTGAATAATTCCCGCTCTTTGAAAAGGTCAAAGCAAGCACAGCTGATGCATTATAACAAGGGCGAAAAGGCTGCCTCAATTAGTCGCCTCTTATGATACACGGGATGATGCATCTGCAATATTCTGTATTTCCCGAAACTAAATGGTGCAAGGGACAGTAGTTATGTTTCAAAATAGCCTGTCAGCATAAAACTGCTAACCCAGTGTGAAACATAAAATGTGCGCATAAAATATCTAAACTTTACGTATTTCTATATTATCCCGATTGAGAGAATGCTTCGTTAAACCCTCTATACATACATACAAACATACTCATATTGCATAACTCCAAACTGACCTGAAATGATAGTTTCTACCACAGGCCGATAACCAAGTAGCTCCTCAACATCGATAACTCCTTGGAATTCCTAGAAATAATCAAAGATCTTGAAGATTATTTATGACAGATTATAGTGACTAAAGGTTCAAGCGACATAGAGATCAAAATAATAATACAATCAAATCAACACACACACACAGAGACATACACACACACAGACATATTCGATATTTATACAGATATCCACGAAATCTACATACATACCTCGAACTATACGCTTGACAACAAGACCTAAACACTTGACACATTATGCACTATATATGTGACAATATCTTCGCTAGCCAAAGTTCCGATATGATACCCTATATACATCTTGGTGTTTCGAGCAAATTTTTATGTGCGTCGGGTCTTTGAATTTCATTGGATGCAATGGCTTGCCGCTGCATCGAATCAAAATAAAGTTGTTTACATTTGAACACTGTTGCTGCGTGATTGAGGCAAGGGAGCACACAACTTAAATGGACTATTTTTAAATATATATAAAAAGCTTATAAAAAAGGAATTTTCCACTGTCGGTCCGTGTTTGTACAAATATATTTACGCACATAAACCTGCAATGGCTTCTCTGTGGCACGTAGAGATACTTTCGATGCTAAACTTAGCAAAGTACTCTTTTTAAGGCAATTGTCTCCATCATTTTCGGCCGATTACAATGCACCGTTATTACACGCTATTGGTTAGCTGGCATTAAATACTAAAGTAGGAAATCCGATAGATGTATCTAGGAGAAAGCACTAAAATATATGTTCGATCCACCAAGGTGTAGATTGGGTTATCGTATTGGAACTTTGGCTAGCGAAGATGACATGAAGCCCGATTGGCACTGGAATCCATGTTCATGTATAACATATAGTGCTAAGATAGTGCAACTGTAATGCGCTCGTTTCTCAGCTATCCGTCCTGGGGTCGATCCCCAGTATGTGCAATAGTAAATAATCATCAATCCATTTTCCGCGATTTCCTGTCGACTCAACAGTCATTTCAGCGAAAGAGTCCATCCTACGGTACCATATATTTCAGAAAGACATGGCTTGAACATTTGAACACGATACACGCAATAAATATGACAATCGCAAAACAATTCACGATTAAATTTAGAACACGTGTTTCTAAAACGCATACGAATGTCACGTGTTCTTATAAACCTTTTGTATAAGAAGAGTACACATGAATGAGACATTGATCTCATTGACTTTGTTCTCAGCATCACTAGCAAACGTTCCTCTGACACCAAGAAGGTTGAGCGGTCGTAGAGAAGATGAGTGTTTCCTAAGTGGCATTTACCTGGTATGTTGGTATATGGAGGCTTTCCTTGTTGAATTCTGATAGAAGCTTGACCAGCTTTTCACAATCAACTTTGCTGAGCAGGTATTGTAATGTATTATTCACGTTCCTGAAAAAGACATGAAAGTAATCAACATCATATTGACATGTGTATGAGTATATGTGTATGTTGAAGTCTCGTAATTATAGGACATGAATTATCACTCTATATTCATGGCATACAATTAGTTTTAAGGCTTCCAAATCCAGAAATATATGCCTGTTATAAAGAGCAGGATATTTGTCCAGGACTTCTCTTTACTGATTGTTCTGTCTTGGTCTAGCTGAAACTGGACATATATTTTGAAAATTAAAAGTGTTATGTTTCTGGATTTGACCGAACAATCCTACTTCATATATGTGGTCCTCCCTATACTAAAATATATGAATTTGTTCTGTTCTACCGTTTCACCTCTTTCCTATCAATCTTTTATATGACATTCGGGTATGTGCATTTCAGAGAGAGAGAGAGAGAGTATAATTGGAGGTAGAGGTGAAGAAATAATACGTTTCGTGACCTAATGCAGATAATTCACAGATAAATGAATAGTTGGATTAACAGACGTGTAGACAGAAGAATATATCAATTTATACAACGTTGTAAAGTCGGGATTGATGTACGTACACGCGTATATATGCTTTACCTTCTATCATCAGTGGAATTTTCTGCATGTTGTAACATACAGGTAGACCAACAGTCCACGAACGATTTGACCTTTTTGTCAGCAATCTCAGTGGCGACTCCTTCATATTCCAAAGAGAGCTGGAAGATATAGTATTGGTATAAGCAGCTGTCGCTCGTTGTAATGGGATACCAAATAACTTCAGACAAAAAGCGAAATTGGATTTATGTAGAGATTTAATTCGATCCTGTAATGGTAAAGGCTGCCAATGTAATAGCCTTAAATAATATTCCATCTTATGCTATGATGACAGTTAATGTTTGTGTTAGCGTTATTCCTTTATCTCTCCTTGTCGTATTTGCTACTTAAGTGCCTTACTGTTACCCCTTTTCCTTTCAAGTGTGGCGTAAGCTGCATCACGTTAAATAGGGACTAATTATTTTATATATTTAATCGCAAATTGTGTTTCTTTTTTATAAAAAAAAAAAAAATTATACAGCTGCTAAATTCACCTTTAGTCACTGAATTTTAAATGCTTTGCCTGCTTATGTTTCAATTCATGCCGTGTGTATTTTGTCCAATTTGTATTCATGTTATGATGCGTTTTGATGTCTTGCTAATCACGCTTGTTGTAATGCCTGATTTGTTTTACGTAATGTCGGTAAATAGATTGTTGTTTTAAATCATTCCGACATTAAATACATCTTATCATATACTCTGATAATTACAAGTATGGAACAAAGAATTCTCATGTTCATTGGTATTTCCAAAGACAGAAATGATCCGAGGTGAATGGAAAAGTGTTATATCTGAAGAATATTACACAGCCATTTGTTAGTAATAAATATCGGCTTACTGAGGTAATGTTAACCGCTTGATTTGTCTCCTCCTTTAAAAGTTTAATGTATCCATCAGAGTTCCTCTTCGCCACCTTCCTGGCTTTCTTTACTTTCCTCTTGCTAAACCAAGACGCGTTCTCTTCCAAAACCAACTTTTCTAATCTGACCATTGATCGTTTGTAGACCTAGAAATGAGGGAAATAAAACATTAACAGGGGTCCTTACTTGACCGATCGGTTTCAAACCCTGGTGCGATTCCCGCTAGAAGTCATAAGTTTACCCCAAATATCCAAAGGCTTCCACACAACTTCAGTTGTAAAGTAGAAAGTCCGACGTGTCCCTTCTATACATACATTTTACTCTAATCATTGCAAGACCACAGATCTCACAACCTGACAAATATATGGTTTCTCTTCGTTATGTTTCCGTACCGCCAGCAGTTCACGTCGCAGAAATTATGCAACTGTCCCTGAACACAGGGAACTAGTTTAAACGACGCTACCTTAGGCCAGTCAAACTGTAGTTTCCAGGCACTGTCGTAGGTATAACTGTTTGGCCTTTGCCAACATGGCCACATAAACGGCATCTGCCGAGTCCCTTCTTATTGATTATATTGTGTAATTTACCGGTTTCCCACCATAAATACTGCCACTGCAGTCACACCACCAATGTACGCGACTAGATTTTAGTAGGTACTTTATTAATCCATGGACACTTATTCGGTATGGACTTGAATTCACTACTACTGAACAATGGCATCATGGAAACTCACTAACACTTTACTCTGTGACGTTTGTTCCTAGTAATTGGCCAATTATTTCGGGCAAAGGAATATTTATATTGCATCAAATTCCAATAATCAGACAAGTCATCACAAAAATATAAAAATTCCTTAAAACGGTACACTATAACCAAATGCGAATACTTCAAATTTATTACGATAGCATCAACAGCTGGCTATTTTTTTAAAAATCTACACATACAGATAATAATTCCAAATATTGACAAAGAATGAATTGCAACATTAAATTAGCCGCAAGGCATTTGGAAACTAACCAAAACTGCATGATGTTAACAATTTAACGTGATGAGTTCACTTACAAACAATACGACATGAAAAATGATCATGCGACATAAAATTTATCAGGTGACGTTTTGCCATCAAATGAAAAACCATCTGTCACAGGAATCATATAATCAAAGATAATCTTATGAATTTATGGCGAGCAGATGTAAATGATACACAATGTTTCATAATTTGAATATTATTCCGCGTGTCACCTACAATATAACGGGGGCTGTCCATATAATTATAGGCTGTTTTGTGTTTATCTGCCTAAATGTTTTATGTTTGTTTTGGACAGTGTGATTTAACGTTTTGGGCCTCGACACATGTCGTTTTGACTTTATGAACATCCAGCAAGGTTAAACATTTCCTAGGTTGGCATTTGAAAATTTCTATGTGGGGTAAAAAGGTCATATTTCGACAGATGTAGCCACCACTGTGCGTTTCTATGTTAGTTACCCTTTCTTTCCAATAACCGTTTGACTATCAATTGGTAAAACGGACGCCATATTGTTAACATAACATTAAAATAAAAGTGGCTGGGCAAGGAAAATCAACATGGTGGTGGACATTTTATAATATGAAGACAGAGGAATGATTTAATGAGCTTTTTTGGGACCAATTCAAAGATACGCTAGGTCTTGACATATCAAATATAATAAAGGACAAGCGCTATTTGTAAATGATATCAACTATGTGATAAACCTATTTATAACACTTCTAGGTTGTTAATTAGGTACATACAGTCATGTTGTATTTGTTTAATACTCTAATCAGGAAATAAAACAATTCAGACCTTTGTATGGATGTATTAAGTTTTATGAACCATCAAAACTATCATATTGATCGACGCGAACTCATCAAGACGAGACTTACTGTTTCATAACTTCTTATTGAATTGAATAAATATATGTATTAATATTGTACTAACGTTTTCGGTTGAGCTCCAGTCTGTACTCAATGAATATAGTAGTATTTAATTACTCCGGACTAAATTTAATGTACCTTCTGTCCTTTTTCAACTCTATTACAGAAACTTTTGTATGGGTTCAGCATCTCCTGGAAGGACGTTTCGTATTTTCTCAAGATGACTTTTTCATCAGCTTCTCTCTCACTGTAAATTAAGATATAAAACCGTATTGTCGCGGCAAACATCTTTACTCTATACCAATTAAGGGCTAAGATACAGACATCGCTTTTACCAAATACCCAATCTCCCCGAGCAGATATTGAAATGTCTTGGCACACTTCAGGTACTATAGCAAAATAAAACCACACTAATCGACAATTTTCGCGATTAAAACAGTAAGTGGACCCTGGTTCGTTTCTTCACAGCCTTATGTTTACTTACAAAATATGTACAGTTCAAAGGATACATAACAAATTATTGTGATATTGTATGGAAACTGATTATCTAACATACTATATATCCACAATAATAATAATAATAATAATAATGATAATAATAATAATAATAATAATAATAATAATAATAATAATAATAATAATAATAATATATCATCATCATTATAATCGTAATCGCGACATTCGTTACATGCCAGAAAGTAGTAATTATGTAAGTAATCACGAAAATAGACAGGCTTCTTCAAGTTTTCGTAAAACCAACTTTATTCTCAATATAAGGAATCTAAAGCATGGAGATCACCTCCGATGCAACCCACCATACTTTTATTTCTTTTCTTTTACTTAAGGTTGTCTGGTATGATTCCCAACATGGACATGGTTATAGTGATGGGCTATTGAATTTCATTCTCAGTCTCAAATACTCTGGCGTCTATTTCCATGCGGGTACGGGTGGAATGGTTGGGGTTGTGTTCATTTGGAACACCATTGACCTTTACCATTACATGCGAGAGTAAATCTATGATATTTAACTCACTCGCATTGGAAACAAACGATGACGGGTTTAATCTGGTTTGAACTGGTGCTGGGTCGTTCAAAATCTACCAATTGTACACTACTCTACTTAACAATTGTACTCACTCGAGAAGGAGATTGGCAGCCTCTTCATATGAACATAATGATTCACGAGCAAAACGGGTCCTTTCTTCCATCGATGCCACTTCCATTCGGAGTGCAGATTCTATCTGAAGTATACCTACAAACCAATAAAGAGCTTACGAATTAATATATCTCACTGTAGTAGACTGTGGTAGCAGCAGGGGGGGCGAATCCGACGTTTTGTCCAATCGTTATTTGGCTTAATTAATACTTTCTGCACTCAACGGATCCGGTGTAGTCAGCGCTGGTAAAAAAAAAACGACGACGACGTTGGGGGATCGTCCAATCGTCATTTGGTTTAATTAACACCTTCTGCGCGTCGATCCCCAGCGTCGTCAGCGTCCGGTAAGCACATCGACGACCGCGTCGATGTCATTTCCCCCTCTGCTGCTAAGAAGTTATTTACAATGAAAATTAGTTACAACTAACCGAATATTTGGTCAAGTCCGATACGATATCGTGTCCGAGGATCATGTAAATTTATCGTTACAAATCCATGTGGGGTCGACTGAGCATGACTAAAAAAGTTTCGAAAACCATTAAAGTCCATGTCACCGCCGCACCATGTCTGCCAAATATTTCGTAGCGTGTGTGTATCAACGCCGTTGAATACAGCAAGAATATTACAGTTGTCTCTGATTACTTTTGGAATCTGAGTGTATCGTTGAGTGACATATATCACGTCGGTGTTTTTGTGCCTGCCTCTGGAAAATATCCTAGCTGGGTTTTTTTGATTGTCTAACATAACATCATCGTACACGACTAGATTGTTAACGTCGCCATCAATATCATCAATACCTGGTGCATCATTGATATCTGTAATAAACTCAATAACATTTTTTTCAGCGATTGCTGATGCATTCTCGTTAAAATCTTTCAACACCTCGTAGCATCGTTGATCATCTACGCTAGGGGCGATTAAATACAACTTATCCCACTTCATCCATCTCATTATTAAATTGAGTAACAATTGCGTCTTGCCGGATCCAGATGGTCCGATGATAATCATCCGGATCGAGTTTGGTAACGCTGCAACATGCTTAACTGGTTCTCTCGTTTTAGTCGCCGAAAAATCAATTATATTCATATCTCTATACATAAATTATGGATCTATATTGTGTGAAGTGTAGAGTGCGTACTGGCACAAATGATATGACAACCGTTACAACAAGAAATAACAGATCGGCGCTTACTGGTAAGTGTGTACAATGCGGTACAAAGAAATTTAGATTTATTTCTATTAGACCCGGGGATGCTTTAAAAAAAAGCGAGGAGGTGATATTGCAGCCAAGTTATCAAAACTCCCCGGAACACCGTGGGCAAAGTATCCAGGAGAAAAGCACCTCCCAGGATATAGCTACTGTGGCCCCGGAACACGATTAGATATCAGACTCGATGATCAAAATCAGCCCAAACCCGGTGAGTATCCAATAAACGCTATCGACGAAGCATGTCGGATACATGATATGGCTTATCGTAGCGGTGATTTGCAACAGCGTCATATCGCGGATGTAAAATTAATTCACGCGTTAAATGCTATTCCTGATAAATCATTCAAAGAAAAATTGGCTTCATGGTTGGTAAAATCGGCTATGAAAGGTAAATTAATGATTGGAAGCGGAGCTTCTCGCGCTGGTAATTGAAAGCGCTAGCGTTTATAATAACAACATGGAATCCATCTATTATTCTCCGAGAGGATACTGGAAGGGGAAGGCCACAATTGGTAAACTCGCAAGCGCTGCAAAGGTAACAAAGGCCGTTGCGGCTAATTGGTTATCCAAACAGGCTATATGGCAAATCTATCTACCGCCACCTAAACAAATCAACTTTTCGCGCTTTGATGTCAGCGTACCCAATGAAGTTCATCAGGCTGATATACTATTTCTGCCGCATGACAACGGTTACAAATACGCGCTAACCGTAGTTGATGTTGCGAGTCGATACAAACAAGCGGAGCCGTTAAAAACAAAGTCAGCAACTGAAGTAACCGGTGCGTTTGAGCGGATTTATCGAAGAGGTCCTCTGCGCTGGCCAAATCTATTACAAGTTGATCCTGGCAATGAATTTCGCGGTGCTGTTTTATCAGCGTTGAAACATCATAACGTCGCGGTACGACGAGGTCATACTGCGCTACATCGTGATCAGGCAATTGTTGAACGATTCAATCGGACTCTTGCTGAACGGTTATTTGGATATCAATACGCGAAGGAATTCATCCAAGAAAAACGATCTCGTGAATGGGTTAAAAGATTACTAGGCGTAATTGCAGCGTTAAATAACGAGATTACCCGAGCAATCAACATGAAGCCCAGCGACGCGATTAAAAAAAAGTATATACCCGTAAGATCAAAAATAGATAGCGTTTCCAAGCCGATTCTCGGCGATGTCACTGTTAGATATCTGTATGAACCAGGAGAGCTTGAAGGCGGTAAAAAAGAGCTACTGATCCTATTTGGAGTGTTACCACACATAACATATCAACGATAACACGATCAACTGGTAGACCACCGATCTATAGACTGGATTCAACTGCTCCTCAGCGCGGATTTACACGCGAGCAACTACAAGTGATACCTGACGATACTCAATTACCCCCGCATGGTCTTAACTAGCGCCGTTGCGTCTATTGCACTCAAGACAGGTCAACCTCACATTACCACGGATATGACCGAGACTGTTATCGATCCTGTCCACGGTAAATTGGCGAGCGTCTTTATCCGAATAACGCCAACTCATTATACAATTGCAACTCGCGCAGTGATTATTCTGTTGTTGTCGTAACGCAATTATTAATTCGGCATCAATATCAAAACGCCGCTGTTTTTTTTATCCTGTTGGCGGTAACCCGAGAGTTTTCTATCAATGACGCTTGCATCGATGATGTCATCGTTGTCACTGGCTTCGTCAATAACAATTCTTCGAAACTGATTTATCCTCCGTACTCGGGATACTGCAAGATAGACTAGATTTGACCATTCGATGCGATTATCAACTATCCAAACAATTGTATCCGTGATAGTCAATCCTTGCGAGGAATGTATTGTCGTTGCGTATCCTAGCGTCCACGGGGATTTATTAGCACGTAGCGCGTCCTCGACGACGCTGATATCGACGAGCACGATATCATTCAGCACGAGAATTTGTTTTTTTGTCCCCGACGCTGTCGGGCCTGGAATTTCAACTTCAATATTCTGCCGCCGTGTGTCCGCGGGTCTATAACATAACGGCACTGGACGCGTTGGAAACTTTTCCTTATGCAACGCAAACAACTTCCGCTGAAGTGTGTCTCTGACTATCTTTCTACTCGCTACAATCAAATCGTTTGGTCTCCATGTTTCCCAGAATTCATTTAACGGCGTTTCCGGAATCACCTCGCGGATTATTTCACACTGAATTCTATCCGGCTGTAATCTGATTAATTTTTTAACCCCGCGCAGTTGTTCATCAAGTGCCCGGTAATCAGTATCGGTTTCTTCATAATAGTCCACAAAACCCTTTAACCAATCATGTGGACCCTCGCCGACAAGTGGTGGTGGTTGGCCATGGTCGCCACACATGATCACCGCTGTATTCGCGCGCAGCAACCAATCAAGAAACATTTGTAAAACATCTAACGAAACAGTACATATCTCATCCCAAATGATAACCCCAGGAATAAATTTTTCACCCATTCGATCAGGAGTCCACTCACCGCCGCTGTATCGAAAAAAGCTGTGATAAGTAACAGCGTCAACATTTCGTTGTTTTATTTCTCGCGCTAGTCTATGGGTCGGTGTAAGCACGATTATACTTGCCCGCGTTCGAAATAATTCAATTGCCCGAGTCGTCTTTCCCGACCCGCCACAGCCGCTTAAATAAACTGTTTTGTGTCTACAAATTGGATCAGAACACGGTGGTGCATTAGACCATTCTGATAATTTATCACCGCGTAAGTAATTGTTTTCAACGGTGACATCTGCTGACGGGGAATAATCGCGTCGTATTTCATTTTTAATTCTCCATGTACCCCAACTCTCGTCCGGACTAGTAAACTCGGCTACGTTTTCCTTATACGCTACGTCAACATAAAACGAATCAACGGCTACTCTAACCGCGGTGTCGGGGAATCTATTTATCATCGAGAATAAATTGATAGCGGCGTAACCCAGCATAGACGCCCTCAAATGCGGGTATGCTGGGCTGTCTCCGTCGCTGTAGGTAACAACTGTACCCAACTTTGTTCCATTGGACAAGAAAGCTGTTTCGCAGTTCGCGTATCTATTTTTCGCCACTGCGTCCTTGATTACGAAATCATATTCTGCGTCATCTATAATCAGCCGTGAGCAATATCGTTTGTAGTCGTGGTTTTTTCCACCTTGTGTGAACTTACCAATTATTCTTCTACCGAGATCTTTTGCCTCGCGGTTTCGTTGGTTGAATATCCTCCTGGACCATTCGATGATATATTCCTCGTCGGCATCGATGTGTTTTTTGGACTCGTCAATTATGCTATCTAGACGCTCCGGTTCTGGTAACCAGACTTCAGTCTGCGCTCGGTATGATATAATCGCGTCACTGACAATCAACGATACAAGCATGCTACAATCAATCATGTACCGTAGCAGCGCTATTGGCAACCACTTCTTTTCAGCCATGTGTCTACCGATCCAAATATAGCAACAGCGATGAAGTCCTGCCGCGAACTCAAATGATACTATGCGAGCGAATCCGGTTAAATCAAAATCAGGCAGTGGTCCATTAATAGCAACACGAGTCATTTCATGTCTGGGGTGTCCAAATCGTTTGAAATACTCAGCGGCGGATCCATACCCGAGAAAACTCGCTGGATAACAGGCAACCATATCAACGGAAATCATAGCGTCGCGGTTGTATTCAGTGTTCCATAGTCCACCGTGATAGTATTCCAAACAACTGGATTGTACATCCGGTAGAAATTCCTTGCGCGTTGGACTCCACGCATTTTTCCTCGCTGCAACATGAGCCGCAACCGATGGAATCGTAAAACAATTTGTTAGCAGTTGTTCATCATGCTCTTCAAATTCTATGGCGGTTTTTTTCATCCTGTTGTAAAACGCTTCAGTGCGATATAATTCGCCGTTTGGTCTTACAAACTGATCAAAGGTATCAGCGCTGCGAAGTAACCACACTGATACAGGGTCGTTTTTACACAAATAAGCGATAGCATCAAATAGTTTCCTCTCCGCGAGAAACCCGTTCTCTTCCAGGAATTCCCCCGGGATATACTTTACCGTTCTATCCCGTGGAAACACTGTGATCGCGGGCGTCCACGCGTGTTCGTTATGATCAATAATTTTGATTGGGGATCCATTTGATTTGTACTTCGATTCGTATAATACTTCACCGGTTATCGTTGTAACGGTTATTGGAAATCTCAACGACGTTTCTAATCTCGCTATGTCGCTGATGGTTGCTCCACGCTCGCGCACTGTCTCCTCCCACCGGTTGATTTTGCTACGTCGTAAATCAGTCAACTTGTTTCCTCGACACGCATTTGTAAAATGCTCTGTTACTCGTTCTGCTACACAATTTATCCCCGTTGACTGTTTCATCGGCGCTAGTTTTCCGATATCAGGTTTCTTATTTAACGGGTATATTCCATAAACAACTGCTGTTTCAGGATACGCTCGTTCATAGTATGGTCTGTCAATTCCGGTTAACAACCCCGGCTTGGAGTCGCGGCTAACAATGACTGTTTTCTTTTCGCTGAGAACTGGTTCAAATTTATCACGTATGATCCAATCACCTGATTCCACCCGGACAATGAATTTTACTCTGAAGAAATACCTTTTACCGTCAAGTTGTGATATTATCGTTGCTGCGCGGTTGTCGTTCATGGTAGCATCAACAACGCCATCAATTCGAAATGTTGACCAACTATGAGATGCACCATCACGCTTGAATTCATCGATACAATCGCGTATTTTACTCAACAGGGTTCTATCGTTTATTAACGCTTTTGGTGTGTCCTTGAGGACTCTATCGAAATTGAACTTAATATTTTTCCGGGGCTTAATTGCTGCTAATCTCTCGAACTCATCCATATAATTAAAACAAGTATTTAAATGAAAGAATATAGTATAATGAATCACTGTAAATGGTTGATGATTGGGTCGACAACCCCGTGCAATAAATCATGTAGAGGTGAATTCTGCGGGTACCATTTACAAAGCGTTCGTAATGGTTCTCTTGGTCCCCTCCCGTGCTTGGTTTGCCACGTCGGTGTAAGAGGAAAATCGCAGTTGTGTATTAATTGTGGCGGAAAGCGATACAGGGAACTAAAACGCTATTATGACAAGCGAATTAAAAACGCCGTCATTGACCCCACCGCTGACTTCGTCATCAAAACCCCCCAAGACTACGTTGAAAGATTTATAATTAAACCAAATAATAAATTAGACAAATAGTATTATTATACAAATGGACCAAGAATTTCAGCCGCATCCTGTGCTCGTCAATTACGAGGCATCTCGCGACGGCATTGTTAGAAACCGCAAACTGAAGAAGCCGGTTGGTACCGTAAGTAATCAGGGGTATCTGGTGTTTGGTGCCGGAAAGAAGAAGTACCAAGTTCATAGGGCGGTATTTGAGGTATTCAACGGATTAATCGAAAATGGACTTGTGATTGATCATATTAATAATAATAAGACTGATAATTCTCTTATAAACTTGCAAGCTGTCTCGCAGAGTCAAAATACCAAAAAAGGCCAAACCGGTAAATACCCAGAGAAAGCAAAACCCGTAAAGTCATTTGATACAACAACTCACGAGGAAAAAATATTTCAGTCGATGAATGAAGCCAGTAGATACTTTGACATTTGTATCGCCTCAATACGAAAAGTAGCAGAACGAGTATATCAAACAGCAATCTCAAAAAAGACCGGGCATAGAATTCGATTTTCATATGTAGATACGAAGTCACCGGCGCCTATGGCGCTGACGAAGTCGCCATGACAATAAATTGTCCATTCCAGAAGAAAACGAATTATTAAACACCTTCGGAATTGATACGCGGGGGTTTCATTTTTTTTTTATTTAAAAACAAGATGTTTTATAGGAATAATGAATATCGAAGACATCAATAATATATTAGCCGAGATTTCAAAATTAAAAAATCAAGGAATTGAATTATCTGATGGTCTCGACAGTGAAAAAATATTATCCGATTATGAAATTATTAACGAGCAATCAAAACGGGGGCGTTTTACCCTGGCCCGCGAGTACTTTTTTGTAAAACGATTACAACATACGATTAATGAAAACTTGTACCACAATGACGCAAATGCATTCAGTGGACTATTTACTGCCGTTGAAATAATACGAAAAAAACTCGGACGTGTTTATGAACGACGCCGGGAGATTTCTAGCAAGATCAAAAACATTAGAAGGATTATAGACGAAAACTCCGGCGAGAAATTAGAAATTGCTTCGCAATTGCAATAATGGTAGGCGAATCACTTACTACTCGGCTAGCCAGAGAGCGGCTAGCGGCGCTTAAAAAGTTCATACCGTTACGAGACAGGGTCCGAGAGCAACTTCAAACGCGGCAGCAACTACAAACCGATTTTACTGTTGGAAGCGAACAACTCTTTGCCCCGGTAACTAAAGCGACCAAAGATGTTACGGCGGCAACTGTACCCGTCCTCGATGCGCTTGAAAAGATAGCGGCTCAGACCGAACAAACAAAAAGGTCTTTAGAAACACTAGCGGCTGCTACAACACGGAGGCCACCACCACTCGCTATAACCGAACCACAAGAACCTTATGTTACAATGGCCGACGAGGAAGAACTAGGCGCCACCGCAAGAGAACCAGAAGAAGAAATACCAGAAGAAGAAATACCGGAAGAAGAAATACCAGAAGAAGAAAAAGAGAGGAGTATACCCCGTAATGTACTTAAGAAGAGCACAAGGGATCAAATTAGAGGCTTCAGCAAGGAGGGGGAAGAATTAATTGATTTTACTGTCTCCAATTTTGCTAAGAGCATACGAGATAAGGAGCATATCAATGGCGGTTACGAGAAAAATATAAAGTCGTTAAAGGATTGGACAAGAATGGTGCATTTAGCGAGGATACACAGGGACGAAATACCACGTGGTGGTGGTCCCGATTACGACGCATTCCACAAGAAAGTTGAAAAAAGGGTAAAACAAAAAAAAGGAAAAGGATACTCTGTTGGTAAAGAATCCTACGGCGTTACCTGTCCTAACAGTGTTCTCAGTGATATATCACGGCTAGAGGTACTAATCGGAGGAAAACGAGCCGGAAATAACTCTCCGGAAATAATCAATGAGGCCGCTGATATTTGCAAGCGGTTATTTGCAGGCGGTATTATGGACATTAATGCATATCGAACGCTCATAGACGAACTCGTGGATGATTAAAAAAAATTATAAAATTATAAAATTATCGTTTTTGTTAATTTTTAACCGTTTTTTGACTGTTTTTGGCCATTTTTTGACTGTTTTTGGCCATTTTTTGACTGTTTTTGGCCATTTTTTGGGGGCAAAAACCCAAGGAAATCATTTAGAGAAAATCGATGTTTTTCTGAAAAATCGAGAAAAAAACGACTATAGGCAACAAAAAACGACCAAAAATGACTAAAAATCAAGAAAAAACCAGAAAAAAACCGGATTTTTATCGAGGGCAAAAACCCAAGGAAATTTTGATAAAATTTATTCCGGTTTTCCACACGGCGGTGGGGGGGGGGGGGTAATCAATCACTGGTGATCACAATCACTAATTGGAAAACTGGTGTTTTTATAATAAAGATGATCATACACTACAACCACGATAAACCAGTACTCGTCTACGTGGTAAACTCGCGATTGCCTGTTTACCGCGCGTACTATGGAGATGGTCTCGGTAGCACCATTGCGGGGTTATTTACAAGAATGGCTCCAAAAGTAGCGCCGTTAGCCAAACAATTAGGAATGAAGGCTATTGATGTTATTCGTGATAAGGGTATTAATGCTATTGGAGACGTTGCCGGAAAGGCGCTTTCTGCAGCAAAGGACAAACTAATGTCGTTGGTGAAATCCAAGAGATTTTCAAGAAAAAAACAGAAACCACCGGTGATGCCATCAACGACGGTGATGCCTGCAAATGTCAGTAAAGTAATAAATAACGCCGTGGAAGAAAAACTAGAGTCGTTGGCGGCTCAGTCATCCACCAACGCGCCCATAAACGCAATAGCGGGAGAGTGGTCTTAAACAGAATTCAAAGAAAATCGCAATTGAAAACATCAACATGATAAATAATAAAATGTTTGCGTGAACCGCTGATCCCGCGTTTGATATGGATGCCCCAGTGCGCAGGGATGATTCTGTCCGCGATTATCAATATTATTCTTATTATGCAGCGCAACCTGACCTACGATCGCGAATTGAACTTCAAGTCCAAGATACCAGTAGATACTTTCTGCCATGTGAAGCGTTTATCGAAATTGAGGGAGAACTCGTGACAAATGCCGCCGATAATGCACCATACGCAGATAACGATCGTGTTCGAGTTGGCTTCGTTAACAACGGTATCATGGCGTTATTTGAGAGCGCCAGATATCTTATTGACGGGCGAGAAATTGAATCAATAGAACGCGAGGTTGATGTTGCAACGACGATAATTGGGTTAGCGAGATACTCGGACGATTATACGAGATCGACGGGCCCATCTATGATGTTTGCGAAGGACACCACCGATAACGCTGATCATCTTCAATACGTTAACGTGCTGGTGGAAAGAGATACCGCAGTTGACCCACAGGCTGAAGCAAATAACCCAGACCGCAGAGCAAGACCAGACGCTAATTTCACTGTTATAAAAAGTCTTAACGATAATTACAATATGGGATTCGCAGCACGAGTAACAATGTTGCAAAGACCACGCCGACAGTTTTCATGCGCGATTCCACTCCATCACATATTTGGATTCTGCAGAAATGTCAGGAGGGTTATCTATGGGGCTAAGCATACAATCGCGCTGACGCGAAGGGGCGATGATAACAATGCAATATGGCATGCTGCTGGCGTCGCTGCCGGTAAAGTCATTTTAACTAAAATGGCATTGTGGATGCCGGTGCTGACTCCATCAGTTACCACGGAAGCACGATTGTTAGCATTTATGGAACAGGGAGGAAAATCGTTGTTGAGTTGGCTAGCGGTAACAACTGATGCTAAAGAGGATAACGTCGCCGATACGTTTACATGGCACCTGGCATCAAAACAGGGTGTTTCAGCCCCGCGTCATATTTTTATAGCGCTACAGAATAGGGAACGATTGGGCAGTCAAGAACGCAGCCATATGATATTTGATAAATTAGGAGTCAGGGATGTTTCGCTGAGAATAAACGGACAACAGGAACCATCCGAGGATATACAGCTTAATTACGGCGACAACCATGTCGCACGTGTGTATCATCGATTGCTGTCATACATGGGTCGTGATCAAAACGTCGACACCGGTTTGCAAATATCACAACTTGATTTTAAAAAGCTGTATCCGATTTATTATTTTTCGTTGGAACATCTTGATTTAACGAGACAATCCGTCGTTGATATACACTTCCGAGCTCGTATAGACCCGGCTTGTGTTAATTATAGAGCGGTTGCTGTCATTCTCAGCGATAAATCAATGCTGCTAGAAGGCGTTGGTGGACGAATGAGAATCGTTGATGCACCAGTGGAAAACATGTAATTGAAAGCACAAACACGTTTACAATAAAATGTCGTATAGTGTCGTCAGTGTAGAGTTGACTGATGGTCAAGTCAAGAAATTACGATCAAAGTCGGCTAAACAGTGCGGGACCACAATAACGCTGAAGCCGTCACAGATGGCGGGTGGTAATCATAAGATATCGTTGACGGCGCGTCAAATAAAACATTTCAATAATGCGATGAAGAATAAAAAGGGTGTTCAAATAGATTTTTCGGCCGCAGCGATTAAAAACATGGAAAAGACCGGCGGGATATTTCCGTTGTTAGCTGCGATTCCAGCGTTGATTGCCGCGGCCGCACCAGCAGTGGCGAAGGCGGCGGCGTTAGGAGCCGTTGGTACCGCGGCGGGGATGGCATTGAAGAAGGCAACCGGGAAAGGCTATAAAAAAAAAACGATCCGTGGCCGGAAAGGGTCTAAGACTACCGGGAACCCCGTATTCATGGTACTCGGGAAAGGGTCTAAGACTACCGGGGACCGTTTAATGACCCCCATGTCTAATTTTGATTTAATAGACGCCGCAAACGCGCTAGCGATAAAAAACTTCAGAGGTGTTTTTATGAGGGATCAATTACCGGCGGCACCAAGGAATATTGAAACCGGCATAATTAACCTCGATGGGTCCTCCGGAGCGGGAACTCATTGGGTTGCATACGCGATTGATCCGCGTGCGATCGTCTATTCTGATTCATACGGGTTAGCTCCGCCAAAAGAGTTTATGCGGTATATCCGGGCGTGTTCAGCCCGGGTTTTTTATTCCACGTTGCCAACACAGCAGTTAAGCGACCCGCCGATATGCGGCCGTGAGGTATTAAACGTACTCGCGGCGATTTCATCATCGCGAAAACCACCTCATGTAGTTGTAAACGAATACACTAGTGGGGTCGTAGAGGCCCGGCGGGTTAATTAGAAACGCCGTTTTTTTTTACAATAACGATGATTGATATTTGGGGACGACCGGTTTCGGCGCTGAAGGAATCCACGGAAACGCTCGCCACCGATGACATAAAAAAACTAATCGAGGATGAAATCGCCGATACGTTGAATTTAACCAGTGTTGACCCAGGTGAAATAGTCGTATTTCAAGACCGCCAGGGTAAATTGAAATCCAGTAATGTGTCGCTGGATGATGTTTTAACACGACAGCGTGATGCCGCCGAGGACACTATCGCGTTGTATACCGGCGACGGACGACTCAAACCGGGTGAACATATATCGGCGGTAACATTAGTCAAAGACGGTTTTATAAGGTTGGATAGATCGGTGACCGAACTCGACGCGCAGGTGAAAAAATCTGCCACCGAGGTGAAAAAATCTATCACCGATATACAGCTCACTACCGCTAGTTTTTTCGGGACCCCGACGGTAACCGAACCGAATATTACAACAATAAGGAATACTATTTTGGATTTTGCAACGCTGTCGGGCCAATTTTGCACGTTGCGAAAAAATGTTAACAGGATCGATGACAACTTTGATAAATTCTTTGGTAAAAAAAATACCAAGCTGGATGAGATTACAACAACTATAAATGATATCACTGCGTATGGACAGGAAATAAAAACAATCAAAACTGATGTTGCAACAAACAAAAGGAGTGTAGACGCGCATGAACGGGAAATAGAAATAATCGGCGCTAATGTTGCAACGATCATAAATAATGTAGACTCGCATGGACGGAAAATAGAAACAATCAAAACTGATGTTACAATGATCATAAATAATATGAGCGCGCATACACAGGAAATAGGAACAATCAAAACTGATATTGAAGCGAACAAAAAGGGTGTAGACGTGTATAGAGGGGAAATAGGAACGATCAAAACTGATGTTGCAACGAGCAAAAGAAATATAGACGTGTATGGACAGGAAATAAAAACAATCAAAACTGATGTTGCATCGAACAAAAGGAATATAGACGCGCATACAGGGGAAATAGAAACAATCGAACTTGATGTTGCAGCGAACAAAAGAAATATAGACGCGCATACAGAGGAAATAGAAACGATCAAAACTGATATTGTAGCGAATAAAAAAAGTATAGACGTGCATGAACAGAGAATAGGAACGATCAAAACTGATATTGTGGCGAACAAGAATAATATAGACGCGCATGAATGGAGAATAGAAACAGTCAAAACTGATGTTGCAGCGAACAAAAAAGATGTGGACGCGCATACACGGGAAATAGATACACTCATTACTAAGGTTGCAGCGAACAAAAAAGATGTGGACGCGCATACACGGGAAATAGATACACTCATTACTAAGGTTGCAGCGAACAAAAAAGATGTGGACGCGCATACACGGGAAATAGATACACTCATTACTAAGGTTGCAGCGAACAAAAAAATGTGGACGCGCATATACAGGAAATAGATATACTCATTACTAGGGTTGCAGCGAACAAGAATAATATAGACGCGAATTTGCGGAGAATAGAAATAATCGGAACTGATGTTGAAGCGATTAAAGACGGACTACCGAGAGTAGCAGAGCAATTCGAAAAAATAAAAATCCCTCATGAGAACATCATCAACACAGTATACACAATTCGGCATGGATCATTCGATTGGACTCCTACACAGAATACAGTAAATACTACCGCAACTGTTAAGGGCATTTATCGATTGACACTGGTTTCAATGATGCAGTTTAATATATTATCGTCGAGTTCATCCGGGTTTAACAATACAATATCAACAATTATAGACAAGAACGCAACTGAACAGTTTACAATTTATGCCGTTGATGGAAATTTAGCCCGGGCAAACATCACATGGTATGTGGAATTTGTAGCGAATCTAAGTAATTAAAAACACTAGCTCTTTTAGAATAAAATGACCACCAAGGTAATTGAATCAGAGGTATCACCGACGTCACATCAATATCGATTCGATACCGCAAAAGAATTCTCCGCGAACTTAAAAACGCTTTCCGAACAATACCGTGCAAAAATAAAAAAATACCGTCGTAAAATAACCGCCATAGAGGCGGTCGTGTACTCGGTGTCGGGTATAGTAGCTGGCACCGGTGTTATTTTATTCACGGTGACCACGATAGCCCCGATCGCTGTTCCAATCGCTGTCTCCGCGATGACAACAGTTGCTGGAGTCGCCAACGCAATCACTAGAAAGATATCATCGTGTTTTCAGAAAAAACTCAACGAGTATACAGTAAAACATCAAATAGTATCCGACGCATACTCGAAATTATCCGGGTTGATCTCGTTATCGATTGATAATTTGTTCGTATCCGATGTTGAATTCTCCACGATGGTCCAGTTGTATAGCTCCGCGATGTCAAAAATCGAGGATTTTTAACTGGAAGCCGGAACCACCTGGTTGCTGAAATTAGACACTAAAGACAACGAATAATAATAATGTCGCTGAACCCCGAAGGGTCTTAATTACTTCAGCGGATCGCGGAGAATACCACTCCGGTACAAACAAATATGATATCGATAACGTAAACGAAACCCGAATTCAGTGTGAACTTCCCATCGCCGGTTCCAGTAAAGGAAATAGCGCTGGCAAAATTGCGAATATATCACAGTTGGCCTAATATTCGAGCGGACGCATTTAATGGACAACAACCTAATAACTCGCTGGTTTTTGCACGGACAAATAAACCCGATGGGACCCCAGACTGGGAGGAGGTTACAATACCAACTGGGTCATACCAAATAGAACAAATCAATAAGGAATTTCAACGCAGGATAAAATCGATCACAGGAAAAGAATCAAAAATCGCTATTACGGTTCATGAACCGACGTTATCGTCGACGATTGAAATAAGCACACCGGGGTATATGGTTGATATTTATAACAGTTCAATAAGAACCATACTAGGATGGCCTAAGAATCCACCCGCGGACGCCCCCCCCCCCCCCATCAACTATCCTCAGATACGATAACGGAGATGGTGGTAGGCATATTGCTCCATACAACGTAAATATTGCATCGGTGATAGCGATTAATCTAGTGTGCGATGTTATCGAAGGGAGTTACCAGGTGGATACCAAGCAATCAAATCAAGCTCAACAGGGGTATATCCTTTATTCGTTTTCACCAACAGCCCCTCCGGGATTTTTGATCATTGAGAGTCCGATTAATCCGGTCTATATGCGATGCCATGATCGGTTTTTAACGAGAATTAATTTTAGAATTACCGATCAGTCAAATAACCTAATTGACCTACAAGAGGAGGAGTTAGTGATCACTCTGTTTGTAAGATCATAGCAGCAGGGGGGGCGATGACATCGACGCGGTCGTCGCTGTGTTTACCGGACGCTGACGACGCTGGGATCGGCGCGCAGAAGGTGTTAATTAAACCAAATGACGATTGGACGATCCCCCAACGTCGTCGTCGTTTTTTTTTTTTACCAGCGCTGACTACACCGGATCCGTTGAGTGCAGAAAGTATTAATTAAGCCAAATAACGATTGGACAAAATGTCGGATTCGGCCCCCCCCCCCCCCTGCTGCTGTGGTGCTACGTTTTGTGGGACGAGATTATCAATGGATTGAGGAAGTAACGACGGAAAGATAGGCAAACTGAATTAGTGTTTCGAAATGAGAGTGAGAACGATGGAATGATACACTGTTTACTTGTTGGCATGTTTAATTCAAGCAATGCTTATTCCTTTCGTGATGTATTTGAAGCCGATGGATAGATGGATCGATAACTAGATGTTAATTTCTTACTTTAAATATAAAGTACTTGGTGTTTCAGTATATACACACAAGAAAGCTTTTAACAAAAAAAGGAGTACCAGCTAGCGTGGAAAAGGGGTGGAATCTGGTTCAATCGTTACCGCGAGTAAATATGGTCAAATGATTATACATGTATGTTATTAAAGAACATATGCAATGAAGGCAACCCCACCCAACCTCCATTTTTATGAATATCATCAAAGAAATAACTCTTATTAAAGAAGAAAATAGCAAACGTGGAGACATGTAGGAAAATTACCATCAACGTTGTGTTGCCTCAGGATATAAAGTTTATCAGACACGTTCTTATACCATTTCTCTGCCTTTTCGGCAAACTCTCTTTCCAGCTGGGTACGAACTTGCATCACAGACAACCAGAATGGAACGTCTCTAAGAAACAAGAAGAACGACACATTTGCTCTGTTGTAATTTTACTAGCTTAGGCTGACACAATAAATACCATGATTTATGCAGAGATATGCCTAACACAAAGAAGGAAATATAATTACTGCTAATGTAACAAAGGTACCAAACAGTCCACTAAAATAACTGACTGAATTGCTAACTAGATGCTAAGTGATTATTTGAGTGGATGTATGGACTGGCCTGCAGATTTTCGAACTGGGTGCAGGGACTGACTGACTGACTGATAACTGTAACTGACTACATGACAGTGAGTATGCCTGGATGACATGCAGTATGCGTGGACAAATAAACTGGCTGAATAAGTAACTAACTAAACTAAGTAACTAAGTAACTAACTAGCTAAATAAATAAATAAATAAATAAATGATAAGGTGGTAGGACTGGACCAAAATAGATTAATAGTTTATTTCAATCAATAAGATAGATTACAACTCACAATGTATGTACCTATAAACCTATTTTCCTTGTTAAATACCCATCTAACCTATCGGCCTCGCTATCGATGTATTTATTTCCCATTCACGACCTTTATTTTGCAAAACATTTATATATTAGCCGCATACAAATTATGGGTATGGTCATGTCAACTCGGATATGAACTCACTGAAGGAATGCCGGTCTGTTTCACGATATCCTTAAGCATGGATACTCGTTTAGTAAATTGTATACAATAATCTGTAACTGAAACCGATATCGCAATCTACGTTATACTTTTATCGTTTAACGATATATTTCAAACAAAGCAAGGCATTTAAAACAAAGCAAACGTGGCAATGGTACTTACGATAATACATCGTAGCTATCCCCAAGTCCATTAAATAGCTTTAGATCTACCATTTTATCGAAATTTAACACTGTCTGAAACAACGCGTGTTAAATACGAGAACGG
Organism: Sinohyriopsis cumingii; assembly: GCA_028554795.2. NCBI lineage: Eukaryota > Metazoa > Mollusca > Bivalvia > Unionida > Unionidae > Sinohyriopsis > Sinohyriopsis cumingii. Next base: position 189,730 of record JAPYKE020000021.1, read on the forward strand.
CGCTAGACTAACACTGACAACGTCCCATGCCAACCAGCAGATGACGTCGAGAATGTAGTGACGTCAACAGTTGCTTAGAATTTCGAAGTTCTTTAGAACAGACACTAAGAAAACTTTCGACCGCGGTATTTCTGAACTTAACGTGGTATAGTACAATTATATTAGCGACCAACAATTCAATGTTCTTGGGCAGGGGACTGACACTTTCCGTCTCTTAATACTGGAAATTGTCTTGATATTTGATATACATGTCAATTGTTGAATATGTTTAAATCTTAAAGCAGTACATAAAGAGGAATAATTAGGCTAACGTTTTAGCAGATACCGTTAAAGAGACCCTTTTGACATTAGAGAACGTATTGCTCAAAGTCGGAACCGTTGATAATGAAGAATACAATTTATTAGCTATACTATTGATGTAGGCAGAACAACTGAGTTGGATGCCAACCCTGGAAAAAATATGTGTCAGAGAGGGCAGGCAAATACAAAACACACATGCTTACCAACCGAGAAAATATTTAGTCGACTTGAAAAAAAAATGATCTAACGTTCAAGCAGAAAACAAACGCGCTCCTGAAAATATCAGGATCAATCGAAGCAATACAAAGAAAACGTAAACTTAACACATTCACATACACTAGTAAATAACTAAAACAGGGCATTCGGCGTTTTTTTTTTCTTCTTCGGGTGTGTGTGTTTTCGTTCCTTCTTTTTATCCGAATTTTTCCGGAAATTTAGATTTGGCCCGATTATGTTTCACACCATTTTGTTTTTCGCTGCGTTGGCATACTTGACACGTGTCAAAGATGTGATCACAAATTTTAAAGAATAATTTGTGACATATATAACCGTTTTGTAAAAAGATAATTATTGAAAACTCTTTGTCACGAATAACGAAAGGACGCATATAATGCTGATATCTCCGATTAGGACTCACAGTACTAATTCATTTTCCAGAGTAAAAATATGCAAACCCCATGATATTAAAAATAAAATAACTTAAATTGTTTTAGTGTTCATGATCAAACCTATATTTTTTAGTATAGATGAAACCCGGATGTCAGCTTCTGTGTAGAGGAAAGGATATGAGGCGCGGCATTTTCTGGACCTGCATCTGATCTGTTTGAAACATGTACTTTCAATTCCGCACCAAAGTGTCAGGAGCGAATTTTAGTAATGAGTGTTACAAACTCAAGACTGTTAAAGGACTAAACTTCCAACAATAAAAATTGTCTCTAATTTTTTCACTTACAACTAGGGTAAGTGCTCAAAAGATTCTTTTTCCTACAACATAACTTACATTATTAACCAATCATGGTCAGCCTAACCCATATATATTTATTTTAGGTTCACCCATTTCCAAGCTGCTTCCCATTTTTCCATATCATTAGTACCGCGTGTCCTTTATCTGGTATCTATTCTGCAACAATGATCGAAGAAAAGCAGTCTAAAAGCAAGCCTAGCCTATTTACAACTTACGGAAAAGTAGTATCTTTAATAATGTAATAACATATTGGCCTTAGAAATTTCCTTTAATATTGAGAACCCTTTACATAACGTCACGTTGGTTACCTTAGCAACTTAATATGAGAGAAGTAATTGGGTAATCAAATCAATCTGAAAAAGAAGAAGAAAGGACAAGCCAAGTCAGATGAGTGTGTGTGTGTGTGGGGGGGGGGGAGGGAAATGGGCAGACATACAGGTACATATGTAGGTAGGTAGGCAGGCAGGCAGGCAGGCAGATGGACAGACAGACAGACAGATAGATAGATAGATAGATAGATAGATAGATAGATAGATAGAGAGATAGATAGATTTTGAATTGGATATGTAATATAGCTTTAACATGTTTTCAGTTCCTATCACTAACTGTTACTGCTGAGCGCCAAGCGATATGTATTTGGTATGACTCGGCCGGGAACCGAACCCGCGATAAAGAGAGAGAGAGAGAGAGAGAGAGAGAGAGAGAGAGAAAAGATGATAAATGTGGAAATATCACTTGTGATTGTGAATTAGATCTGACTTATGAAATAAGGCAAATTGAAATCCAGACATTGATTGCACCAAATAGAAAACGTGTTTATTTCGCATAACACAAACTGTTAAACGAATACGGGTTATTCGGATAGGTAAAAAAATTGAATCAATATATTTATAGTAGTAAACACATATTGATAAACAACAATGAAGGACACTTCACTTTGCGGTGGGTATTATTTAATGGAATATTATCAAATTATCAGAATCTAAAAAAATGTACGTACAAGTATTGCATACATAATACCTTAACAAAACAAGTAAACACAGTGCATACCTTGTATACATTTATGGATTTGAATAGGGGCATGACAACGTAATATGCGTAATAAAATTAGGTGTAAAAAGTCTCTGTACTGAAGTGCTCCAAGAAAAAAAAACATTCGAAAACCATATAAAATTAAAATGAAGCTACAACAAAATTATTAAAACAGACAAAACAAACAACTAAAAAAAAAAAAGAAAACTGAAATTTGATGCTAAAATTTCTGTTCCAGTTACTATTGTAATACTCCATAGGGGTCTTTTTACATAGCGAATTCAATGCTAGCGTGAATCCCGCCAAAAGGCATTTTCCCCCCTGATCTCCAAGGATTTCTGTTCGTCGGTCGGTTACTGGTATAAACGATACAAATTGTACAAACCCAGATGGGCGGAGCTTAAGGACTGGCGGTACTTTTTCAACTCCAATAGTAAACATATGTAAACACTATCATATTCAAAATTCAATAACTTAAAATTTCTGGGTGCTGATGATGAGACCTATAATTATCCATGCACATCTAACCTTGGTGCAAGCTTATATGTGGGGAACACAATATGAGCCACGGCATTTTGTTTGTCTACATGTGCACGAAACAGTATTGAGTACTCCTGAGTCAAGCCTGTACAAATACTAAAATTGCATCAGTAGAAATATTTCTATCTTTTTTGAAAAAAAATTACATCTAGGATAAGCTATTTTAAGATATTTTTACTAAAATTTTAATTTTCTTTATGGCATCACGGTACCAATTGTTTTTCCATATACCTCAATGTTAATGTTTTGTGAAATAAATATACTTTCTGTCCAACTTGGGCATGCATGTCACACACTGTCATATAGAACACTGCTAGATTGTCAATTTGACAATGATATAACCAGTTACTCCATTGCATTTAAGAGAGATAACTCTACTGGAACTAGACATGGGTAAGAGTTATCTAGTCACAACAGGCACATTTTCAGCCATGTGTACCATATTTTAAAAAAAATCATAAAAGATACAAAATATGACCTAGATAGAAATTAACACAAACTCACATGTTGCCAAGAGGCTCAACTTTTTTTTAAAGCCAAACAGAAAGTACAACTCTTACATAATGCACCAATTACAGCTAGTGTTGTTCTTTAAACACCTTAAGCTCCGCCCACCTGGACTTGCGCAATTGGTACCGTTATACCATTATTAAACAGTTATGGACCACCAAACCCGTAAATACTCTATTATTTCTTCACCCATTTCTATAGTTCTTCCGTACAATTAGTACCGTGTGTCCTTTAGGTGTACGGAACAGTGTGTTCAGAAATAAACTACAAAATTAGCTGTGATTGGGGCAACATGTAAGAGTTGTACTTCCTGTTAGGATTTTATTTTATTTTTTAAAAATGAGCCTCCTGGTAACATGTGAAATTATGACAATTTATATCTAGATTATGTGTTGTATTTTTATGATTTAAAAAAAATAATTGTAGTACACATAACTGAAAATGCTTCAGCTGTGACTAGATAACTCTTACCCCTGTCTAGTTTCAGCAGAGTTATCTCTCTTAATTGCAATTGGGTGCCTGGTTTTGTCCCTGTCAAATTGTCAATCTAACATTTTTCTCTATGACAGTGTGTGACATGCATACTGAGGTCGGATAGAAAATATATTTATTTCACAAAACATTAGCATTGAAGTCTATGGAGAAACAATTGGTACCGAAATACCTGCTGTGACAATTGGAACATTGGTCAGTTACTTCCCCCTGATGTGATAAGGTGGCGCTTTAGTCAGGTAAACCCCTTCAATTCCGGTTTACTTCGTCTATGCTGAACCCATACTCGTGACTGTCTGAAAAATGCTTGTCGTGCCTCAGTGAAAAAGCCTATTACCTGTACTAGCCACATTTCTATTAAGATGGTTGGTCAAATGCATCAGTCGCACAATGAACGTGGTGTTCGTTATGGTGAGTACGTTATGACTTGGGCACATTTTGGTATTCATACATACGTACGTTTTGACTCTGTCAAGTTAATTTAGACTTGGGTATGTATTGAGTGTAATTCTCTGGCCAGAGTCGGCATTCATGTATTGGAAAACTTTACTAAGTGCTTTCTTTACTCTCATTAGTCATATAATGACCATGTGTAAATCTCTTCGGTTTCAGGTCAAATCTCCACAGTCCAGGATGCAACGAATCTGAATTCATTAATCAGAAAGACTATTGCTGATGGAAGAAACCAAACAACATCAACAACAAGAAAAACCAAACAACAAACAAAAAACCGAACAACAAACAGCAAATACTCAATTGTGACATTCGTAATTAAAGGTACTCCAAGAGTTTCGACGTGAAGGAGAACATGCAGTTATACGTAGCTGAAAAGACATTGATGTCTGAAGTTTCTGATTAAATCATGTATGGCTTGAAAGAGCACGAGAGACTAGATGGAAATGAAAAGCCATTCAAGTGTGAAGTTTGTGACACCGTTCAGCCACAGGTCCACGGTGATTTTCCTTATGAGGGTACATACTGGAGTGAAACCATTCAAATGTGAAGTATGTACTAACATGTTTTGAAGGAGGTCAGACTTGAATGCCCACGTGATGATGCATATTGGAGAAAACAACATTCGTTTGTGAAGTTTGTGATAAACTGTTTAGAGATAATGCCATAGTGAAGAAGCACACAAGAATACAATGTGGAGGAAAACCATTCAAGTGTGAAGTATGTCCTAACCTGTTTTGTAGGAGTTCAGACTTGAATGCCCACATGATGATACATATTGGAGAAAACAACATTCATTTGTGAAGTTTGTGATAAACTGTTTCGAGATAATGCCATAGTGAAGAAGCACATGAGAACACACTGCAGAGGAAAACCATTCAAATGTGAAGTATGTACTAACCTGTTTTGTAGGAGTTCAGACTTGAATGCCCACATGATGATGTATATTGGAGAAAACAACATCCATTTGTGAAGTTTGTGATAAACTGTTTAGAGATAATGCCATAGTGAAGAAGTACACAAGAATACAGTGTGGAGGAAAACCATTCAAATGTGAGGCTAGTGATAATATGCTTAGTGAAAGTGATGAGTTTTGGGTGAACTTGAAGATACATACAGGAGAAAAAACATTCAGTTGTGAAGTTTGCAATGAATTGTTTAGTAGGCATTTAAAGTTGAAAGAACGCACGAGGTTACATACTGGAGAAAAGCCATTCAAATGTGAAGTTTGCTATGAAATCTGCATCAATTGTTCAAAGATGAAAGAGCACTGGAGTGTACATACTGGAGACAAAATATTCTTCCAGTGTGAAGTTTATGACAAACTGTTTAACCACCGTTTTAGCATCAATGCTCATAAGAGGTTATATACTAAAGAAAAGCATTCAAGTGTGAAATTTGCAATAAAATATTCAGTGAGGTTACAACCTGAACAGGCACGTTCAGATACTTACTGGAGAAAAACCATTTAAATTTGAAGTTTGTAAAATAATGTTTAGCCAGAGTACTAGTGTTACCAGACATATGAAAATGTATAAAGGAGTAAAAACATTTATATGCAGTGTTTGTGATATAATGTTTAGAGTGGTGATTCAATGAAGGACATGTAATACATACTGGAGAGAAACCATTCAAGTGTGAAGTTTTTTAGAATTGATCATTTCAAGAAGATCAAAATGACACATGTCATGAAAGCAGACAAGCATACATATGATACAATTGTGATAAAATGTTTGGGCAGTGTCCTCACATGGTCCAGATAAAACTCTGACATACAGAATTGATGACAAAAGTTTCCCCTCACCTCATCCGATGAATAAATTGATCTTTTGAACACTTATTTAAGTAAGTGTAGCCAGTCTTAGAAATTGTAACTAAATGCACCCAGGAGTAAGTTTTCAGTTTTCGAAATTCACTTGGGAATATTGCTTCAGTAGAAATTATGCCAGCATGAAAATAATTACTAGAACTACAAAAAGACACTGTACAATCTCTAGCTTTATATGCCTATTTTAATCATTACTTCATGTCTGTAGTCCACCTTGACTTCAAATCGTCAGAAAAGAAACTATGTTGTTGTAGGGTTTAACGCCATTTTTCAGCACACAATAGGCTATACATGGTGGCTGGTATTAATGGTGGAGGAAGAACCACTGACCCACAAGAAGCTACTGGCAAGCTTTCTCACATACCCACATTAGCTGAATCCAAGACTCAAACCCATGCATATATATGTATATATATATATATATATATATATATATATATATATATATATATATATATATATACGTTTCTTGTCCATTTGATACTTTTTGTAGACTCTTTGAAGTGAATGAAACAGTACTTTATGTTGGGGCATACTACTTTGTCACAAGAATTAAATCAAATTCAGCACTTTTGTTAAAATTAGACAGCAGTAGCTGCTACAAGGTTTAACAGCATATCAGCATGATCCTGGTTTAACTGTGTTTAGGAAATTTAGGTGTCCTTAGATAAGAAAGAAATCATAAAGGGTAATATCATTAAAATACAAAATCTATTCTTTGTTCTATATAAGCTGTCCTCTTGAAAGACAAAGTCCAAGACTTTTGCATTTGAAACATTATCCAGGATTATGAATAGATGCATATCCTGGTATTTTGACAATTGGAATTTAAATGTGACCCATTTCTAATGCATGGTACTCCAGCATAATTTCCTACTGAGATTGTGTTCTCCATTGCAAATTTACTGAACATGCCACCCATGATCAACATTTGCTAGACTACTGTTTACTACTTATTGGCCAATAATATCATACCAGTTTAAAATCATTATGAACTGGATGTAGCTAACAGTTCAGTGACGTGACACGTAATTGAATGAAGGTTAGTTTATGAAATGATTGTATTAATATTTCATCTGATATCAGCATTTATTTGATTGTCCATTAAATTATAAGCAATTAGTCAAAACTGGAATATACAATGGATCATGAAGTCAGTGGTCAATGAAGTTGTCAATCCCAAGATGGTTTCCAGTGCTGAATATAACATTGAGTTATGGTAATGAATGGCATATCTTTTTTTCTTATTTACAAAGGGGAACAATGAGATTAGACTGACGTTTTGTCACTTTGTATCAGCTGTTGATTTCTTTTCCAACTTGACTAAATCACCTTCTTGGGGGATTAATTTATCTAGTGCTGTTAGATTTACTTTAAGTGAGTCATGCAATTATTTCAGTAGGTAATGATCTGTTTCCAAAATAAAACCATAGACTAAATTTGTTTGTTACTTTTCTGTGTTATTCTTTTATGAGTATATATTGGCACATGAGCCACCATATAATAATTACAATCAAAATACATGTTGCAGAGGCCTTTGAAACTCTGTAATTGTAGTAAGAGAATATCATAAAATATAAAAGAAAAACCAAATTGTATATGACTTTGTACTGTGATGCACTCAATTGGAACATCTGTGACGTTCATCCTGGTTCTACTGTTATGTCCGTTTTTGTAGTCATGTTTACTAAAGAAATTCTTCAATCTTGCTATACTATCTGAAGCATGATCATATGAATTGTTGTGTTCATTTTTGGATTTGAATATATTCAAATTATTTTTCAATGGAATCACAGTGCTCATTTATTTGGAATTATAGTAAATTCAGAGAAGGACATATTTGGATAATATTAGTGGGATACATCAAGAGACTGGTAATACATAGCTACACTATAGGACACTGGCACATTATCATATTCGAGACAACCGGCATATCAACACATTAAGTATTTGAACTGATTTGGAATACCACTAAAATTCAATTTAAATTTTATACATTTGGACTTGTGATAAAACTTTTAGGGCTATTGGGGATTTAATTAACAACACAGTAAGTTATTTTTGAATATTTACGTTGTATTTTAGGGAAATAACTTATTTGTTGAATTTTACAAAACTTGTTGGTTTTGGCTCATTTCTGTTTCTTAGTTTAAGGACATAGATTTGTAACATTATATTCATAGTAATTATGCTAGGGTTCATTGTATTTGCCGAAGATTTATATTACTTCCAATCGCAATACCTGTTTCAGTATAATAAAAGTGTAATATGACTTGAAAGATTCAAGTCACAGAATGAATGATACAGGAACAACGGACAAAAGGATGGACATATTGCCTGATCGCTGTTTTTCTTAAATAACGCAGTATGCGGTCAGGAAATGTCATCAGAAGAGAAACATTTCAGGTTCAATTATATTTATTTATTTCACGGTTTTATGTATATGACAATAGTGTACAATTGAAGAATATATAAATTTAATTTTGATTGGTCGTTAGAGAAAGAGAGAGAGATAAAAGTAAATATACATTGTGTGCAAGAGAGAGAGAGAGAGAGAGAGAGAGAGATACAGAAAGAGAGAGATACAGAAAGAGAGGTGAGATACATATAGAGAAAGAGAGAGGGAGATAGAGACAGAGAAACATATACAGAGAGAGAGAGAGTGATATATATATATATATATATATATATATATATATATATATATATATATATATGAGATACATAGAGAGAGAGAGGGAGGGAGATAGAGACAGATACATATACAGATTGAGAGAGGGAGATGTCTGATGGTTTTTTAAATGTGTTCATATGTAGATAATTATACATTAATACATAATATAATCTGATTCAAATATCCACGTAAGAACAAAAACTATTGATGAATGGACGATAGTGAGCAAAGAAACTGAAAATTATAAGCATTTACATTCGATTATCAGTGAATGAGAAATGCAAAAGAGAGAAATACAGAAAGGGGGGAAGGGAGTAAGATGGGGAAAATATTTGTTTTCAAATATGTTCATATTTCGCTAAACAAACAATTAAAACATGACTAAATCTAACCAAAAATTCACAACAAAAAAACCAAAACAAACGATTGATGGCTAAAGGAGGGAAGGTGAAATCGTGATTTAACAATCAGTCATAATGCCCTCTTCTCCACCAATCTGTACATTAATAAATTCTTTGTTAACCAGCTAAAATGCAACTGGACGGAATAAATCCGCCCACTTTCTTCCTTGTTATCCGTGATCTCCTCGTTCCATATACCATTCCCATGGAGTTAGGAGGTGTCAGTTGTTCCAACAAATCACCTAGAGATAGATAGATAGAAACAAAGATATTAATTTCTTTAACAACTTTATCAATTTTCATAAACAAATAGTGAACCCACCAAAATAGTGACATCAACATATTCCAAAAAGGTACAACATTGCTGCTAACCATTGACGAAAAGATTGTCTGTCAGAGAATATAGTTTCGGCGACATTTTTAACGCTTCTGCTAGCTAAAGTGTTATGATTTCAAATTCGATATAGGTGTTGCTGCAGAATGTGCGATGATAATAATTTCGATAGCATAATATAAACGACAGTTAAGGATACTTTAGAAAACTGACCCTTACGGGAAGTACTGTATAGTCTACTATAACCGATCTTAAATGGAAATAGGAAACTGATAATATCTTTACCTTTTTTGATATTCATTTCCAGAAATTCCATCTTTTTATGCTCATTAATAGCCACAGCCTTTACGCATCGATTCAGTCTTCTCTCGCCTAAAATAAATGCTCGATTCAATGAAAGAAAGGTAACAGATTGTAAAAGTACATTGTACGTATCTATAGCAGGTGTTATTCATTATTGTTTTGCTTTGGATGTTTTCAATAGAGAGAAATAACCTAAGCATAAATAAATAAACTTGAACGTGTTTATGCGTCGTTATTATTACTTCTTCTGTCCATATAAAACACAATCCCGTGTTCAAGGAATAAAATCTCCAAGTCTCATAATATAATCCTGTGCTCGAGGAGTAAGTTCGATGTACGTTTGTAATACATTACAGACCATATTTAATTTATTAATCGTTGACTCCGCCCTATAAACACATAGCAATGAACAATGTCCCGCTAACCAATGCTGTAACTGGCTAGATGGAAGAGTTACTTAAAATCGGCGTCAGTTGAATGACAAACGAGATGCTAATAAATAGACGTAGCCATATATGTCCGGATCAACTATTGATTACTACCTCACCCCTTGTAAGGATCAATAGACGGAGGTGTGATTGATTAATTATAACCCTCTTCCCCCCCCCAACCCTTGTACAAGTACAATTTGAAACGCTTTCTTTCTTTACCATTTATTAAGCGAGAAAATAACAGTAATGGATTCTAACCAGATTCCATTCATCAATCAAGCAATTAAAGATAATAACGCAGTCTGGAATTTATTACTTAAGATTGAACGACTTGATTATATTACTCTAGTTTGAATGAGACAGTAATTTAGTGTATTTTTAGGTGCTCGATGTGTGTATTATTTTTCTTACGAATATCAACATATAAAGTGTATTTATACTATTTGTAGCTAAAGGTACTGGTTCTTACAATTGCAAAAGAACGAGTTCAACCTACCACAGCTGTGAATTGGGGTACAAGGATTATCCACTTCTTTATTTTCTTCATTGTTTTCATCTTCTGGAATAAAATATAGGTGACGCACGCTTTGTACTAGTTATATTGTACATTTCTATTTACGTCTCAAATTGTTTCATCAATATGTGTTCACAAGAAAAAGTGCAGAAGCTGATACAATTTCTGAAAGTCTAGTTTTCGTAAACGGAAACAGTTACAACAATCGTAGATAATTCCATTTTGGACAAGGGTTAAATTTTCTTACGGGGGTTTAACTTCACGTCATCATCAAGTCACATGCATTTATAAAACATGTTCTACTTCAGATTTTATTTCAACGCGTCATGCTTATGCATAATGTTTTAAGCATGGAACTTACCATTGAAACAAAATGGGTTGTATAGTTTATCGTAACTATCGGCCGGTGTCAATGGCTTCTTCCCATTCAGTTCCTCCTGTTCCTCATCTTTTTCGTTTCCTGAAAGATATTTTGGAAAATAAAAATGGTAAATGTACATTACCAAAATAACAACAGTTACAACACCAGCAAATGTAAATGTGTATTTTATAAGCATATTATCGTAAGAACAAATATCAAGTCTTATGAATTTAGGAATCATGGTCTCGTTCATAATTTATTTAAACACATAACGTTTGTGTAGGCTTGGGTAGCGACATTGTTCTCTTCGATTTCATGTTCTTCTACATAATTTTCATCTGCCGAAAGATATTGCGGCAGATAATAGTAGCTAATATTCATTGTGAATACAAAACATGTTAACCTGCAGATTTTATTTCAACACGTCATGCTTATGCATTATGTTTTAAGCATGGAACTTACCATTAGAACAAAATGGGTTGTATAGTTTATCGTAACTATCGGCCGGTGTCAATAGCTTGTTCCCATTCAGTTCCTCCTGTTCCTCATCTTTTTCGTTTCCTGAAAGATATTTTGGAAAACAAAAATGGTAAATGTACATACCAAAATAACAACAGTTACAACACCAGCAAATGTAAATGTGTATTTTACAAGCATATTATCGTAAGAACAAATATCAAGTCTTATGAATTTAGGAATCATGGTCTCGTTCATAATTTATTTAAACACATAACGTTTGTGTAGGCTTGGCTAATAGTATTGTTCTCTTCGATTTCCTTTTCTTCTTCATCATTTTCATCTGCCGAAAGATATTGCGGCAGATAATAGTAGCTAATACTCATTGTGAATACAAAACATGTTCCCCTGCAGATTTTATTTCAACACGTCATGCTTATGCATTATGTTTTAAGCATGGAACTTACCATTGAAACAAAATGGGTTGTATAGTTTATCGTAACTATCGGCCGGTGTCAATAGTTTGTTCCCATTCAGTTCCTCCTGTTCCTCATCTCTTTTGTTTCCTGAAAGATATTTTGGAAAATAAAAATGGAAAATGTGCATTACCAAAATAACAACAGTTACAACACCAGCAAATGTAAATGTGTATTTTATAAGCCTATTATCGTAAGAACAAAAATCAAGTCTTATGAATTTAGGAATCATGGTCTCGTTCATAATTTATTTAAACACATAACGTTTGTGTAGGTTTGGGTAATGGTATTGTTCTCTTCGATTTCCTTTTCTTCTTCATCATTTTCATCTGCTGAAAGATTATGCGGCTGATAATAGTAGCTGATATTCATTGTGAATACAAAACTAACTACAATTTAAACAAGAGATAATTACGATATGTAAAATGGTAAATTTTGGAAAGCATTTATCATAACAGCCACATCACGTCTTTTAAATTTATCAATTATGTTTTAATTCCTAATTTGCTTAAACAGTTCATGGTTAAGGATACATTTTAGATGCTTAACTTAGCATAAGAGCAGAAGTCTATCGTAACTATCTGCTGGGGTAAGGAGACTGTCATCCTTTACCTCATTCTTTTCTCCTCCATAATCATCTGCTGAAAGTAACATACATTGTAAAAACAATATCATATTTTGGAGTCGTTAGTTCGTTTAATTATATTTTATTCGAATCTGAGAAGGATATCGGGGCAAAAGCAATTACTCTGCCCCACCCCCAACCACCATCCCGCACCAAACATTAACCATTTTATATATCGTAATTATCTCTCTCTTTAGTTGTAGTTTGTTTTTTTTTATATTTATTCGCAATGAATATTTGCTACTGTTATGTGCCACAATACCACCACTGATTATCCAACACAAACTTAGGAACTTCCTCCAACTGATACAATCTTACTTTGTTTATTGGTCCAATAAACAAAATAAATTTGTATCAGTTGCATGAAGTTCCTAGGTTTTTGTTGGATAATCAATCACAAAATGTATTTGTTTCAAGAACATTTTGGTTAATATTTCCTAATTTCTATATAATCTGCAAAGAACTGATATTGGTCCGCCGAACAATGGAAGTAAAATGTCATACTGACGCGATCAAGAGCATTTATCCCAACTCAGGAATGATCGAGTACATACCACGAAAGAACACTTGTCCCAACTCAGGAAAATAATCGACTACAAATAGCGAGAATAAGAACACCGTAAAGCTACTTAGAATCCCAACTTCATAACTTTTCGTGGTTTCAAAATGTCCAGCTATTACAGGACTATTCAACCTCGCTAATCCGCTATTCAAATTTTTTCATAAAAAGCACAACAAATTCGATTGCATTAATAGCAAGCATGGTCATTACTGATTATGAGAAGAATATCTCTGCACAAATAATACAACTGTTCATTAAGTAAATGCATATGCTTGTATCTGATTGGTGTTGGTAGCCTACAAAACAAGCTTCCTAAATGTACATTCATTCAGTTATGCAACGTTAGCTCCGTCTTCGGGGTTGGATACTATACTTATAGTTGTTCACTTATGGCCATTTGTCTTGTTTGTGTGACAGTATAGAGTTCTCATTTTCGTAGCAACGTCTTGATCTCAATGCATGGATTAAGTGCTGGTGTAATAATGGACAAATGCACGTGGAAAAGAATGCATTCACTGGTTGTAATGTGACAAAGACATGAAAAATATGAAGTTTAACTATGAAATCACAAAGATAAGGACAAGGAAAAAGGTATTCCACCTGGAAAAACAACGTCTAATTTAAAGCATACAAAATATTTGAATAATTCCCGCTCTTTGAAAAGGTCAAAGCAAGCACAGCTGATGCATTATAACAAGGGCGAAAAGGCTGCCTCAATTAGTCGCCTCTTATGATACACGGGATGATGCATCTGCAATATTCTGTATTTCCCGAAACTAAATGGTGCAAGGGACAGTAGTTATGTTTCAAAATAGCCTGTCAGCATAAAACTGCTAACCCAGTGTGAAACATAAAATGTGCGCATAAAATATCTAAACTTTACGTATTTCTATATTATCCCGATTGAGAGAATGCTTCGTTAAACCCTCTATACATACATACAAACATACTCATATTGCATAACTCCAAACTGACCTGAAATGATAGTTTCTACCACAGGCCGATAACCAAGTAGCTCCTCAACATCGATAACTCCTTGGAATTCCTAGAAATAATCAAAGATCTTGAAGATTATTTATGACAGATTATAGTGACTAAAGGTTCAAGCGACATAGAGATCAAAATAATAATACAATCAAATCAACACACACACACAGAGACATACACACACACAGACATATTTTCGATATTTATACAGATATCCACGAAATCTACATACATACCTCGAACTATACGCTTGACAACAAGACCTAAACACTTGACACATTATGCACTATATATGTGACAATATCTTCGCTAGCCAAAGTTCCGATATGATACCCTATATACATCTTGGTGTTTCGAGCAAATTTTTATGTGCGTCGGGTCTTTGAATTTCATTGGATGCAATGGCTTGCCGCTGCATCGAATCAAAATAAAGTTGTTTACATTTGAACACTGTTGCTGCGTGATTGAGGCAAGGGAGCACACAACTTAAATGGACTATTTTTAAATATATATAAAAAGCTTATAAAAAAGGAATTTTCCACTGTCGGTCCGTGTTTGTACAAATATATTTACGCACATAAACCTGCAATGGCTTCTCTGTGGCACGTAGAGATACTTTCGATGCTAAACTTAGCAAAGTATTCTTTTTAAGGCAATTGTCTCCATCATTTCCGGCCGATTACAATGCACCGTTATTACACGCTATTGGTTAGCTGGCATTAAATACTAAAGTAGGAAATCCGATAGATGTATCTAGGAGAAAGCACTAAAATATATGTTCGATCCACCAAGGTGCAGATTGGGTTATCGTATTGGAACTTTGGCTAGCGAAGATGACATGAAGCCCGATTGGCACTGGAATCCATGTTCATGTATAACAGATAGTGCTAAGATAGTGCAACTGTAATGCGCTCGTTTCTCAGCTATCCGTCCTGGGTTCGATTCCCAGTATGTGCAATAGTAAATAATCATCAATCCATTTTCCGCGATTTCCTGTCGACTCAACAGTCATTTCAGCGAAAGAGTCCATCCTACGGTACCATATATTTCAGAAAGACATGGCTTGAACATTTGAACACGATACACGCAATAAATATGACAATCGCAAAACAATTCACGATTAAATTTAGAACACGTGTTTCTAAAACGCATACGAATGTCACGTGTTCTTATAAACCTTTTGTATAAGAAGAGTACACATGAATGAGACATTGATCTCATTGACTTTGTTCTCAGCATCACTAGCAAACGTTCCTCTGACACCAAGAAGGTTGAGCGGTCGTAGAGAAGATGAGTGTTTCCTAAGTGGCATTTACCTGGTATGTTGGTATATGGAGGCTTTCCTTGTTGAATTCTGATAGAAGCTTGACCAGCTTTTCACAATCAACTTTGCTGAGCAGGTATTGTCCTGTATTATTCACGTTCCTGAAAAAGACATGAAAATAATCAACATCATATTGACATGTGTATGAGTATATGTGTATGTTGAAGTCTCGTCTTATAGGACATGAATTATCACTCTATATTCATGGCATACAATTAGTTTTAAGGCTTCCAAATCCAGAAATATATGCCTGTTATAAAGAGCAGGATATTTGTCCAGGACTTCTCTTTACTGATTGTTCTGTCTTGGTCTAGCTGAAACTGGACATATATTTTGAAAATTAAAAGTGTTATGTTTCTGGATTTGACCGAACAATCCTACTTCATATATGTGGTCCTCCCTATACTAAAATATATGAATTTGTTCTGTTCTACCGTTTCACCTCTTTCCTATCAATCTTTTATATGACATTCGGGTATGTGCATTTCAGAGAGAGAGAGAGAGAGAGAGAGTATAATTGGAGGTAGAGGTGAAGAAATAATACGTTTCGTGACCTAATGCAGATAATTCACAGATAAATGAATAGTTGGATTAACAGACGTGTAGACAGAAGAATATATCAATTTATACAACGTTGTAAAGTCGGGATTGATGTACGTACACGCGTATATATGCTTTACCTTCTATCATCAGTGGAATTTTCTGCATGTTGTAACATACAGGTAGACCAACAGTCCACGAACGATTTGACCTTTTTGTCAGCAATCTCAGTGGCGACTCCTTCATATTCCAAAGAGAGCTGGAAGATATAGTATTGGTATAAGCAGCTGTCGCTCGTTGTAATGGGATACCAAATAACTTCAGACAAAAAGCGAAATTGGATTTATGTAGAGATTTAATTCGATCCTGTAATGGTAAAGGCTGCCAATGTAATAGCCTTAACTAATATTCCATCTTATGCTATGATGACAGTTAATGTTTGTGTTAGCGTTATTCCTTTATCTCTCCTTGTCGTATTTGCTACTTAAGTGCCTTACTGTTACCAATTTTCCTTTCAAGTGTGGCGTAAGCTGCATCACGTTAAAAAGGGACTAATTATTTTATATATTTAATCGCAAATTGTGTTTCTTTTTTATAAAAAAAAAAAAATTATACAGCTGCTAAATTCACCTTTAGTCACTGAATTTTAAATGCTTTGCCTGCTTATGTTTCAATTCATGCCGTGTGTATTTTGTCCAATTTGTATTCATGTTATGATGCGTTTTGATGTCTTGCTAATCACGCTTGTTGTAATGCCTGATTTGTTTTACGTAATGTCGGTAAATAGATTGTTGTTTTAAATCATTCCGACATTAAATACATCTTATCATATACTCTGATAATTACAAGTATGGAACAAAGAATTCTCATGTTCATTGGTATTTCCAAAGACAGAAATGATCCGAGGTGAATGGAAAAGTGTTATATCTGAAGAATATTACACAGCCATTTGTTAGTAATAAATATCGGCTTACTGAGGCAATGTTAACCGCTTGATTTGTCTCCTCCTTTAAAAGTTTAATGTATCCATCAGAGTTCCTCTTCGCCACCTTCCTGGCTTTCTTTACTTTCCTCTTGCTAAACCAAGACGCGTTCTCTTCCAAAACCAACTTTTCTAATCTGACCATTGATCGTTTGTAGACCTAGAAATGAGGGAAATAAAACATTAACAGGGGTCCTTACTTGACCGATCGGTTTCAAACCCTGGTGCGATTCCCGCTAGAAGTCATAAGTTTACCCCAAATATCCAAAGGCTTCCACACAACTTCAGTTGTAAAGTAGAAAGTCCGACGTGTCCCTTCTATACATACATTTTACTCTAATCATTGCAAGACCACAGATCTCACAACCTGACAAATATATGAAATATATGGTTTCTCTTCGTTATGTTTCCGTACCGCCAGCAGTTCACGTCGTAGAAATTATGCAACTGTCCCTGAACACAGGGAACTAGTTTAAACGACGCTACCTTAGGCCAGTCAAACTGTAGTTTCCAGGCACTGTCGTAGGTATAACTGTTTGGCCTTTGCCACCATGGCCACATAAACGGCATCTGCCGAGTCCCTTCTTATTGATTATATTGTGTAATTTACCGGTTTCCCACCATAAATACTGCCACTGCAGTCACACCACCAATGTACGCGACTAGATTTTAGTAGGTACTTTATTAATCCATGGACACTTATTCGGTATGGACTTGAATTCACTACTACTGAACAATGGCATCATGGAAACTCACTAACACTTTACTCTGTGACGTTTGTTCCTAGTAATTGGCCAATTATTTCGGGCAAAGGAATATTTATATTGCATCAAATTCCAATAATCAGACAAGTCATCACAAAAATATAAAAATTCCTTAAAACGGTACACTATAACCAAATGCGAATACTTCAAATTTATTACGATAGCATCAACAGCTGGCTATTTTTTTAAAAATCTACACATACAGATAATAATTCCAAATATTGACAAAGAATGAATTGCAACATTAAATTAGCCGCAAGGCATTTGGAAACTAACCAAAACTGCATGATGTTAACAATTTAACGTGATGAGTTCACTTACAAACAATACGACATGAAAAATGATCATGCGACATAAAATTTATCAGGTGACGTTTTGCCATCAAATGAAAAACCATCTGTCACAGGAATCATATAATCAAAGATAATCTTATGAATTTATGGCGAGCAGATGTAAATGATACACAATGTTTCATAATTTGAATATTATTCCGCGTGTCACCTACAATATAACGGGGGCTGTCCATATAATTATAGGCTGTTTTGTGTTTATCTGCCTAAATGTTTTATGTTTGTTTTGGACAGTGTGATTTAACGTTTTGGGCCTCGACACATGTCGTTTTGACTTTATGAACATCCAGCAAGGTTAAACATTTCCTAGGTTGGCATTTGAAAATTTCTATGTGGGGTAAAAAGGTCATATTTCGACAGATGTAGCCACCACTGTGCGTTTCTATGTTAGTTACCCTTTCTTTCCAATAACCGTTTGACTACCAATTGGTAAGACGGACGCCATATTGTTAACATAACATTAAAATAAAAGTGGCTGGGCAAGGAAAATCAACATGGTGGTGGACATTTTATAATATGAAGACAGAGGAATGATTTAATGAGCTTTTTTGGGACCAATTCAAAGATACGCTAGGTCTTGACATATCAAATATAATAAAGGACAAGCGCTATTTGTAAATGATATCAACTATGTGATAAACCTATTTATAACAGTTCTAGGTTGTTAATTAGGTACATACAGTCATGTTGTATTTGTTTAATACTCTAATCAGGAAATAAAACAATTCAGACCTTTGTATGGATGTATTCAGTTTTATGAACCATCAAAACTATCATATTGATCGACGCGAACTCATCAAGACGAGACTTACTGTTTCATAACTTCTTATTGAATTGAATAAATATATGTATTAATATTGTACCAACGTTTTCGGTTGAGCTCCAGTCTGTACTCAATGAATATAGTAGTATTTAATTACTCCGGACTAAATTTAATGTACCTTCTGTCCTTTTTCAACTCTATTACAGAAACGTTTGTATGGGTTCAGCATCTCCTGGAAGGACGTTTCGTATTTTCTCAAGATGACTTTTTCATCAGCTTCTCTCTCACTGTAAATTAAGATATAAAACCGTATTGTCGCGGCAAACATCTTTACTCTATACCAATTAAGGGCTAAGATACAGACATCGCTTTTACCAAATACCCAATCTCCCCGAGCAGATATTGAAATGTCTTGGCACACTTCAGGTACTATAGCAAAATAAAACCACACTAATCGACAATTTTCGCGATTAAAACAGTAAGTGGACTCTGGTTCGTTTCTTCACAGCCTTATGTTTACTTACAAAATATGTACAGTTCAAAGGATACATAACAAATTATTGTGATATTGTATGGAAACTGATTATCTAACATACTATATATCCACAATAATAATAATAATAATAATAATAATAATAATAATAATAATAATAATAATATATCATCATCATTATAATCGTAATCGCGACATTCGTTACATGCCAGAAAGTAGTAATTATTTAAGTAATCACGAAAATAGACAGGCTTCTTCAAGTTTTCGTAAAACCAACTTTATTCTCAATATAAGGAATCTAAAGCATGGAGATCACCTCCGATGCAACCCACCATACTTTTATTTCTTTTCTTTTACTTAAGGTTGTCTGGTATGATTCCCAACATGGACATGGTTATAGTGATGGGCTATTGAATTTCATTCTCAGTCTCAAATACTCTGGCGTCTATTTCCATGCGGGTACGGGTGGAGTGGTTGGGGTTGTGTTCATTTGGAACACCATTGACCTTTACCATTACATGCGAGAGTAAATCTATGATATTTAACTCACTCGCATTGGAAACAGACGATGACGGGTTTAATCTGGTTTGAACTGGTGCTGGGTCGTTCAAAATCTACCAATTGTACACTACTCTACTTAACAATTGTACTCACTCGAGAAGGAGATTGGCAGCCTCTTCATATGAACATAATGATTCACGAGCAAAACGGGTCCTTTCTTCCATCGATGCCACTTCCATTCGGAGTGCAGATTCTATCTGAAGTATACCTACAAACCAATAAAGAGCTTACGAATTAATATATCTCACTGTAGTAGACTGTGGTGCTACGTTTTGTGGGACGAGATTGTCAATGGATTGAGGAAGTAACGACGGAAAGATAGGCAAACTGAATTAGTGTTTCGAAATGAGAGTGAGAACGATGGAATGATACACTGTTTACTTGTTGGCATGTTTAATTCAAGCAATGCTTATTCCTTTCGTGATGTATTTGAAGCCGATGGATAGATGGATCGATAACTAGATGTTAATTTCTTACTTTAAATATAAAGTACTTGGTGTTTCAGTATATACACACAAGAAGGCTTTTAACAAAAAAAGGAGTACCAGTTAGCGTGGAAAAGGGGTGGAATCTGGTTCAATCGTTACCGCGAGTAAATATGGTCAAATGATTATACATGTATGTTATTAAAGGACATATGCAATGAAGGCAACCCCACCCAACCTCCATTTTTATGAATATCATCAAAGAAATAACTCTTATTAAAGAAGAAAATAGCAAACGTGGAGACATGTAGGAAAATTACCATCAACGTTGTGTTGCCTCAGGATATAAAGTTTATCAGACACGTTCTTACACCATTTCTCTGCCTTTTCGGCAAACTCTCTTTCCAGCTGGGTACGAACTTGCATCACAGACAACCAGAATGGAACGTCTCTAAGAAACAAGAAGAACGACACATTTGCTCTGTTGTAATTTTACTAGCTTAGGCTGACACAATAAATACCATGATTTATGCAGAGATATGCCTAACACAAAGAAGGAAATATAATTACTGCTAATGTAACAAAGGTACCAAACAGTCCACTAAAATAACTGACTGAATTGCTAACTAGATGCTAAGTGATTATTTGAGTGGATGTATGGACTGGCCTGCAGATTTTCGAACTGGGTGCAGGGACTGACTGACTGACTGATAACTGTAACTGACTACATGACAGTGAGTATGCCTGGATGACATGCAGTATGCGTGGACAAATAAACTGGCTGAATAAGTAACTAACTAAACTAAGTAACTAAGTAACTAACTAGCTAAATAAATAAATAAATAAATGATAAGGTGGTAGGACTGGACCAAAATCGATTAATAGTTTATTTCAATCAATAAGATAGATTACAACTCACAATGTATGTACCTATAAACCTATTTTCCTTGTTAAATACCCATCTAACCTATCGGCCTCGCTATCGATGTATTTATTTCCCATTCACGACCTTTATTTTGCAAAACATTTATATATTAGCCGCATACAAATTATGGGTATGGTCATGTCAACTCGGATATGAACTCACTGAAGGAATGCCGGTCTGTTTCACGATATCCTTAAGCATGGATACTCGTTTAGTAAATTGTATACAATAATCTGTAACTGAAACCGATATCGCAATCTAAGTTATACTTTTATCGTTTAACGATATATTTCAAACAAAGCAAGGCATTTAAAACAAAGCAAACGTGGCAATGGTACTTACGATAATACATCGCAGCTATCCCCAAGTCCATTAAATAGCTTTAGATCTACCATTTTATCGAAATTTAACACTGTCTGAAACAACGCGTGTTAAATACGAGAACGGCGCTAGACTAAAACTGACAACGTCCCATGTCAACCAGCAGATGACGTCGAGAATGTAGTGACGTCAACAGTTGCTTAGAATTTCGAAGTTCTTTAGAACAGACACTAAGAAAACTTTCGACCGCGGTATTTCTGAACTTAACGTGGTATAGTACAATTATATTAGCGACCAACAATTCAATGTTCTTGGGCAGGGGACTGACACTTTCCGTCTCTTAATACTGGAAATTGTCTTGATATTTGATATACATGTCAATTGTTGAATATGTTTAAATCTTAAAGCAGTACATAAAGAGGAATAATTAGGCTAACGTTTTAGCAGATACCGTTAAAGAGACCCTTCTGACATTAGAGAACGTATTGCTCAAAGTCGGAACCGTTGATAATGAAGAATACAATTTATTAGCTATACTATTGATGTAGGCAGAACAACTGAGTTGGATGCCAACCCTGGAAAAAATATGTGTCAGAGAGGGCAGGCAAATACAAAACACACATGCTTACCAACCGAGAAAATATTTAGTCGACTTGAAAAAAAAATGATCTAACGTTCAAGCAGAAAACAAACGCGCTCCTGAAAATATCAGGATCAATCG
This sequence comes from Sinohyriopsis cumingii, assembly GCA_028554795.2. Taxonomy (NCBI): domain Eukaryota; kingdom Metazoa; phylum Mollusca; class Bivalvia; order Unionida; family Unionidae; genus Sinohyriopsis; species Sinohyriopsis cumingii. The sequence continues at coordinate 212,142 of JAPYKE020000021.1, forward strand.
AAGCAATACAAAGAAAACGTAAACTTAACACATTCACATACACTAGTAAATAACTAAAACAGGGCATGCGGCGTTTTTTTTTTTCTTCTTCGGGTGTGTGTGTTTTCGTTCCTTTTTTTTATCCGAATTTTTCCGGAAATTTAGATTTGGCCCGATTATGTTTCACACCATTTTGTTTTTCGCTGCGTTGGCATACTTGACACGTGTCAAAGATGTGATCACAAATTTTAAAGAATAATTTGTGACATATATAACCGTTTTGTAAAAAGATAATTATTGAAAACTCTTTGTCACGAATAACGAAAGGACGCATATAATGCTGATATCTCCGAGTAGGACTCACAGTACTAATTCATTTTCCAGAGTAAAAATATGCAAACCCCATGATATTAAAAATAAAATAACTTAAATTGTTTGAGTGTTCATGATCAAACCTATATTTATTAGTATAGATGAAACCCGGATGTCAGCTTCTGTGTAGAGGAAAGGATATGAGGCGCGGCATTTTCTGGACCTGCATCTGATCTGTTTGAAACATGTACTTTCAATTCCGCACCAAAGAGTCAGGAGCGAATTTTAGTAATGAGTGTTACAAACTCAAGACTGTTAAAGGACTAAACTTCCAACAATAAAAATTGTCTCTAATTTTTTCACTTACAACTAGGGTAAGTGCTCAAAAGATTCTTTTTCCTACAACATAACTTACATTATTAACCAATCATGGTCAGCCTAAGCCATATATATTTATTTTAGGTTCACCCATTTCCAAGCTGCTTCCCATTTTTCCATATCATTAGTACCGCGTGTCCTTTATCTGGTATCTATTCTGCAACAATGATCGAAGAAAAACAGTCTAAAAACAAGACTAGCCTATTTACAACTTACGGAAAAGTAGTATCTTTAATAATGTAATAACATATTGGCCTTAGAAATTTCCTTTAATATTGAGAACCCTTTACATAACGTCACGTTGGTTAACTTAGCAACTTAATATGAGAGAAGTAATTGGCTAATCAAATCAATCTGAAAAAGAAGAAGAAAGGACAAGCCAAGTCAGATGGGTGTGTGTGTGTGTGTGGGGGGGGGGAAATGGGCAGACATACAGGTACATATGTAGGTAGGTAGGCAGGCAGGCAGGCAGGCAGATGGACAGACAGACAGACAGACAGATAGATAGATAGATAGATAGATAGATAGATAGATAGATAGATAGATAGATTTTGAATTGGATATGTAATATAGCTTTAACATGTTTTCAGTTCCTATCACTAACTGTTACTGCTGAGCGCCAAGCGATATGTATTTGGTATGACTCGGCCGGGAACCGAACCCGCGATAAAGAGAGAGAGAGAGAGAGAGAGAGAGAGAGAGAGAGAGAGAAAAGATGATAAATGTGGAAATATCACTTGTGATTGTGAATTAGATCTGACTTATGAAATAAGGCAAATTGAAATCCAGACATTGATTGCACCAAATAGAAAACGTGTTTATTTCGCATAACACAAACTGTTAAACGAATACGGGTTATTCGGATAGGTGAAAAAATTGAATCAATATATTTATAGTAGTAAACACATATTGATAAACAACAATGAAGGACACTTCACTTTGCGGTGGGTATTATTTAATGGAATATTATCAAATTATCAGAATCTAAAAAAATGTACGTACAAGTATTGCATACATAATACCTTAACAAAACAAGTAAACACAGTGCATACCTTGTATACATTTATGGATTTGAATAGGGGCATGACAACGTAATATGCGTAATAAAATTAGGTGTAAAAAGGCTCTGTACTGAAGTGCTCCAAGAAAAAAAAACATTCGAAAACCATATAAAATTAAAATGAAGCTACAACAAAATTATTAAAACAGACAAAACAAACAACTAAAAAAAAAAAAGAAAACTGAAATTTGATGCTAAAATTTCTGTTCCAGTTACTATTGTAATACTCCATAGGGGTCTTTTTACATAGCGAATTCAGTGCTAGCGTGAATCCCGCCAAAAGGCATTTTCCCCCCTGATCTCCAAGGATTTCTGTTCGTCGGTCGGTTACTGGTATAAACGATACCAATTGTACAAACCCAGATGGGCGGAGCTTAAGGACTGGCGGTACTTTTTCAACTCCAATAGTAAACATATGTAAACACTATCATATTCAAAATTCAATAACTTAAAATTTCTGGGTGCTGATGATGAGACCTATAATTATCCATGCACATCTAACCTTGGTGCAAGCTTATATGTGGGGAACACAATATGAGCCACGGCATTTTGTTTGTCTACATGTGCACGAAACAGTATTGAGTACTCCTGAGTCAAGCCTGTACAAATACTAAAATTGCATCAGTAGAAATATTTCTATCTTTTTTGAAAAAAAATTACATCTAGGATAAGCTATTTTAAGATATTTTTACTAAAATTTTAATTTTCTTTATGGCATCACGGTACCAATTGTTTTTCCATATACCTCAATGTTAATGTTTTGTGAAATAAATATACTTTCTGTCCAACTTGGGCATGCATGTCACACACTGTCATATAGAACACTGCTAGATTGTCAATTTGACAATGATATAACCAGTTACTCCATTGCATTTAAGAGAGATAACTCTACTGGAACTAGACAGGGGTAAGAGTTATCTAGTCACAACAGGCACATTTTCAGCCATGTGTACCATATTTTAAAAAAAATCATAAAAGATACAAAATATGACCTAGATAGAAATTAACACAAACTCACATGTTGCCAAGAGGCTCAACTTTTTTTTAAAGCCAAACAGAAAGTACAACTCTTACATAATGCACCAATTACAGCTAGTGCTTTTCTTTAAACACCTTAAGCTCCGCCCACCTGGACTTGCGCAATTGGTACCGTTATACCATTATTAAACAGTTATGGACCACCAAACCCGTAAATACTCTATTATTTCTTCACCCATTTCTATAGTTCTTCCGTACAATTAGTACCGTGTGTCCTTTAGGTGTACGGAACAGTGTGTTCAGAAATAAACTACAAAATTAGCTGTGATTGGGGCAACATGTAAGAGTTGTACTTCCTGTTAGGATTTTATTTTATTTTTTAAAAATGAGCCTCCTGGTAACATGTGAAATTATGACAATTTATATCTAGATTATGTGTTGTATTTTTATGATTTAAAAAAAATAATTGTAGTACACATAACTGAAAATGCTTCAGCTGTGACTAGATAACTCTTACCCCTGTCTAGTTTCAGCAGAGTTATCTCTCTTAATTGCAATTGGGTGCCTGGTTTTGTCCCTGTCAAATTGTCAATCTAACATTTTTCTCTATGACAGTGTGTGACATGCATACTGAGGTCGGATAGAAAATATATTTATTTCACAAAACATTAGCATTGAAGTCTATGGAGAAACAATTGGTACCGAAATACCTGCTGTGACAATTGGAACATTGGTCAGTTACTTCCCCCTGATGTGATAAGGTGGCGCTTTAGTCAGGTAAACCCCTTCAATTCCGGTTTACTTCGTCTATGCTGAACCCATACTCGTGACTGTCTGAAAAATGCTTGTCGTGCCTCAGTGAAAAAGCCTATTACCTGTACTAGCCACATTTCTATTAAGATGGTTGGTCAAATGCATCAGTCGCACAATGAACGTGGTGTTCGTTATGGTGAGTACGTTATGACTTGGGCACATTTTGGTATTCATACATACGTACGTTTTGACTCTGTCAAGTTAATTTAGACTTGGGTATGTATTGAGTGTAATTCTCTGGCCAGAGTCGGCATTCATGTATTGGAAAACTTTACTAAGTGCTTTCTTTACTCTCATTAGTCATATAATGACCATGTGTAAATCTCTTCGGTTTCAGGTCAAATCTCCACAGTCCAGGATGCAACGAATCTGAATTCATTAATCAGAAAGACTATTGCTGATGGAAGAAACCAAACAACATCAACAACAAGAAAAACCAAACAACAAACAAAAAACCGAACAACAAACAGCAAATACTCAATTGTGACATTCGTAATTAAAGGTACTCCAAGAGTTTCGACGTGAAGGAGAACATGCAGTTATACGTAGCTGAAAAGACATTGATGTCTGAAGTTTCTGATTAAATCATGTATGGCTTGAAAGAGCGCACGAGAGACTAGATGGAAATGAAAAGCCATTCAAGTGTGAAGTTTGTGACACCGTTCAGCCACAGGTCCACGGTGATTTTCCTTATGAGGGTACATACTGGAGTGAAACCATTCAAATGTGAAGTATGTACTAACATGTTTTGAAGGAGGTCAGACTTGAATGCCCACGTGATGATGCATATTGGAGAAAACAACATTCATTTGTGAAGTTTGTGATAAACTGTTTAGAGATAATGCCATAGTGAAGAAGCACACAAGAATACAATGTGGAGGAAAACCATTCAAGTGTGAAGTATGTCCTAACCTGTTTTGTAGGAGTTCAGACTTGAATGCCCACATGATGATACATATTGGAGAAAACAACATTCATTTGTGAAGTTTGTGATAAACTGTTTCGAGATAATGCCATAGTGAAGAAGCACATGAGAACACACTGCAGAGGAAAACCATTCAAATGTGAAGTATGTACTAACCTGTTTTGTAGGAGTTCAGACTTGAATGCCCACATGATGATGTATATTGGAGAAAACAACATCCATTTGTGAAGTTTGTGATAAACTGTTTAGAGATAATGCCATAGTGAAGAAGTACACAAGAATACAGTGTGGAGGAAAACCATTCAAATGTGAGGCTAGTGATAATATGCTTAGTGAAAGTGATGAGTTTTGGGTGAACTTGAAGATACATACAGGAGAAAAAACATTCAGTTGTGAAGTTTGCAATGAATTGTTTAGTAGGCATTTAAAGTTGAAAGAACGCACGAGGTTACATACTGGAGAAAAGCCATTCAAATGTGAAGTTTGCTATGAAATCTGCATCAATTGTTCAAAGATGAAAGAGCACTGGAGTGTACATACTGGAGACAAAATATTCTTCCAGTGTGAAGTTTATGACAAACTGTTTAACCACCGTTTTAGCATCAATGCTCATAAGAGGTTATATACTAAAGAAAAGCATTCAAGTGTGAAATTTGCAATAAAATATTCAGCGAGGTTACAACCTGAACAGGCACATTCAGATACTTACTGGAGAAAAACCATTTAAATTTGAAGTTTGTAAAATAATGTTTAGCCAGAGTACTAGTGTTACCAGACATATGAAAATGTATAAAGGAGTAAAAACATTTATATGCAGTGTTTGTGATATAATGTTTAGAGTGGTGATTCAATGAAGGACATGTAATACATACTGGAGAGAAACCATTCAAGTGTGAAGTTTTTTAGAATTGATCATTTCAAGAAGATCAAAATGACACATGTCATGAAAGCAGACAAGCATACATATGATACAATTGTGATAAAATGTTTGGGCAGTGTCCTCACATGGTCCAGATAAAACTCTGACATACAGAATTGATGACAAAAGTTTCCCCTCACCTCATCCGATGAATAAATTGATCTTTTGAACACTTATTTAAGTAAGTGTAGCCAGTCTTAGAAATTGTAACTAAATGCACCCAGGAGTAAGTTTTCAGTTTTCGAAATTCACTTGGGAATATTGCTTCAGTAGAAGTTATGCCGGCATGAAAATAATTACTAGAACTACAAAAAGACACTGTACAATCTCTAGCTTTATATGCCTATTTTAATCATTACTTCATGTCTGTAGTCCACCTTGACTTCAAATCGTCAGAAAAGAAACTATGTTGTTGTAGGGTTTAACGCCATTTTTCAGCACACAATAGGCTATACATGGTGGCCGGTATTAATGGTGGAGGAAGAACCACTGACCCACAAGAAGCTACTGGCAAGCTTTCTCACATACCCACATTAGCTGAATCCAAGACTCAAACCCATGCATATATATATATATATATATATATATATATATATATATATATATATATATATATATATATATATATATATATATACGTTTCTTGTCCATTTGATACTTTTTGTAGACTCTTTGAAGTGAATGAAACAGTACTTTATGTTGGGGCATACTACTTTGTCACAAGAATTAAATCAAATTCAGCACTTTTGTTAAAATTAGACAGCAGTAGCTGCTACAAGGTTTAACAGCATATCAGCATGATCCTGGTTTAACTGTGTTTAGGAAATTTAGGTGTCCTTAGATAAGAAAGAAATCATAAAGGGTAATATCATTAAAATACAAAATCTATTCTTTGTTCTATATAAGCTGTCCTCTTGAAAGACAAAGTCCAAGACTTTTGCATTTGAAACATTATCCAGGATTATGAATAGATGCATATCCTGGTATTTTGACAATTGGAATTTAAATGTGACCCATTTCTAATGCATGGTACTCCAGCATAATTTCCTACTGAGATTGTGTTCTCCATTGCAAATTTACTGAACATGCCACCCATGATCAACATTTGCTAGACTACTGTTTACTACTTATTGGCCAATAATATCATACCAGTTTAAAATCATTATGAACTGGATGTAGCTAACAGTTCAGTGACGTGACACGTAATTGAATGAAGGTTAGTTTATGAAATGATTGTATTAATATTTCATCTGATATCAGCATTTATTTGATTGTCCATTAAATTATAAGCAATTAGTCAAAACTGGAATATACAATGGATCATGAAGTCAGTGGTCAATGAAGTTGTCAATCCCAAGATGGTTTCCAGTGCTGAATATAACATTGAGTTATGGTAATGAATGGCATATCTTTTTTTCTTATTTACAAAGGGGAACAATGAGATTAGACTGACGTTTTGTCACTTTGTATCAGCTGTTGATTTCTTTTCCAACTTGACTAAATCACCTTCTTGGGGGATTAATTTTTCTAGTGCTGTTAGATTTACTTTAAGTGAGTCATGCAATTATTTCAGTAGGTAATGATCTGTTTCCAAAATAAAACCATAGACTAAATTTGTTTGTTACTTTTCTGTGTTATTCTTTTATGAGTATATATTGGCACATGAGCCACCATATAATAATTACAATCAAAATACATGTTGCAGAGGCCTTTGAAACTCTGTAATTGTAGTAAGAGAATATCATAAAATATAAAAGAAAAACCAAATTGTATAGGACTTTGTACTGTGATGCACTCAATTGGAACATCTGTGACGTTCATCCTGGTTCTACTGTTATGTCCGTTTTTTGTAGTCATGTTTACTAAAGAAATTCTTCAATCTTGCTATACTATCTGAAGCATGATCATATGAATTGTTGTGTTCATTTTTGGATTTGAATATATTCAAATTATTTTTCACTGGAATCACAGTGCTCATTTATTTGGAATTATAGTAAATTCAGAGAAGGACATATTTGGATAATATTAGTGGGATACATCAAGAGACTGGTAATACATAGCTACACTATAGGACACTGGCACATTATCATATTCGAGACAACCGGCATATCAACACATTAAGTATTTGAACTGATTTGGAATACCACTAAAATTCAATTTAAATTTTATACATTTGGACTTGTGATAAAACTTTTAGGGCTATTGGGGATTTAATTAACAACACAGTAAGTTATTTTTGAATATTTACGTTGTATTTTAGGGAAATAACTTATTTGTTGAATTTTACAAAACTTGTTGGTTTTGGCTCATTTCTGTTTCTTAGTTTAAGGACATAGATTTGTAACATTATATTCATAGTAATTATGCTAGGGTTCATTGTATTTGCCGAAGATTTATATTACTTCCAATCGCAATACCTGTTTCAGTATAATAAAAGTGTAATATGACTTGAAAGATTCAAGTCACAGAATGAATGATACGGGAACAACGGACAAAAGGATGGACATATTGCCTGATCGCTGTTTTTCTTAAATAACGCAGTATGCGGTCAGGAAATGTCATCAGAAGAGAAACATTTCAGGTTCAATTATATTTATTTATTTCACGGTTTTATGTATATGACAATAGTGTACAATTGAAGAATATATAAATTTAATTTTGATTGGTCGTTAGAGAAAGAGAGACAGATAAAAGTAAATATACATTGTGTGCAAGAGAGAGAGAGGGAGAGAGAGAGAGAGAGAGAGAGATACAGAAAGAGAGAGATACAGAAAGAGAGGTCAGATACATATAGAGGAAGAGAGAGGGAGATAGAGACAGAGATACATATACAGAGAGAGAGAGAGAGTGATATATATATATATATATATATATATATATATATATATATATATATATATATATATATATGAGATACATAGAGAGAGAGAGGGAGGGAGATAGAGACAGATACATATACAGATTGAGAGAGGGAGATGTCTGATGGTTTTTTAAATGTGTTCATATGTAGATAATTATACATTAATACATAATATAATCTGATTCAAATATCCACGTAAGAACAAAAACAATTGATGAATGGACGATAGTGAGCAAAGAAACTGAAAATTATAAGCATTTACATTCGATTATCAGTGAATGAGAAATGCAAAAGAGAGAAATACAGAAAGGGGGGAAGGGAGTAAGATGGGGAAAATATTTGTTTTCAAATATGTTCATATTTCGCTAAACAAACAATTAAAACATGACTAAATCTAACCAAAAATTCACAACAAAAAAACCAAAACAAACGATTGATGGCTAAAGGAGGGAAGGTGAAATCGTGATTTAACAATCAGTCATAATGCCCTCTTCTCCACCAATCTGTACATTAATAAATTCTTTGTTAACCAGCTAAAATGCAACTGGACGGAATAAATCCGCCCACTTTCTTCCTTGTTATCCGTGATCTCCTCGTTCCATATACCATTCCCATGGAGTTAGGAGGTGTCAGTTGTTCCAACAAATCACCTAGAGATAGATAGATAGAAACAAAGATATTAATTTCTTTAACAACTTTATCAATTTTCATAAACAAATAGTGAACCCACCAAAATAGTGACATCAACATATTCCAAAAAGGTACAACATTGCTGCTAACCATTGACGAAAAGATTGTCTGTCAGAGAATATAGTTTCGGCGACATTTTTAACGCTTCTGCTAGCTAAAGTGTTATGATTTCAAATTCGATATAGGTGTTGCTGCAGAATGTGCGATGATAATAATTTCGATAGCATAATATAAACGACAGTTAAGGATACTTTAGAAAACTGACCCTTACGGGAAGTACTGTATAGTCTACTATAACCGATCTTAAATGGAAATAGGAAACTGATAATATCTTTACCTTTTTTGATATTCATTTCCAGAAATTCCATCTTTTTATGCTCATTAATAGCCACAGCCTTTACGCATCGATTCAGTCTTCTCTCACCTAAAATAAATGCTCCATTCAATGAAAGAGAGGTAACAGATTGTAAAAGTACATTGTACGTATCTATAGCAGGTGTTATTCATTATTGTTTTGCTTTGGATGTTTTCAATAGAGAGAAATAACCTAAGCATAAATAAATAAACTTGAACGTGTTTATGCGTCGTTATTATTACTTCTTCTGTCCATATAAAACACAATCCCGTGTTCAAGGAATAAAATCTCCAAGTCTCATAATATAATCCTGTGCTCGAGGAGTAAGTTCGATGTACGTTTGTAATACATTACAGACCATATTTAATTTATTAATCGTTGACTCCGCCCTATAAACACATAGCAATGAACAATGTCCCGCTAACCAATGCTGTAACTGGCTAGATGGAAGAGTTACTTAAAATCGGCGTCAGTTGAATGACAAACGAGATGCTAATAAATAGACGTAGCCATATATGTCCGGATCAACTATTGATTACTACCTCACCCCTTGTAAGGATCAATAGACGGAGGTGTGATTGATTAATTATAACCCTCTTCCCCCCCCCCCCAACCCTTGTACAAGTACAATTTGAAACGCTTTCTTTCTTTACCATTTATTAAACGAGAAAATAACAGTAATGGATTCTAACCAGATTCCATTCATCAATCAAGCAATTAAAGATAATAACGCAGTCTGGAATTTATTACTTCAGATTGAACGACTTGATTATATTACTCTAGTTTGAATGAAACAGTAATTTAGTGTATTTTTAGGTGCTCGATGTGTGTATTATTTTTCTTACGAATATCAACATATAAAGTGTATTTATACTATTTGTAGCTAAAGGTACTGGTTCTTACAATTGCAAAAGAACGAGTTCAACCTACCACAGCTGTGAATTGGGGTACAAGGATTATCCACTTCTTTATTTTCTTCATTGTTTTCATCTTCTGGAATAAAATATAGGTGACGCACGCTTTGTACTAGTTATATTGTACATTTCTATTTACGTCTCAAATTGTTTCATCAATATGTGTTCACAAGAAAAAGTGCAGAAGCTGATACAATTTCTGAAAGTCTAGTTTTCGTAAACGGAAACAGTTACAACAATCGTAGATAATTCCATTTTGGACAAGGGTTGAATTTTCTTACGGGGGTTTAACTTCACGTCATCATCAAGTCACATGCATTTATAAAACATGTTCTACTTCAGATTTTATTTCAACGCGTCATGCTTATGCATAATGTTTTAAGCATGGAACTTACCATTGAAACAAAATGGGTTGTATAGTTTATCGTAACTATCGGCCGGTGTCAATGGCTTGTTCCCATTCAGTTCCTCCTGTTCCTCATCTTTTTCGTTTCCTGAAAGATATTTTGGAAAATAAAAATGGTAAATGTACATTACCAAAATAACAACAGTTACAACACCAGCAAATGTAAATGTGTATTTTATAAGCATATTATCGTAAGAACAAATATCAAGTCTTATGAATTTAGGAATCATGGTCTCGTTCATAATTTATTTAAACACATAACGTTTGTGTAGGCTTGGGTAGCGACATTGTTCTCTTCGATTTCATGTTCTTCTACATAATTTTCATCTGCCGAAAGATATTGCGGCAGATAATAGTAGCTAATATTCATTGTGAATACAAAACATGTTAACCTGCAGATTTTATTTTCATACGTCATGCTTATGCATTATGTTTTAAGCATGGAACTTACCATTAGAACAAAATGGGTTGTATAGTTTATCGTAACTATCGGCCGGTGTCAATAGCTTGTTCCCATTCAGTTCCTCCTGTTCCTCATCTTTTTCGTTTCCTGAAAGATATTTTGGAAAACAAAAATGGTAAATGTACATACCAAAATAACAACAGTTACAACACCAGCAAATGTAAATGTGTATTTTACAAGCATATTATCGTAAGAACAAATATCAAGTCTTATGAATTTAGGAATCATGGTCTCGTTCATAATTTATTTAAACACATAACGTTTGTGTAGGCTTGGCTAATAGTATTGTTCTCTTCGATTTCCTTTTCTTCTTCATCATTTTCATCTGCCGAAAGATATTGCGGCAGATAATAGTAGGTAATACTCATTGTGAATACAAAACATGTTCCCCTGCAGATTTTATTTCAACACGTCATGCTTATGCATTATGTTTTAAGCATGGAACTTACCATTGAAACAAAATGGGTTGTATAGTTTATCGTAACTATCGGCCGGTGTCAATAGTTTGTTCCCATTCAGTTCCTCCTGTTCCTCATCTCTTTTGTTTCCTGAAAGATATTTTGGAAAATAAAAATGGAAAATGTGCATTACCAAAATAACAACAGTTACAACACCAGCAAATGTAAATGTGTATTTTATAAGCCTATTATCGTAAGAACAAATATCAAGTCTTATGAATTTAGGAATCATGGTCTCGGTCATAATTTATTTAAACACATAACGTTTGTGTAGGTTTGGGTAATGGTATTGTTCTCTTCGATTTCCTTTTCTTCTTCATCATTTTCATCGGCTGAAAGATTATGCGGCTGATAATAGTAGCTGATATTCATTGTGAACACAAAACTAACTACAATTTAAACAAGAGATAATTACGATATGTAAAATGGTAAATTTTGGAAAGCATTTATCATAACAGCCACATCACGTCTTTTAAATTTATCAATTATGTTTTAATTCCTAATTTGCTTAAACAGTTCATGGTTAAGGATACATTTTAGATGCTTAACTTAGCATAAGAGCAGAAGTCTATCGTAACTATCTGCTGGGGTAAGGAGACTGTCATCCTTTACCTCATTCTTTTCTCCTCCATAATCATCTGCTGAAAGTAACATACATTGTAAAAACAATATCATATTTTGGAGTCGTTAGTTCGTTTAATTATATTTTATTCGAATCTGAGAAGGATATCGGGGCAAAAGCAATTACTCTGCCCCACCCCCAACCACCATCCCGCACCAAACATTAACCATTTTATATATCGTAATTATCTCTCTCTTTAGTTGTAGTTTTTTTTTTTTTATATTTATTCGCAATGAATATTTGCTACTGTTATGTGCCACAATACCACCACTGATTATCCAACACAAACTTAGGAACTTCCTCCAACTGATACAATCTTACTTTGTTTATTGGTCCAATAAACAAAATAAATTTGTATCAGTTGCATGAAGTTCCTAGGTTTTTGTTGGATAATCAATCACAAAATGTATTTGTTTCAAGAACATTTTGGTTAATATTTCCTAATTTCTATATAATCTGCAAAGAACTGATATTGGTCCGCCGAACAATGGAAGTAAAATGTCATACTGACGCGATCAAGAGCATTTATCCCAACTCAGGAATGATCGAGTACATACCACGAAAGAACACTTGTCCCAACTCAGGAAAATAATCGACTACAAATAGCGAGAATAAGAACACCGTAAAGCTACTTAGAATCCCAACTTCATAACTTTTCGTGGTTTCAAAATGTCCAGCTATTACAGGACTATTCAACCTCGCTAATCCGCTATTCAAATTTTTTCATAGAAAGCACAACAAATTCGATTGCATTAATAGCAAGCATGGTCATTACTGATTATGAGAAGAATATCTCTGCACAAATAATACAACTGTTCATTAAGTAAATGCATATGCTTGTATCTGATTGGTGTTGGTAGCCTACAAAACAAGCTTCCTAAATGTACATTCATTCAGTTATGCAACGTTAGCTCCGTCTTCGGGGTTGGATACTATACTTATAGTTGTTCACTTATGGCCATTTGTCTTGTTTGTGTGACAGTATAGAGTTCTCATTTTCGTAGCAACGTCTTGATCTCAATGCATGGATTAAGTGCTGGTGTAATAATGGACAAATGCACGTGGAAAAGAATGCATTCACTGGTTGTAATGTGACAAAGACATGAAAAATATGAAGTTTAACTATGAAATCACAAAGATAAGGACAAGGAAAAAGGTATTCCACCTGGAAAAACAACGTCTAATTTAAAGCATACAAAATATTTGAATAATTCCCGCTCTTTGAAAAGGTCAAAGCAAGCACAGCTGATGCATTATAACAAGGGCGAAAAGGCTGCCTCAATTAGTCGCCTCTTATGATACACGGGATGATGCATCTGCAATATTCTGTATTTCCCGAAACTAAATGGTGCAAGGGACAGTAGTTATGTTTCAAAATAGCCTGTCAGCATAAAACTGCTAACCCAGTGTGAAACATAAAATGTGCGCATAAAATATCTAAACTTTACGTATTTCTATATTATCCCGATTGAGAGAATGCTTCGTTAAACCCTCTATACATACATACAAACATACTCATATTGCATAACTCCAAACTGACCTGAAATGATAGTTTCTACCACAGGCCGATAACCAAGTAGCTCCTCAACATCGATAACTCCTTGGAATTCCTAGAAATAATCAAAGATCTTGAAGATTATTTATGACAGATTATAGTGACTAAAGGTTCAAGCGACATAGAGATCAAAATAATAATACAATCAAATCAACACACACACACAGAGACATACACACACACAGACATATTTTCGATATTTATACAGATATCCACGAAATCTACATACATACCTCGAACTATACGCTTGACAACAAGACCTAAACACTTGACACATTATGCACTATATATGTGACAATATCTTCGCTAGCCAAAGTTCCGATATGATACCCTACATACATCTTGGTGTTTCGAGCAAATTTTTATGTGCGTCGGGTCTTTGAATTTCATTGGATGCAATGGCTTGCCGCTGCATCGAATCAAAATAAAGTTGTTTACATTTGAACACTGTTGCTGCGTGATTGAGGCAAGGGAGCACACAACTTAAATGGACTATTTTTAAATATATATAAAAAGCTTATAAAAAAGGAATTTTCCACTGTCGGTCCGTGTTTGTACAAATATATTTACGCACATAAACCTGCAATGGCTTCTCTGTGGCACGTAGAGATACTTTCGATGCTAAACTTAGCAAAGTATTCTTTTTAAGGCAATTGTCTCCATCATTTCCGGCCGATTACAATGCACCGTTATTACACGCTATTGGTTAGCTGGCATTAAATACTAAAGTAGGAAATCCGATAGATGTATCTAGGAGAAAGCACTAAAATATATGTTCGATCCACCAAGGTGTAGATTGGGTTATCGTATTGGAACTTTGGCTAGCGAAGATGACATGAAGCCCGATTGGCACTGGAATCCATGTTCATGTATAACAGATAGTGCTAAGATAGTGCAACTGTAATGCGCTCGTTTCTCAGCTATCCGTCCTGGGGTCGATCCCCAGTATGTGCAATAGTAAATAATCATCAATCCATTTTCCGCGATTTCCTGTCGACTCAACAGTCATTTCAGCGAAAGAGTCCATCCTACGGTACCATATATTTCAGAAAGACATGGCTTGAACATTTGAACACGATACACGCAATAAATATGACAATCGCAAAACAATTCACGATTAAATTTAGAACACGTGTTTCTGAAACGCATACGAATGTCACGTGTTCTTATAAACCTTTTGTATAAGAAGAGTACACATGAATGAGACATTGATCTCATTGACTTTGTTCTCAGCATCACTAGCAAACGTTCCTCTGACACCAAGAAGGTTGAGCGGTCGTAGAGAAGATGAGTGTTTCCTAAGTGGCATTTACCTGGTATGTTGGTATATGGAGGCTTTCCTTGTTGAATTCTGATAGAAGCTTGACCAGCTTTTCACAATCAACTTTGCTGAGCAGGTATTGTCCTGTATTATTCACGTTCCTGAAAAAGACATGAAAATAATCAACATCATATTGACATGTGTATGAGTATATGTGTATGTTGAAGTCTCGTCTTATAGGACATGAATTATCACTCTATATTCATGGCATACAATTAGTTTTAAGGCTTCCAAATCCAGAAATATATGCCTGTTATAAAGAGCAGGATATTTGTCCAGGACTTCTCTTTACTGATTGTTCTGTCTTGGTCTAGATGAAACTGGACATATATTTTGAAAATTAAAAGTGTTATGTTTCTGGATTTGACCGAACAATCCTACTTCATATATGTGGTCCTCCCTATACTAAAATATATGAATTTGTTCTGTTCTACCGTTTCACCTCTTTCCTATCAATCTTTTATATGACATTCGGGTATGTGCATTTCAGAGAGAGAGAGAGAGAGAGAGAGTATAATTGGAGGTAGAGGTGAAGAAATAATACGTTTCGTGACCTAATGCAGATAATTCACAGATAAATGAATAGTTGGATTAACAGACGTGTAGACAGAAGAATATATCAATTTATACAACGTTGTAAAGTCGGGATTGATGTACGTACATGCGTATATATGCTTTACCTTCTATCATCAGTGGAATTTTCTGCATGTTGTAACATACAGGTAGACCAACAGTCCACGAACGATTTGACCTTTTTGTCAGCAATCTCAGTGGCGACTCCTTCATATTCCAAAGAGAGCTGGAAGATATAGTATTGGTATAAGCAGCTGTCGCTCGTTGTAATGGGATACCAAATAACTTCAGACAAAAAGCGAAATTGGATTTATGTAGAGATTTAATTCGATCCTGTAATGGTAAAGGCTGCCAATGTAATAGCCTTAAATAATATTCCATCTTATGCTATGATGACAGTTAATGTTTGTGTTAGCGTTATTCCTTTATCTCTCCTTGTCGTATTTGCTACTTAAGTGCCTTACTGTTACCCCTTTTCCTTTCAAGTGTGGCGTAAGCTGCATCACGTTAAATAGGGACTAATTATTTTATATATTAAATCGTAAATTGTGTTTCTTTAAAAAAAACAAAAACAAATTTATACAGCTGCTAAATTCACCTTTAGTCACTGAATTTTAAATGCTTTGCCTGCTTATGTTTCAATTCATGCCGTGTGTATTTTGTCCAATTTGTATTCATGTTATGATGCGTTTTGATGTCTTGCTAATCACGCTTGTTGTAATGCCTGATTTGTTTTACGTAATGTCGGTAAATAGATTGTTGTTTTAAATCATTCCGACATTAAATACATCTTATCATATACTCTGATAATTACAAGTATGGAACAAAGAATTCTCATGTTCATTGGTATTTCCAAAGACAGAAATGATCCGAGGTGAATGGAAAAGTGTTATATCTGAAGAATATTACACAGCCATTTGTTAGTAATAAATATCGGCTTACTGAGGCAATGTTAACCGCTTGATTTGTCTCCTCCTTTAAAAGTTTAATGTATCCATCAGAGTTCCTCTTCGCCACCTTCCTGGCTTTCTTTACTTTCCTCTTGCTAAACCAAGACGCGTTCTCTTCCAAAACCAACTTTTCTAATCTGACCATTGATCGTTTGTAGACCTAGAAATGAGGGAAATAAAACATTAACAGGGGTCCTTACTTGACCGATCGGTTTCAAACCCTGGTGCGATTCCCGCTAGAAGTCATAAGTTTACCCCAAATATCCAAAGGCTTCCACACAACTTCAGTTGTAAAGTAGAAAGTCCGACGTGTCCCTTCTATACATACATTTTACTCTAATCATTGCAAGACCACAGATCTCACAACCTGACAAATATATGGTTTCTCTTCGTTATGTTTCCGTACCGCCAGCAGTTCTCGTCGTAGAAATTATGCAACTGTCCCTGAACACAGGGAACTAGTTTAAACGACGCTACCTTAGGCCAGTCAAACTGTAGTTTCCAGGCACTGTCGTAGGTATAACTGTTTGGCCTTTGCCACCATGGCCACATAAACGGCATCTGCCGAGTCCCTTCTTATTGATTATATTGTGTAATTTACCGGTTTCCCACCATAAATACTGCCACTGCAGTCACACCACCAATGTACGCGACTAGATTTTAGTAGGTACTTTATTAATCCATGGACACTTATTCGGTATGGACTTGAATTCACTACTACTGAACAATGGCATCATGGAAACTCACTAACACTTCACTCTGTGACGTTTGTTCCTAGTAATTGGCCAATTATTTCGGGCAAAGGAATATTTATATTGCATCAAATTCCAATAATCAGACAAGTCATCACAAAAATATAAAAATTCCTTAAAACGGTACACTATAACCAAATGCGAATACTTCAAATTTATTACGATAGCATCAACAGCTGGCTATTTTTTTAAAAATCTACACATACAGATAATAATTCCAAATATTGACAAAGAATGAATTGCAACATTAAATTAGCCGCAAGGCATTTGGAAACTAACCAAAACTGCATGATTTTACAATTTAACGTGATGAGTTCACTTGCAAACAATACGACATGAAAAATGATCATGCGACATAAAATTTATCAGGTGACGTTTTGCCATCAGATGAAAAACCATCTGTCACAGGAATCATATAATCAAAGATAATCTTATGAATTTATGGCGAGCAGATGTAAATGATACACAATGTTTCATAATTTGAATATTATTCCGCGTGTCACCTACAATATAACGGGGGCTGTCCATATAATTATAGGTTGTTTTGTATTTATCTGCCTAAATGTTTTATGTTTGTTTTGGACAGTGTGATTTAACGTTTTGGGCCTCGACACATGTCGTTTTGACTTTATGAACATCCAGCAAGGTTAAACATTTCCTAGGCTGGCATTTGAAGCTTTCTATGTGGGGTAAAACGGTCATATCTCGACAGATGTAGCCACCACTGTGCGTTTCTATGTTAGTTACCCTTTCTTTCCAATAACCGTTTGACTACCATTTGGTAAAACGGACGCCATATTGTTAACATAACATTAAAATAAAAGTGGCTGGGCAAGGAAAATCAACATGGTGGTGGACATTCTATAATATGAAGACAGAGGAATGATTTAATGAGCTTTTTTGGGACCAATTCAAAGATACGCTAGGTCTTGACATATCAAATATAATAAAGGACAAGCGCTATTTGTAAATGATATCAACTATGTGATAAACCTATTTATAACACTTCTAGGTTGTTAATTAGGTACATACAGTCATGTTGTATTTGTTTAATACTCTAATCAGGAAATAAAACAATTCAGACCTTTGTATGGATGTATTAAGTTTTATGAACCATCAAAACTATCATATTGATCGACGCGAACTCATCAAGACGAGACTTACTGTTTCATAACTTCTTATTGAATTGAATAAATATATGTATTAATATTGTACTAACGTTTTAGGTTAAGCTCCAGTCTGTACTCAATGAATATAGTAGTATTTAATTACTCCGGACTAAATTTAATGTACCTTCTGTCCTTTTTCAACTCTATTACAGAAACGTTTGTATGGGTTCAGCATCTCCTGGAAGGACGTTTCGTATTTTCTCAAGATGACTTTTTCATCAGCTTCTCTCTCACTGTAAATTAAGATATAAAACCGTATTGTCGCGGCAAATATCTTTACTCTATACCAATTAAGGGCTAAGATACAGACATCGCTTTTACCAAATACCCAATCTCCCCGAGCAGATATTGAAATGTCTTGGCACACTTCAGGTACTATAGCAAAATAAAACCACACTAATCGACAATTTTCGCGATTAAAACAGTAAGTGGACCATGGTTCGTTTCTTCACAGCCTTATGTTTACTTACAAAATATGTACAGTTCAAAGGATACATAACAAATTATTGTCATATTGTATGGAAACTGATTATCTAACATACTATATATCCACAATAATGATAATAATAATAATAATAATAATAATAATAATAATATATCATCATCATTATAATCGTAATCGCGACATTCGTTACATGCCAGAAAGTAGTAATTATGTAAGTAATCACGAAAATAGACAGGCTTCTTCAAGTTTTCGTAAAACCAACTTTATTCTCAATATAAGGAATCTAAAGCATGGAGATCACCTCCGATGCAACCCACCATACTTTTATTTCTTTTCTTTTACTTAAGGTTGTCTGGTATGATTCCCAACATGGACATGGTTATAGTGATGGGCTATTGAATTTCATTCTCAGTCTCAAATACTCTGGCGTCTATTTCCATGCGGGTACGGGTGGAGTGGTTGGGGTTGTGTTCATTTGGAACACCATTGACCTTTACCATTACATGCGAGAGTAAATCTATGATATTTAACTCACTCGCATTGGAAACAGACGATGACGGGTTTAATCTGGTTTGAACTGGTGCTGGGTCGTTCAAAATCTACCAATTGTACACTACTCTACTTAACAATTGTACTCACTCGAGAAGGAGATTGGCAGCCTCTTCATATGAACATAATGATTCACGAGCAAAACGGGTCCTTTCTTCCATCGATGCCACTTCCATTCGGAGTGCAGATTCTATCTGAAGTATACCTACAAACCAATAAAGAGCTTACGAATTAATATATCTCACTGTAGTAGACTGTGGTGCTACGTTTTGTGGGACGAGATTGTCAATGGATTGAGGAAGTAACGACGGAAAGATAGGCAAACTGAATTAGTGTTTCGAAATGAGAGTGAGAACGATGGAATGATACACTGTTTACTTGTTGGCATGTTTAATTCAAGCAATGCTTATTCCTTTCGTGATGTATTTGAAGCCGATGGATAGATGGATCGATAACTAGATGTTAATTTCTTACTTTAAATATAAAGTACTTGGTGTTTCAGTATATACACACAAGAAGGCTTTTAACAAAAAAAGGAGTACCAGTTAGCGTGGAAAAGGGGTGGAATCTGGTTCAATCGTTACCGCGAGTAAATATGGTCAAATGATTATACATGTATGTTATTAAAGGACATATGCAATGAAGACAACCCCACCCAACCTCCATTTTTATGAATATCATCAAAGAAATAACTCTTATTAAAGAAGAAAATAGCAAACGTGGAGACATGTAGGAAAATTACCATCAACGTTGTGTTGCCTCAGGATATAAAGTTTATCAGACACGTTCTTACACCATTTCTCTGCCTTTTCGGCAAACTCTCTTTCCAACTGGGTACGAAATTGCATCACAGACAACCAGAATGGAACGTCTCTAAGAAACAAGAAGAACGACACATTTGCTCTGTTGTAATTTTACTAGCTTAGGCTGACACAATAAATACCATGATTTATGCAGAGATATGCCTAACACAAAGAAGGAAATATAATTACTGCTAATGTAACAAAGGTACCAAACAGTCCACTAAAATAACTGACTGAATTGCTAACTAGATGCTAAGTGATTATTTGAGTGGATGTATGGACTGGCCTGCAGATTTTCGAACTGGGTGCAGGGACTGACTGACTGACTGATAACTGTAACTGACTACATGACAGTGAGTATGCCTGGATGACATGCAGTATGCGTGGACAAATAAACTGGCTGAATAAGTAACTAACTAAACTAAGTAACTAAGTAACTAACTAGCTAAATAAATAAATAAATAAATGATAAGGTGGTAGGACTGGACCAAAATCGATTAATAGTTTATTTCAATCATTAAGATAGATTACAACTCACAATGTATGTACCTATAAACCTATTTTCCTTGTTAAATACCCATCTAACCTATCGGCGTCGCTATCGATGTATTTATTTCCCATTCACGACCTTTATTTTGCAAAACATTTATACATTAGCCGCATACAAATTATGGGTATGGTCATGTCAACTCGGATATGAACTCACTGAAGGAATGCCGGTCTGTTTCACGATATCCTTAAGCATGGATACTCGTTTAGTAAATTGTATACAATAATCTGTAACTGAAACCGATATCGCAATCTAAGTTATTCTTTTATCGTTTAACGATATATTTCAAACAAAGCAAGGCATTTAAAACAAAGCAAACGTGGCAATGGTACTTACGATAATACATCGTAGCTATCCCCAAGTCCATTAAATAGCTTTAGATCTACCATTTTATCGAAATTTAACACTGTCTGAAACAACGCGTGTTAAATACGAGAACGGCGCTAGACTAAAACTGACAACGTCCCATGTCAACCAGCAGATGACGTCGAGAATGTAGTGACGTCAACAGTTGCTTAGAATTTCGAAGTTCTTTAGAACAGACACTAAGAAAACTTTCGACCGCGGTATTTCTGAACTTAACGTGGTATAGTACAATTATATTAGCGACCAACAATTCAATGTTCTTGGGCAGGGGACTGACACTTTCCGTCTCTTAATACTGGAAATTGTCTTGATATTTGATATACATGTCAATTGTTGAATATGTTTAAATCTTAAAGCAGTACATAAAGAGGAATAATTAGGCTAACGTTTTAGCAGATACCGTTAAAGAGACCCTTCTGACATTAGAGAACGTATTGCTCAAAGTCGGAACCGTTGATAATGAAGAATACAATTTATTAGCTATACTATTGATGTAGGCAGAACAACTGAGTTGGATGCCAACCCTGGAAAAAATATGTGTCAGAGAGGGCAGGCAAATACAAAACACACATGCTTACCAACCGAGAAAATATTTAGTCGACTTGAAAAAAAAATGATCTAACGTTCAAGCAGAAAACAAACGCGCTCCTGAAAATATCAGGATCAATCGAAGCAATACAAAGAAAACGTAAACTTAACACATTCACATACACTAGTAAATAACTAAAACAGGGCATGCGGCGTTTTTTTTTTTCTTCTTCGGGTGTGTGTGTTTTCGTTCCTTTTTTTTATCCGAATTTTTCCGGAAATTTAGATTTGGCCCGATTATGTTTCACACCATTTTGTTTTTCGCTGCGTTGGCATACTTGACACGTGTCAAAGATGTGATCACAAATTTTAAAGAATAATTTGTGACATATATAACCGTTTTGTAAAAAGATAATTATTGAAAACTCTTTGTCACGAATAACGAAAGGACGCATATAATGCTGATATCTCCGATTAGGACTCACAGTACTAATTCATTTTCCAGAGTAAACCTATGCAAACCCCATGATATTAAAAATAAAATAACTTAAATTGTTTGAGTGTTCATGATCAAACCTATATTTTTTAGTATAGATGAAACCCGGATGTCAGCTTCTGTGTAGAGGAAAGGATATGAGGCGCGGCATTTTCTGGACCTGCATCTGATCTGTTTGAAACATGTACTTTCAATTCCGCACCAAAGAGTCAGGAGCGAATTTTAGTAATGAGTGTTACAAACTCAAGACTGTTAAAGGACTAAACTTCCAACAATAAAAATTGTCTCTAATTTTTTCACTTACAACTAGGGTAAGTGCTCAAAAGATTCTTTTTCCTACAACATAACTTACATTATTAACCAATCATGGTCAGCCTAACCCATATATATTTATTTTAGGTTCACCCATTTCCAAGCTGCTTCCCATTTTTCCATATCATTAGTACCGCGTGTCCTTTATCTGGTATCTATTCTGCAACAATGATCGAAGAAAAGCAGTCTAAAAACAAGACTAGCCTATTTACAACTTACGGAAAAGTAGTATCTTTAATAATGTAATAACATATTGGCCTTAGAAATTTCCTTTAATATTGAGAACCCTTTACATAACGTCACGTTGGTTAACTTAGCAACTTAATATGAGAGAAGTAATAGGCTAATCAAATCAATCTGAAAAAGAAGAAGAAAGGACAAGCCAAGTCAGATGAGTGTGTGTGTGGGGGGGGGGAGGGAAATGGGCAGACATACAGGTACATATGTAGGTAGGTAGGCAGGCAGGCAGGCAGGCAGATGGACAGACAGACAGACAGATAGATAGATAGATAGATAGATAGATAGATAGATAGATAGATAGATAGATAGATTTTGAATTGGATATGTAATATAGCTTTAACATGTTTTCAGTTCCTATCACTAACTGTTACTGCTGAGCGCCAAGCGATATGTATTTGGTATGACTCGGCCGGGAACCGAACCCGCGATAAAGAGAGAGAGAGAGAGAGAGAGAGAGAGAGACAGAGAGAGACAGAGAGAGAGAGAGAGAGAAAGATGATAAATGTTTAAATATCACTTGTGATTGTGAATTAGATCTGACTTATGAAATAAGGCAAATTGAAGTCCAGACATTGATTGCACCAAATAGAAAACGTGTTTATTTCGCATAACACAAACTGTTAAACGAATACGGGTTATTCGGATAGGTAAAAAAATTGAATCAATATAGTTATAGTAGTAAACACATATTGATAAACAACAATGAAGGACACTTCACTTTGCGGTGGGTATTATTTAATGGAATATTATCAAATTATCAGAATCTAAAAAAATGTACGTACAAGTATTGCATACATAACATCTTAACAAAACAAGTAAACACAGTGCATACCTTGTATACATTTATGGATTTGAATAGGGGCATGACAACGTAATATGCGTAATAAAATTAGGTGTAAAAAGGCTCTGTACTGAAGTGCTCCAAGAAAAAAAAACATTCGAAAACCATATAAAATTAAAATGAAGCTACAACAAAATTATTAAAACAGACAAAACAAACAACTAAAAAAAAAAAAAAAAAGAAAACTGAAATTTGATGCTAAAATTTCTGTTCCAGTTACTATTGTAATACTCCATAGGGGTCTTTTTACATAGCGAATTCAATGCTAGCGTGAATCCCGCCAAAAGGCATTTTCCCCCCTGATCTCTAAGGATTTCTGTTGGTCGGTCGGTTACTGGTATAAACGATACCAATTGTACAAACCCAGATGGGCGGAGCTTAAGGACTGGCGGTACTTTTTCAACTCCAATAGTAAACATATGTAAACACTATCATATTCAAAATTCAATAACTTAAAATTTCTGGGTGCTGATGATGAGACCTATAATTATCCATGCACATCTAACCTTGGTGCAAGCTCTTGTGTGGGGAACACAATATGAGCCACGGCATTTTGTTTGTCTACATGTGCACGAAACAGTATTGAGTACTCCTGAGTCAAGCCTGTACAAATACTAAAATTGCATCAGTAGAAATATTTCTATCTTTTTTGAAAAAAAATTACATCTAGGATAAGCTATTTTAAGATACTTTTACTAAAATTTTAATTTTCTTTATGGCATCACGGTACCAATTGTTTTTCCATATACCTCAATGTTAATGTTTTGTGAAATAAATAAACTTTCTGTCCAACTTGGGCATGCATGTCACACACTGTCATATAGAACACTGCTAGATTGTCAATTTGACAATGATATAACCAGTTACTCCATTGCATTTAAGAGAGATAACTCTACTGGAACTAGACAGGGGTAAGAGTTTTCTAGTCACAACAGGCACATTTTCAGCCATGTGTACCATCTTTAAAAAAAATCATAAAAGATACAAAATATGACCTAGATAGAAATTAACACAAACTCACATGTTGCCAAGAGGCTCAACTTTTTTTTAAAGCCAAACAGAAAGTACAACTCTTACATAATGCACCAATTACAGCTAGTGTTGTTCTTTAATTCTGAATACAATGTTCCATACACCTTAAGCTCCGCCCACCTGGACTTGCGCAATTGGTACCGTTATACCATTATTAAACAGTTATGGACCACCAAACCCGTAAATACTCTATTATTTCTTCACCCATTTCTATAGTTCTTCCGTACAATTAGTACCGTGTGTCCTTTAGGTGTACGGAACAGTGTGTTCAGAAATAAACTACAAAATTAGCTTTGATTGGGGCAACATGTAAGAGTTGTACTTCCTGTTAGGATTTTATTTTATTTTTTAAAAATGAGCCTCCTGGTAACATGTGAAATTATGACAATTTATATCTAGATTATGTATTGTATTTTTATGATTTAAAAAAAAATAATTGTAGTACACATAACTGAAAATGCTTCAGCTGTGACTAGATAACTCTTACCCCTGTCTAGTTTCAGCAGAGTTATCTCTCTTAATTGCAATTGGGTGCCTGGTTTTGTCCCTGTCAAATTGTCAATCTAACATTTTTCTCTATGACAGTGTGTGACATGCATACTGAGGTCGGATAGAAAATATATTTATTTCACAAAACATTAGCATTGAAGTCTATGGAGAAACAATTGGTACCGAAATACCTGCTGTGACAATTGGAACATTGGTCAGTTACTTCCCCCTGATGTGATAAGGTGGCGCTTTAGTCAGGTAAACCCCTTCAATTCCGGTTTACTTCGTCTATGCTGAACCCATACTCGTGACTGTCTGAAAAATGCTTGTCGTGCCTCAGTGAAAAAGCCTATTACCTGTACTAGCCACATTTCTATTAAGATGGTTGGTCAAATGCATCAGTCGCACAATGAACGTGGTGTTCGTTATGGTGAGTACGTTATGACTTGGGCACATTTTGGTATTCATACATACGTACGTTTTGACTCTGTCAAGTTAATTTAGACTTGGGTATGTATTGAGTGTAATTCTCTGGCCAAAGTCGGCATTCATGTATTGGAAAACTTTACTAAGTGCTTTCTTTACTCTCATTAGTCATATAATGACCATGTGTAAATCTCTTCGGTTTCAGGTCAAATCTCCACAGTCCAGGATGCAACGAATCTGAATTCATTAATCAGAAAGACTATTGCTGATGGAAGAAACCAAACAACATCAACAACAACAACAAGAAAAACCAAACAACAAACAAAAAACCGAACAACAAACAGCAAATACTCAATTGTGACATTCGTAATTAAAGGTACTCCAAGAGTTTCGACGTGAAGGAGAACATGCAGTTATACGTAGCTGAAAAGACATTGATGTCTGAAGTTTCTGATTAAATCATGTATGGCTTGAAAGAGCACGAGAGACTAGATGGAAATGAAAAGCCATTCAAGTGTGAAGTTTGTGACACCGTTCAGCCACAGGTCCACGGTGATTTTCCTTATAAGGGTACATACTGGAGTGAAACCATTCAAATGTGAAGTATGTACTAACATGTTTTGAAGGAGGTCAGACTTGAATGCCCACGTGATGATGCATATTGGAGAAAACAACATTCATTTGTGAAGTTTGTGATAAACTGTTTAGAGATAATGCCATAGTGAAGAAGCACACAAGAATACAATGTGGAGGAAAACCATTCAAGTGTGAAGTATGTCCTAACCTGTTTTGTAGGAGTTCAGACTTGAATGCCCACATGATGATACATATTGGAGAAAACAACATTCATTTGTGAAGTTTGTGATAAACTGTTTTGAGATAATGCCATAGTGAAGAAGCACATGAGAACACACTGCAGAGGAAAACCATTCAAATGTGAAGTATGTACTAACCTGTTTTGTAGGAGTTCAGACTTGAATGCCCACATGATGATGTATATTGGAGAAAACAACATCCATTTGTGAAGTTTGTGATAAACTGTTTAGAGATAATGCCATAGTGAAGAAGTACACAAGAATACAGTGTGGAGGAAAACCATTCAAATGTGAGGCTAGTGATAATATGCTTAGTGAAAGTGATGAGTTTTGGGTGAACTTGAAGATACATACAGGAGAAAAAACATTCAGTTGTGAAGTTTGCAATGAATTGTTTAGTAGGCATTTAAAGTTGAAAGAACGCACGAGGTTACATACTGGAGAAAAGCCATTCAAATGTGAAGTTTGCTATGAAATCTGCATCAATTGTTCAAAGATGAAAGAGCACTGGAGTGTACATACTGGAGACAAAATATTCTTCCAGTGTGAAGTTTATGACAAACTGTTTAACCACCGTTTTAGCATCAATGCTCATAAGAGGTTATATACTAAAGAAAAGCATTCAAGTGTGAAATTTGCAATAAAATATTCAGCGAGGTTACAACCTGAACAGGCACATTCAGATACTTACTGGAGAAAAACCATTTAAATTTGAAGTTTGTAAAATAATGTTTAGCCAGAGTAGTAGTGTTACCAGACATATGAAAATGTATAAAGGAGTAAAAACATTTATATGCAGTGTTTGTGATATAATGTTTAGAGTGGTGATTCAATGAAGGACATGTAATACATACTGGAGAGAAACCATTCAAGTGTGAAGTTTTTTAGAATTGATCATTTCAAGAAGATCAAAATGACACATGTCATGAAAGCAGACAAGCATACATATGATACAATTGTGATAAAATGTTTGGGCAGTGTCCTCACATGGTCCAGATAAAACTCTGACATACAGAATTGGTGACAAAAGTTTCCCCTCACCTCATCCGATGAATAAATTGATCTTTTGAACACTTATTTAAGTAAGTGTAGCCAGTCTTAGAAATTGTAACTAAATGCACCCAGGAGTAAGTTTTCAGTTTTCGAAATTCACTTGGGAATATTGCTTCAGTAGAAATTATGCCGGCATGAAAATAATTACTAGAACTACAAAAAGACACTGTACAATCTCTAGCTTTATATGCCTATTTTAATCATTACTTCATGTCTGTAGTCCACCTTGACTTCAAATCGTCAGAAAAGAAACTATGTTGTTGTAGGGTTTAACGCCATTTTTCAGCACACAATAGGCTATACATGGTGGCCGGTATTAATGGTGGAGGAAGAACCACTGACCCACAAGAAGCTACTGGCAAGCTTTCTCACATACCCACATTAGCTGAATCCAAGACTCAAACCCATGCATATATATATATATATATATATATATATATATATACGTTTCTTGTCCATTTGATACTTTTTGTAGACTCTTTGAAGTGAATGAAACAGTACTTTATGTTGGGGCATACTACTTTGTCACAAGAATTAAATCAAATTCAGCACTTTTGTTAAAATTAGACAGCAGTAGCTGCTACAAGGTTTAACAGCATATCAGCATGATCCTGGTTTAACTGTGTTTAGGAAATTTAGGTGTCCTTAGATAAGAAAGAAATCATAAAGGGTAATATCATTAAAATACAAAATCTATTCTTTGTTCTATATAAGCTGTCCTCTTGAAAGACAAAGTCCAAGACTTTTGCATTTGAAACATTATCCAGGATTATGAATAGATGCATATCCTGGTATTTTGACAATTGGAATTTAAATGTGACCCATTTCTAATGCATGGTACTCCAGCATAATTTCCTACTGAGATTGTGTTCTCCATTGCAAATTTACTGAACATGCCACCCATGATCAACATTTGCTAGACTACTGTTTACTACTTATTGGCCAATAATATCATACCAGTTTAAAATCATTATGAACTGGATGTAGCTAACAGTTCAGTGACGTGACACGTAATTGAATGAAGGTTAGTTTATGAAATGATTGTATTAATATTTCATCTGATATCAGCATTTATTTGATTGTCCATTAAATTATAAGCAATTAGTCAAAACTGGAATATACAATGGATCATGAAGTCAGTGGTCAATGAAGTTGTCAATCCCAAGATGGTTTCCAGTGCTGAATATAACATTGAGTTATGGTAATGAATGGCATATCTTTTTTTCTTATTTACAAAGGGGAACAATGAGATTAGACTGACGTTTTGTCACTTTGTATCAGCTGTTGATTTCTTTTCCAACTTGACTAAATCACCTTCTTGGGGGATTAATTTATCTAGTGCTGTTAGATTTACTTTAAGTGAGTCATGCAATTATTTCAGTAGGTAATGATCTGTTTCCAAAATAAAACCATAGACTAAATTTGTTTGTTACTTTTCTGTGTTATTCTTTTATGAGTATATATTGGCACATGAGCCACCATATAATAATTACAATCAAAATACATGTTGCAGAGGCCTTTGAAACTCTGTAATTGTAGTAAGAGAATATCATAAAATATAAAAGAAAAACCAAATTGTATATGACTTTGTACTGTGATGCACTCAATTGGAACATCTGTGACGTTCATCCTGGTTCTACTGTTATGTCCGTTTTTTGTAGTCATGTTTACTAAAGAAATTCTTCAATCTTGCTATACTATCTGAAGCATGATCATATGAATTGTTGTGTTCATTTTTGGATTTGAATATATTCAAATTATTTTTCACTGGAATCACAGTGCTCATTTATTTGGAATTATAGTAAATTCAGAGAAGGACATATTTGGATAATATTAGTGGGATACATCAAGAGACTGGTAATACATAGCTACACTATAGGACACTGGCACATTATCATATTCGAGACAACCGGCATATCAACACATTAAGTATTTGAACTGATTTGGAATACCACTAAAATTCAATTTAAATTTTATACATTTGGACTTGTGATAAAACTTTTAGGGCTATTGGGGATTTAATTAACAACACAGTAAGTTATTTTTGAATATTTACGTTGTATTTTAGGGAAATAACTTATTTGTTGAATTTTACAAAACTTGTTGGTTTTGGCTCATTTCTGTTTCTTAGTTTAAGGACATAGATTTGTAACATTATATTCATAGTAATTATGCTAGGGTTCATTGTATTTGCCGAAGATTTATATTACTTCCAATCGCAATACCTGTTTCAGTATAATAAAAGTGTAATATGACTTGAAAGATTCAAGTCACAGAATGAATGATACAGGAACAACGGACAAAAGGATGGACATATTGCCTGATCGCTGTTTTTCTTAAATAACGCAGTATGCGGTCAGGAAATGTCATCAGAAGAGAAACATTTCAGGTTCAATTATATTTATTTATTTCACGGTTTTATGTATATGACAATAGTGTACAATTGAAGAATATATAAATTTAATTTTGATTGGTCGTTAGAGAAAGAGAGAGAGATAAAAGTAAATATACATTGTGTGCAAGAGAGAGAGAGAGATATACAGAAAGAGAGAGATACAGAAAGAGAGGTGAGATACATATAGAGAAAGAGAGAGGGAGATAGAGACAGAGATACATATACAGAGAGAGAGAGAGTGATATATATATATATATATATATATATATATATATATATATATATATATATATATATATGAGATACATAGAGAGAGAGAGGGAGGGAGATAGAGACAGATACATATACAGATTGAGAGAGAGAGATGTCTGATGGTTTTTTAAATGTGTTCATATGTAGATGATTATACATTAATACATAATATAATCTGATTCAAATATCCACGTAAGAACAAAAACAATTGATGAATGGACGATAGTGAGCAAAGAAACTGAAAATTATAAGCATTTACATTCGATTACACTGGACAACAAATTTTTACAAAAGTCATGTTACTGAAATAAAATTAGTCAATTCTTATCAATTTTTATGTGCTGAACACGAATATGACAGTCAAATTGCAAAATTGGCTCTAGTTTTTTTGTAATCTGCAAGAAATTAATGTTTGCATAACGAAATGCATTCCAATAGTAAAAGGTCAACTGTAATAGCCTACCTATAAAAAATCAAGTCATTGACTACATCTTAGATTTCTTCGCCTGTCTCTTGTACAGCTGTTCGGGAGCATCTCTGAGGAGTGTCCAGCAGTAGTCAGCCAGCATTGTAGTGGACCATTTTCCGTGGTATCTTTGTTCCATTGTTGCGATATCTTGATGAAAACGTTCGCCGTGTTCATCACTAACAATACCACAGTTGCTAGGAAAGAAATCCAAATGGGAATGAAGGAAGTGAATCTTTAGAGACATATTGCAGCCAAGTTTCTTATACTTCATCAACATGTCTTCTACTAGTTCCTTATAGTTTTCTGCCCTAACATTTCCGAGGAAGTTTGTAGAAACTAGGCGAAAAGCATTCCATGCTTGTTTTGCGTCACCTTCCAGCAAGTTGTTGAACCGGTCATCTTTGAAAAGCTCTCGAATCTGAGGACCCACAAAAACTCCCTCTTTAATCTTTGCTTCGCTGAGTCGAGGGAATTTTTCATGCAGGTATCGGAATGCTGGCAAAGTCCGGTCAATGGCTTTCACGAAGTTCTTCATCAAACCTAGTTTGATGTGAAGGGGTGGTAGCAAGATTTTCTGAGCCTCAACCAGAGCTGGGTGTTGGATATTCTTCTCTCCAATGGCTACATTCTGCCTGTGAGTCCATTCCTTCCTCATGTAGTGCATTTCCCTTGCTCGGCTATCCCACTCGCATAAGAAACACATGTATTTTGTATATCCTTGCTGCAGTCCCATTAAAAGGGCAACTACCTTCAAATCACCACAGAGGTGCCAGCTGTACTTGTTATACTCAATGGAATTCAGTAGCTGCCTTAAGTTATCGTATGTCTCTTTCATGTGGACAGCATACGCTACTGGAATAGATGGAAGAATGTTTCCATTGTGCAAAAGCACAGCCTTGAGACTCAGTTTCGAAGAGTCCACAAATAGTCTCCATTCTTGTGGGTCATGAGTGATTTTTAAAGCATTCATGAGGCCCTCAATATCGGAACAGAATATCAGATTACTTTCCTTTCTGAAGAAAGGCTCCAATTGCTGGTGGCGCTTTCGATATGCAGTAATTGTGACATCTTCTTCTAGAAGATTCCATTGTTGGAGTCTTGATCCTAGCAATTCTGCCTTGTTCTTTGATAAGTCCAAATCACGAATCAGGTCATTTAGTTCTTCCTGTGTTATTCTGTGTGGGGTTGATGATGCACCACAGTGAAAATCTGGATCACTGCATGCTGATGGACCAGGAGAAGAACAGGTCGACTCACCTTTGTCTTCGTCAGATGAATCAAGAGAATATTCTGCTGGAGGTTCTGGAATAGGAAGTCCCTCACCATGTGGAACTGGTCTCAATGCAGACGGAATGTTTGGGTAGACTATTCTCGACTTCTTTCGCTTCGTTATTCCGCCGGAAAGAGGAGGAACCAAGCAGAAGTAACAGTCATTTAGGTGGTTGCTTGGCTCTCTCCACACCATTGGGACTGCAAACGACATTGATGACCTTTTGCAATTCAACCACTGTGAAAGCTGTGTTGTACATGTAGCACAGCATATATGCGGAGCCCAAGGCTTGTCTTGGTCACCAACCTTGCATCCGAAGTAAAGATGATATGCCTTCTTCACTTGAGAATTGATACTTTTCTTCTGGTTGGCAAATGTCACTTCCCCACAGATATAGCAAAAATTGTCCGCGGTATTAACACACTTTCGAGGCATTACTGTTCTTTATTGTACGTAAATGGATAAAATAATAAGTTTTATGTAACAGTAGCTTGAACTGTCTCGCACAACGTCTAAAATATTTTAAATGCTGAACCTATCTGATTGGGCTTTATATAGTACACTGCTTACGTCAGCTTCAGCAGCCGCCTGGCATTAGTATAATAGGCCTACACATGTATAGTACACTGCTGACGTCAACTTACTTCAGCAGCCGCATGGCATTAGTATTGCATTGCATCAGAAAATGATGCAATCAACTGTGGATGATGTGAGCATGATGGTATTATGCAATGTTACATCATTATTCCGGATGTTGCTGCAGTCCTACTGGAGAAATTTACACAGTGAAACATAGAAAATGAGGTATATGAATATCTTCAAAACGAGAGCCAATACAAATTTTTCACGGTTATATTCGTGTTCGGCACACCAAAATACTACAGATTAGGGCCTTTTCAAGTCAGTAATGATTTCACTGTTGACCAGTGTTTTCAGTGAATGAGAAATGCAAAAGAGAGAAATACAGAGAGGGGGCAAGGGAGTAAGATGGGGATAATATTTGTTTTCAAATATGTTCATATTTCGCTAAACAAACAATTAAAACATGACTAAATCTAACCAAAAACTCACAATCAAAAACCAAAACAAACGATTGATGGCTAAAGGAGGGAAGGTGAAATCGTGATTTAACAATCAGTCATAATGCCCTCTTCTCCACCAATCTGTACATTAATAAATTCTTTGTTAACCAGCTAAAATGCAACTGGACGGAATAAATCCGCCCACTTTCTTCCTTGTTATCCGTGATCTCCTCGTTCCATATACCATTCCCATGGAGTTAGGAGGTGTCAGTTGTTCCAACAAATCACCTAGAGATAGATAGATAGAAACAAAGATATTAATTTCTTTAACAACTTTATCAATTTTCATAAACAAATAATAAACCCACCAAAATAGTGACATCAACATATTCCAAAAAGGTACAACATTGCTGCTAACCATTGACGAAAAGATTGTCTGTCAGAGAATATAGTTTCGGCGACATTTTTAACGCTTCTGCTAGCTAAAGTGTTATGATTTCAAATTCGATATAGGTGTTGCTGCAGAATGTGCGATGATAATAATTTCGATAGCATAATATAAACGACAGTTAAGGATACTTTAGATAACTGACCCTTACGGGAAGTACTGTATAGTCTACTATAACCGATCTTAAATGGAAATAGGAAACTGATAATATCTTTACCTTTTTTGATATTCATTTCCAGAAATTCCATCTTTGTATGCTCATTAATAGCCACAGCCTTTACGCATCGATTCAGTCTTCTCTCACCTAAAATAAATGCTCGATTCAATGAAAGAAAGGTAACAGATTGTAAAAGTACATTGTACGTATCTATAGCAGGTGTTATTCATTATTGTTTTGCTTTGGATGTTTTCAATAGAGAGAAATAACCTAAGCATAAATAAATAAACTTGAACGTGTTTATGCGTCGTTATTATTACTTCTTCTGTCCATATAAAACACAATCCCGTGTTCAAGGAATAAAATCTCCAAGTCTCATAATATAATCCTGTGCTCGAGGAGTAAGTTCGATGTACGTTTGTAATACATTACAGACCATATTTAATTTATTAATCGTTGACTCCGCCCTATAAACACATAGCAATGAACAATGTCCCGCTAACCAATGCTGTAACTGGCTAGATGGAAGAGTTACTTAAAATCGGCGTCAGTTGAATGACAAACGAGATGCTAATAAATAGACGTAGCCATATTTGTCCGGATCAACTATTGATTACTACCTCACCCCTTGTAAGGATCAATAGACGGAGGTGTGATTGATTAATTATAACCCTCTCCCCCCCCCCCCCGAACCCTTGTACAAGTACAATTTGAAACGCTTTCTTTCTTTACCATTTATTAAACGAGAAAATAACAGTAATGGATTCTAACCAGATTCCATTCATCAATCAAGCAATTAAAGATAATAACGCAGTCTGGAATTTATTACTTAAGATTGAACGACTTGATTATATTACTCTAGTTTGAATGAGACAGTAATTTAGTGTATTTTTAGGTGCTCGATGTGTGTATTATTTTTCTTACGAATATCAACATATAAAGTGTATTTATACTATTTGTAGCTAAAGGTACTGGTTCTTACAATTGCAAAAGAACGAGTTCAACCTACCACAGCTGTGAATTGGGGTACAAGGATTATCCACTTCTTTATTTTCTTCATTGTTTTCATCTTCTGGAATAAAATATAGGTGACGCACGCTTTGTACTAGTTATATTGTACATTTCTATTTACGTCTCAAATTGTTTCATCAATATGTGTTCACAAGAAAGAGTGCAGAAGCTGATACATTTTCTGAAAGTCTAGTTTTCGTCAACGGAAACAGTTACAACAATCGTAGATAATTCCATTTTGGACAAGGGTTGAATTTTCTTACGGGGGTTTAACTTCACGTCATCATCAAGTCACATGCATTTATAAAACATGTTCTACTTCAGATTTTATTTCAACGCGTCATGCTGATGCATAATGTTTTAAGCATGGAACTTACCATTGAAACAAAATGGGTTGTATAGTTTATCGTAACTATCGGCCGGTGTCAATGGCTTGTTCCCATTCAGTTCCTCCTGTTCCTCATCTTTCTCGTTTCCTGAAAGATATTTTGGAAAATAAAAATGGTAAATGTGCATTACCAAAATAACAACAGTTACAACACCAGCAAATGTAAATGTGTATTTTATAAGCCTATTGTCGTAAGAACAAATATCAAGTCTTATGAATTTAGGAATAATGGTCTCGTTCATAATTTATTTAAACACATAACGTTTGTGTAGGCTTGGGTAGCGACATTGTTCTCTTCGATTTCATGTTCTTCTACATAATTTTCATCTGCCGAAAGATATTGCGGCAGATAATAGTAGCTAATATTCATTGTGAATACAAAACATGTTCCCCTGCAGATTTTATTTGAACACGTCATGCTTATGCATTATGTTTTAAGCATGGAACTTACCATTAGAACAAAATGGGTTGTATAGTTTATCGTAACTATCGGCCGGTGTCAATAGCTTGTTCCCATTCAGTTCCTCCTGTTCCTCATCTTTTTCGTTTCCTGAAAGATATTTTGGAAAACAAAAATGGTAAATGTACATACCAAAATAACAACAGTTACAACACCAGCAAATGTAAATGTGTATTTTATAAGCCTATTATCGTAAGAACAAATATCAAATCTTATGAATTTAGGAATCATGGTCTCGTTCATAATTTATTTAAACACATAACGTTTGTGTAGGCTTGGCTAATAGTATTGTTCTCTTCGATTTCCTTTTCTTCTTCATCATTTTCATCTGCCGAAAGATATTGCGGCAGATAATAGTAGCTAATACTCATTGTGAATACAAAACATGTTCCCCTGCAGATTTTATTTCAACACGTCATGCTTATGCATTATGTTTTAAGCATGGAACTTACCATTGAAACAAAATGGGTTGTATAGTTTATCGTAACTATCGGCCGGTGTCAATAGTTTGTTCCCATTCAGTTCCTCCTGTTCCTCATCTCTTTTGTTTCCTGAAAGATATTTTGGAAAATAAAAATGGAAAATGTGCATTACCAAAATAACAACAGTTACAACACCAGCAAATGTAAATGTGTATTTTATAAGCCTATTATCGTAAGAACAAATATCAAGTCTTATGAATTTAGGAATCATGGTCTCGTTCATAATTTATTTAAACACATAACGTTTGTGTAGGTTTGGGTTATGGTATTGTTCTCTTCGATTTCCTTTTCTTCTTCATCATTTTCATCTGCTGAAAGATTATGCGGCTGATAATAGTAGCTGATATTCATTGTGAATACAAAACTAACTACAATTTAAACAAGAGATAATTACGATATGTAAAATGGTAAATTTTGGAAAGCATTTATCATAACAGCCACATCACGTCTTTTAAATTTATCAATTATGTTTTAATTCCTAATTTGCTTAAACAGTTCATGGTTAAGGATACATTTTAGATGCTTAACTTAGCATAAGAGCAGAAGTCTATCGTAACTATCTGCTGGGGTAAGGAGACTGTCATCCTTTACCTCATTCTTTTCTCCTCCATAATCATCTGCTGAAAGTAACATACATTGTAAAAACAATATCATATTTTGGAGTCGTTAGTTCGTTTAATTATATTTTATTCGAATCTGAGAAGGATATCGGGGCAAAAGCAATTACTCTGCCCCACCCCCAACCACCATCCCGCACCAAACATTAACCATTTTATATATCGTAATTATCTCTCTCTTTAGTTGTAGTTTGTTTTTTTTTATATTTATTCGCAATGAATATTTGCTACTGTTATGTGCCACAATACCACCACTGATTATCCAACACAAACTTAGGAACTTCCTCCAACTGATACAATCTTACTTTGTTTATTGGTCCAATAAACAAAATAAATTTGTATCAGTTGCATGAAGTTCCTAGGTTTTTGTTGGATAATCAATCACAAAATGTATTTGTTTCAAGAACATTTTGGTTAATATTTCCTAATTTCTATATAATCTGCAAAGAACTGATATTGGTCCGCCGAACAATGGAAGTAAAATGTCATACTGACGCGATCAAGAGCATTTATCCCAACTCAGGAATGATCGAGTACATACCACGAAAGAACACTTGTCCCAACTCAGGAAAATAATCGACTACAAATAGCGAGAATAAGAACACCGTAAAGCTACTTAGAATCCCAACTTCATAACTTTTCGTGGTTTCAAAATGTCCAGCTATTACAGGACTATTCAACCTCGCTAATCCGCTATTCAAATTTTTTCATAAAAAGCACAACAAATTCGATTGCATTAATAGCAAGCATGGTCATTACTGATTATGAGAAGAATATCTCTGCACAAATAATACAACTGTTCATTAAGTAAATGCATATGCTTGTATCTGATTGGTGTTGGTAGCCTACAAAACAAGCTTCCTAAATGTACATTCATTCAGTTATGCAACGTTAGCTCCGTCTTCGGGGTTGGATACTATACTTATAGTTGTTCACTTATGGCCATTTGTCTTGTTTGTGTGACAGTATAGAGTTCTCATTTTCGTAGCAACGTCTTGATCTCAATGCATGGATTAAGTGCTGGTGTAATAATGGACAAATGCACGTGGAAAAGAATGCATTCACTGGTTGTAATGTGACAAAGACATGAAAAATATGAAGTTTAACTATGAAATCACAAAGATAAGGACAAGGAAAAAGGTATTCCACCTGGAAAAACAACGTCTAATTTAAAGCATACAAAATATTTGAATAATTCCCGCTCTTTGAAAAGGTCAAAGCAAGCACAGCTGATGCATTATAACAAGGGCGAAAAGGCTGCCTCAATTAGTCGCCTCTTATGATACACGGGATGATGCATCTGCAATATTCTGTATTTCCCGAAACTAAATGGTGCAAGGGACAGTAGTTATGTTTCAAAATAGCCTGTCAGCATAAAACTGCTAACCCAGTGTGAAACATAAAATGTGCGCATAAAATATCTAAACTTTACGTATTTCTATATTATCCCGATTGAGAGAATGCTTCGTTAAACCCTCTATACATACATACAAACATACTCATATTGCATAACTCCAAACTGACCTGAAATGATAGTTTCTACCACAGGCCGATAACCAAGTAGCTCCTCAACATCGATAACTCCTTGGAATTCCTAGAAATAATCAAAGATCTTGAAGATTATTTATGACAGATTATAGTGACTAAAGGTTCAAGCGACATAGAGATCAAAATAATAATACAATCA
Source organism: Sinohyriopsis cumingii (assembly GCA_028554795.2). NCBI lineage: Eukaryota > Metazoa > Mollusca > Bivalvia > Unionida > Unionidae > Sinohyriopsis > Sinohyriopsis cumingii. The sequence goes on from JAPYKE020000021.1 coordinate 250,197, forward strand.
AATCAACACACACACACAGAGACATACACACACACAGACATATTTTCGATATTTATACAGATATCCACGAAATCTACATACATACCTCGAACTATACGCTTGACAACAAGACCTAAACACTTGACACATTATGCACTATATATGTGACAATATCTTCGCTAGCCAAAGTTCCGATATGATACCCTACATACATCTTGGTGTTTCGAGCAAATTTTTATGTGCGTCGGGTCTTTGAATTTCATTGGATGCAATGGCTTGCCGCTGCATCGAATCAAAATAAAGTTGTTTACATTTGAACACTGTTGCTGCGTGATTGAGGCAAGGGAGCACACAACTTAAATGGACTATTTTTAAATATATATAAAAAGCTTATAAAAAAGGAATTTTCCACTGTCGGTCCGTGTTTGTACAAATATATTTACGCACATAAACCTGCAATGGCTTCTCTGTGGCACGTAGAGATACTTTCGATGCTAAACTTAGCAAAGTATTCTTTTTAAGGCAATTGTCTCCATCATTTTCGGCCGATTACAATGCACCGTTATTACACGCTATTGGTTAGCTGGCATTAAATACTAAAGTAGGAAATCCGATAGATGTATCTAGGAGAAAGCACTAAAATATATGTTCGATCCACCAAGGTGTAGATTGGGTTATCGTATTGGAACTTTGGCTAGCGAAGATGACATGAAGCCCGATTGGCACTGGAATCCATGTTCATGTATAACAGATAGTGCTAAGATAGTGCAACTGTAATGCGCTCGTTTCTCAGCTATCCGTCCTGGGGTCGATCCCCAGTATGTGCAATAGTAAATAATCATCAATCCATTTTCCGCGATTTCCTGTCGACTCAACAGTCATTTCAGCGAAAGAGTCCATCCTACGGTACCATATATTTCAGAAAGACATGGCTTGAACATTTGAACACGATACACGCAATAAATATGACAATCGCAAAACAATTCACGATTAAATTTAGAACACGTGTTTCTGAAACGCATACGAATGTCACGTGTTCTTATAAACCTTTTGTATAAGAAGAGTACACATGAATGAGACATTGATCTCATTGACTTTGTTCTCAGCATCACTAGCAAACGTTCCTCTGACACCAAGAAGGTTGAGCGGTCGTAGAGAAGATGAGTGTTTCCTAAGTGGCATTTACCTGGTATGTTGGTATATGGAGGCTTTCCTTGTTGAATTCTGATAGAAGCTTGACCAGCTTTTCACAATCAACTTTGCTGAGCAGGTATTGTCCTGTATTATTCACGTTCCTGAAAAAGACATGAAAATAATCAACATCATATTGACATGTGTATGAGTATATGTGTATGTTGAAGTCTCGTCTTATAGGACATGAATTATCACTCTATATTCATGGCATACAATTAGTTTTAAGGCTTCCAAATCCAGAAATATATGCCTGTTATAAAGAGCAGGATATTTGTCCAGGACTTCTCTTTACTGATTGTTCTGTCTTGGTCTAGATGAAACTGGACATATATTTTGAAAATTAAAAGTGTTATGTTTCTGGATTTGACCGAACAATCCTACTTCATATATGTGGTCCTCCCTATACTAAAATATATGAATTTGTTCTGTTCTACCGTTTCACCTCTTTCCTATCAATCTTTTATATGACATTCGGGTATGTGCATTTCAGAGAGAGAGAGAGAGAGAGAGAGTATAATTGGAGGTAGAGGTGAAGAAATAATACGTTTCGTGACCTAATGCAGATAATTCACAGATAAATGAATAGTTGGATTAACAGACGTGTAGACAGAAGAATATATCAATTTATACAACGTTGTAAAGTCGGGATTGATGTACGTACATGCGTATATATGCTTTACCTTCTATCATCAGTGGAATTTTCTGCATGTTGTAACATACAGGTAGACCAACAGTCCACGAACGATTTGACCTTTTTGTCAGCAATCTCAGTGGCGACTCCTTCATATTCCAAAGAGAGCTGGAAGATATAGTATTGGTATAAGCAGCTGTCGCTCGTTGTAATGGGATACCAAATAACTTCAGACAAAAAGCGAAATTGGATTTATGTAGAGATTTAATTCGATCCTGTAATGGTAAAGGCTGCCAATGTAATAGCCTTAAATAATATTCCATCTTATGCTATGATGACAGTTAATGTTTGTGTTAGCGTTATTCCTTTATCTCTCCTTGTCGTATTTGCTACTTAAGTGCCTTACTGTTACCCCTTTTCCTTTCAAGTGTGGCGTAAGCTGCATCACGTTAAATAGGGACTAATTATTTTATATATTAAATCGTAAATTGTGTTTCTTTAAAAAAAACAAAAACAAATTTATACAGCTGCTAAATTCACCTTTAGTCACTGAATTTTAAATGCTTTGCCTGCTTATGTTTCAATTCATGCCGTGTGTATTTTGTCCAATTTGTATTCATGTTATGATGCGTTTTGATGTCTTGCTAATCACGCTTGTTGTAATGCCTGATTTGTTTTACGTAATGTCGGTAAATAGATTGTTGTTTTAAATCATTCCGACATTAAATACATCTTATCATATACTCTGATAATTACAAGTATGGAACAAAGAATTCTCATGTTCATTGGTATTTCCAAAGACAGAAATGATCCGAGGTGAATGGAAAAGTGTTATATCTGAAGAATATTACACAGCCATTTGTTAGTAATAAATATCGGCTTACTGAGGCAATGTTAACCGCTTGATTTGTCTCCTCCTTTAAAAGTTTAATGTATCCATCAGAGTTCCTCTTCGCCACCTTCCTGGCTTTCTTTACTTTCCTCTTGCTAAACCAAGACGCGTTCTCTTCCAAAACCAACTTTTCTAATCTGACCATTGATCGTTTGTAGACCTAGAAATGAGGGAAATAAAACATTAACAGGGGTCCTTACTTGACCGATCGGTTTCAAACCCTGGTGCGATTCCCGCTAGAAGTCATAAGTTTACCCCAAATATCCAAAGGCTTCCACACAACTTCAGTTGTAAAGTAGAAAGTCCGACGTGTCCCTTCTATACATACATTTTACTCTAATCATTGCAAGACCACAGATCTCACAACCTGACAAATATATGGTTTCTCTTCGTTATGTTTCCGTACCGCCAGCAGTTCTCGTCGTAGAAATTATGCAACTGTCCCTGAACACAGGGAACTAGTTTAAACGACGCTACCTTAGGCCAGTCAAACTGTAGTTTCCAGGCACTGTCGTAGGTATAACTGTTTGGCCTTTGCCACCATGGCCACATAAACGGCATCTGCCGAGTCCCTTCTTATTGATTATATTGTGTAATTTACCGGTTTCCCACCATAAATACTGCCACTGCAGTCACACCACCAATGTACGCGACTAGATTTTAGTAGGTACTTTATTAATCCATGGACACTTATTCGGTATGGACTTGAATTCACTACTACTGAACAATGGCATCATGGAAACTCACTAACACTTCACTCTGTGACGTTTGTTCCTAGTAATTGGCCAATTATTTCGGGCAAAGGAATATTTATATTGCATCAAATTCCAATAATCAGACAAGTCATCACAAAAATATAAAAATTCCTTAAAACGGTACACTATAACCAAATGCGAATACTTCAAATTTATTACGATAGCATCAACAGCTGGCTATTTTTTTAAAAATCTACACATACAGATAATAATTCCAAATATTGACAAAGAATGAATTGCAACATTAAATTAGCCGCAAGGCATTTGGAAACTAACCAAAACTGCATGATTTTACAATTTAACGTGATGAGTTCACTTGCAAACAATACGACATGAAAAATGATCATGCGACATAAAATTTATCAGGTGACGTTTTGCCATCAGATGAAAAACCATCTGTCACAGGAATCATATAATCAAAGATAATCTTATGAATTTATGGCGAGCAGATGTAAATGATACACAATGTTTCATAATTTGAATATTATTCCGCGTGTCACCTACAATATAACGGGGGCTGTCCATATAATTATAGGTTGTTTTGTATTTATCTGCCTAAATGTTTTATGTTTGTTTTGGACAGTGTGATTTAACGTTTTGGGCCTCGACACATGTCGTTTTGACTTTATGAACATCCAGCAAGGTTAAACATTTCCTAGGCTGGCATTTGAAGCTTTCTATGTGGGGTAAAACGGTCATATCTCGACAGATGTAGCCACCACTGTGCGTTTCTATGTTAGTTACCCTTTCTTTCCAATAACCGTTTGACTACCATTTGGTAAAACGGACGCCATATTGTTAACATAACATTAAAATAAAAGTGGCTGGGCAAGGAAAATCAACATGGTGGTGGACATTCTATAATATGAAGACAGAGGAATGATTTAATGAGCTTTTTTGGGACCAATTCAAAGATACGCTAGGTCTTGACATATCAAATATAATAAAGGACAAGCGCTATTTGTAAATGATATCAACTATGTGATAAACCTATTTATAACACTTCTAGGTTGTTAATTAGGTACATACAGTCATGTTGTATTTGTTTAATACTCTAATCAGGAAATAAAACAATTCAGACCTTTGTATGGATGTATTAAGTTTTATGAACCATCAAAACTATCATATTGATCGACGCGAACTCATCAAGACGAGACTTACTGTTTCATAACTTCTTATTGAATTGAATAAATATATGTATTAATATTGTACTAACGTTTTCGGTTAAGCTCCAGTCTGTACTCAATGAATATAGTAGTATTTAATTACTCCGGACTAAATTTAATGTACCTTCTGTCCTTTTTCAACTCTATTACAGAAACGTTTGTATGGGTTCAGCATCTCCTGGAAGGACGTTTCGTATTTTCTCAAGATGACTTTTTCATCAGCTTCTCTCTCACTGTAAATTAAGATATAAAACCGTATTGTCGCGGCAAATATCTTTACTCTATACCAATTAAGGGCTAAGATACAGACATCGCTTTTACCAAATACCCAATCTCCCCGAGCAGATATTGAAATGTCTTGGCACACTTCAGGTACTATAGCAAAATAAAACCACACTAATCGACAATTTTCGCGATTAAAACAGTAAGTGGACCATGGTTCGTTTCTTCACAGCCTTATGTTTACTTACAAAATATGTACAGTTCAAAGGATACATAACAAATTATTGTCATATTGTATGGAAACTGATTATCTAACATACTATATATCCACAATAACGATAATAATAATAATAATAATAATAATAATAATAATATATCATCATCATTATAATCGTAATCGCGACATTCGTTACATGCCAGAAAGTAGTAATTATGTAAGTAATCACGAAAATAGACAGGCTTCTTCAAGTTTTCGTAAAACCAACTTTATTCTCAATATAAGGAATCTAAAGCATGGAGATCACCTCCGATGCAACCCACCATACTTTTATTTCTTTTCTTTTACTTAAGGTTGTCTGGTATGATTCCCAACATGGACATGGTTATAGTGATGGGCTATTGAATTTCATTCTCAGTCTCAAATACTCTGGCGTCTATTTCCATGCGGGTACGGGTGGAGTGGTTGGGGTTGTGTTCATTTGGAACACCATTGACCTTTACCATTACATGCGAGAGTAAATCTATGATATTTAACTCACTCGCATTGGAAACAGACGATGACGGGTTTAATCTGGTTTGAACTGGTGCTGGGTCGTTCAAAATCTACCAATTGTACACTACTCTACTTAACAATTGTACTCACTCGAGAAGGAGATTGGCAGCCTCTTCATATGAACATAATGATTCACGAGCAAAACGGGTCCTTTCTTCCATCGATGCCACTTCCATTCGGAGTGCAGATTCTATCTGAAGTATACCTACAAACCAATAAAGAGCTTACGAATTAATATATCTCACTGTAGTAGACTGTGGTGCTACGTTTTGTGGGACGAGATTGTCAATGGATTGAGGAAGTAACGACGGAAAGATAGGCAAACTGAATTAGTGTTTCGAAATGAGAGTGAGAACGATGGAATGATACACTGTTTACTTGTTGGCATGTTTAATTCAAGCAATGCTTATTCCTTTCGTGATGTATTTGAAGCCGATGGATAGATGGATCGATAACTAGATGTTAATTTCTTACTTTAAATATAAAGTACTTGGTGTTTCAGTATATACACACAAGAAGGCTTTTAACAAAAAAAGGAGTACCAGTTAGCGTGGAAAAGGGGTGGAATCTGGTTCAATCGTTACCGCGAGTAAATATGGTCAAATGATTATACATGTATGTTATTAAAGGACATATGCAATGAAGACAACCCCACCCAACCTCCATTTTTATGAATATCATCAAAGAAATAACTCTTATTAAAGAAGAAAATAGCAAACGTGGAGACATGTAGGAAAATTACCATCAACGTTGTGTTGCCTCAGGATATAAAGTTTATCAGACACGTTCTTACACCATTTCTCTGCCTTTTCGGCAAACTCTCTTTCCAACTGGGTACGAAATTGCATCACAGACAACCAGAATGGAACGTCTCTAAGAAACAAGAAGAACGACACATTTGCTCTGTTGTAATTTTACTAGCTTAGGCTGACACAATAAATACCATGATTTATGCAGAGATATGCCTAACACAAAGAAGGAAATATAATTACTGCTAATGTAACAAAGGTACCAAACAGTCCACTAAAATAACTGACTGAATTGCTAACTAGATGCTAAGTGATTATTTGAGTGGATGTATGGACTGGCCTGCAGATTTTCGAACTGGGTGCAGGGACTGACTGACTGACTGATAACTGTAACTGACTACATGACAGTGAGTATGCCTGGATGACATGCAGTATGCGTGGACAAATAAACTGGCTGAATAAGTAACTAACTAAACTAAGTAACTAAGTAACTAACTAGCTAAATAAATAAATAAATAAATGATAAGGTGGTAGGACTGGACCAAAATCGATTAATAGTTTATTTCAATCATTAAGATAGATTACAACTCACAATGTATGTACCTATAAACCTATTTTCCTTGTTAAATACCCATCTAACCTATCGGCGTCGCTATCGATGTATTTATTTCCCATTCACGACCTTTATTTTGCAAAACATTTATACATTAGCCGCATACAAATTATGGGTATGGTCATGTCAACTCGGATATGAACTCACTGAAGGAATGCCGGTCTGTTTCACGATATCCTTAAGCATGGATACTCGTTTAGTAAATTGTATACAATAATCTGTAACTGAAACCGATATCGCAATCTAAGTTATTCTTTTATCGTTTAACGATATATTTCAAACAAAGCAAGGCATTTAAAACAAAGCAAACGTGGCAATGGTACTTACGATAATACATCGTAGCTATCCCCAAGTCCATTAAATAGCTTTAGATCTACCATTTTATCGAAATTTAACACTGTCTGAAACAACGCGTGTTAAATACGAGAACGGCGCTAGACTAAAACTGACAACGTCCCATGTCAACCAGCAGATGACGTCGAGAATGTAGTGACGTCAACAGTTGCTTAGAATTTCGAAGTTCTTTAGAACAGACACTAAGAAAACTTTCGACCGCGGTATTTCTGAACTTAACGTGGTATAGTACAATTATATTAGCGACCAACAATTCAATGTTCTTGGGCAGGGGACTGACACTTTCCGTCTCTTAATACTGGAAATTGTCTTGATATTTGATATACATGTCAATTGTTGAATATGTTTAAATCTTAAAGCAGTACATAAAGAGGAATAATTAGGCTAACGTTTTAGCAGATACCGTTAAAGAGACCCTTCTGACATTAGAGAACGTATTGCTCAAAGTCGGAACCGTTGATAATGAAGAATACAATTTATTAGCTATACTATTGATGTAGGCAGAACAACTGAGTTGGATGCCAACCCTGGAAAAAATATGTGTCAGAGAGGGCAGGCAAATACAAAACACACATGCTTACCAACCGAGAAAATATTTAGTCGACTTGAAAAAAAAATGATCTAACGTTCAAGCAGAAAACAAACGCGCTCCTGAAAATATCAGGATCAATCGAAGCAATACAAAGAAAACGTAAACTTAACACATTCACATACACTAGTAAATAACTAAAACAGGGCATGCGGCGTTTTTTTTTTTCTTCTTCGGGTGTGTGTGTTTTCGTTCCTTTTTTTTATCCGAATTTTTCCGGAAATTTAGATTTGGCCCGATTATGTTTCACACCATTTTGTTTTTCGCTGCGTTGGCATACTTGACACGTGTCAAAGATGTGATCACAAATTTTAAAGAATAATTTGTGACATATATAACCGTTTTGTAAAAAGATAATTATTGAAAACTCTTTGTCACGAATAACGAAAGGACGCATATAATGCTGATATCTCCGATTAGGACTCACAGTACTAATTAATTTTCCAGAGTAAACCTATGCAAACCCCATGATATTAAAAATAAAATAACTTAAATTGTTTGAGTGTTCATGATCAAACCTATATTTTTTAGTATAGATGAAACCCGGATGTCAGCTTCTGTGTAGAGGAAAGGATATGAGGCGCGGCATTTTCTGGACCTGCATCTGATCTGTTTGAAACATGTACTTTCAATTCCGCACCAAAGAGTCAGGAGCGAATTTTAGTAATGAGTGTTACAAACTCAAGACTGTTAAAGGACTAAACTTCCAACAATAAAAATTGTCTCTAATTTTTTCACTTACAACTAGGGTAAGTGCTCAAAAGATTCTTTTTCCTACAACATAACTTACATTATTAACCAATCATGGTCAGCCTAACCCATATATATTTATTTTAGGTTCACCCATTTCCAAGCTGCTTCCCATTTTTCCATATCATTAGTACCGCGTGTCCTTTATCTGGTATCTATTCTGCAACAATGATCGAAGAAAAGCAGTCTAAAAACAAGACTAGCCTATTTACAACTTACGGAAAAGTAGTATCTTTAATAATGTAATAACATATTGGCCTTAGAAATTTCCTTTAATATTGAGAACCCTTTACATAACGTCACGTTGGTTAACTTAGCAACTTAATATGAGAGAAGTAATAGGCTAATCAAATCAATCTGAAAAAGAAGAAGAAAGGACAAGCCAAGTCAGATGAGTGTGTGTGTGTGTGTGGGGGGGGGGAGGGAAATGGGCAGACATACAGGTACATATGTAGGTAGGTAGGCAGGCAGGCAGGCAGGCAGATGGACAGACAGACAGACAGATAGATAGATAGATAGATAGATAGATAGATAGATAGATAGATAGATAGATAGATTTTGAATTGGATATGTAATATAGCTTTAACATGTTTTCAGTTCCTATCACTAACTGTTACTGCTGAGCGCCAAGCGATATGTATTTGGTATGACTCGGCCGGGAACCGAACCCGCGATAAAGAGAGAGAGAGAGAGAGACAGAGAGAGACAGAGAGAGAGAGAGAGAGAGAAAAGATGATAAATGTTTAAATATCACTTGTGATTGTGAATTAGATCTGACTTATGAAATAAGGCAAATTGAAGTCCAGACATTGATTGCACCAAATAGAAAACGTGTTTATTTCGCATAACACAAACTGTTAAACGAATACGGGTTATTCGGATAGGTAAAAAAATTGAATCAATATATTTATAGTAGTAAACACATATTGATAAACAACAATGAAGGACACTTCACTTTGCGGTGGGTATTATTTAATGGAATATTATCAAATTATCAGAATCTAAAAAAATGTACGTACAAGTATTGCATACATAACATCTTAACAAAACAAGTAAACACAGTGCATACCTTGTATACATTTATGGATTTGAATAGGGGCATGACAACGTAATATGCGTAATAAAATTAGGTGTAAAAAGGCTCTGTACTGAAGTGCTCCAAGAAAAAAAAACATTCGAAAACCATATAAAATTAAAATGAAGCTACAACAAAATTATTAAAACAGACAAAACAAACAACTAAAAAAAAAAAAAAAGAAAACTGAAATTTGATGCTAAAATTTCTGTTCCAGTTACTATTGTAATACTCCATAGGGGTCTTTTTACATAGCGAATTCAATGCTAGCGTGAATCCCGCCAAAAGGCATTTTCCCCCCTGATCTCTAAGGATTTCTGTTGGTCGGTCGGTTACTGGTATAAACGATACCAATTGTACAAACCCAGATGGGCGGAGCTTAAGGACTGGCGGTACTTTTTCAACTCCAATAGTAAACATATGTAAACACTATCATATTCAAAATTCAATAACTTAAAATTTCTGGGTGCTGATGATGAGACCTATAATTATCCATGCACATCTAACCTTGGTGCAAGCTCTTGTGTGGGGAACACAATATGAGCCACGGCATTTTGTTTGTCTACATGTGCACGAAACAGTATTGAGTACTCCTGAGTCAAGCCTTTACAAATACTAAAATTGCATCAGTAGAAATATTTCTATCTTTTTTGAAAAAAAATTACATCTAGGATAAGCTATTTTAAGATACTTTTACTAAAATTTTAATTTTCTTTATGGCATCACGGTACCAATTGTTTTTCCATATACCTCAATGTTAATGTTTTGTGAAATAAATAAACTTTCTGTCCAACTTGGGCATGCATGTCACACACTGTCATATAGAACACTGCTAGATTGTCAATTTGACAATGATATAACCAGTTACTCCATTGCATTTAAGAGAGATAACTCTACTGGAACTAGACAGGGGTAAGAGTTTTCTAGTCACAACAGGCACATTTTCAGCCATGTGTACCATCTTTAAAAAAAATCATAAAAGATACAAAATATGACCTAGATAGAAATTAACACAAACTCACATGTTGCCAAGAGGCTCAACTTTTTTTTAAAGCCAAACAGAAAGTACAACTCTTACATAATGCACCAATTACAGCTAGTGTTGTTCTTTAATTCTGAATACAATGTTCCATACACCTTAAGCTCCGCCCACCTGGACTTGCGCAATTGGTACCGTTATACCATTATTAAACAGTTATGGACCACCAAACCCGTAAATACTCTATTATTTCTTCACCCATTTCTATAGTTCTTCCGTACAATTAGTACCGTGTGTCCTTTAGGTGTACGGAACAGTGTGTTCAGAAATAAACTACAAAATTAGCTTTGATTGGGGCAACATGTAAGAGTTGTACTTCCTGTTAGGATTTTATTTTATTTTTTAAAAATGAGCCTCCTGGTAACATGTGAAATTATGACAATTTATATCTAGATTATGTATTGTATTTTTATGATTTAAAAAAAAATAATTGTAGTACACATAACTGAAAATGCTTCAGCTGTGACTAGATAACTCTTACCCCTGTCTAGTTTCAGCAGAGTTATCTCTCTTAATTGCAATTGGGTGCCTGGTTTTGTCCCTGTCAAATTGTCAATCTAACATTTTTCTCTATGACAGTGTGTGACATGCATACTGAGGTCGGATAGAAAATATATTTATTTCACAAAACATTAGCATTGAAGTCTATGGAGAAACAATTGGTACCGAAATACCTGCTGTGACAATTGGAACATTGGTCAGTTACTTCCCCCTGATGTGATAAGGTGGCGCTTTAGTCAGGTAAACCCCTTCAATTCCGGTTTACTTCGTCTATGCTGAACCCATACTCGTGACTGTCTGAAAAATGCTTGTCGTGCCTCAGTGAAAAAGCCTATTACCTGTACTAGCCACATTTCTATTAAGATGGTTGGTCAAATGCATCAGTCGCACAATGAACGTGGTGTTCGTTATGGTGAGTACGTTATGACTTGGGCACATTTTGGTATTCATACATACGTACGTTTTGACTCTGTCAAGTTAATTTAGACTTGGGTATGTATTGAGTGTAATTCTCTGGCCAGAGTCGGCATTCATGTATTGGAAAACTTTACTAAGTGCTTTCTTTACTCTCATTAGTCATATAATGACCATGTGTAAATCTCTTCGGTTTCAGGTCAAATCTCCACAGTCCAGGATGCAACGAATCTGAATTCATTAATCAGAAAGACTATTGCTGATGGAAGAAACCAAACAACATCAACAACAACAACAAGAAAAACCAAACAACAAACAAAAAACCGAACAACAAACAGCAAATACTCAATTGTGACATTCGTAATTAAAGGTACTCCAAGAGTTTCGACGTGAAGGAGAACATGCAGTTATACGTAGCTGAAAAGACATTGATGTCTGAAGTTTCTGATTAAATCATGTATGGCTTGAAAGAGCACGAGAGACTAGATGGAAATGAAAAGCCATTCAAGTGTGAAGTTTGTGACACCGTTCAGCCACAGGTCCACGGTGATTTTCCTTATGAGGGTACATACTGGAGTGAAACCATTCAAATGTGAAGTATGTACTAACATGTTTTGAAGGAGGTCAGACTTGAATGCCCACGTGATGATGCATATTGGAGAAAACAACATTCATTTGTGAAGTTTGTGATAAACTGTTTAGAGATAATGCCATAGTGAAGAAGCACACAAGAATACAATGTGGAGGAAAACCATTCAAGTGTGAAGTATGTCCTAACCTGTTTTGTAGGAGTTCAGACTTGAATGCCCACATGATGATACATATTGGAGAAAACAACATTCATTTGTGAAGTTTGTGATAAACTGTTTCGAGATAATGCCATAGTGAAGAAGCACATGAGAACACACTGCAGAGGAAAACCATTCAAATGTGAAGTATGTACTAACCTGTTTTGTAGGAGTTCAGACTTGAATGCCCACATGATGATGTATATTGGAGAAAACAACATCCATTTGTGAAGTTTGTGATAAACTGTTTAGAGATAATGCCATAGTGAAGAAGTACACAAGAATACAGTGTGGAGGAAAACCATTCAAATGTGAGGCTAGTGATAATATGCTTAGTGAAAGTGATGAGTTTTGGGTGAACTTGAAGATACATACAGGAGAAAAAACATTCAGTTGTGAAGTTTGCAATGAATTGTTTAGTAGGCATTTAAAGTTGAAAGAACGCACGAGGTTACATACTGGAGAAAAGCCATTCAAATGTGAAGTTTGCTATGAAATCTGCATCAATTGTTCAAAGATGAAAGAGCACTGGAGTGTACATACTGGAGACAAAATATTCTTCCAGTGTGAAGTTTATGACAAACTGTTTAACCACCGTTTTAGCATCAATGCTCATAAGAGGTTATATACTAAAGAAAAGCATTCAAGTGTGAAATTTGCAATAAAATATTCAGCGAGGTTACAACCTGAACAGGCACATTCAGATACTTACTGGAGAAAAACCATTTAAATTTGAAGTTTGTAAAATAATGTTTAGCCAGAGTAGTAGTGTTACCAGACATATGAAAATGTATAAAGGAGTAAAAACATTTATATGCAGTGTTTGTGATATAATGTTTAGAGTGGTGATTCAATGAAGGACATGTAATACATACTGGAGAGAAACCATTCAAGTGTGAAGTTTTTTAGAATTGATCATTTCAAGAAGATCAAAATGACACATGTCATGAAAGCAGACAAGCATACATATGATACAATTGTGATAAAATGTTTGGGCAGTGTCCTCACATGGTCCAGATAAAACTCTGACATACAGAATTGGTGACAAAAGTTTCCCCTCACCTCATCCGATGAATAAATTGATCTTTTGAACACTTATTTAAGTAAGTGTAGCCAGTCTTAGAAATTGTAACTAAATGCACCCAGGAGTAAGTTTTCAGTTTTCGAAATTCACTTGGGAATATTGCTTCAGTAGAAATTATGCCGGCATGAAAATAATTACTAGAACTACAAAAAGACACTGTACAATCTCTAGCTTTATATGCCTATTTTAATCATTACTTCATGTCTGTAGTCCACCTTGACTTCAAATCGTCAGAAAAGAAACTATGTTGTTGTAGGGTTTAACGCCATTTTTCAGCACACAATAGGCTATACATGGTGGCCGGTATTAATGGTGGAGGAAGAACCACTGACCCACAAGAAGCTACTGGCAAGCTTTCTCACATACCCACATTAGCTGAATCCAAGACTCAAACCCATGCATATATATATATATATATATATATATATATATATATATATATATATATATATATATATACGTTTCTTGTCCATTTGATACTTTTTGTAGACTCTTTGAAGTGAATGAAACAGTACTTTATGTTGGGGCATACTACTTTGTCACAAGAATTAAATCAAATTCAGCACTTTTGTTAAAATTAGACAGCAGTAGCTGCTACAAGGTTTAACAGCATATCAGCATGATCCTGGTTTAACTGTGTTTAGGAAATTTAGGTGTCCTTAGATAAGAAAGAAATCATAAAGGGTAATATCATTAAAATACAAAATCTATTCTTTGTTCTATATAAGCTGTCCTCTTGAAAGACAAAGTCCAAGACTTTTGCATTTGAAACATTATCCAGGATTATGAATAGATGCATATCCTGGTATTTTGACAATTGGAATTTAAATGTGACCCATTTCTAATGCATGGTACTCCAGCATAATTTCCTACTGAGATTGTGTTCTCCATTGCAAATTTACTGAACATGCCACCCATGATCAACATTTGCTAGACTACTGTTTACTACTTATTGGCCAATAATATCATACCAGTTTAAAATCATTATGAACTGGATGTAGCTAACAGTTCAGTGACGTGACACGTAATTGAATGAAGGTTAGTTTATGAAATGATTGTATTAATATTTCATCTGATATCAGCATTTATTTGATTGTCCATTAAATTATAAGCAATTAGTCAAAACTGGAATATACAATGGATCATGAAGTCAGTGGTCAATGAAGTTGTCAATCCCAAGATGGTTTCCAGTGCTGAATATAACATTGAGTTATGGTAATGAATGGCATATCTTTTTTTCTTATTTACAAAGGGGAACAATGAGATTAGACTGACGTTTTGTCACTTTGTATCAGCTGTTGATTTCTTTTCCAACTTGACTAAATCACCTTCTTGGGGGATTAATTTATCTAGTGCTGTTAGATTTACTTTAAGTGAGTCATGCAATTATTTCAGTAGGTAATGATCTGTTTCCAAAATAAAACCATAGACTAAATTTGTTTGTTACTTTTCTGTGTTATTCTTTTATGAGTATATATTGGCACATGAGCCACCATATAATAATTACAATCAAAATACATGTTGCAGAGGCCTTTGAAACTCTGTAATTGTAGTAAGAGAATATCATAAAATATAAAAGAAAAACCAAATTGTATAGGACTTTGTACTGTGATGCACTCAATTGGAACATCTGTGACGTTCATCCTGGTTCTACTGTTATGTCCGTTTTTTGTAGTCATGTTTACTAAAGAAATTCTTCAATCTTGCTATACTATCTGAAGCATGATCATATGAATTGTTGTGTTCATTTTTGGATTTGAATATATTCAAATTATTTTTCACTGGAATCACAGTGCTCATTTATTTGGAATTATAGTAAATTCAGAGAAGGACATATTTGGATAATATTAGTGGGATACATCAAGAGACTGGTAATACATAGCTACACTATAGGACACTGGCACATTATCATATTCGAGACAACCGGCATATCAACACATTAAGTATTTGAACTGATTTGGAATACCACTAAAATTCAATTTAAATTTTATACATTTGGACTTGTGATAAAACTTTTAGGGCTATTGGGGATTTAATTAACAACACAGTAAGTTATTTTTGAATATTTACGTTGTATTTTAGGGAAATAACTTATTTGTTGAATTTTACAAAACTTGTTGGTTTTGGCTCATTTCTGTTTCTTAGTTTAAGGACATAGATTTGTAACATTATATTCATAGTAATTATGCTAGGGTTCATTGTATTTGCCGAAGATTTATATTACTTCCAATCGCAATACCTGTTTCAGTATAATAAAAGTGTAATATGACTTGAAAGATTCAAGTCACAGAATGAATGATACAGGAACAACGGACAAAAGGATGGACATATTGCCTGATCGCTGTTTTTCTTAAATAACGCAGTATGCGGTCAGGAAATGTCATCAGAAGAGAAACATTTCAGGTTCAATTATATTTATTTATTTCACGGTTTTATGTATATGACAATAGTGTACAATTGAAGAATATATAAATTTAATTTTGATTGGTCGTTAGAGAAAGAGAGAGAGATAAAAGTAAATATACATTGTGTGCAAGAGAGAGAGAGAGATATACAGAAAGAGAGAGATACAGAAAGAGAGGTGAGATACATATAGAGAAAGAGAGAGGGAGATAGAGACAGAGATACATATACAGAGAGAGAGAGAGTGATATATATATATATATATATATATATATATATATATATATATATATATATATATATGAGATACATAGAGAGAGAGAGGGAGGGAGATAGAGACAGATACATATACAGATTGAGAGAGAGAGATGTCTGATGGTTTTTTAAATGTGTTCATATGTAGATGATTATACATTAATACATAATATAATCTGATTCAAATATCCACGTAAGAACAAAAACAATTGATGAATGGACGATAGTGAGCAAAGAAACTGAAAATTATAAGCATTTACATTCGATTATCAGTGAATGAGAAATGCAAAAGAGAGAAATACAGAGAGGGGGCAAGGGAGTAAGATGGGGATAATATTTGTTTTCAAATATGTTCATATTTCGCTAAACAAACAATTAAAAGATGACTAAATCTAACCAAAAACTCACAATCAAAAACCAAAACAAACGATTGATGGCTAAAGGAGGGAAGGTGAAATCGTGATTTAACAATCAGTCATAATGCCCTCTTCTCCACCAATCTGTACATTAATAAATTCTTTGTTAACCAGCTAAAATGCAACTGGACGGAATAAATCCGCCCACTTTCTTCCTTGTTATCCGTGATCTCCTCGTTCCATATACCATTCCCATGGAGTTAGGAGGTGTCAGTTGTTCCAACAAATCACCTAGAGATAGATAGATAGAAACAAAGATATTAATTTCTTTAACAACTTTATCAATTTTCATAAACAAATAATAAACCCACCAAAATAGTGACATCAACATATTCCAAAAAGGTACAACATTGCTGCTAACCATTGACGAAAAGATTGTCTGTCAGAGAATATAGTTTCGGCGACATTTTTAACGCTTCTGCTAGCTAAAGTGTTATGATTTCAAATTCGATATAGGTGTTGCTGCAGAATGTGCGATGATAATAATTTCGATAGCATAATATAAACGACAGTTAAGGATACTTTAGATAACTGACCCTTACGGGAAGTACTGTATAGTCTACTATAACCGATCTTAAATGGAAATAGGAAACTGATAATATCTTTACCTTTTTTGATATTCATTTCCAGAAATTCCATCTTTGTATGCTCATTAATAGCCACAGCCTTTACGCATCGATTCAGTCTTCTCTCACCTAAAATAAATGCTCGATTCAATGAAAGAAAGGTAACAGATTGTAAAAGTACATTGTACGTATCTATAGCAGGTGTTATTCATTATTGTTTTGCTTTGGATGTTTTCAATAGAGAGAAATAACCTAAGCATAAATAAATAAACTTGAACGTGTTTATGCGTCGTTATTATTACTTCTTCTGTCCATATAAAACACAATCCCGTGTTCAAGGAATAAAATCTCCAAGTCTCATAATATAATCCTGTGCTCGAGGAGTAAGTTCGATGTACGTTTGTAATACATTACAGACCATATTTAATTTATTAATCGTTGACTCCGCCCTATAAACACATAGCAATGAACAATGTCCCGCTAACCAATGCTGTAACTGGCTAGATGGAAGAGTTACTTAAAATCGGCGTCAGTTGAATGACAAACGAGATGCTAATAAATAGACGTAGCCATATTTGTCCGGATCAACTATTGATTACTACCTCACCCCTTGTAAGGATCAATAGACGGAGGTGTGATTGATTAATTATAACCCTCTCCCCCCCCCCCCCCCCCCCGAACCCTTGTACAAGTACAATTTGAAACGCTTTCTTTCTTTACCATTTATTAAACGAGAAAATAACAGTAATGGATTCTAACCAGATTCCATTCATCAATCAAGCAATTAAAGATAATAACGCAGTCTGGAATTTATTACTTAAGATTGAACGACTTGATTATATTACTCTAGTTTGAATGAGACAGTAATTTAGTGTATTTTTAGGTGCTCGATGTGTGTATTATTTTTCTTACGAATATCAACATATAAAGTGTATTTATACTATTTGTAGCTAAAGGTACTGGTTCTTACAATTGCAAAAGAACGAGTTCAACCTACCACAGCTGTGAATTGGGGTACAAGGATTATCCACTTCTTTATTTTCTTCATTGTTTTCATCTTCTGGAATAAAATATAGGTGACGCACGCTTTGTACTAGTTATATTGTACATTTCTATTTACGTCTCAAATTGTTTCATCAATATGTGTTCACAAGAAAGAGTGCAGAAGCTGATACATTTTCTGAAAGTCTAGTTTTCGTCAACGGAAACAGTTACAACAATCGTAGATAATTCCATTTTGGACAAGGGTTGAATTTTCTTACGGGGGTTTAACTTCACGTCATCATCAAGTCACATGCATTTATAAAACATGTTCTACTTCAGATTTTATTTCAACGCGTCATGCTGATGCATAATGTTTTAAGCATGGAACTTACCATTGAAACAAAATAGGTTGTATAGTTTATCGTAACTATCGGCCGGTGTCAATGGCTTGTTCCCATTCAGTTCCTCCTGTTCCTCATCTTTCTCGTTTCCTGAAAGATATTTTGGAAAATAAAAATGGTAAATGTACATTATCAAAATAACAACAGTTACAACACCAGCAAATGTAAATGTGTATTTTATAAGCATATTATCGTAAGAACAAATATCAAGTCTTATGAATTTAGGAATCATGGTCTCGTTCATAATTTATTTAAACACATAACGTTTGTGTAGGCTTGGGTAGCGACATTGTTCTCTTCGATTTCATGTTCTTCTACATAATTTTCATCTGCCGAAAGATATTGCGGCAGATAATAGTAGCTAATATTCATTGTGAATACAAAACATGTTCCCCTGCAGATTTTATTTGAACACGTCATGCTTATGCATTATGTTTTAAGCATGGAACTTACCATTAGAACAAAATGGGTTGTATAGTTTATCGTAACTATCGGCCGGTGTCAATAGCTTGTTCCCATTCAGTTCCTCCTGTTCCTCATCTTTTTCGTTTCCTGAAAGATATTTTGGAAAACAAAAATGGTAAATGTACATACCAAAATAACAACAGTTACAACACCAGCAAATGTAAATGTGTATTTTATAAGCCTATTATCGTAAGAACAAATATCAAGTCTTATGAATTTAGGAATCATGGTCTCGTTCATAATTTATTTAAACACATAACGTTTGTGTAGGCTTGGCTAATAGTATTGTTCTCTTCGATTTCCTTTTCTTCTTCATCATTTTCATCTGCCGAAAGATATTGCGGCAGATAATAGTAGCTAATACTCATTGTGAATACAAAACATGTTCCCCTGCAGATTTTATTTCAACACGTCATGCTTATGCATTATGTTTTAAGCATGGAACTTACCATTGAAACAAAATGGGTTGTATAGTTTATCGTAACTATCGGCCGGTGTCAATAGTTTGTTCCCATTCAGTTCCTCCTGTTCCTCATCTCTTTTGTTTCCTGAAAGATATTTTGGAAAATAAAAATGGAAAATGTGCATTACCAAAATAACAACAGTTACAACACCAGCAAATGTAAATGTGTATTTTATAAGCCTATTGTCGTAAGAACAAATATCAAGTCTTATGAATTTAGGAATAATGGTCTCGTTCATAATTTATTTAAACACATAACGTTTGTGTAGGCTTGGGTAGCGACATTGTTCTCTTCGATTTCATGTTCTTCTACATAATTTTCATCTGCCGAAAGATATTGCGGCAGATAATAGTAGCTAATATTCATTGTGAATACAAAACATGTTCCCCTGCAGATTTTATTTGAACACGTCATGCTTATGCATTATGTTTTAAGCATGGAACTTACCATTAGAACAAAATGGGTTGTATAGTTTATCGTAACTATCGGCCGGTGTCAATAGCTTGTTCCCATTCAGTTCCTCCTGTTCCTCATCTTTTTCGTTTCCTGAAAGATATTTTGGAAAACAAAAATGGTAAATGTACATACCAAAATAACAACAGTTACAACACCAGCAAATGTAAATGTGTATTTTATAAGCCTATTATCGTAAGAACAAATATCAAATCTTATGAATTTAGGAATCATGGTCTCGTTCATAATTTATTTAAACACATAACGTTTGTGTAGGCTTGGCTAATAGTATTGTTCTCTTCGATTTCCTTTTCTTCTTCATCATTTTCATCTGCCGAAAGATATTGCGGCAGATAATAGTAGCTAATACTCATTGTGAATACAAAACATGTTCCCCTGCAGATTTTATTTCAACACGTCATGCTTATGCATTATGTTTTAAGCATGGAACTTACCATTGAAACAAAATGGGTTGTATAGTTTATCGTAACTATCGGCCGGTGTCAATAGTTTGTTCCCATTCAGTTCCTCCTGTTCCTCATCTCTTTTGTTTCCTGAAAGATATTTTGGAAAATAAAAATGGAAAATGTGCATTACCAAAATAACAACAGTTACAACACCAGCAAATGTAAATGTGTATTTTATAAGCCTATTATCGTAAGAACAAATATCAAGTCTTATGAATTTAGGAATCATGGTCTCGTTCATAATTTATTTAAACACATAACGTTTGTGTAGGTTTGGGTTATGGTATTGTTCTCTTCGATTTCCTTTTCTTCTTCATCATTTTCATCTGCTGAAAGATTATGCGGCTGATAATAGTAGCTGATATTCATTGTGAATACAAAACTAACTACAATTTAAACAAGAGATAATTACGATATGTAAAATGGTAAATTTTGGAAAGCATTTATCATAACAGCCACATCACGTCTTTTAAATTTATCAATTATGTTTTAATTCCTAATTTGCTTAAACAGTTCATGGTTAAGGATACATTTTAGATGCTTAACTTAGCATAAGAGCAGAAGTCTATCGTAACTATCTGCTGGGGTAAGGAGACTGTCATCCTTTACCTCATTCTTTTCTCCTCCATAATCATCTGCTGAAAGTAACATACATTGTAAAAACAATATCATATTTTGGAGTCGTTAGTTCGTTTAATTATATTTTATTCGAATCTGAGAAGGATATCGAGGCAAAAGCAATTACTCTGCCCCACCCCCAACCACCATCCCGCACCAAACATTAACCATTTTATATATCGTAATTATCTCTCGCTTTAGTTGTTGTTGTTTTTTTTTATATTTATTCGCAATGAATATTTGCTACTGTTATGTGCCACAATACCACCACTGATTATCCAACACAAACTTAGGAACTTCCTCCAACTGATACAATCTTACTTTGTTTATTGGTCCAATAAACAAAATAAATTTGTATCAGTTGCATGAAGTTCCTAGGTTTTTGTTGGATAATCAATCACAAAATGTATTTGTTTCAAAAACATTTTGGTTAATATTTCCTAATTTCTATATAATCTGCAAAGAACTGATATTGGTCCGCCGAACAATGGAAGTAAAATGTCATACTGACGCGATCAAGAGCATTTATCCCAACTCAGGAATGATCGAGTACATACAGCGAAAGAACACTTGTCCCAACTCAGGAAAATAATCGACTACAAATAGCGAGAATAAGAACACCGTAAAGCTACTTAGAATCCCAACTTCATAACTTTTCGTGGTTTCAAAATGTCCAGCTATTACAGGACTATTCAACCTCGCTAATCCGCTATTCAAATTTTTTCATAAAAAGCGCAACAAATTCGATTGCATTAATAGCAAGCATGGTCATTACTGATTATGAGAAGAATATCTGTGCACAAATAATACAACTGTTCATTAAGTAACTGCATATACTTGTATCTGATTGGTGTTGGTAGCCTACAAAACAAGCTTCCTAAATGTACATTCATTCAGTTATGCAACGTTAGCTCCGTCTTCGGGGTTGGATACTATACTTATAGTTGTTCACTTATGGCCATTTGTCTTGTTTGTGTGACAGTATAGAGTTCTCATTTTCGTAGCAACGTCTTGATCTCAATGCATGGATTAAGTGCTGGTGTAATAATGGACAAATGCACGTGGAAAAGAATGCATTCACTGGTTGTAATGTGACAAAGACATGAAAAATATGAAGTTTAACTATGAAATCACAAAGATAAGGACAAGGAAAAAGGTATTCCACCTGGAAAAACAACGTCTAATTTAAAGCATACAAAATATTTGAATAATTCCCGCTCTTTGAAAAGGTCAAAGCAAGCACAGCTGATGCATTATAACAAGGGCGAAAAGGCTGCCTCAATTAGTCGCCTCTTATGATACACGGGATGATGCATCTGCAATATTCTGTATTTCCCGAAACTAAATGGTGCAAGGGACATTAGTTATGTTTCAAAATAGCCTGTCAGCATAAAACTGCTAACCCAGTGTGAAACATAAAATGTGCGCATAAAATATCTAAACTTTACGTATTTCTATATTATCCCGATTGAGAGAATGTTTCGTTAAACCCTCTATACATACATACAAACATACTCATATTGCATAACTCCAAACTGACCTGAAATGATAGTTTCTACCACAGGCCGATAGCCAAGTAGCTCCTCAACATCGATAACTCCTTGGAATTCCTAGAAATAATCAAAGGTCTTGAAGATTATTTATGACAGATTATAGTGACTAAAGGTTCAAGTGACATAGAGATCAAAATAATAATACAATCAAATCAACACACACACACAGAGACATACACACACACACAGACATATTCGATATTTATACAGATATCCACGAAATCTACATACATACCTCGAACTATACGCTTGACAACAAGACCTAAACACTTGACACATTATGCACTATATATGTGACAATATCTTCGCTAGCCAAAGTTCCGATATGATACTCTATATACATCTTGGTGTTTCGAGCAAATTTTTATGTGCGTCGGGTCTTTGAATTTCATTGGATGCAATGGCTTGCCGCTGCATCGAATCCAAATAAAGTTGTTTACATTTGAACACTGTTGCTGCGTGATTGATACAAGGGAGCACACAACTTAAATGGACTATTTTTAAATATATATATAAAAAGCTTATAAAAAAGGAATTTTCCACTGTCGGTCCGTGTTTGTACAAATATATTTACGCACATAAACCTGCAATGGCTTCTCTGTGGCACGTAGAGATACTTTCGATGCTAAACTTAGCAAAGTATTCTTTTTAAGGCAATTGTCTCCATCATTTTCGGCCGATTACAATGCACCGTTATTACACGCTATTGGTTAGCTGGCATTAAATACTAAAGTAGGAAATCCGATAGATGTATCTAGGAGAAAGCACTAAAATATATGTTCGATCCACCAAGGTGTAGATTGGGTTATCGTATTGGAACTTTGGCTAGCGAAGATGACATGAAGCCCGATTGGCACTGGAATCCATGTTCATGTATAACAGATAGTGCTAAGATAGTGCAACTGTAATGCGCTCGTTTCTCAGCTATCCGTCCTGGGGTCGATCCCCAGTATGTGCAATAGTAAATAATCATCAATCCATTTTCCGCGATTTCCTGTCGACTCAACAGTCATTTCAGCGAAAGAGTCCATCCTACGGTACCATATATTTCAGAAAGACATGGCTTGAACATTTGAACACGATACACGCAATAAATATGACAATCGCAAAACAATTCACGATTAAATTTAGAACACGTGTTTCTAAAACGCATACGAATGTCACGTGTTCTTATGAACCTTTTGTATAAGAAGAGTACACATGAATGAGACATTGATCTCATTGACTTTGTTCTCAGCATCACTAGCAAACGTTCCTCTGACACCAAGAAGGTTGAGCGGTCGTAGAGAAGATGAGTGTTTCCTAAGTGGCATTTACCTGGTATGTTGGTATATGGAGGCTTTCCTTGTTGAATTCTGATAGAAGCTTGACCAGCTTTTCACAATCAACTTTGCTGAGCAGGTATTGTCCTGTATTATTCACGTTCCTGAAAAAGACATGAAAATAATCAACATCATATTGACATGTGTATGAGTATATGTGTATGTTGAAGTCTCGTCTTATAGGACATGAATTATCACTCTATATTCATGGCATACAATTAGTTTTAAGGCTTCCAAATCCAGAAATATATGCCTGTTATAAAGAGCAGGATATTTGTCCAGGACTTCTCTTTACTGATTGTTCTGTCTTGGTCTAGCTGAAACTGGACATATATTTTGAAAATTAAAAGTGTTATGTTTCTGGATTTGACCGAACAATCCTACTTCATATATGTGGTCCTCCCTATACTAAAATATATGAATTTGTTCTGTTCTACCGTTTCACCTCTTTCCTATCAATCTTTTATATGACATTCGGGTATGTGCATTTCAGAGAGAGAGAGAGAGAGAGAGTATAATTGGAGGTAGAGGTGAAGAAATAATACGTTTCGTGACCTAATGCAGATAATTCACAGATAAATGAATAGTTGGATTAACAGACGTGTAGACAGAAGAATATATCAATTTATACAACGTTGTAAAGTCGGGATTGATGTACGTACACGCGTATATATGCTTTACCTTCTATCATCAGTGGAATTTTCTGCATGTTGTAACATACAGGTAGACCAACAGTCCACGAACGATTTGACCTTTTTGTCAGCAATCTCAGTGGCGACTCCTTCATATTCCAAAGAGAGCTGGAAGATATAGTATTGGTATAAGCAGCTGTCGCTCGTTGTAATGGGATACCAAATAACTTCAGACAAAAAGCGAAATTGGATTTATGTAGAGATTTAATTCGATCCTGTAATGGTAAAGGCTGCCAATGTAATAGCCTTAAATAATATTCCATCTTATGCTATGATGACAGTTAATGTTTGTGTTAGCGTTATTCCTTTATCTCTCCTTGTCGTATTTGCTACTTAAGTGCCTTACTGTTACCCCTTTTCCTTTCAAGTGTGGCGTAAGCTGCATCACGTTAAATAGGGACTAATTATTTTATATATTTAATCGCAAATTGTGTTTCTTTTTTATAAAAAAAAAAAAAAATTATACAGCTGCTAAATTCACCTTTAGTCACTGAATTTTAAATGCTTTGCCTGCTTATGTTTCAATTCATGCCGTGTGTATTTTGTCCAATTTGTATTCATGTTATGATGCGTTTTGATGTCTTGCTAATCACGCTTGTTGTAATGCCTGATTTGTTTTACGTAATGTCGGTAAATAGATTGTTGTTTTAAATCATTCCGACATTAAATACATCTTATCATATACTCTGATAATTACAAGTATGGAACAAAGAATTCTCATGTTCATTGGTATTTCCAAAGACAGAAATGATCCGAGGTGAATGGAAAAGTGTTATATCTGAAGAATATTACACAGCCATTTGTTAGTAATAAATATCGGCTTACTGAGGCAATGTTAACCGCTTGATTTGTCTCCTCCTTTAAAAGTTTAATGTATCCATCAGAGTTCCTCTTCGCCACCTTCCTGGCTTTCTTTACTTTCCTCTTGCTAAACCAAGACGCGTTCTCTTCCAAAACCAACTTTTCTAATCTGACCATTGATCGTTTGTAGACCTAGAAATGAGGGAAATAAAACATTAACAGGGGTCCTTACTTGACCGATCGGTTTCAAACCCTGGTGCGATTCCCGCTAGAAGTCATAAGTTTACCCCAAATATCCAAAGGCTTCCACACAACTTCAGTTGTAAAGTAGAAAGTCCGACGTGTCCCTTCTATACATACATTTTACTCTAATCATTGCAAGACCACAGATCTCACAACCTGACAAATATATGGTTTCTCTTCGTTATGTTTCCGTACCGCCAGCAGTTCACGTCGCAGAAATTATGCAACTGTCCCTGAACACAGGGAACTAGTTTAAACGACGCTACCTTAGGCCAGTCAAACTGTAGTTTCCAGGCACTGTCGTAGGTATAACTGTTTGGCCTTTGCCAACATGGCCACATAAACGGCATCTGCCGAGTCCCTTCTTATTGATTATATTGTGTAATTTACCGGTTTCCCACCATAAATACTGCCACTGCAGTCACACCACCAATGTACGCGACTAGATTTTAGTAGGTACTTTATTAATCCATGGACACTTATTCGGTATGGACTTGAATTCACTACTACTGAACAATGGCATCATGGAAACTCACTAACACTTTACTCTGTGACGTTTGTTCCTAGTAATTGGCCAATTATTTCGGGCAAAGGAATATTTATATTGCATCAAATTCCAATAATCAGACAAGTCATCACAAAAATATAAAAATTCCTTAAAACGGTACACTATAACCAAATGCGAATACTTCAAATTTATTACGATAGCATCAACAGCTGGCTATTTTTTTAAAAATCTACACATACAGATAATAATTCCAAATATTGACAAAGAATGAATTGCAACATTAAATTAGCCGCAAGGCATTTGGAAACTAACCAAAACTGCATGATGTTAACAATTTAACGTGATGAGTTCACTTACAAACAATACGACATGAAAAATGATCATGCGACATAAAATTTATCAGGTGACGTTTTGCCATCAAATGAAAAACCATCTGTCACAGGAATCATATAATCAAAGATAATCTTATGAATTTATGGCGAGCAGATGTAAATGATACACAATGTTTCATAATTTGAATATTATTCCGCGTGTCACCTACAATATAACGGGGGCTGTCCATATAATTATAGGCTGTTTTGTGTTTATCTGCCTAAATGTTTTATGTTTGTTTTGGACAGTGTGATTTAACGTTTTGGGCCTCGACACATGTCGTTTTGACTTTATGAACATCCAGCAAGGTTAAACATTTCCTAGGTTGGCATTTGAAAATTTCTATGTGGGGTAAAAAGGTCATATTTCGACAGATGTAGCCACCACTGTGCGTTTCTATGTTAGTTACCCTTTCTTTCCAATAACCGTTTGACTACCAATTGGTAAAACGGACGCCATATTGTTAACATAACATTAAAATAAAAGTGGCTGGGCAAGGAAAATCAACATGGTGGTGGACATTTTATAATATGAAGACAGAGGAATGATTTAATGAGCTTTTTTGGGACCAATTCAAAGATACGCTAGGTCTTGACATATCAAATATAATAAAGGACAAGCGCTATTTGTAAATGATATCAACTATGTGATAAACCTATTTATAACACTTCTAGGTTGTTAATTAGGTACATACAGTCATGTTGTATTTGTTTAATACTCTAATCAGGAAATAAAACAATTCAGACCTTTGTATGGATGTATTAAGTTTTATGAACCATCAAAACTATCATATTGATCGACGCGAACTCATCAAGACGAGACTTACTGTTTCATAACTTCTTATTGAATTGAATAAATATATGTATTAATATTGTACTAACGTTTTCGGTTGAGCTCCAGTCTGTACTCAATGAATATAGTAGTATTTAATTACTCCGGACTAAATTTAATGTACCTTCTGTCCTTTTTCAACTCTATTACAGAAACTTTTGTATGGGTTCAGCATCTCCTGGAAGGACGTTTCGTATTTTCTCAAGATGACTTTTTCATCAGCTTCTCTCTCACTGTAAATTAAGATATAAAACCGTATTGTCGCGGCAAACATCTTTACTCTATACCAATTAAGGGCTAAGATACAGACATCGCTTTTACCAAATACCCAATCTCCCCGAGCAGATATTGAAATGTCTTGGCACACTTCAGGTACTATAGCAAAATAAAACCACACTAATCGACAATTTTCGCGATTAAAACAGTAAGTGGACCCTGGTTCGTTTCTTCACAGCCTTATGTTTACTTACAAAATATGTACAGTTCAAAGGATACATAACAAATTATTGTGATATTGTATGGAAACTGATTATCTAACATACTATATATCCACAATAATAATAATAATAATAATAATGATAATAATAATAATAATAATAATAATAATAATAATAATAATAATAATAATAATATATCATCATCATTATAATCGTAATCGCGACATTCGTTACATGCCAGAAAGTAGTAATTATGTAAGTAATCACGAAAATAGACAGGCTTCTTCAAGTTTTCGTAAAACCAACTTTATTCTCAATATAAGGAATCTAAAGCATGGAGATCACCTCCGATGCAACCCACCATACTTTTATTTCTTTTCTTTTACTTAAGGTTGTCTGGTATGATTCCCAACATGGACATGGTTATAGTGATGGGCTATTGAATTTCATTCTCAGTCTCAAATACTCTGGCGTCTATTTCCATGCGGGTACGGGTGGAGTGGTTGGGGTTGTGTTCATTTGGAACACCATTGACCTTTACCATTACATGCGAGAGTAAATCTATGATATTTAACTCACTCGCATTGGAAACAAACGATGACGGGTTTAATCTGGTTTGAACTGGTGCTGGGTCGTTCAAAATCTACCAATTGTACACTACTCTACTTAACAATTGTACTCACTCGAGAAGGAGATTGGCAGCCTCTTCATATGAACATAATGATTCACGAGCAAAACGGGTCCTTTCTTCCATCGATGCCACTTCCATTCGGAGTGCAGATTCTATCTGAAGTATACCTACAAACCAATAAAGAGCTTACGAATTAATATATCTCACTGTAGTAGACTGTGGTAGCAGCAGGGGGGGCGAATCCGACGTTTTGTCCAATCGTTATTTGGCTTAATTAATACTTTCTGCACTCAACGGATCCGGTGTAGTCAGCGCTGGTAAAAAAAAAAACGACGACGACGTTGGGGGATCGTCCAATCGTCATTTGGTTTAATTAACACCTTCTGCGCGTCGATCCCCAGCGTCGTCAGCGTCCGGTAAGCACATCGACGACCGCGTCGATGTCATTTCCCCCTCTGCTGCTAAGAAGTTATTTACAATGAAAATTATTTACAACTAACCGAATATTTGGTCAAGTCCGATACGATATCGTGTCCGAGGATCATGTAAATTTATCGTTACAAATCCATGTGGGGTCGACTGAGCATGACTAAAAAAGTTTCGAAAACCATTAAAGTCCATGTCACCGCCGCACCATGTCTGCCAAATATTTCGTAGCGTGTGTGTATCAACGCCGTTGAATACAGCAAGAATATTACAGTTGTCTCTGATTACTTTTGGAATCTGAGTGTATCGTTGAGTGACATATATCACGTCGGTGTTTTTGTGCCTGCCTCTGGAAAATATCCTAGCTGGGTTTTTTTGATTGTCTAACATAACATCATCGTACACGACTAGATTGTTAACGTCGCCATCAATATCATCAATACCTGGTGCATCATTGATATCTGTAATAAACTCAATAACATTTTTTTCAGCGATTGCTGATGCATTCTCGTTAAAATCTTTCAACACCTCGTAGCATCGTTGATCATCTACGCTAGGGGCGATTAAATACAACTTATCCCACTTCATCCATCTCATTATTAAATTGAGTAACAATTGCGTCTTGCCGGATCCAGATGGTCCGATGATAATCATCCGGATCGAGTTTGGTAACGCTGCAACATGCTTAACTGGTTCTCTCGTTTTAGTCGCCGAAAAATCAATTATATTCATATCTCTATACATAAATTATGGATCTATATTGTGTGAAGTGTAGAGTGCGTACTGGCACAAATGATATGACAACCGTTACAACAAGAAATAACAGATCGGCGCTTACTGGTAAGTGTGTACAATGCGGTACAAAGAAATTTAGATTTATTTCTATTAGACCCGGGGATGCTTTAAAAAAAAGCGAGGAGGTGATATTGCAGCCAAGTTATCAAAACTCCCCGGAACACCGTGGGCAAAGTATCCAGGAGAAAAGCACCTCCCAGGATATAACTACTGTGGCCCCGGAACACGATTAGATATCAGACTCGATGATCAAAATCAGCCCAAACCCGGTGAGTATCCAATAAACGCTATCGACGAAGCATGTCGGATACATGATATGGCTTATCGTAGCGGTGATTTGCAACAGCGTCATATCGCGGATGTAAAATTAATTCACGCGTTAAATGCTATTCCTGATAAATCATTCAAAGAAAAATTGGCTTCATGGTTGGTAAAATCGGCTATGAAAGGTAAATTAATGATTGGAAGCGGAGCTTCTCGCGCTGGTAATTGAAAGCGCTAGCGTTTATAATAACAACATGGAATCCATCTATTATTCTCCGAGAGGATACTGGAAGGGGAAGGCCACAATTGGTAAACTCGCAAGCGCTGCAAAGGTAACAAAGGCCGTTGCGGCTAATTGGTTATCCAAACAGGCTATATGGCAAATCTATCTACCGCCACCTAAACAAATCAACTTTTCGCGCTTTGATGTCAGCGTACCCAATGAAGTTCATCAGGCTGATATACTATTTCTGCCGCATGACAACGGTTACAAATACGCGCTAACCGTAGTTGATGTTGCGAGTCGATACAAACAAGCGGAGCCGTTAAAAACAAAGTCAGCAACTGAAGTAACCGGTGCGTTTGAGCGGATTTATCGAAGAGGTCCTCTGCGCTGGCCAAATCTATTACAAGTTGATCCTGGCAATGAATTTCGCGGTGCTGTTTTATCAGCGTTGAAACATCATAACGTCGCGGTACGACGAGGTCATACTGCGCTACATCGTGATCAGGCAATTGTTGAACGATTCAATCGGACTCTTGCTGAACGGTTATTTGGATATCAATACGCGAAGGAATTCATCCAAGAAAAACGATCTCGTGAATGGGTTAAAAGATTACTAGGCGTAATTGCAGCGTTAAATAACGAGATTACCCGAGCAATCAACATGAAGCCCAGCGACGCGATTAAAAAAAAGTATATACCCGTAAGATCAAAAATAGATAGCGTTTCCAAGCCGATTCTCGGCGATGTCACTGTTAGATATCTGTATGAACCAGGAGAGCTTGAAGGCGGTAAAAAAGAGCTACTGATCCTATTTGGAGTGTTACCACACATAACATATCAACGATAACACGATCAACTGGTAGACCACCGATCTATAGACTGGATTCAACTGCTCCTCAGCGCGGATTTACACGCGAGCAACTACAAGTGATACCTGACGATACTCAATTACCCCCGCATGGTCTTAACTAGCGCCGTTGCGTCTATTGCACTCAAGACAGGTCAACCTCACATTACCACGGATATGACCGAGACTGTTATCGATCCTGTCCACGGTAAATTGGCGAGCGTCTTTATCCGAATAACGCCAACTCATTATACAATTGCAACTCGCGCAGTGATTATTCTGTTGTTGTCGTAACGCAATTATTAATTCGGCATCAATATCAAAACGCCGCTGTTTTTTTTATCCTGTTGGCGGTAACCCGAGAGTTTTCTATCAATGACGCTTGCATCGATGATGTCATCGTTGTCACTGGCTTCGTCAATAACAATTCTTCGAAGCTGATTTATCCTCCGTACTCGGGATACTGCAAGATAGACTAGATTTGACCATTCGATGCGATTATCAACTATCCAAACAATTGTATCCGTGATAGTCAATCCTTGCGAGGAATGTATTGTCGTTGCGTATCCTAGCGTCCACGGGGATTTATCAGCACGTAGCGCGTCCTCGACGACGCTGATATCGACGAGCACGATATCATTCAGCACGAGAATTTGTTTTTTTGTCCCCGACGCTGTCGGGCCTGGAATTTCAACTTCAATATTCTGCCGCCGTGTGTCCGCGGGTCTATAACATAACGGCACTGGACGCGTTGGAAACTTTTCCTTATGCAACGCAAACAACTTCCGCTGAAGTGTGTCTCTGACTATCTTTCTACTCGCTACAATCAAATCGTTTGGTCTCCATGTTTCCCAGAATTCATTTAACGGCGTTTCCGGAATCACCTCGCGGATTATTTCACACTGAATTCTATCCGGCTGTAATCTGATTAATTTTTTAACCCCGCGCAGTTGTTCATCAAGTGCCCGGTAATCAGTATCGGTTTCTTCATAATAGTCCACAAAACCCTTTAACCAATCATGTGGACCCTCGCCGACAAGTGGTGGTGGTTGGCCATGGTCGCCACACATGATCACCGCTGTATTCGCGCGCAGCAACCAATCAAGAAACATTTGTAAAACATCTAACGAAACAGTACATATCTCATCCCAAATGATAACCCCAGGAATAAATTTTTCACCCATTCGATCAGGAGTCCACTCACCGCCGCTGTATCGAAAAAAGCTGTGATAAGTAACAGCGTCAACATTTCGTTGTTTTATTTCTCGCGCTAGTCTATGGGTCGGTGTAAGCACGATTATACTTGCCCGCGTTCGAAATAATTCAATTGCCCGAGTCGTCTTTCCCGACCCGCCACAGCCGCTTAAATAAACTGTTTTGTGTCTACAAATTGGATCAGAACACGGTGGTGCATTAGACCATTCTGATAATTTATCACCGCGTAAGTAATTGTTTTCAACGGTGACATCTGCTGACGGGGAATAATCGCGTCGTATTTCATTTTTAATTCTCCATGTACCCCAACTCTCGTCCGGACTAGTAAACTCGGCTACGTTTTCCTTATACGCTACGTCAACATAAAACGAATCAACGGCTACTCTAACCGCGGTGTCGGGGAATCTATTTATCATCGAGAATAAATTGATAGCGGCGTAACCCAGCATAGACGCCCTCAAATGCGGGTATGCTGGGCTGTCTCCGTCGCTGTAGGTAACAACTGTACCCAACTTTGTTCCATTGGACAAGAAAGCTGTTTCGCAGTTCGCGTATCTATTTTTCGCCACTGCGTCCTTGATTACGAAATCATATTCTGCGTCATCTATAATCAGCCGTGAGCAATATCGTTTGTAGTCGTGGTTTTTTCCACCTTGTGTGAACTTACCAATTATTCTTCTACCGAGATCTTTTGCCTCGCGGTTTCGTTGGTTGAATATCCTCCTGGACCATTCGATGATATATTCCTCGTCGGCATCGATGTGTTTTTTGGACTCGTCAATTATGCTATCTAGACGCTCCGGTTCTGGTAACCAGACTTCAGTCTGCGCTCGGTATGATATAATCGCGTCACTGACAATCAACGATACAAGCATGCTACAATCAATCATGTACCGTAGCAGCGCTATTGGCAACCACTTCTTTTCAGCCATGTGTCTACCGATCCAAATATAGCAACAGCGATGAAGTCCTGCCGCGAACTCAAATGATACTATGCGAGCGAATCCGGTTAAATCAAAATCAGGCAGTGGTCCATTAATAGCAACACGAGTCATTTCATGTCTGGGGTGTCCAAATCGTTTGAAATACTCAGCGGCGGATCCATACCCGAGAAAACTCGCTGGATAACAGGCAACCATATCAACGGAAATCATAGCGTCGCGGTTGTATTCAGTGTTCCATAGTCCACCGTGATAGTATTCCAAACAACTGGATTGTACATCCGGTAGAAATTCCTTGCGCGTTGGACTCCACGCATTTTTCCTCGCTGCAACATGAGCCGCAACCGATGGAATCGTAAAACAATTTGTTAGCAGTTGTTCATCATGCTCTTCAAATTCTATGGCGGTTTTTTTCATCCTGTTGTGAAACGCTTCAGTGCGATATAATTCGCCGTTTGGTCTTACAAACTGATCAAAGGTATCAGCGCTGCGAAGTAACCACACTGATACAGGGTCGTTTTTACACAAATAAGCGATAGCATCAAATAGTTTCCTCTCCGCGAGAAACCCGTTCTCTTCCAGGAATTCCCCCGGGATATACTTTACCGTTCTATCCCGTGGAAACACTGTGATCGCGGGCGTCCACGCGTGTTCGTTATGATCAATAATTTTGATTGGGGATCCATTTGATTTGTACTTCGATTCGTATAATACTTCACCGGTTATCGTTGTAACGGTTATTGGAAATCTCAACGACGTTTCTAATCTCGCTATGTCGCTGATGGTTGCTCCACGCTCGCGCACTGTCTCCTCCCACCGGTTGATTTTGCTACGTCGTAAATCAGTCAACTTGTTTCCTCGACACGCATTTGTAAAATGCTCTGTTACTCGTTCTGCTACACAATTTATCCCCGTTGACTGTTTCATCGGCGCTAGTTTTCCGATATCAGGTTTCTTATTTAACGGGTATATTCCATAAACAACTGCTGTTTCAGGATACGCTCGTTCATAGTATGGTCTGTCAATTCCGGTTAACAACCCCGGCTTGGAGTCGCGGCTAACAATGACTGTTTTCTTTTCGCTGAGAACTGGTTCAAATTTATCACGTATGATCCAATCACCTGATTCCACCCGGACAATGAATTTTACTCTGAAGAAATACCTTTTACCGTCAAGTTGTGATATTATCGTTGCTGCGCGGTTGTCGTTCATGGTAGCATCAACAACGCCATCAATTCGAAATGTTGACCAACTATGAGATGCACCATCACGCTTGAATTCATCGATACAATCGCGTATTTTACTCAACAGGGTTCTATCGTTTATTAACGCTTTTGGTGTGTCCTTGAGGACTCTATCGAAATTGAACTTAATATTTTTCCGGGGCTTAATTGCTGCTAATCTCTCGAACTCATCCATATAATTAAAACAAGTATTTAAATGAAAGAATATAGTATAATGAATCACTGTAAATGGTTGATGATTGGGTCGACAACCCCGTGCAATAAATCATGTAGAGGTGAATTCTGCGGGTACCATTTACAAAGCGTTCGTAATGGTTCTCTTGGTCCCCTCCCGTGCTTGGTTTGCCACGTCGGTGTAAGAGGAAAATCGCAGTTGTGTATTAATTGTGGCGGAAAGCGATACAGGGAACTAAAACGCTATTATGACAAGCGAATTAAAAACGCCGTCATTGACCCCACCGCTGACTTCGTCATCAAAACCCCCCAAGACTACGTTGAAAGATTTATAATTAAACCAAATAATAAATTAGACAAATAGTATTATTATACAAATGGACCAAGAATTTCAGCCGCATCCTGTGCTCGTCAATTACGAGGCATCTCGCGACGGCATTGTTAGAAACCGCAAACTGAAGAAGCCGGTTGGTACCGTAAGTAATCAGGGGTATCTGGTGTTTGGTGCCGGAAAGAAGAAGTACCAAGTTCATAGGGCGGTATTTGAGGTATTCAACGGATTAATCGAAAATGGACTTGTGATTGATCATATTAATAATAATAAGACTGATAATTCTCTTATAAACTTGCAAGCTGTCTCGCAGAGTCAAAATACCAAAAAAGGCCAAACCGGTAAATACCCAGAGAAAGCAAAACCCGTAAAGTCATTTGATACAACAACTCACGAGGAAAAAATATTTCAGTCGATGAATGAAGCCAGTAGATACTTTGACATTTGTATCGCCTCAATACGAAAAGTAGCAGAACGAGTATATCAAACAGCAATCTCAAAAAAGACCGGGCATAGAATTCGATTTTCATATGTAGATACGAAGTCACCGGCGCCTATGGCGCTGACGAAGTCGCCATGACAATAAATTGTCCATTCCAGAAGAAAACGAATTATTAAACACCTTCGGAATTGATACGCGGGGGTTTCATTTTTTTTTATTTAAAAACAAGATGTTTTATAGGAATAATGAATATCGAAGACATCAATAATATATTAGCCGAGATTTCAAAATTAAAAAATCAAGGAATTGAATTATCTGATGGTCTCGACAGTGAAAAAATATTATCCGATTATGAAATTATTAACGAGCAATCAAAACGGGGGCGTTTTACCCTGGCCCGCGAGTACTTTTTTGTAAAACGATTACAACATACGATTAATGAAAACTTGTACCACAATGACGCAAATGCATTCAGTGGACTATTTACTGCCGTTGAAATAATACGAAAAAAACTCGGACGTGTTTATGAACGACGCCGGGAGATTTCTAGCAAGATCAAAAACATTAGAAGGATTATAGACGAAAACTCCGGCGAGAAATTAGAAATTGCTTCGCAATTGCAATAATGGTAGGCGAATCACTTACTACTCGGCTAGCCAGAGAGCGGCTAGCGGCGCTTAAAAAGTTCATACCGTTACGAGACAGGGTCCGAGAGCAACTTCAAACGCGGCAGCAACTACAAACCGATTTTACTGTTGGAAGCGAACAACTCTTTGCCCCGGTAACTAAAGCGACCAAAGATGTTACGGCGGCAACTGTACCCGTCCTCGATGCGCTTGAAAAGATAGCGGCTCAGACCGAACAAACAAAAAGGTCTTTAGAAACACTAGCGGCTGCTACAACACGGAGGCCACCACCACTCGCTATAACCGAACCACAAGAACCTTATGTTACAATGGCCGACGAGGAAGAACTAGGCGCCACCGCAAGAGAACCAGAAGAAGAAATACCAGAAGAAGAAATACCGGAAGAAGAAATACCAGAAGAAGAAAAAGAGAGGAGTATACCCCGTAATGTACTTAAGAAGAGCACAAGGGATCAAATTAGAGGCTTCAGCAAGGAGGGGGAAGAATTAATTGATTTTACTGTCTCCAATTTTGCTAAGAGCATACGAGATAAGGAGCATATCAATGGCGGTTACGAGAAAAATATAAAGTCGTTAAAGGATTGGACAAGAATGGTGCATTTAGCGAGGATACACAGGGACGAAATACCACGTGGTGGTGGTCCCGATTACGACGCATTCCACAAGAAAGTTGAAAAAAGGGTAAAACAAAAAAAAGGAAAAGGATACTCTGTTGGTAAAGAATCCTACGGCGTTACCTGTCCTAACAGTGTTCTCAGTGATATATCACGGCTAGAGGTACTAATCGGAGGAAAACGAGCCGGAAATAACTCTCCGGAAATAATCAATGAGGCCGCTGATATTTGCAAGCGGTTATTTGCAGGCGGTATTATGGACATTAATGCATATCGAACGCTCATAGACGAACTCGTGGATGATTAAAAAAAATTATAAAATTATAAAATTATCGTTTTTGTTAATTTTTAACCGTTTTTTGACTGTTTTTGGCCATTTTTTGACTGTTTTTGGCCATTTTTTGACTGTTTTTGGCCATTTTTTGGGGGCAAAAACCCAAGGAAATCATTTAGAGAAAATCGATGTTTTTCTGAAAAATCGAGAAAAAAACGACTATAGGCAACAAAAAACGACCAAAAATGACTAAAAATCAAGAAAAAACCAGAAAAAAACCGGATTTTTATCGAGGGCAAAAACCCAAGGAAATTTTGATAAAATTTATTCCGGTTTTCCACACGGCGGTGGGGGGGGGTAATCAATCACTGGTGATCACAATCACTAATTGGAAAACTGGTGTTTTTATAATAAAGATGATCATACACTACAACCACGATAAACCAGTACTCGTCTACGTGGTAAACTCGCGATTGCCTGTTTACCGCGCGTACTATGGAGATGGTCTCGGTAGCACCATTGCGGGGTTATTTACAAGAATGGCTCCAAAAGTAGCGCCGTTAGCCAAACAATTAGGAATGAAGGCTATTGATGTTATTCGTGATAAGGGTATTAATGCTATTGGAGACGTTGCCGGAAAGGCGCTTTCTGCAGCAAAGGACAAACTAATGTCGTTGGTGAAATCCAAGAGATTTTCAAGAAAAAAACAGAAACCACCGGTGATGCCATTAACGACGGTGATGCCTGCAAATGTCAGTAAAGTAATAAATAACGCCGTGGAAGAAAAACTAGAGTCGTTGGCGGCTCAGTCATCCACCAACGCGCCCATAAACGCAATAGCGGGAGAGTGGTCTTAAACAGAATTCAAAGAAAATCGCAATTGAAAACATCAACATGATAAATAATAAAATGTTTGCGCGAACCGCTGATCCCGCGTTTGATATGGATGCCCCAGTGCGCAGGGATGATTCTGTCCGCGATTATCAATATTATTCTTATTATGCAGCGCAACCTGACCTACGATCGCGAATTGAACTTCAAGTCCAAGATACCAGTAGATACTTTCTGCCATGTGAAGCGTTTATCGAAATTGAGGGAGAACTCGTGACAAATGCCGCCGATAATGCACCATACGCAGATAACGATCGTGTTCGAGTTGGCTTCGTTAACAACGGTATCATGGCGTTATTTGAGAGCGCCAGATATCTTATTGACGGGCGAGAAATTGAATCAATAGAACGCGAGGTTGATGTTGCAACGACGATAATTGGGTTAGCGAGATACTCGGACGATTATACGAGATCGACGGGCCCATCTATGATGTTTGCGAAGGACACCACCGATAACGCTGATCATCTTCAATACGTTAACGTGCTGGTGGAAAGAGATACCGCAGTTGACCCACAGGCTGAAGCAAATAACCCAGACCGCAGAGCAAGACCAGACGCTAATTTCACTGTTATAAAAAGTCTTAACGATAATTACAATATGGGATTCGCAGCACGAGTAACAATGTTGCAAAGACCACGCCGACAGTTTTCATGCGCGATTCCACTCCATCACATATTTGGATTCTGCAGAAATGTCAGGAGGGTTATCTATGGGGCTAAGCATACAATCGCGCTGACGCGAAGGGGCGATGATAACAATGCAATATGGCATGCTGCTGGCGTCGCTGCCGGTAAAGTCATTTTAACTAAAATGGCATTGTGGATGCCGGTGCTGACTCCATCAGTTACCACGGAAGCACGATTGTTAGCATTTATGGAACAGGGAGGAAAATCGTTGTTGAGTTGGCTAGCGGTAACAACTGATGCTAAAGAGGATAACGTCGCCGATACGTTTACATGGCACCTGGCATCAAAACAGGGTGTTTCAGCCCCGCGTCATATTTTTATAGCGCTACAGAATAGGGAACGATTGGGCAGTCAAGAACGCAGCCATATGATATTTGATAAATTAGGAGTCAGGGATGTTTCGCTGAGAATAAACGGACAACAGGAACCATCCGAGGATATACAGCTTAATTACGGCGACAACCATGTCGCACGTGTGTATCATCGATTGCTGTCATACATGGGTCGTGATCAAAACGTCGACACCGGTTTGCAAATATCACAACTTGATTTTAAAAAGCTGTATCCGATTTATTATTTTTCGTTGGAACATCTTGATTTAACGAGACAATCCGTCGTTGATATACACTTCCGAGCTCGTATAGACCCGGCTTGTGTTAATTATAGAGCGGTTGCTGTCATTCTCAGCGATAAATCAATGCTGCTAGAAGGCGTTGGTGGACGAATGAGAATCGTTGATGCACCAGTGGAAAACATGTAATTGAAAGCACAAACACGTTTACAATAAAATGTCGTATAGTGTCGTCAGTGTAGAGTTGACTGATGGTCAAGTCAAGAAATTACGATCAAAGTCGGCTAAACAGTGCGGGACCACAATAACGCTGAAGCCGTCACAGATGGCGGGTGGTAATCATAAGATATCGTTGACGGCGCGTCAAATAAAACATTTCAATAATGCGATGAAGAATAAAAAGGGTGTTCAAATAGATTTTTCGGCCGCAGCGATTAAAAACATGGAAAAGACCGGCGGGATATTTCCGTTGTTAGCTGCGATTCCAGCGTTGATTGCCGCGGCCGCACCAGCAGTGGCGAAGGCGGCGGCGTTAGGAGCCGTTGGTACCGCGGCGGGGATGGCATTGAAGAAGGCAACCGGGAAAGGCTATAAAAAAAAAACGATCCGTGGCCGGAAAGGGTCTAAGACTACCGGGAACCCCGTATTCATGGTACTCGGGAAAGGGTCTAAGACTACCGGGGACCGTTTAATGACCCCCATGTCTAATTTTGATTTAATAGACGCCGCAAACGCGCTAGCGATAAAAAACTTCAGAGGTGTTTTTATGAGGGATCAATTACCGGCGGCACCAAGGAATATTGAAACCGGCATAATTAACCTCGATGGGTCCTCCGGAGCGGGAACTCATTGGGTTGCATACGCGATTGATCCGCGTGCGATCGTCTATTCTGATTCATACGGGTTAGCTCCGCCAAAAGAGTTTATGCGGTATATCCGGGCGTGTTCAGCCCGGGTTTTTTATTCCACGTTGCCAACACAGCAGTTAAGCGACCCGCCGATATGCGGCCGTGAGGTATTAAACGTACTCGCGGCGATTTCATCATCGCGAAAACCACCTCATGTAGTTGTAAACGAATACACTAGTGGGGTCGTAGAGGCCCGGCGGGTTAATTAGAAACGCCGTTGTTTTTACAATAACGATGATTGATATTTGGGGACGACCGGTTTCGGCGCTGAAGGAATCCACGGAAACGCTCGCCACCGATGACATAAAAAAACTAATCGAGGATGAAATCGCCGATACGTTGAATTTAACCAGTGTTGACCCAGGTGAAATAGTCGTATTTCAAGACCGCCAGGGTAAATTGAAATCCAGTAATGTGTCGCTGGATGATGTTTTAACACGACAGCGTGATGCCGCCGAGGACACTATCGCGTTGTATACCGGCGACGGACGACTCAAACCGGGTGAACATATATCGGCGGTAACATTAGTCAAAGACGGTTTTATAAGGTTGGATAGATCGGTGACCGAACTCGACGCGCAGGTGAAAAAATCTGCCACCGAGGTGAAAAAATCTATCACCGATATACAGCTCACTACCGCTAGTTTTTTCGGGACCCCGACGGTAACCGAACCGAATATTACAACAATAAGGAATACTATTTTGGATTTTGCAACGCTGTCGGGCCAATTTTGCACGTTGCGAAAAAATGTTAACAGGATCGATGACAACTTTGATAAATTCTTTGGTAAAAAAAATACCAAGCTGGATGAGATTACAACAACTATAAATGATATCACTGCGTATGGACAGGAAATAAAAACAATCAAAACTGATGTTGCAACAAACAAAAGGAGTGTAGACGCGCATGAACGGGAAATAGAAATAATCGGCGCTAATGTTGCAACGATCATAAATAATGTAGACTCGCATGGACGGAAAATAGAAACAATCAAAACTGATGTTACAATGATCATAAATAATATGAGCGCGCATACACAGGAAATAGGAACAATCAAAACTGATATTGAAGCGAACAAAAAGGGTGTAGACGTGTATAGAGGGGAAATAGGAACGATCAAAACTGATGTTGCAACGAGCAAAAGAAATATAGACGTGTATGGACAGGAAATAAAAACAATCAAAACTGATGTTGCATCGAACAAAAGGAATATAGACGCGCATACAGGGGAAATAGAAACAATCGAACTTGATGTTGCAGCGAACAAAAGAAATATAGACGCGCATACAGAGGAAATAGAAACGATCAAAACTGATATTGTAGCGAATAAAAAAAGTATAGACGTGCATGAACAGAGAATAGGAACGATCAAAACTGATATTGTGGCGAACAAGAATAATATAGACGCGCATGAATGGAGAATAGAAACAGTCAAAACTGATGTTGCAGCGAACAAAAAAGATGTGGACGCGCATACACGGGAAATAGATACACTCATTACTAAGGTTGCAGCGAACAAAAAAGATGTGGACGCGCATACACGGGAAATAGATACACTCATTACTAAGGTTGCAGCGAACAAAAAAGATGTGGACGCGCATACACGGGAAATAGATACACTCATTACTAAGGTTGCAGCGAACAAAAAAATGTGGACGCGCATATACAGGAAATAGATATACTCATTACTAGGGTTGCAGCGAACAAGAATAATATAGACGCGAATTTGCGGAGAATAGAAATAATCGGAACTGATGTTGAAGCGATTAAAGACGGACTACCGAGAGTAGCAGAGCAATTCGAAAAAATAAAAATCCCTCATGAGAACATCATCAACACAGTATACACAATTCGGCATGGATCATTCGATTGGACTCCTACACAGAATACAGTAAATACTACCGCAACTGTTAAGGGCATTTATCGATTGACACTGGTTTCAATGATGCAGTTTAATATATTATCGTCGAGTTCATCCGGGTTTAACAATACAATATCAACAATTATAGACAAGAACGCAACTGAACAGTTTACAATTTATGCCGTTGATGGAAATTTAGCCCGGGCAAACATCACATGGTATGTGGAATTTGTAGCGAATCTAAGTAATTAAAAACACTAGCTCTTTTAGAATAAAATGACCACCAAGGTAATTGAATCAGAGGTATCACCGACGTCACATCAATATCGATTCGATACCGCAAAAGAATTCTCCGCGAACTTAAAAACGCTTTCCGAACAATACCGTGCAAAAATAAAAAAATACCGTCGTAAAATAACCGCCATGGAGGCGGTCGTGTACTCGGTGTCGGGTATAGTAGCTGGCACCGGTGTTAT
The DNA here is from genome assembly GCA_028554795.2 of Sinohyriopsis cumingii. Classification (NCBI taxonomy): domain Eukaryota; kingdom Metazoa; phylum Mollusca; class Bivalvia; order Unionida; family Unionidae; genus Sinohyriopsis; species Sinohyriopsis cumingii. Next base: position 292,479 of record JAPYKE020000021.1, read on the forward strand.
TTTATCCACGGTGACCACGATAGCCCCGATCGCTGTTCCAATCGCTGTCTCCGCGATGACAACAGTTGCTGGAGTCGCCAACGCAATCACTAGAAAGATATCATCGTGTTTTCAGAAAAAACTCAACGAGTATACAGTAAAACATCAAATAGTATCCGACGCATACTCGAAATTATCCGGGTTGATCTCGTTATCGATTGATAATTTGTTCGTATCCGATGTTGAATTCTCCACGATGGTCCAGTTGTATAGCTCCGCGATGTCAAAAATCGAGGATTTTTAACTGGAAGCCGGAACCACCTGGTTGCTGAAATTAGACACTAAAGACAACGAATAATAATAATGTCGCTGAACCCCGAAGGGTCTCAATTACTTCAGCGGATCGCGGAGAATACCACTCCGGTACAAACAAATATGATATCGATAACGTCAACGAAACCCGAATTCAGTGTGAACTTCCCATCGCCGGTTCCAGTAAAGGAAATAGCGCTGGCAAAATTGCGAATATATCACAGTTGGCCTAATATTCGAGCGGACGCATTTAATGGACAACAACCTAATAACTCGCTGGTTTTTGCACGGACAAATAAACCCGATGGGACCCCAGACTGGGAGGAGGTTACAATACCAACTGGGTCATACCAAATAGAACAAATCAATAAGGAATTTCAACGCAGGATAAAATCGATCACAGGAAAAGAATCAAAAATCGCTATTACGGTTCATGAACCGACGTTATCGTCGACGATTGAAATAAGCACACCGGGGTATATGGTTGATATTTATAACAGTTCAATAAGAACCATACTAGGATGGCCTAAGAATCCACCCGCGGACGCCCCCCCCATCAACTATCCTCAGATACGATAACGGAGATGGTGGTAGGCATATTGCTCCATACAACGTAAATATTGCATCGGTGATAGCGATTAATCTAGTGTGCGATGTTATCGAAGGGAGTTACCAGGTGGATACCAAGCAATCAAATCAAGCTCAACAGGGGTATATCCTTTATTCGTTTTCACCAACAGCCCCTCCGGGATTTTTGATCATTGAGAGTCCGATTAATCCGGTCTATATGCGATGCCATGATCGGTTTTTAACGAGAATTAATTTTAGAATTACCGATCAGTCAAATAACCTAATTGACCTACAAGAGGAGGAGTTAGTGATCACTCTGTTTGTAAGATCATAGCAGCAGGGGGGGCGATGACATCGACGCGGTCGTCGCTGTGTTTACCGGACGCTGACGACGCTGGGATCGGCGCGCAGAAGGTGTTAATTAAACCAAATGACGATTGGACGATCCCCCAACGTCGTCGTCGTTTTTTTTTTTTACCAGCGCTGACTACACCGGATCCGTTGAGTGCAGAAAGTATTAATTAAGCCAAATAACGATTGGACAAAATGTCGGATTCGCCCCCCCCCTGCTGCTGTGGTGCTACGTTTTGTGGGACGAGATTATCAATGGATTGAGGAAGTAACGACGGAAAGATAGGCAAACTGAATTAGTGTTTCGAAATGAGAGTGAGAACGATGGAATGATACACTGTTTACTTGTTGGCATGTTTAATTCAAGCAATGCTTATTCCTTTCGTGATGTATTTGAAGCCGATGGATAGATGGATCGATAACTAGATGTTAATTTCTTACTTTAAATATAAAGTACTTGGTGTTTCAGTATATACACACAAGAAAGCTTTTAACAAAAAAAGGAGTACCAGCTAGCGTGGAAAAGGGGTGGAATCTGGTTCAATCGTTACCGCGAGTAAATATGGTCAAATGATTATACATGTATGTTATTAAAGAACATATGCAATGAAGGCAACCCCACCCAACCTCCATTTTTATGAATATCATCAAAGAAATAACTCTTATTAAAGAAGAAAATAGCAAACGTGGAGACATGTAGGAAAATTACCATCAACGTTGTGTTGCCTCAGGATATAAAGTTTATCAGACACGTTCTTACACCATTTCTCTGCCTTTTCGGCAAACTCTCTTTCCAGCTGGGTACGAACTTGCATCACAGACAACCAGAATGGAACGTCTCTAAGAAACAAGAAGAACGACACATTTGCTCTGTTGTAATTTTACTAGCTTAGGCTGACACAATAAATACCATGATTTATGCAGAGATATGCCTAACACAAAGAAGGAAATATAATTACTGCTAATGTAACAAAGGTACCAAACAGTCCACTAAAATAACTGACTGAATTGCTAACTAGATGCTAAGTGATTATTTGAGTGGATGTATGGACTGGCCTGCAGATTTTCGAACTGGGTGCAGGGACTGACTGACTGACTGATAACTGTAACTGACTACATGACAGTGAGTATGCCTGGATGACATGCAGTATGCGTGGACAAATAAACTGGCTGAATAAGTAACTAACTAAACTAAGTAACTAAGTAACTAACTAGCTAAATAAATAAATAAATAAATAAATGATAAGGTGGTAGGACTGGACCAAAATAGATTAATAGTTTATTTCAATCAATAAGATAGATTACAACTCACAATGTATGTACCTATAAACCTATTTTCCTTGTTAAATACCCATCTAACCTATCGGCCTCGCTATCGATGTATTTATTTCCCATTCACGACCTTTATTTTGCAAAACATTTATATATTAGCCGCATACAAATTATGGGTATGGTCATGTCAACTCGGATATGAACTCACTGAAGGAATGCCGGTCTGTTTCACGATATCCTTAAGCATGGATACTCGTTTAGTAAATTGTATACAATAATCTGTAACTGAAACCGATATCGCAATCTACGTTATACTTTTATCGTTTAACGATATATTTCAAACAAAGCAAGGCATTTAAAACAAAGCAAACGTGGCAATGGTACTTACGATAATACATCGTAGCTATCCCCAAGTCCATTAAATAGCTTTAGATCTACCATTTTATCGAAATTTAACACTGTCTGAAACAACGCGTGTTAAATACGAGAACGGCGCTAGACTAACACTGACAACGTCCCATGTCAACCAGCAGATGACGTCGAGAATGTAGTGACGTCAACAGTTGCTTAGAATTTCGAAGTTCTTTAGAACAGACACTAAGAAAACTTTCGACCGCGGTATTTCTGAACTTAACGTGGTATAGTACAATTATATTAGCGACCAACAATTCAATGTTCTTGGGCAGGGGACTGACACTTTCCGTCTCTTAATACTGGAAATTGTCTTGATATTTGATATACATGTCAATTGTTGAATATGTTTAAATCTTAAAGCAGTACATAAAGAGGAATAATTAGGCTAACGTTTTAGCAGATACCGTTAAAGAGACCCTTTTGACATTAGAGAACGTATTGCTCAAAGTCGGAACCGTTGATAATGAAGAATACAATTTATTAGCTATACTATTGATGTAGGCAGAACAACTGAGTTGGATGCCAACCCTGGAAAAAATATGTGTCAGAGAGGGCAGGCAAATACAAAACACACATGCTTACCAACCGAGAAAATATTTAGTCGACTTGAAAAAAAAATGATCTAACGTTCAAGCAGAAAACAAACGCGCTCCTGAAAATATCAGGATCAATCGAAGCAATACAAAGAAAACGTAAACTTAACACATTCACATACACTAGTAAATAACTAAAACAGGGCATTCGGCGTTTTTTTTTTCTTCTTCGGGTGTGTGTGTTTTCGTTCCTTCTTTTTATCCGAATTTTTCCGGAAATTTAGATTTGGCCCGATTATGTTTCACACCATTTTGTTTTTCGCTGCGTTGGCATACTTGACACGTGTCAAAGATGTGATCACAAATTTTAAAGAATAATTTGTGACATATATAACCGTTTTGTAAAAAGATAATTATTGAAAACTCTTTGTCACGAATAACGAAAGGACGCATATAATGCTGATATCTCCGATTAGGACTCACAGTACTAATTCATTTTCCAGAGTAAAAATATGCAAACCCCATGATATTAAAAATAAAATAACTTAAATTGTTTTAGTGTTCATGATCAAACCTATATTTTTTAGTATAGATGAAACCCGGATGTCAGCTTCTGTGTAGAGGAAAGGATATGAGGCGCGGCATTTTCTGGACCTGCATCTGATCTGTTTGAAACATGTACTTTCAATTCCGCACCAAAGTGTCAGGAGCGAATTTTAGTAATGAGTGTTACAAACTCAAGACTGTTAAAGGACTAAACTTCCAACAATAAAAATTGTCTCTAATTTTTTCACTTACAACTAGGGTAAGTGCTCAAAAGATTCTTTTTCCTACAACATAACTTACATTATTAACCAATCATGGTCAGCCTAACCCATATATATTTATTTTAGGTTCACCCATTTCCAAGCTGCTTCCCATTTTTCCATATCATTAGTACCGCGTGTCCTTTATCTGGTATCTATTCTGCAACAATGATCGAAGAAAAGCAGTCTAAAAGCAAGCCTAGCCTATTTACAACTTACGGAAAAGTAGTATCTTTAATAATGTAATAACATATTGGCCTTAGAAATTTCCTTTAATATTGAGAACCCTTTACATAACGTCACGTTGGTTACCTTAGCAACTTAATATGAGAGAAGTAATTGGGTAATCAAATCAATCTGAAAAAGAAGAAGAAAGGACAAGCCAAGTCAGATGAGTGTGTGTGTGTGTGGGGGGGGGAGAGGGAAATGGGCAGACATACAGGTACATATGTAGGTAGGTAGGCAGGCAGGCAGGCAGGCAGATGGACAGACAGACAGACAGATAGATAGATAGATAGATAGATAGATAGATAGATAGATAGATAGATAGAGAGATAGATAGATTTTGAATTGGATATGTAATATAGCTTTAACATGTTTTCAGTTCCTATCACTAACTGTTACTGCTGAGCGCCAAGCGATATGTATTTGGTATGACTCGGCCGGGAACCGAACCCGCGATAAAGAGAGAGAGAGAGAGAGAGAGAGAGAGAAAAGATGATAAATGTGGAAATATCACTTGTGATTGTGAATTAGATCTGACTTATGAAATAAGGCAAATTGAAATCCAGACATTGATTGCACCAAATAGAAAACGTGTTTATTTCGCATAACACAAACTGTTAAACGAATACGGGTTATTCGGATAGGTAAAAAAATTGAATCAATATATTTATAGTAGTAAACACATATTGATAAACAACAATGAAGGACACTTCACTTTGCGGTGGGTATTATTTAATGGAATATTATCAAATTATCAGAATCTAAAAAAATGTACGTACAAGTATTGCATACATAATACCTTAACAAAACAAGTAAACACAGTGCATACCTTGTATACATTTATGGATTTGAATAGGGGCATGACAACGTAATATGCGTAATAAAATTAGGTGTAAAAAGGCTCTGTACTGAAGTGCTCCAAGAAAAAAAAACATTCGAAAACCATATAAAATTAAAATGAAGCTACAACAAAATTATTAAAACAGACAAAACAAACAACTAAAAAAAAAAAAGAAAACTGAAATTTGATGCTAAAATTTCTGTTCCAGTTACTATTGTAATACTCCATAGGGGTCTTTTTACATAGCGAATTCAATGCTAGCGTGAATCCCGCCAAAAGGCATTTTCCCCCCTGATCTCCAAGGATTTCTGTTCGTCGGTCGGTTACTGGTATAAACGATACAAATTGTACAAACCCAGATGGGCGGAGCTTAAGGACTGGCGGTACTTTTTCAACTCCAATAGTAAACATATGTAAACACTATCATATTCAAAATTCAATAACTTAAAATTTCTGGGTGCTGATGATGAGACCTATAATTATCCATGCACATCTAACCTTGGTGCAAGCTTATATGTGGGGAACACAATATGAGCCACGGCATTTTGTTTGTCTACATGTGCACGAAACAGTATTGAGTACTCCTGAGTCAAGCCTGTACAAATACTAAAATTGCATCAGTAGAAATATTTCTATCTTTTTTGAAAAAAAATTACATCTAGGATAAGCTATTTTAAGATATTTTTACTAAAATTTTAATTTTCTTTATGGCATCACGGTACCAATTGTTTTTCCATATACCTCAATGTTAATGTTTTGTGAAATAAATATACTTTCTGTCCAACTTGGGCATGCATGTCACACACTGTCATATAGAACACTGCTAGATTGTCAATTTGACAATGATATAACCAGTTACTCCATTGCATTTAAGAGAGATAACTCTACTGGAACTAGACAGGGGTAAGAGTTATCTAGTCACAACAGGCACATTTTCAGCCATGTGTACCATATTTTAAAAAAAATCATAAAACATACAAAATATGACCTAGATAGAAATTAACACAAACTCACATGTTGCCAAGAGGCTCAACTTTTTTTTAAAGCCAAACAGAAAGTACAACTCTTACATAATGCACCAATTACAGCTAGTGTTGTTCTTTAAACACCTTAAGCTCCGCCCACCTGGACTTGCGCAATTGGTACCGTTATACCATTATTAAACAGTTATGGACCACCAAACCCGTAAATACTCTATTATTTCTTCACCCATTTCTATAGTTCTTCCGTACAATTAGTACCGTGTGTCCTTTAGGTGTACGGAACAGTGTGTTCAGAAATAAACTACAAAATTAGCTGTGATTGGGGCAACATGTAAGAGTTGTACTTCCTGTTAGGATTTTATTTTATTTTTTAAAAATGAGCCTCCTGGTAACATGTGAAATTATGACAATTTATATCTAGATTATGTGTTGTATTTTTATGATTTAAAAAAAATAATTGTAGTACACATAACTGAAAATGCTTCAGCTGTGACTAGATAACTCTTACCCCTGTCTAGTTTCAGCAGAGTTATCTCTCTTAATTGCAATTGGGTGCCTGGTTTTGTCCCTGTCAAATTGTCAATCTAACATTTTTCTCTATGACAGTGTGTGACATGCATACTGAGGTCGGATAGAAAATATATTTATTTCACAAAACATTAGCATTGAAGTCTATGGAGAAACAATTGGTACCGAAATACCTGCTGTGACAATTGGAACATTGGTCAGTTACTTCCCCCTGATGTGATAAGGTGGCGCTTTAGTCAGGTAAACCCCTTCAATTCCGGTTTACTTCGTCTATGCTGAACCCATACTCGTGACTGTCTGAAAAATGCTTGTCGTGCCTCAGTGAAAAAGCCTATTACCTGTACTAGCCACATTTCTATTAAGATGGTTGGTCAAATGCATCAGTCGCACAATGAACGTGGTGTTCGTTATGGTGAGTACGTTATGACTTGGGCACATTTTGGTATTCATACATACGTACGTTTTGACTCTGTCAAGTTAATTTAGACTTGGGTATGTATTGAGTGTAATTCTCTGGCCAGAGTCGGCATTCATGTATTGGAAAACTTTACTAAGTGCTTTCTTTACTCTCATTAGTCATATAATGACCATGTGTAAATCTCTTCGGTTTCAGGTCAAATCTCCACAGTCCAGGATGCAACGAATCTGAATTCATTAATCAGAAAGACTATTGCTGATGGAAGAAACCAAACAACATCAACAACAACAACAACAACAAAAACCAAACAACAAACAAAAAACCGAACAACAAACAGCAAATACTCAATTGTGACATTCGTAATTAAAGGTACTCCAAGAGTTTCGACGTGAAGGAGAACATGCAGTTATACGTAGCTGAAAAGACATTGATGTCTGAAGTTTCTGATTAAATCATGTATGGCTTGAAAGAGCACGAGAGACTAGATGGAAATGAAAAGCCATTCAAGTGTGAAGTTTGTGACACCGTTCAGCCACAGGTCCACGGTGATTTTCCTTATGAGGGTACATACTGGAGTGAAACCATTCAAATGTGAAGTATGTACTAACATGTTTTGAAGGAGGTCAGACTTGAATGCCCACGTGATGATGCATATTGGAGAAAACAACATTCGTTTGTGAAGTTTGTGATAAACTGTTTAGAGATAATGCCATAGTGAAGAAGCACACAAGAATACAATGTGGAGGAAAACCATTCAAGTGTGAAGTATGTCCTAACCTGTTTTGTAGGAGTTCAGACTTGAATGCCCACATGATGATACATATTGGAGAAAACAACATTCATTTGTGAAGTTTGTGATAAACTGTTTCGAGATAATGCCATAGTGAAGAAGCACATGAGAACACACTGCAGAGGAAAACCATTCAAATGTGAAGTATGTACTAACCTGTTTTGTAGGAGTTCAGACTTGAATGCCCACATGATGATGTATATTGGAGAAAACAACATCCATTTGTGAAGTTTGTGATAAACTGTTTAGAGATAATGCCATAGTGAAGAAGTACACAAGAATACAGTGTGGAGGAAAACCATTCAAATGTGAGGCTAGTGATAATATGCTTAGTGAAAGTGATGAGTTTTGGGTGAACTTGAAGATACATACAGGAGAAAAAACATTCAGTTGTGAAGTTTGCAATGAATTGTTTAGTAGGCATTTAAAGTTGAAAGAACGCACGAGGTTACATACTGGAGAAAAGCCATTCAAATGTGAAGTTTGCTATGAAATCTGCATCAATTGTTCAAAGATGAAAGAGCACTGGAGTGTACATACTGGAGACAAAATATTCTTCCAGTGTGAAGTTTATGACAAACTGTTTAACCACCGTTTTAGCATCAATGCTCATAAGAGGTTATATACTAAAGAAAAGCATTCAAGTGTGAAATTTGCAATAAAATATTCAGTGAGGTTACAACCTGAACAGGCACGTTCAGATACTTACTGGAGAAAAACCATTTAAATTTGAAGTTTGTAAAATAATGTTTAGCCAGAGTACTAGTGTTACCAGACATATGAAAATGTATAAAGGAGTAAAAACATTTATATGCAGTGTTTGTGATATAATGTTTAGAGTGGTGATTCAATGAAGGACATGTAATACATACTGGAGAGAAACCATTCAAGTGTGAAGTTTTTTAGAATTGATCATTTCAAGAAGATCAAAATGACACATGTCATGAAAGCAGACAAGCATACATATGATACAATTGTGATAAAATGTTTGGGCAGTGTCCTCACATGGTCCAGATAAAACTCTGACATACAGAATTGATGACAAAAGTTTCCCCTCACCTCATCCGATGAATAAATTGATCTTTTGAACACTTATTTAAGTAAGTGTAGCCAGTCTTAGAAATTGTAACTAAATGCACCCAGGAGTAAGTTTTCAGTTTTCGAAATTCACTTGGGAATATTGCTTCAGTAGAAATTATGCCAGCATGAAAATAATTACTAGAACTACAAAAAGACACTGTACAATCTCTAGCTTTATATGCCTATTTTAATCATTACTTCATGTCTGTAGTCCACCTTGACTTCAAATCGTCAGAAAAGAAACTATGTTGTTGTAGGGTTTAACGCCATTTTTCAGCACACAATAGGCTATACATGGTGGCTGGTATTAATGGTGGAGGAAGAACCACTGACCCACAAGAAGCTACTGGCAAGCTTTCTCACATACCCACATTAGCTGAATCCAAGACTCAAACCCATGCATATATATGTATATATATATATATATATATATATATATATATATATATACGTTTCTTGTCCATTTGATACTTTTTGTAGACTCTTTGAAGTGAATGAAACAGTACTTTATGTTGGGGCATACTACTTTGTCACAAGAATTAAATCAAATTCAGCACTTTTGTTAAAATTAGACAGCAGTAGCTGCTACAAGGTTTAACAGCATATCAGCATGATCCTGGTTTAACTGTGTTTAGGAAATTTAGGTGTCCTTAGATAAGAAAGAAATCATAAAGGGTAATATCATTAAAATACAAAATCTATTCTTTGTTCTATATAAGCTGTCCTCTTGAAAGACAAAGTCCAAGACTTTTGCATTTGAAACATTATCCAGGATTATGAATAGATGCATATCCTGGTATTTTGACAATTGGAATTTAAATGTGACCCATTTCTAATGCATGGTACTCCAGCATAATTTCCTACTGAGATTGTGTTCTCCATTGCAAATTTACTGAACATGCCACCCATGATCAACATTTGCTAGACTACTGTTTACTACTTATTGGCCAATAATATCATACCAGTTTAAAATCATTATGAACTGGATGTAGCTAACAGTTCAGTGACGTGACACGTAATTGAATGAAGGTTAGTTTATGAAATGATTGTATTAATATTTCATCTGTTATCAGCATTTATTTGATTGTCCATTAAATTATAAGCAATTAGTCAAAACTGGAATATACAATGGATCATGAAGTCAGTGGTCAATGAAGTTGTCAATCCCAAGATGGTTTCCAGTGCTGAATATAACATTGAGTTATGGTAATGAATGGCATATCTTTTTTTCTTATTTACAAAGGGGAACAATGAGATTAGACTGACGTTTTGTCACTTTGTATCAGCTGTTGATTTCTTTTCCAACTTGACTAAATCACCTTCTTGGGGGATTAATTTATCTAGTGCTGTTAGATTTACTTTAAGTGAGTCATGCAATTATTTCAGTAGGTAATGATCTGTTTCCAAAATAAAACCATAGACTAAATTTGTTTGTTACTTTTCTGTGTTATTCTTTTATGAGTATATATTGGCACATGAGCCACCATATAATAATTACAATCAAAATACATGTTGCAGAGGCCTTTGAAACTCTGTAATTGTAGTAAGAGAATATCATAAAATATAAAAGAAAAACCAAATTGTATAGGACTTTGTACTGTGATGCACTCAATTGGAACATCTGTGACGTTCATCCTGGTTCTACTGTTATGTCCGTTTTTTGTAGTCATGTTTACTAAAGAAATTCTTCAATCTTGCTATACTATCTGAAGCATGATCATATGAATTGTTGTGTTCATTTTTGGATTTGAATATATTCAAATTATTTTTCACTGGAATCACAGTGCTCATTTATTTGGAATTATAGTAAATTCAGAGAAGGACATATTTGGATAATATTAGTGGGATACATCAAGAGACTGGTAATACATAGCTACACTATAGGACACTGGCACATTATCATATTCGAGACAACCGGCATATCAACACATTAAGTATTTGAACTGATTTGGAATACCACTAAAATTCAATTTAAATTTTATACATTTGGACTTGTGATAAAACTTTTAGGGCTATTGGGGATTTAATTAACAACACAGTAAGTTATTTTTGAATATTTACGTTGTATTTTAGGGAAATAACTTATTTGTTGAATTTTACAAAACTTGTTGGTTTTGGCTCATTTCTGTTTCTTAGTTTAAGGACATAGATTTGTAACATTATATTCATAGTAATTATGCTAGGGTTCATTGTATTTGCCGAAGATTTATATTACTTCCAATCGCAATACCTGTTTCAGTATAATAAAAGTGTAATATGACTTGAAAGATTCAAGTCACAGAATGAATGATACAGGAACAATGGACAAAAGGATGGACATATTGCCTGATCGCTGTTTTTCTTAAATAACGCAGTATGCGGTCAGGAAATGTCATCAGAAGAGAAACATTTCAGGTTCAATTATATTTATTTATTTCACGGTTTTATGTATATGACAATAGTGTACAATTGAAGAATATATAAATTTAATTTTGATTGGTCGTTAGAGAAAGAGAGAGAGATAAAAGTAAATATACATTGTGTGCAAGAGAGAGAGAGAGAGAGAGAGAGAGAGAGATACAGAAAGAGAGAGATACAGAAAGAGAGGTGAGATACATATAGAGAAAGAGAGAGGGAGATAGAGACAGAGATACATATACAGAGAGAGAGAGAGTGATATATATATATATATATATATATATATATATATATATATATATATATATATGAGATACATAGAGAGAGAGAGGGAGGGAGATAGAGACAGATACATATACAGATTGAGAGAGGGAGATGTCTGATGGTTTTTTAAATGTGTTCATATGTAGATAATTATACATTAATACATAATATAATCTGATTCAAATATCCACGTAAGAACAAAAACAATTGATGAATGGACGATAGTGAGCAAAGAAACTGAAAATTATAAGCATTTACATTCGATTATCAGTGAATGAGAAATGCACAAGAGAGAAATACAGAAAGGGGGGAAGGGAGTAAGATGGGGAAAATATTTGTTTTCAAATATGTTCATATTTCGCTAAACAAACAATTAAAACATGACTAAATCTAACCAAAAATTCACAACAAAAAAACCAAAACAAACGATTGATGGCAAAAGGAGGGAAGGTGAAATCGTGATTTAACAATCAGTCATAATGCCCTCTTCTCCACCAATCTGTACATTAATAAATTCTTTGTTAACCAGCTAAAATGCAACTGGACGGAATAAATCCGCCCACTTTCTTCCTTGTTATCCGTGATCTCCTCGTTCCATATACCATTCCCATGGAGTTAGGAGGTGTCAGTTGTTCCAACAAATCACCTAGAGATAGATAGATAGAAACAAAGATATTAATTTCTTTAACAACTTTATCAATTTTCATAAACAAATAGTGAACCCACCAAAATAGTGACATCAACATATTCCAAAAAGGTACAACATTGCTGCTAACCATTGACGAAAAGATTGTCTGTCAGAGAATATAGTTTCGGCGACATTTTTAACGCTTCTGCTAGCTAAAGTGTTATGATTTCAAATTCGATATAGGTGTTGCTGCAGAATGCGCGATGATAATAATTTCGATAGCATAATATAAACGACAGTTAAGGATACTTTAGAAAACTGACCCTTACGGGAAGTACTGTATAGTCTACTATAACCGATCTTAAATGGAAATAGGAAACTGATAATATCTTTACCTTTTTTGATATTCATTTCCAGAAATTCCATCTTTTTATGCTCATTAATAGCCACAGCCTTTACGCATCGATTCAGTCTTCTCTCACCTAAAATAAATGCTCGATTCAATGAAAGAGAGGTAACAGATTGTAAAAGTACTTTGTACGTATCTATAGCAGGTGTTATTCATTATTGTTTTGCTTTGGATGTTTTCAATAGAGAGAAATAACCTAAGCATAAATAAATAAACTTGAACGTGTTTATGCGTCGTTATTATTACTTCTTCTGTCCATATAAAACACAATCCCGTGTTCAAGGAATAAAATCTCCAAGTCTCATAATATAATCCTGTGCTCGAGGAGTAAGTTCGATGTACGTTTGTAATACATTACAGACCATATTTAATTTATTAATCGTTGACTCCGCCCTATAAACACATAGCAATGAACAATGTCCCGCTAACCAATGCTGTAACTGGCTAGATGGAAGAGTTACTTAAAATCGGCGTCAGTTGAATGACAAACGAGATGCTAATAAATAGACGTAGCCATATATGTCCGGATCAACTATTGATTACTACCTCACCCCTTGTAAGGATCAATAGACGGAGGTGTGATTGATTAATTATAACCCTCTTCCCCCCCCCCCCCCCAACCCTTGTACAAGTACAATTTGAAACGCTTTCTTTCTTTACCATTTATTAAACGAGAAAATAACAGTAATGGATTCTAACCAGATTCCATTCATCAATCAAGCAATTAAAGATAATAACGCAGTCTGGAATTTATTACTTCAGATTGAACGACTTGATTATATTACTCTAGTTTGAATGAAACAGTAATTTAGTGTATTTTTAGGTGCTCGATGTGTGTATTATTTTTCTTACGAATATCAACATATAAAGTGTATTTATACTATTTGTAGCTAAAGGTACTGGTTCTTACAATTGCAAAAGAACGAGTTCAACCTACCACAGCTGTGAATTGGGGTACAAGGATTATCCACTTCTTTATTTTCTTCATTGTTTTCATCTTCTGGAATAAAATATAGGTGACGCACGCTTTGTACTAGTTATATTGTACATTTCTATTTACGTCTCAAATTGTTTCATCAATATGTGTTCACAAGAAAAAGTGCAGAAGCTGATACAATTTCTGAAAGTCTAGTTTTCGTCAACGGAAACAGTTACAACAATCGTAGATAATTCCATTTTGGACAAGGGTTGAATTTTCTTACGGGGGTTTAACTTCACGTCATCATCAAGTCACATGCATTTATAAAACATGTTCTACTTCAGATTTTATTTCAACGCGTCATGCTTATGCATAATGTTTTAAGCATGGAACTTACCATTGAAACAAAATGGGTTGTATAGTTTATCGTAACTATCGGCCGGTGTCAATGGCTTGTTCCCATTCAGTTCCTCCTGTTCCTCATCTTTTTCGTTTCCTGAAAGATATTTTGGAAAATAAAAATGGTAAATGTACATTACCAAAATAACAACAGTTACAACACCAGCAAATGTAAATGTGTATTTTATAAGCATATTATCGTAAGAACAAATATCAAGTCTTATGAATTTAGGAATCATGGTCTCGTTCATAATTTATTTAAACACATAACGTTTGTGTAGGCTTGGCTAATAGTATTGTTCTCTTCGATTTCCTTTTCTTCTTCATCATTTTCATCTGCCGAAAGATATTGCGGCAGATAATAGTAGCTAATACTCATTGTGAATACAAAACATGTTCCCCTGCAGATTTTATTTCAACACGTCATGCTTATGCATTATGTTTTAAGCATGGAACTTACCATTGAAACAAAATGGGTTGTATAGTTTATCGTAACTATCGGCCGGTGTCAATAGTTTGTTCCCATTCAGTTCCTCCTGTTCCTCATCTCTTTTGTTTCCTGAAAGATATTTTGGAAAATAAAAATGGAAAATGTGCATTACCAAAATAACAACAGTTACAACACCAGCAAATGTAAATGTGTATTTTATAAGCCTATTATCGTAAGGACAAATATCAAGTCTTATGAATTTAGGAATCATGGTCTCGTTCATAATTTATTTAAACACATAACGTTTGTGTAGGTTTGGGTAATGGTATTGTTCTCTTCGATTTCCTTTTCTTCTTCATCATTTTCATCTGCTGAAAGATTATGCGGCTGATAATAGTAGCTGATATATATTCATTGTGAATACAAAACTAACTACAATTTAAACAAGAGATAATTACGATATGTAAAATGGTAAATTTTGGAAAGCATTTATCATAACAGCCACATCACGTCTTTTAAATTTATCAATTATGTTTTAATTCCTAATTTGCTTAAACAGTTCATGGTTAAGGATACATTTTAGATGCTTAACTTAGCATAAGAGCAGAAGTCTATCGTAACTATCTGCTGGGGTAAGGAGACTGTCATCCTTTACCTCATTCTTTTCTCCTCCATAATCATCTGCTGAAAGTAACATACATTGTAAAAACAATATCATATTTTGGAGTCGTTAGTTCGTTTAATTATATTTTATTCGAATCTGAGAAGGATATCGGGGCAAAAGCAATTACTCTGCCCCACCCCCAACCACCATCCCGCACCAAACATTAACCATTTTATATATCGTAATTATCTCTCTCTTTAGTTGTAGTTTGTTTTTTTTTATATTTATTCGCAATGAATATTTGCTACTGTTATGTGCCACAATACCACCACTGATTATCCAACACAAACTTAGGAACTTCCTCCAACTGATACAATCTTACTTTGTTTATTGGTCCAATAAACAAAATAAATTTGTATCAGTTGCATGAAGTTCCTAGGTTTTTGTTGGATAATCAATCACAAAATGTATTTGTTTCAAAAACATTTTGGTTAATATTTCCTAATTTCTATATAATCTGCAAAGAACTGATATTGGTCCGCCGAACAATGGAAGTAAAATGTCATACTGACGCGATCAAGAGCATTTATCCCAACTCAGGAATGATCGAGTACATACCACGAAAGAACACTTGTCCCAACTCAGGAAAATAATCGACTACAAATAGCGAGAATAAGAACACCGTAAAGCTACTTAGAATCCCAACTTCATAACTTTTCGTGGTTTCAAAATGTCCAGCTATTACAGGACTATTCAACCTCGCTAATCCGCTATTCAAATTTTTTCATAGAAAGCACAACAAATTCGATTGCATTAATAGCAAGCATGGTCATTACTGATTATGAGAAGAATATCTCTGCACAAATAATACAACTGTTCATTAAGTAAATGCATATGCTTGTATCTGATTGGTGTTGGTAGCCTACAAAACAAGCTTCCTAAATGTACATTCATTCAGTTATGCAACGTTAGCTCCGTCTTCGGGGTTGGATACTATACTTATAGTTGTTCACTTATGGCCATTTGTCTTGTTTGTGTGACAGTATAGAGTTCTCATTTTCGTAGCAACGTCTTGATCTCAATGCATGGATTAAGTGCTGGTGTAATAATGGACAAATGCACGTGGAAAAGAATGCATTCACTGGTTGTAATGTGACAAAGACATG
The DNA here is from genome assembly GCA_028554795.2 of Sinohyriopsis cumingii. NCBI lineage: Eukaryota > Metazoa > Mollusca > Bivalvia > Unionida > Unionidae > Sinohyriopsis > Sinohyriopsis cumingii. Next base: position 308,797 of record JAPYKE020000021.1, read on the forward strand.
AAAAATATGAAGTTTAACTATGAAATCACAAAGATAAGGACAAGGAAAAAGGTATTCCACCTGGAAAAACAACGTCTAATTTAAAGCATACAAAATATTTGAATAATTCCCGCTCTTTGAAAAGGTCAAAGCAAGCACAGCTGATGCATTATAACAAGGGCGAAAAGGCTGCCTCAATTAGTCGCCTCTTATGATACACGGGATGATGCATCTGCAATATTCTGTATTTCCCGAAACTAAATGGTGCAAGGGACAGTAGTTATGTTTCAAAATAGCCTGTCAGCATAAAACTGCTAACCCAGTGTGAAACATAAAATGTGCGCATAAAATATCTAAACTTTACGTATTTCTATATTATCCCGATTGAGAGAATGCTTCGTTAAACCCTCTATACATACATACAAACATACTCATATTGCATAACTCCAAACTGACCTGAAATGATAGTTTCTACCACAGGCCGATAACCAAGTAGCTCCTCAACATCGATAACTCCTTGGAATTCCTAGAAATAATCAAAGATCTTGAAGATTATTTATGACAGATTATAGTGACTAAAGGTTCAAGCGACATAGAGATCAAAATAATAATACAATCAAATCAACACACACACACAGAGACATACACACACACAGACATATTTTCGATATTTATACAGATATCCACGAAATCTACATACATACCTCGAACTATACGCTTGACAACAAGACCTAAACACTTGACACATTATGCACTATATATGTGACAATATCTTCGCTAGCCAAAGTTCCGATATGATACCCTATATACATCTTGGTGTTTCGAGCAAATTTTTATGTGCGTCGGGTCTTTGAATTTCATTGGATGCAATGGCTTGCCGCTGCATCGAATCAAAATAAAGTTGTTTACATTTGAACACTGTTGCTGCGTGATTGAGGCAAGGGAGCACACAACTTAAATGGACTATTTTTAAATATATATAAAAAGCTTATAAAAAAGGAATTTTCCACTGTCGGTCCGTGTTTGTACAAATATATTTACGCACATAAACCTGCAATGGCTTCTCTGTGGCACGTAGAGATACTTTCGATGCTAAACTTAGCAAAGTATTCTTTTTAAGGCAATTGTCTCCATCATTTCCGGCCGATTACAATGCACCGTTATTACACGCTATTGGTTAGCTGGCATTAAATACTAAAGTAGGAAATCCGATAGATGTATCTAGGAGAAAGCACTAAAATATATGTTCGATCCACCAAGGTGCAGATTGGGTTATCGTATTGGAACTTTGGCTAGCGAAGATGACATGAAGCCCGATTGGCACTGGAATCCATGTTCATGTATAACAGATAGTGCTAAGATAGTGCAACTGTAATGCGCTCGTTTCTCAGCTATCCGTCCTGGGTTCGATTCCCAGTATGTGCAATAGTAAATAATCATCAATCCATTTTCCGCGATTTCCTGTCGACTCAACAGTCATTTCAGCGAAAGAGTCCATCCTACGGTACCATATATTTCAGAAAGACATGGCTTGAACATTTGAACACGATACACGCAATAAATATGACAATCGCAAAACAATTCACGATTAAATTTAGAACACGTGTTTCTGAAACGCATACGAATGTCACGTGTTCTTATAAACCTTTTGTATAAGAAGAGTACACATGAATGAGACATTGATCTCATTGACTTTGTTCTCAGCATCACTAGCAAACGTTCCTCTGACACCAAGAAGGTTGAGCGGTCGTAGAGAAGATGAGTGTTTCCTAAGTGGCATTTACCTGGTATGTTGGTATATGGAGGCTTTCCTTGTTGAATTCTGATAGAAGCTTGACCAGCTTTTCACAATCAACTTTGCTGAGCAGGTATTGTCCTGTATTATTCACGTTCCTGAAAAAGACATGAAAATAATCAACATCATATTGACATGTGTATGAGTATATGTGTATGTTGAAGTCTCGTCTTATAGGACATGAATTATCACTCTATATTCATGGCATACAATTAGTTTTAAGGCTTCCAAATCCAGAAATATATGCCTGTTATAAAGAGCAGGATATTTGTCCAGGACTTCTCTTTACTGATTGTTCTGTCTTGGTCTAGCTGAAACTGGACATATATTTTGAAAATTAAAAGTGTTATGTTTCTGGATTTGACCGAACAATCCTACTTCATATATGTGGTCCTCCCTATACTAAAATATATGAATTTGTTCTGTTCTACCGTTTCACCTCTTTCCTATCAATCTTTTATATGACATTCGGGTATGTGCATTTCAGAGAGAGAGAGAGAGAGAGAGAGAGAGTATAATTGGAGGTAGAGGTGAAGAAATAATACGTTTCGTGACCTAATGCAGATAATTCACAGATAAATGAATAGTTGGATTAACAGACGTGTAGACAGAAGAATATATCAATTTATACAACGTTGTAAAGTCGGGATTGATGTACGTACATGCGTATATATGCTTTACCTTCTATCATCAGTGGAATTTTCTGCATGTTGTAACATACAGGTAGACCAACAGTCCACGAACGATTTGACCTTTTGTCAGCAATCTCAGTGGCGACTCCTTCATATTCCAAAGAGAGCTGGAAGATATAGTATTGGTATAAGCAGCTGTCGCTCGTTGTAATGGGATACCAAATAACTTCAGACAAAAAGCGAAATTGGATTTATGTAGAGATTTAATTCGATCCTGTAATGGTAAAGGTTGCCAATGTAATAGCCTTAACTAATATTCCATCTTATGCTATGATGACAGTTAATGTTTGTGTTAGCGTTATTCCTTTATCTCTCCTTGTCGTATTTGCTACTTAAGTGCCTTACTGTTACCAATTTTCCTTTCAAGTGTGGCGTAAGCTGCATCACGTTAAATAGGGACTAATTATTTTATATATTTAATCGCAAATTGTGTTTCTTTTTTATAAAAAAAAAAAAATTATACAGCTGCTAAATTCACCTTTAGTCACTGAATTTTAAATGCTTTGCCTGCTTATGTTTCAATTCATGCCGTGTGTATTTTGTCCAATTTGTATTCATGTTATGATGCGTTTTGATGTCTTGCTAATCACGCTTGTTGTAATGCCTGATTTGTTTTACGTAATGTCGGTAAATAGATTGTTGTTTTAAATCATTCCGACATTAAATACATCTTATCATATACTCTGATAATTACAAGTATGGAACAAAGAATTCTCATGTTCATTGGTATTTCCAAAGACAGAAATGATCCGAGGTGAATGGAAAAGTGTTATATCTGAAGAATATTACACAGCCATTTGTTAGTAATAAATATCGGCTTACTGAGGCAATGTTAACCGCTTGATTTGTCTCCTCCTTTAAAAGTTTAATGTATCCATCAGAGTTCCTCTTCGCCACCTTCCTGGCTTTCTTTACTTTCCTCTTGCTAAACCAAGACGCGTTCTCTTCCAAAACCAACTTTTCTAATCTGACCATTGATCGTTTGTAGACCTAGAAATGAGGGAAATAAAACATTAACAGGGGTCCTTACTTGACCGATCGGTTTCAAACCCTGGTGCGATTCCCGCTAGAAGTCATAAGTTTACCCCAAATATCCAAAGGCTTCCACACAACTTCAGTTGTAAAGTAGAAAGTCCGACGTGTCCCTTCTATACATACATTTTACTCTAATCATTGCAAGACCACAGATCTCACAACCTGACAAATATATGAAATATATGGTTTCTCTTCGTTATGTTTCCGTACCGCCAGCAGTTCACGTCGTAGAAATTATGCAACTGTCCCTGAACACAGGGAACTAGTTTAAACGACGCTACCTTAGGCCAGTCAAACTGTAGTTTCCAGGCACTGTCGTAGGTATAACTGTTTGGCCTTTGCCACCATGGCCACATAAACGGCATCTGCCGAGTCCCTTCTTATTGATTATATTGTGTAATTTACCGGTTTCCCACCATAAATACTGCCACTGCAGTCACACCACCAATGTACGCGACTAGATTTTAGTAGGTACTTTATTAATCCATGGACACTTATTCGGTATGGACTTGAATTCACTACTACTGAACAATGGCATCATGGAAACTCACTAACACTTTACTCTGTGACGTTTGTTCCTAGTAATTGGCCTATTATTTCGGGCAAAGGAATATTTATATTGCATCAAATTCCAATAATCAGACAAGTCATCACAAAAATATAAAAATTCCTTAAAACGGTACACTATAACCAAATGCGAATACTTCAAATTTATTACGATAGCATCAACAGCTGGCTATTTTTTTAAAAATCTACACATACAGATAATAATTCCAAATATTGACAAAGAATGAATTGCAACATTAAATTAGCCGCAAGGCATTTGGAAACTAACAAAAACTGCATGATGTTAACAATTTAACGTGATGAGTTCACTTACAAACAATACGACATGAAAAATGATCATGCGACATAAAATTTATCAGGTGACGTTTTGCCATCAAATGAAAAACCATCTGTCACAGGAATCATATAATCAAAGATAATCTTATGAATTTATGGCGAGCAGATGTAAATGATACACAATGTTTCATAATTTGAATATTATTCCGCGTGTCACCTACAATATAACGGGGGCTGTCCATATAATTATAGGCTTTTTTGTGTTTATCTGCCTAAATGTTTTATGTTTGTTTTGGACAGTGTGATTTAACGTTTTGGGCCTCGACACATGTCGTTTTGACTTTATGAACATCCAGCAAGGTTAAACATTTCCTAGGTTGGCATTTGAAAATTTCTATGTGGGGTAAAAAGGTCATATTTCGACAGATGTAGCCACCACTGTGCGTTTCTATGTTAGTTACCCTTTCTTTCCAATAACCGTTTGACTACCAATTGGTAAAACGGACGCCATATTGTTAACATAACATTAAAATAAAAGTGGCTGGGCAAGGAAAATCAACATGGTGGTGGACATTTTATAATATGAAGACAGAGGAATGATTTAATGAGCTTTTTTGGGACCAATTCAAAGATACGCTAGGTCTTGACATATCAAATATAATAAAGGACAAGCGCTATTTGTAAATGATATCAACTATGTGATAAACCTATTTATAACAGTTCTAGGTTGTTAATTAGGTACATACAGTCATGTTGTATTTGTTTAATACTCTAATCAGGAAATAAAACAATTCAGACCTTTGTATGGATGTATTCAGTTTTATGAACCATCAAAACTATCATATTGATCGACGCGAACTCATCAAGACGAGACTTACTGTTTCATAACTTCTTATTGAATTGAATAAATATATGTATTAATATTGTACCAACGTTTTCGGTTGAGCTCCAGTCTGTACTCAATGAATATAGTAGTATTTAATTACTCCGGACTAAATTTAATGTACCTTCTGTCCTTTTTCAACTCTATTACAGAAACGTTTGTATGGGTTCAGCATCTCCTGGAAGGACGTTTCGTATTTTCTCAAGATGACTTTTTCATCAGCTTCTCTCTCACTGTAAATTAAGATATAAAACCGTATTGTCGCGGCAAACATCTTTACTCTATACCAATTAAGGGCTAAGATACAGACATCGCTTTTACCAAATACCCAATCTCCCCGAGCAGATATTGAAATGTCTTGGCACACTTCAGGTACTATAGCAAAATAAAACCACACTAATCGACAATTTTCGCGATTAAAACAGTAAGTGGACTCTGGTTCGTTTCTTCACAGCCTTATGTTTACTTACAAAATATGTACAGTTCAAAGGATACATAACAAATTATTGTGATATTGTATGGAAACTGATTATCTAACATACTATATATCCACAATAATAATAATAATAATAATAATAATAATAATAATAATAATAATAATATATCATCATCATTATAATCGTAATCGCGACATTCGTTACATGCCAGAAAGTAGTAATTATGTAAGTAATCACGAAAATAGACAGGCTTCTTCAAGTTTTCGTAAAACCAACTTTATTCTCAATATAAGGAATCTAAAGCATGGAGATCACCTCCGATGCAACCCACCATACTTTTATTTCTTTTCTTTTACTTAAGGTTGTCTGGTATGATTCCCAACATGGACATGGTTATAGTGATGGGCTATTGAATTTCATTCTCAGTCTCAAATACTCTGGCGTCTATTTCCATGCGGGTACGGGTGGAGTGGTTGGGGTTGTGTTCATTTGGAACACCATTGACCTTTACCATTACATGCGAGAGTAAATCTATGATATTTAACTCACTCGCATTGGAAACAGACGATGACGGGTTTAATCTGGTTTGAACTGGTGCTGGGTCGTTCAAAATCTACCAATTGTACACTACTCTACTTAACAATTGTACTCACTCGAGAAGGAGATTGGCAGCCTCTTCATATGAACATAATGATTCACGAGCAAAACGGGTCCTTTCTTCCATCGATGCCACTTCCATTCGGAGTGCAGATTCTATCTGAAGTATACCTACAAACCAATAAAGAGCTTACGAATTAATATATCTCACTGTAGTAGACTGTGGTGCTACGTTTTGTGGGACGAGATTGTCAATGGATTGAGGAAGTAACGACGGAAAGATAGGCAAACTGAATTAGTGTTTCGAAATGAGAGTGAGAACGATGGAATGATACACTGTTTACTTGTTGGCATGTTTAATTCAAGCAATGCTTATTCCTTTCGTGATGTATTTGAAGCCGATGGATAGATGGATCGATAACTAGATGTTAATTTCTTACTTTAAATATAAAGTACTTGGTGTTTCAGTATATACATACAAGAAGGCTTTTAACAAAAAAAGGAGTACCAGCTAGCGTGGAAAAGGGGTGGAATCTGGTTCAATCGTTACCGCGAGTAAATATGGTCAAATGATTATACATGTATGTTATTAAAGGACATATGCAATGAAGGCAACCCCACCCAACCTCCATTTTTATGAATATCATCAAAGAAATAACTCTTATTAAAGAAGAAAATAGCAAACGTGGAGACATGTAGGAAACTTACCATCAACGTTGTGTTGCCTCAGGATATAAAGTTTATCAGACACGTTCTTACACCATTTCTCTGCCTTTTCGGCAAACTCTCTTTCCAGCTGGGTACGAACTTGCATCACAGACAACCAGAATGGAACGTCTCTAAGAAACAAGAAGAACGACACATTTGCTCTGTTGTAATTTTACTAGCTTAGGCTGACACAATAAATACCATGATTTATGCAGAGATATGCCTAACACAAAGAAGGAAATATAATTACTGCTAATGTAACAAAGGTACCAAACAGTCCACTAAAATAACTGACTGAATTGCTAACTAGATGCTAAGTGATTATTTGAGTGGATGTATGGACTGGCCTGCAGATTTTCGAACTGGGTGCAGGGACTGACTGACTGACTGATAACTGTAACTGACTACATGACAGTGAGTATGCCTGGATGACATGCAGTATGCGTGGACAAATAAACTGGCTGAATAAGTAACTAACTAAACTAAGTAACTAAGTAACTAACTAGCTAAATAAATAAATAAATAAATGATAAGGTGGTAGGACTGGACCAAAATCGATTAATAGTTTATTTCAATCAATAAGATAGATTACAACTCACAATGTATGTACCTATAAACCTATTTTCCTTGTTAAATACCCATCTAACCTATCGGCCTCGCTATCGATGTATTTATTTCCCATTCACGACCTTTATTTTGCAAAACATTTATATATTAGCCGCATACAAATTATGGGTATGGTCATGTCAACTCGGATATGAACTCACTGAAGGAATGCCGGTCTGTTTCACGATATCCTTAAGCATGGATACTCGTTTAGTAAATTGTATACAATAATCTGTAACTGAAACCGATATCGCAATCTAAGTTATACTTTTATCGTTTAACGATATATTTCAAACAAAGCAAGGCATTTAAAACAAAGCAAACGTGGCAATGGTACTTACGATAATACATCGCAGCTATCCCCAAGTCCATTAAATAGCTTTAGATCTACCATTTTATCGAAATTTAACACTGTCTGAAACAACGCGTGTTAAATACGAGAACGGCGCTAGACTAAAACTGACAACGTCCCATGTCAACCAGCAGATGACGTCGAGAATGTAGTGACGTCAACAGTTGCTTAGAATTTCGAAGTTCTTTAGAACAGACACTAAGAAAACTTTCGACCGCGGTATTTCTGAACTTAACGTGGTATAGTACAATTATATTAGCGACCAACAATTCAATGTTCTTGGGCAGGGGACTGACACTTTCCGTCTCTTAATACTGGAAATTGTCTTGATATTTGATATACATGTCAATTGTTGAATATGTTTAAATCTTAAAGCAGTACATAAAGAGGAATAATTAGGCTAACGTTTTAGCAGATACCGTTAAAGAGACCCTTCTGACATTAGAGAACGTATTGCTCAAAGTCGGAACCGTTGATAATGAAGAATACAATTTATTAGCTATACTATTGATGTAGGCAGAACAACTGAGTTGGATGCCAACCCTGGAAAAAATATGTGTCAGAGAGGGCAGGCAAATACAAAACACACATGCTTACCAACCGAGAAAATATTTAGTCGACTTGAAAAAAAAATGATCTAACGTTCAAGCAGAAAACAAACGCGCTCCTGAAAATATCAGGATCAATCGAAGCAATACAAAGAAAACGTAAACTTAACACATTCACATACACTAGTAAATAACTAAAACAGGGCATGCGGCGTTTTTTTTTTTCTTCTTCGGGTGTGTGTGTTTTCGTTCCTTTTTTTTATCCGAATTTTTCCGGAAATTTAGATTTGGCCCGATTATGTTTCACACCATTTTGTTTTTCGCTGCGTTGGCATACTTGACACGTGTCAAAGATGTGATCACAAATTTTAAAGAATAATTTGTGACATATATAACCGTTTTGTAAAAAGATAATTATTGAAAACTCTTTGTCACGAATAACGAAAGGACGCATATAATGCTGATATCTCCGATTAGGACTCACAGTACTAATTCATTTTCCAGAGTAAAAATATGCAAACCCCATGATATTAAAAATAAAATAACTTAAATTGTTTGAGTGTTCATGATCAAACCTATATTTATTAGTATAGATGAAACCCGGATGTCAGCTTCTGTGTAGAGGAAAGGATATGAGGCGCGGCATTTTCTGGACCTGCATCTGATCTGTTTGAAACATGTACTTTCAATTCCGCACCAAAGAGTCAGGAGCGAATTTTAGTAATGAGTGTTACAAACTCAAGACTGTTAAAGGACTAAACTTCCAACAATAAAAATTGTCTCTAATTTTTTCACTTACAACTAGGGTAAGTGCTCAAAAGATTCTTTTTCCTACAACATAACTTACATTATTAACCAATCATGGTCAGCCTAACCCATATATATTTATTTTAGGTTCACCCATTTCCAAGCTGCTTCCCATTTTTCCATATCATTAGTACCGCGTGTCCTTTATCTGGTATCTATTCTGCAACAATGATCGAAGAAAAGCAGTCTAAAAACAAGCCTAGCCTATTTACAACTTACGGAAAAGTAGTATCTTTAATAATGTAATAACATATTGGCCTTAGAAATTTCCTTTAATATTGAGAACCCTTTACATAACGTCACGTTGGTTAACTTAGCAACTTAATATGAGAGAAGTAATTGGCTAATCAAATCAATCTGAAAAAGAAGAAGAAAGGACAAGCCAAGTCAGATGGGTGTGTGTGTGTGTGGGGGGGGGGGGGGAAATGGGCAGACATACAGGTACATATGTAGGTAGGTAGGCAGGCAGGCAGGCAGGCAGATGGACAGACAGACAGACAGATAGATAGATAGATAGATAGATAGATAGATAGATAGATAGATAGATAGATAGATTTTGAATTGGATATGTAATATAGCTTTAACATGTTTTCAGTTCCTATCACTAACTGTTACTGCTGAGCGCCAAGCGATATGTATTTGGTATGACTCGGCCGGGAACCGAACCCGCGATAAAGAGAGAGAGAGAGAGAGAGAGAGAGAGAGAAAAGATGATAAATGTGGAAATATCACTTGTGATTGTGAATTAGATCTGACTTATGAAATAAGGCAAATTGAAATCCAGACATTGATTGCACCAAATAGAAAACGTGTTTATTTCGCATAACACAAACTGTTAAACGAATACGGGTTATTCGGATAGGTGAAAAAATTGAATCAATATATTTATAGTAGTAAACACATATTGATAAACAACAATGAAGGACACTTCACTTTGCGGTGGGTATTATTTAATGGAATATTATCAAATTATCAGAATCTAAAAAAATGTACGTACAAGTATTGCATACATAATACCTTAACAAAACAAGTAAACACAGTGCATACCTTGTATACATTTATGGATTTGAATAGGGGCATGACAACGTAATATGCGTAATAAAATTAGGTGTAAAAAGGCTCTGTACTGAAGTGCTCCAAGAAAAAAAAACATTCGAAAACCATATAAAATTAAAATGAAGCTACAACAAAATTATTAAAACAGACAAAACAAACAACTAAAAAAAAAAAAGAAAACTGAAATTTGATGCTAAAATTTCTGTTCCAGTTACTATTGTAATACTCCATAGGGGTCTTTTTACATAGCGAATTCAATGCTAGCGTGAATCCCGCCAAAAGGCATTTTCCCCCCTGATCTCTAAGGATTTCTGTTCGTCGGTCGGTTACTGGTATAAACGATACCAATTGTACAAACCCAGATGGGCGGAGCTTAAGGACTGGCGGTACTTTTTCAACTCCAATAGTAAACATATGTAAACACTATCATATTCAAAATTCAATAACTTAAAATTTCTGGGTGCTGATGATGAGACCTATAATTATCCATGCACATCTAACCTTGGTGCAAGCTTATATGTGGGGAACACAATATGAGCCACGGCATTTTGTTTGTCTACATGTGCACGAAACAGTATTGAGTACTCCTGAGTCAAGCCTGTACAAATACTAAAATTGCATCAGTAGAAATATTTCTATCTTTTTTGAAAAAAAATTACATCTAGGATAAGCTATTTTAAGATATTTTTACTAAAATTTTAATTTTCTTTATGGCATCACGGTACCAATTGTTTTTCCATATACCTCAATGTTAATGTTTTGTGAAATAAATATACTTTCTGTCCAACTTGGGCATGCATGTCACACACTGTCATATAGAACACTGCTAGATTGTCAATTTGACAATGATATAACCAGTTACTCCATTGCATTTAAGAGAGATAACTCTACTGGAACTAGACAGGGGTAAGAGTTATCTAGTCACAACAGGCACATTTTCAGCCATGTGTACCATATTTTAAAAAAAATCATAAAAGATACAAAATATGACCTAGATAGAAATTAACACAAACTCACATGTTGCCAAGAGGCTCAACTTTTTTTTAAAGCCAAACAGAAAGTACAACTCTTACATAATGCACCAATTACAGCTAGTGCTTTTCTTTAAACACCTTAAGCTCCGCCCACCTGGACTTGCGCAATTGGTACCGTTATACCATTATTAAACAGTTATGGACCACCAAACCCGTAAATACTCTATTATTTCTTCACCCATTTCTATAGTTCTTCCGTACAATTAGTACCGTGTGTCCTTTAGGTGTACGGAACAGTGTGTTCAGAAATAAACTACAAAATTAGCTGTGATTGGGGCAACATGTAAGAGTTGTACTTCCTGTTAGGATTTTATTTTATTTTTTAAAAATGAGCCTCCTGGTAACATGTGAAATTATGACAATTTATATCTAGATTATGTGTTGTATTTTTATGATTTAAAAAAAATAATTGTAGTACACATAACTGAAAATGCTTCAGCTGTGACTAGATAACTCTTACCCCTGTCTAGTTTCAGCAGAGTTATCTCTCTTAATTGCAATTGGGTGCCTGGTTTTGTCCCTGTCAAATTGTCAATCTAACATTTTTCTCTATGACAGTGTGTGACATGCATACTGAGGTCGGATAGAAAATATATTTATTTCACAAAACATTAGCATTGAAGTCTATGGAGAAACAATTGGTACCGAAATACCTGCTGTGACAATTGGAACATTGGTCAGTTACTTCCCCCTGATGTGATAAGGTGGCGCTTTAGTCAGGTAAACCCCTTCAATTCCGGTTTACTTCGTCTATGCTGAACCCATACTCGTGACTGTCTGAAAAATGCTTGTCGTGCCTCAGTGAAAAAGCCTATTACCTGTACTAGCCACATTTCTATTAAGATGGTTGGTCAAATGCATCAGTCGCACAATGAACGTGGTGTTCGTTATGGTGAGTACGTTATGACTTGGGCACATTTTGGTATTCATACATACGTACGTTTTGACTCTGTCAAGTTAATTTAGACTTGGGTATGTATTGAGTGTAATTCTCTGGCCAGAGTCGGCATTCATGTATTGGAAAACTTTACTAAGTGCTTTCTTTACTCTCATTAGTCATATAATGACCATGTGTAAATCTCTTCGGTTTCAGGTCAAATCTCCACAGTCCAGGATGCAACGAATCTGAATTCATTAATCAGAAAGACTATTGCTGATGGAAGAAACCAAACAACATCAACAACAACAAAAACCAAACAACAAACAAAAAACCGAACAACAAACAGCAAATACTCAATTGTGACATTCGTAATTAAAGGTACTCCAAGAGTTTCGACGTGAAGGAGAACATGCAGTTATACGTAGCTGAAAAGACATTGATGTCTGAAGTTTCTGATTAAATCATGTATGGCTTGAAAGAGCACGAGAGACTAGATGGAAATGAAAAGCCATTCAAGTGTGAAGTTTGTGACACCGTTCAGCCACAGGTCCACGGTGATTTTCCTTATGAGGGTACATACTGGAGTGAAACCATTCAAATGTGAAGTATGTACTAACATGTTTTGAAGGAGGTCAGACTTGAATGCCCACGTGATGATGCATATTGGAGAAAACAACATTCATTTGTGAAGTTTGTGATAAACTGTTTCGAGATAATGCCATAGTGAAGAAGCACATGAGAACACACTGCAGAGGAAAACCATTCAAATGTGAAGTATGTACTAACCTGTTTTGTAGGAGTTCAGACTTGAATGCCCACATGATGATGTATATTGGAGAAAACAACATCCATTTGTGAAGTTTGTGATAAACTGTTTAGAGATAATGCCATAGTGAAGAAGTACACAAGAATACAGTGTGGAGGAAAACCATTCAAATGTGAGGCTAGTGATAATATGCTTAGTGAAAGTGATGAGTTTTGGGTGAACTTGAAGATACATACAGGAGAAAAAACATTCAGTTGTGAAGTTTGCAATGAATTGTTTAGTAGGCATTTAAAGTTGAAAGAACGCACGAGGTTACATACTGGAGAAAAGCCATTCAAATGTGAAGTTTGCTATGAAATCTGCATCAATTGTTCAAAGATGAAAGAGCACTGGAGTGTACATACTGGAGACAAAATATTCTTCCAGTGTGAAGTTTATGACAAACTGTTTAACCACCGTTTTAGCATCAATGCTCATAAGAGGTTATATACTAAAGAAAAGCATTCAAGTGTGAAATTTGCAATAAAATATTCAGCGAGGTTACAACCTGAACAGGCACATTCAGATACTTACTGGAGAAAAACCATTTAAATTTGAAGTTTGTAAAATAATGTTTAGCCAGAGTACTAGTGTTACCAGACATATGAAAATGTATAAAGGAGTAAAAACATTTATATGCAGTGTTTGTGATATAATGTTTAGAGTGGTGATTCAATGAAGGACATGTAATACATACTGGAGAGAAACCATTCAAGTGTGAAGTTTTTTAGAATTGATCATTTCAAGAAGATCAAAATGACACATGTCATGAAAGCAGACAAGCATACATATGATACAATTGTGATAAAATGTTTGGGCAGTGTCCTCACATGGTCCAGATAAAACTCTGACATACAGAATTGATGACAAAAGTTTCCCCTCACCTCATCCGATGAATAAATTGATCTTTTGAACACTTATTTAAGTAAGTGTAGCCAGTCTTAGAAATTGTAACTAAATGCACCCAGGAGTAAGTTTTCAGTTTTCGAAATTCACTTGGGAATATTGCTTCAGTAGAAGTTATGCCGGCATGAAAATAATTACTAGAACTACAAAAAGACACTGTACAATCTCTAGCTTTATATGCCTATTTTAATCATTACTTCATGTCTGTAGTCCACCTTGACTTCAAATCGTCAGAAAAGAAACTATGTTGTTGTAGGGTTTAACGCCATTTTTCAGCACACAATAGGCTATACATGGTGGCTGGTATTAATGGTGGAGGAAGAACCACTGACCCACAAGAAGCTACTGGCAAGCTTTCTCACATACCCACATTAGCTGAATCCAAGACTCAAACCCATGCATATATATATATATATATATATATATATATATATATATATATATATATATACGTTTCTTGTCCATTTGATACTTTTTGTAGACTCTTTGAAGTGAATGAAACAGTACTTTATGTTGGGGCATACTACTTTGTCACAAGAATTAAATCAAATTCAGCACTTTTGTTAAAATTAGACAGCAGTAGCTGCTACAAGGTTTAACAGCATATCAGCATGATCCTGGTTTAACTGTGTTTAGGAAATTTAGGTGTCCTTAGATAAGAAAGAAATCATAAAGGGTAATATCATTAAAATACAAAATCTATTCTTTGTTCTATATAAGCTGTCCTCTTGAAAGACAAAGTCCAAGACTTTTGCATTTGAAACATTATCCAGGATTATGAATAGATGCATATCCTGGTATTTTGACAATTGGAATTTAAATGTGACCCATTTCTAATGCATGGTACTCCAGCATAATTTCCTACTGAGATTGTGTTCTCCATTGCAAATTTACTGAACATGCCACCCATGATCAACATTTGCTAGACTACTGTTTACTACTTATTGGCCAATAATATCATACCAGTTTAAAATCATTATGAACTGGATGTAGCTAACAGTTCAGTGACGTGACACGTAATTGAATGAAGGTTAGTTTATGAAATGATTGTATTAATATTTCATCTGATATCAGCATTTATTTGATTGTCCATTAAATTATAAGCAATTAGTCAAAACTGGAATATACAATGGATCATGAAGTCAGTGGTCAATGAAGTTGTCAATCCCAAGATGGTTTCCAGTGCTGAATATAACATTGAGTTATGGTAATGAATGGCATATCTTTTTTTCTTATTTACAAAGGGGAACAATGAGATTAGACTGACGTTTTGTCACTTTGTATCAGCTGTTGATTTCTTTTCCAACTTGACTAAATCACCTTCTTGGGGGATTAATTTATCTAGTGCTGTTAGATTTACTTTAAGTGAGTCATGCAATTATTTCAGTAGGTAATGATCTGTTTCCAAAATAAAACCATAGACTAAATTTGTTTGTTACTTTTCTGTGTTATTCTTTTATGAGTATATATTGGCACATGAGCCACCATATAATAATTACAATCAAAATACATGTTGCAGAGGCCTTTGAAACTCTGTAATTGTAGTAAGAGAATATCATAAAATATAAAAGAAAAACCAAATTGTATATGACTTTGTACTGTGATGCACTCAATTGGAACATCTGTGACGTTCATCCTGGTTCTACTGTTATGTCCGTTTTTTGTAGTCATGTTTACTAAAGAAATTCTTCAATCTTGCTATACTATCTGAAGCATGATCATATGAATTGTTGTGTTCATTTTTGGATTTGAATATATTCAAATTATTTTTCACTGGAATCACAGTGCTCATTTATTTGGAATTATAGTAAATTCAGAGAAGGACATATTTGGATAATATTAGTGGGATACATCAAGAGACTGGTAATACATAGCTACACTATAGGACACTGGCACATTATCATATTCGAGACAACCGGCATATCAACACATTAAGTATTTGAACTGATTTGGAATACCACTAAAATTCAATTTAAATTTTATACATTTGGACTTGTGATAAAACTTTTAGGGCTATTGGGGATTTAATTAACAACACAGTAAGTTATTTTTGAATATTTACGTTGTATTTTAGGGAAATAACTTATTTGTTGAATTTTACAAAACTTGTTGGTTTTGGCTCATTTCTGTTTCTTAGTTTAAGGACATAGATTTGTAACATTATATTCATAGTAATTATGCTAGGGTTCATTGTATTTGCCGAAGATTTATATTAGTTCCAATCGCAATACCTGTTTCAGTATAATAAAAGTGTAATATGACTTGAAAGATTCAAGTCACAGAATGAATGATACGGGAACAACGGACAAAAGGATGGACATATTGCCTGATCGCTGTTTTTCTTAAATAACGCAGTATGCGGTCAGGAAATGTCATCAGAAGAGAAACATTTCAGGTTCAATTATATTTATTTATTTCACGGTTTTATGTATATGACAATAGTGTACAATTGAAGAATATATAAATTTAATTTTGATTGGTCGTTAGAGAAAGAGAGACAGATAAAAGTAAATATACATTGTGTGCAAGAGAGAGAGAGAGGGAGAGAGAGAGAGAGAGAGAGAGATACAGAAAGAGAGAGATACAGAAAGAGAGGTCAGATACATATAGAGGAAGAGAGAGGGAGATAGAGACAGAGATACATATACAGAGAGAGAGAGAGAGTGATATATATATATATATATATATATATATATATATATATATATATATATATATATATATGAGATACATAGAGAGAGAGAGGGAGGGAGATAGAGACAGATACATATACAGATTGAGAGAGGGAGATGTCTGATGGTTTTTTAAATGTGTTCATATGTAGATAATTATACATTAATACATAATATAATCTGATTCAAATATCCACGTAAGAACAAAAACAATTGATGAATGGACGATAGTGAGCAAAGAAACTGAAAATTATAAGCATTTACATTCGATTATCAGTGAATGAGAAATGCAAAAGAGAGAAATACAGAAAGGGGGGAAGGGAGTAAGATGGGGAAAATATTTGTTTTCAAATATGTTCATATTTCGCTAAACAAACAATTAAAACATGACTAAATCTAACCAAAAATTCACAACAAAAAAACCAAAACAAACGATTGATGGCTAAAGGAGGGAAGGTGAAATCGTGATTTAACAATCAGTCATAATGCCCTCTTCTCCACCAATCTGTACATTAATAAATTCTTTGTTAACCAGCTAAAATGCAACTGGACGGAATAAATCCGCCCACTTTCTTCCTTGTTATCCGTGATCTCCTCGTTCCATATACCATTCCCATGGAGTTAGGAGGTGTCAGTTGTTCCAACAAATCACCTAGAGATAGATAGATAGAAACAAAGATATTAATTTCTTTAACAACTTTATCAATTTTCATAAACAAATAGTGAACCCACCAAAATAGTGACATCAACATATTCCAAAAAGGTACAACATTGCTGCTAACCATTGACGAAAAGATTGTCTGTCAGAGAATATAGTTTCGGCGACATTTTTAACGCTTCTGCTAGCTAAAGTGTTATGATTTCAAATTCGATATAGGTGTTGCTGCAGAATGTGCGATGATAATAATTTCGATAGCATAATATAAACGACAGTTAAGGATACTTTAGAAAACTGACCCTTACGGGAAGTACTGTATAGTCTACTATAACCGATCTTAAATGGAAATAGGAAACTGATAATATCTTTACCTTTTTTGATATTCATTTCCAGAAATTCCATCTTTTTATGCTCATTAATAGCCACAGCCTTTACGCATCGATTCAGTCTTCTCTCACCTAAAATAAATGCTCGATTCAATGAAAGAGAGGTAACAGATTGTAAAAGTACATTGTACGTATCTATAGCAGGTGTTATTCATTATTGTTTTGCTTTGGATGTTTTCAATAGAGAGAAATAACCTAAGCATAAATAAATAAACTTGAACGTGTTTATGCGTCGTTATTATTACTTCTTCTGTCCATATAAAACACAATCCCGTGTTCAAGGAATAAAATCTCCAAGTCTCATAATATAATCCTGTGCTCGAGGAGTAAGTTCGATGTACGTTTGTAATACATTACAGACCATATTTAATTTATTAATCGTTGACTCCGCCCTATAAACACATAGCAATGAACAATGTCCCGCTAACCAATGCTGTAACTGGCTAGATGGAAGAGTTACTTAAAATCGGCGTCAGTTGAATGACAAACGAGATGCTAATAAATAGACGTAGCCATATATGTCCGGATCAACTATTGATTACTACCTCACCCCTTGTAAGGATCAATAGACGGAGGTGTGATTGATTAATTATAACCCTCTTCCCCCCCCCCCCCAACCCTTGTACAAGTACAATTTGAAACGCTTTCTTTCTTTACCATTTATTAAACGAGAAAATAACAGTAATGGATTCTAACCAGATTCCATTCATCAATCAAGCAATTAAAGATAATAACGCAGTCTGGAATTTATTACTTCAGATTGAACGACTTGATTATATTACTCTAGTTTGAATGAAACAGTAATTTAGTGTATTTTTAGGTGCTCGATGTGTGTATTATTTTTCTTACGAATATCAACATATAAAGTGTATTTATACTATTTGTAGCTAAAGGTACTGGTTCTTACAATTGCAAAAGAACGAGTTCAACCTACCACAGCTGTGAATTGGGGTACAAGGATTATCCACTTCTTTATTTTCTTCATTGTTTTCATCTTCTGGAATAAAATATAGGTGACGCACGCTTTGTACTAGTTATATTGTACATTTCTATTTACGTCTCAAATTGTTTCATCAATATGTGTTCACAAGAAAAAGTGCAGAAGCTGATACAATTTCTGAAAGTCTAGTTTTCGTAAACGGAAACAGTTACAACAATCGTAGATAATTCCATTTTGGACAAGGGTTGAATTTTCTTACGGGGGTTTAACTTCACGTCATCATCAAGTCACATGCATTTATAAAACATGTTCTACTTCAGATTTTATTTCAACGCGTCATGCTTATGCATAATGTTTTAAGCATGGAACTTACCATTGAAACAAAATGGGTTGTATAGTTTATCGTAACTATCGGCCGGTGTCAATGGCTTGTTCCCATTCAGTTCCTCCTGTTCCTCATCTTTTTTGTTTCCTGAAAGATATTTTGGAAAATAAAAATGGTAAATGTACATTACCAAAATAACAACAGTTACAACACCAGCAAATGTAAATGTGTATTTTATAAGCATATTATCGTAAGAACAAATATCAAGTCTTATGAATTTAGGAATCATGGTCTCGTTCATAATTTATTTAAACACATAACGTTTGTGTAGGCTTGGGTAGCGACATTGTTCTCTTCGATTTCATGTTCTTCTACATAATTTTCATCTGCCGAAAGATATTGCGGCAGATAATAGTAGCTAATATTCATTGTGAATACAAAACATGTTAACCTGCAGATTTTATTTTCATACGTCATGCTTATGCATTATGTTTTAAGCATGGAACTTACCATTGAAACAAAATGGGTTGTATAGTTTATCGTAACTATCGGCCGGTGTCAATAGCTTGTTCCCATTCAGTTCCTCCTGTTCCTCATCTTTTTCGTTTCCTGAAAGATATTTTGGAAAACAAAAATGGTAAATGTACATACCAAAATAACAACAGTTACAACACCAGCAAATGTAAATGTGTATTTTACAAGCATATTATCGTAAGAACAAATATCAAGTCTTATGAATTTAGGAATCATGGTCTCGTTCATAATTTATTTAAACACATAACGTTTGTGTAGGCTTGGCTAATAGTATTGTTCTCTTCGATTTCCTTTTCTTCTTCATCATTTTCATCTGCCGAAAGATATTGCGGCAGATAATAGTAGCTAATACTCATTGTGAATACAAAACATGTTCCCCTGCAGATTTTATTTCAACACGTCATGCTTATGCATTATGTTTTAAGCATGGAACTTACCATTGAAACAAAATGGGTTGTATAGTTTATCGTAACTATCGGCCGGTGTCAATAGTTTGTTCCCATTCAGTTCCTCCTGTTCCTCATCTCTTTTGTTTCCTGAAAGATATTTTGGAAAATAAAAATGGAAAATGTGCATTACCAAAATAACAACAGTTACAACACCAGCAAATGTAAATGTGTATTTTATAAGCCTATTATCGTAAGAACAAATATCAAGTCTTATGAATTTAGGAATCATGGTCTCGGTCATAATTTATTTAAACACATAACGTTTGTGTAGGTTTGGGTAATGGTATTGTTCACTTCGATTTCCTTTTCTTCTTCATCATTTTCATCGGCTGAAAGATTATGCGGCTGATAATAGTAGCTGATATTCATTGTGAACACAAAACTAACTACAATTTAAACAAGAGATAATTACGATATGTAAAATGGTAAATTTTGGAAAGCATTTATCATAACAGCCACATCACGTCTTTTAAATTTATCAATTATGTTTTAATTCCTAATTTGCTTAAACAGTTCATGGTTAAGGATACATTTTAGATGCTTAACTTAGCATAAGAGCAGAAGTCTATCGTAACTATCTGCTGGGGTAAGGAGACTGTCATCCTTTACCTCATTCTTTTCTCCTCCATAATCATCTGCTGAAAGTAACATACATTGTAAAAACAATATCATATTTTGGAGTCGTTAGTTCGTTTAATTATATTTTATTCGAATCTGAGAAGGATATCGGGGCAAAAGCAATTACTCTGCCCCACCCCCAACCACCATCCCGCACCAAACATTAACCATTTTATATATCGTAATTATCTCTCTCTTTAGTTGTAGTTTGTTTTTTTTTATATTTATTCGCAATGAATATTTGCTACTGTTATGTGCCACAATACCACCACTGATTATCCAACACAAACTTAGGAACTTCCTCCAACTGATACAATCTTACTTTGTTTATTGGTCCAATAAACAAAATAAATTTGTATCAGTTGCATGAAGTTCCTAGGTTTTTGTTGGATAATCAATCACAAAATGTATTTGTTTCAAAAACATTTTGGTTAATATTTCCTAATTTCTATATAATCTGCAAAGAACTGATATTGGTCCGCCGAACAATGGAAGTAAAATGTCATACTGACGCGATCAAGAGCATTTATCCCAACTCAGGAATGATCGAGTACATACCACGAAAGAACACTTGTCCCAACTCAGGAAAATAATCGACTACAAATAGCGAGAATAAGAACACCGTAAAGCTACTTAGAATCCCAACTTCATAACTTTTCGTGGTTTCAAAATGTCCAGCTATTACAGGACTATTCAACCTCGCTAATCCGCTATTCAAATTTTTTCATAAAAAGCACAACAAATTCGATTGCATTAATAGCAAGCATGGTCATTACTGATTATGAGAAGAATATCTCTGCACAAATAATACAACTGTTCATTAAGTAAATGCATATGCTTGTATCTGATTGGTGTTGGTAGCCTACAAAACAAGCTTCCTAAATGTACATTCATTCAGTTATGCAACGTTAGCTCCGTCTTCGGGGTTGGATACTATACTTATAGTTGTTCACTTATGGCCATTTGTCTTGTTTGTGTGACAGTATAGAGTTCTCATTTTCGTAGCAACGTCTTGATCTCAATGCATGGATTAAGTGCTGGTGTAATAATGGACAAATGCACGTGGAAAAGAATGCATTCACTGGTTGTAATGTGACAAAGACATGAAAAATATGAAGTTTAACTATGAAATCACAAAGATAAGGACAAGGAAAAAGGTATTCCACCTGGAAAAACAACGTCTAATTTAAAGCATACAAAATATTTGAATAATTCCCGCTCTTTGAAAAGGTCAAAGCAAGCACAGCTGATGCATTATAACAAGGGCGAAAAGGCTGCCTCAATTAGTCGCCTCTTATGATACACGGGATGATGCATCTGCAATATTCTGTATTTCCCGAAACTAAATGGTGCAAGGGACAGTAGTTATGTTTCAAAATAGCCTGTCAGCATAAAACTGCTAACCCAGTGTGAAACATAAAATGTGCGCATAAAATATCTAAACTTTACGTATTTCTATATTATCCCGATTGAGAGAATGCTTCGTTAAACCCTCTATACATACATACAAACATACTCATATTGCATAACTCCAAACTGACCTGAAATGATAGTTTCTACCACAGGCCGATAACCAAGTAGCTCCTCAACATCGATAACTCCTTGGAATTCCTAGAAATAATCAAAGATCTTGAAGATTATTTATGACAGATTATAGTGACTAAAGGTTCAAGCGACATAGAGATCAAAATAATAATACAATCAAATCAACACACACACACAGAGACATACACACACACAGACATATTTTCGATATTTATACAGATATCCACGAAATCTACATACATACCTCGAACTATACGCTTGACAACAAGACCTAAACACTTGACACATTATGCACTATATATGTGACAATATCTTCGCTAGCCAAAGTTCCGATATGATACCCTACATACATCTTGGTGTTTCGAGCAAATTTTTATGTGCGTCGGGTCTTTGAATTTCATTGGATGCAATGGCTTGCCGCTGCATCGAATCAAAATAAAGTTGTTTACATTTGAACACTGTTGCTGCGTGATTGAGGCAAGGGAGCACACAACTTAAATGGACTATTTTTAAATATATATAAAAAGCTTATAAAAAAGGAATTTTCCACTGTCGGTCCGTGTTTGTACAAATATATTTACGCACATAAACCTGCAATGGCTTCTCTGTGGCACGTAGAGATACTTTCGATGCTAAACTTAGCAAAGTATTCTTTTTAAGGCAATTGTCTCCATCATTTTCGGCCGATTACAATGCACCGTTATTACACGCTATTGGTTAGCTGGCATTAAATACTAAAGTAGGAAATCCGATAGATGTATCTAGGAGAAAGCACTAAAATATATGTTCGATCCACCAAGGTGTAGATTGGGTTATCGTATTGGAACTTTGGCTAGCGAAGATGACATGAAGCCCGATTGGCACTGGAATCCATGTTCATGTATAACAGATAGTGCTAAGATAGTGCAACTGTAATGCGCTCGTTTCTCAGCTATCCGTCCTGGGGTCGATCCCCAGTATGTGCAATAGTAAATAATCATCAATCCATTTTCCGCGATTTCCTGTCGACTCAACAGTCATTTCAGCGAAAGAGTCCATCCTACGGTACCATATATTTCAGAAAGACATGGCTTGAACATTTGAACACGATACACGCAATAAATATGACAATCGCAAAACAATTCACGATTAAATTTAGAACACGTGTTTCTGAAACGCATACGAATGTCACGTGTTCTTATAAACCTTTTGTATAAGAAGAGTACACATGAATGAGACATTGATCTCATTGACTTTGTTCTCAGCATCACTAGCAAACGTTCCTCTGACACCAAGAAGGTTGAGCGGTCGTAGAGAAGATGAGTGTTTCCTAAGTGGCATTTACCTGGTATGTTGGTATATGGAGGCTTTCCTTGTTGAATTCTGATAGAAGCTTGACCAGCTTTTCACAATCAACTTTGCTGAGCAGGTATTGTCCTGTATTATTCACGTTCCTGAAAAAGACATGAAAATAATCAACATCATATTGACATGTGTATGAGTATATGTGTATGTTGAAGTCTCGTCTTATAGGACATGAATTATCACTCTATATTCATGGCATACAATTAGTTTTAAGGCTTCCAAATCCAGAAATATATGCCTGTTATAAAGAGCAGGATATTTGTCCAGGACTTCTCTTTACTGATTGTTCTGTCTTGGTCTAGATGAAACTGGACATATATTTTGAAAATTAAAAGTGTTATGTTTCTGGATTTGACCGAACAATCCTACTTCATATATGTGGTCCTCCCTATACTAAAATATATGAATTTGTTCTGTTGTACCGTTTCACCTCTTTCCTATCAATCTTTTATATGACATTCGGGTATGTGCATTTCAGAGAGAGAGAGAGAGAGAGAGAGAGTATAATTGGAGGTAGAGGTGAAGAAATAATACGTTTCGTGACCTAATGCAGATAATTCACAGATAAATGAATAGTTGGATTAACAGACGTGTAGACAGAAGAATATATCAATTTATACAACGTTGTAAAGTCGGGATTGATGTACGTACATGCGTATATATGCTTTACCTTCTATCATCAGTGGAATTTTCTGCATGTTGTAACATACAGGTAGACCAACAGTCCACGAACGATTTGACCTTTTTGTCAGCAATCTCAGTGGCGACTCCTTCATATTCCAAAGAGAGCTGGAAGATATAGTATTGGTATAAGCAGCTGTCGCTCGTTGTAATGGGATACCAAATAACTTCAGACAAAAAGCGAAATTGGATTTATGTAGAGATTTAATTCGATCCTGTAATGGTAAAGGCTGCCAATGTAATAGCCTTAAATAATATTCCATCTTATGCTATGATGACAGTTAATGTTTGTGTTAGCGTTATTCCTTTATCTCTCCTTGTCGTATTTGCTACTTAAGTGCCTTACTGTTACCCCTTTTCCTTTCAAGTGTGGCGTAAGCTGCATCACGTTAAATAGGGACTAATTATTTTATATATTAAATCGTAAATTGTGTTTCTTTAAAAAAAACAAAAACAAATTTATACAGCTGCTAAATTCACCTTTAGTCACTGAATTTTAAATGCTTTGCCTGCTTATGTTTCAATTCATGCCGTGTGTATTTTGTCCAATTTGTATTCATGTTATGATGCGTTTTGATGTCTTGCTAATCACGCTTGTTGTAATGCCTGATTTGTTTTACGTAATGTCGGTAAATAGATTGTTGTTTTAAATCATTCCGACATTAAATACATCTTATCATATACTCTGATAATTACAAGTATGGAACAAAGAATTCTCATGTTCATTGGTATTTCCAAAGACAGAAATGATCCGAGGTGAATGGAAAAGTGTTATATCTGAAGAATATTACACAGCCATTTGTTAGTAATAAATATCGGCTTACTGAGGCAATGTTAACCGCTTGATTTGTCTCCTCCTTTAAAAGTTTAATGTATCCATCAGAGTTCCTCTTCGCCACCTTCCTGGCTTTCTTTACTTTCCTCTTGCTAAACCAAGACGCGTTCTCTTCCAAAACCAACTTTTCTAATCTGACCATTGATCGTTTGTAGACCTAGAAATGAGGGAAATAAAACATTAACAGGGGTCCTTACTTGACCGATCGGTTTCAAACCCTGGTGCGATTCCCGCTAGAAGTCATAAGTTTACCCCAAATATCCAAAGGCTTCCACACAACTTCAGTTGTAAAGTAGAAAGTCCGACGTGTCCCTTC
This sequence comes from Sinohyriopsis cumingii, assembly GCA_028554795.2. Classification (NCBI taxonomy): domain Eukaryota; kingdom Metazoa; phylum Mollusca; class Bivalvia; order Unionida; family Unionidae; genus Sinohyriopsis; species Sinohyriopsis cumingii. Next base: position 334,063 of record JAPYKE020000021.1, read on the forward strand.
TATACATACATTTTACTCTAATCATTGCAAGACCACAGATCTCACAACCTGACAAATATATGGTTTCTCTTCGTTATGTTTCCGTACCGCCAGCAGTTCTCGTCGTAGAAATTATGCAACTGTCCCTGAACACAGGGAACTAGTTTAAACGACGCTACCTTAGGCCAGTCAAACTGTAGTTTCCAGGCACTGTCGTAGGTATAACTGTTTGGCCTTTGCCACCATGGCCACATAAACGGCATCTGCCGAGTCCCTTCTTATTGATTATATTGTGTAATTTACCGGTTTCCCACCATAAATACTGCCACTGCAGTCACACCACCAATGTACGCGACTAGATTTTAGTAGGTACTTTATTAATCCATGGACACTTATTCGGTATGGACTTGAATTTACTACTACTGAACAATGGCATCATGGAAACTCACTAACACTTCACTCTGTGACGTTTGTTCCTAGTAATTGGCCAATTATTTCGGGCAAAGGAATATTTATATTGCATCAAATTCCAATAATCAGACAAGTCATCACAAAAATATAAAAATTCCTTAAAACGGTACACTATAACCAAATGCGAATACTTCAAATTTATTACGATAGCATCAACAGCTGGCTATTTTTTTAAAAATCTACACATACAGATAATAATTCCAAATATTGACAAAGAATGAATTGCAACATTAAATTAGCCGCAAGGCATTTGGAAACTAACCAAAACTGCATGATTTTACAATTTAACGTGATGAGTTCACTTGCAAACAATACGACATGAAAAATGATCATGCGACATAAAATTTATCAGGTGACGTTTTGCCATCAGATGAAAAACCATCTGTCACAGGAATCATATAATCAAAGATAATCTTATGAATTTATGGCGAGCAGATGTAAATGATACACAATGTTTCATAATTTGAATATTATTCCGCGTGTCACCTACAATATAACGGGGGCTGTCCATATAATTATAGGTTGTTTTGTATTTATCTGCCTAAATGTTTTATGTTTGTTTTGGACAGTGTGATTTAACGTTTTGGGCCTCGACACATGTCGTTTTGACTTTATGAACATCCAGCAAGGTTAAACATTTCCTAGGCTGGCATTTGAAGCTTTCTATGTGGGGTAAAACGGTCATATCTCGACAGATGTAGCCACCACTGTGCGTTTCTATGTTAGTTACCCTTTCTTTCCAATAACCGTTTGACTACCATTTGGTAAAACGGACGCCATATTGTTAACATAACATTAAAATAAAAGTGGCTGGGCAAGGAAAATCAACATGGTGGTGGACATTCTATAATATGAAGACAGAGGAATGATTTAATGAGCTTTTTTGGGACCAATTCAAAGATACGCTAGGTCTTGACATATCAAATATAATAAAGGACAAGCGCTATTTGTAAATGATATCAACTATGTGATAAACCTATTTATAACACTTCTAGGTTGTTAATTAGGTACATACAGTCATGTTGTATTTGTTTAATACTCTAATCAGGAAATAAAACAATTCAGACCTTTGTATGGATGTATTCAGTTTTATGAACCATCAAAACTATCATATTGATCGACGCGAACTCATCAAGACGAGACTTACTGTTTCATAACTTCTTATTGAATTGAATAAATATATGTATTAATATTGTACTAACGTTTTCGGTTAAGCTCCAGTCTGTACTCAATGAATATAGTAGTATTTAATTACTCCGGACTAAATTTAATGTACCTTCTGTCCTTTTTCAACTCTATTACAGAAACGTTTGTATGGGTTCAGCATCTCCTGGAAGGACGTTTCGTATTTTCTCAAGATGACTTTTTCATCAGCTTCTCTCTCACTGTAAATTAAGATATAAAACCGTATTGTCGCGGCAAATATCTTTACTCTATACCAATTAAGGGCTAAGATACAGACATCGCTTTTACCAAATACCCAATCTACCCGAGCAGATATTGAAATGTCTTGGCACACTTCAGGTACTATAGCAAAATAAAACCACACTAATCGACAATTTTCGCGATTAAAACAGTAAGTGGACCATGGTTCGTTTCTTCACAGCCTTATGTTTACTTACAAAATATGTACAGTTCAAAGGATACATAACAAATTATTGTCATATTGTATGGAAACTGATTATCTAACATACTATATATCCACAATAATGATAATAATAATAATAATAATAATAATAATAATAATAATAATATATCATCATCATTATAATCGTAATCGCGACATTCGTTACATGCCAGAAAGTAGTAATTATGTAAGTAATCACGAAAATAGACAGGCTTCTTCAAGTTTTCGTAAAACCAACTTTATTCTCAATATAAGGAATCTAAAGCATGGAGATCACCTCCGATGCAACCCACCATACTTTTATTTCTTTTCTTTTACTTAAGGTTGTCTGGTATGATTCCCAACATGGACATGGTTATAGTGATGGGCTATTGAATTTCATTCTCAGTCTCAAATACTCTGGCGTCTATTTCCATGCGGGTACGGGTGGAGTGGTTGGGGTTGTGTTCATTTGGAACACCATTGACCTTTACCATTACATGCGAGAGTAAATCTATGATATTTAACTCACTCGCATTGGAAACAGACGATGACGGGTTTAATCTGGTTTGAACTGGTGCTGGGTCGTTCAAAATCTACCAATTGTACACTACTCTACTTAACAATTGTACTCACTCGAGAAGGAGATTGGCAGCCTCTTCATATGAACATAATGATTCACGAGCAAAACGGGTCCTTTCTTCCATCGATGCCACTTCCATTCGGAGTGCAGATTCTATCTGAAGTATACCTACAAACCAATAAAGAGCTTACGAATTAATATATCTCACTGTAGTAGACTGTGGTGCTACGTTTTGTGGGACGAGATTGTCAATGGATTGAGGAAGTAACGACGGAAAGATAGGCAAACTGAATTAGTGTTTCGAAATGAGAGTGAGAACGATGGAATGATACACTGTTTACTTGTTGGCATGTTTAATTCAAGCAATGCTTATTCCTTTCGTGATGTATTTGAAGCCGATGGATAGATGGATCGATAACTAGATGTTAATTTCTTACTTTAAATATAAAGTACTTGGTGTTTCAGTATATACACACAAGAAGGCTTTTAACAAAAAAAGGAGTACCAGTTAGCGTGGAAAAGGGGTGGAATCTGGTTCAATCGTTACCGCGAGTAAATATGGTCAAATGATTATACATGTATGTTATTAAAGGACATATGCAATGAAGACAACCCCACCCAACCTCCATTTTTATGAATATCATCAAAGAAATAACTCTTATTAAAGAAGAAAATAGCAAACGTGGAGACATGTAGGAAAATTACCATCAACGTTGTGTTGCCTCAGGATATAAAGTTTATCAGACACGTTCTTACACCATTTCTCTGCCTTTTCGGCAAACTCTCTTTCCAACTGGGTACGAAATTGCATCACAGACAACCAGAATGGAACGTCTCTAAGAAACAAGAAGAACGACACATTTGCTCTGTTGTAATTTTACTAGCTTAGGCTGACACAATAAATACCATGATTTATGCAGAGATATGCCTAACACAAAGAAGGAAATATAATTACTGCTAATGTAACAAAGGTACCAAACAGTCCACTAAAATAACTGACTGAATTGCTAACTAGATGCTAAGTGATTATTTGAGTGGATGTATGGACTGGCCTGCAGATTTTCGAACTGGGTGCAGGGACTGACTGACTGACTGATAACTGTAACTGACTACATGACAGTGAGTATGCCTGGATGACATGCAGTATGCGTGGACAAATAAACTGGCTGAATAAGTAACTAACTAAACTAAGTAACTAAGTAACTAACTAGCTAAATAAATAAATAAATAAATGATAAGGTGGTAGGACTGGACCAAAATCGATTAATAGTTTATTTCAATCATTAAGATAGATTACAACTCACAATGTATGTACCTATAAACCTATTTTCCTTGTTAAATACCCATCTAACCTATCGGCGTCGCTATCGATGTATTTATTTCCCATTCACGACCTTTATTTTGCAAAACATTTATACATTAGCCGCATACAAATTATGGGTATGGTCATGTCAACTCGGATATGAACTCACTGAAGGAATGCCGGTCTGTTTCACGATATCCTTAAGCATGGATACTCGTTTAGTAAATTGTATACAATAATCTGTAACTGAAACCGATATCGCAATCTAAGTTATACTTTTATCGTTTAACGATATATTTCAAACAAAGCAAGGCATTTAAAACAAAGCAAACGTGGCAATGGTACTTACGATAATACATCGTAGCTATCCCCAAGTCCATTAAATAGCTTTAGATCTACCATTTTATCGAAATTTAACACTGTCTGAAACAACGCGTGTTAAATACGAGAACGGCGCTAGACTAAAACTGACAACGTCCCATGTCAACCAGCAGATGACGTCGAGAATGTAGTGACGTCAACAGTTGCTTAGAATTTCGAAGTTCTTTAGAACAGACACTAAGAAAACTTTCGACCGCGGTATTTCTGAACTTAACGTGGTATAGTACAATTATATTAGCGACCAACAATTCAATGTTCTTGGGCAGGGGACTGACACTTTCCGTCTCTTAATACTGGAAATTGTCTTGATATTTGATATACATGTCAATTGTTGAATATGTTTAAATCTTAAAGCAGTACATAAAGAGGAATAATTAGGCTAACGTTTTAGCAGATACCGTTAAAGAGACCCTTCTGACATTAGAGAACGTATTGCTCAAAGTCGGAACCGTTGATAATGAAGAATACAATTTATCAGCTATACTATTGATGTAGGCAGAACAACTGAGTTGGATGCCAACCCTGGAAAAAATATGTGTCAGAGAGGGCAGGCAAATACAAAACACACATGCTTACCAACCGAGAAAATATTTAGTCGACTTGAAAAAAAAATGATCTAACGTTCAAGCAGAAAACAAACGCGCTCCTGAAAATATCAGGATCAATCGAAGCAATACAAAGAAAACGTAAACTTAACACATTCACATACACTAGTAAATAACTAAAACAGGGCATGCGGCGTTTTTTTTTTTCTTCTTCGGGTGTGTGTGTTTTCGTTCCTTTTTTTTATCCGAATTTTTCCGGAAATTTAGATTTGGCCCGATTATGTTTCACACCATTTTGTTTTTCGCTGCGTTGGCATACTTGACACGTGTCAAAGATGTGATCACAAATTTTAAAGAATAATTTGTGACATATATAACCGTTTTGTAAAAAGATAATTATTGAAAACTCTTTGTCACGAATAACGAAAGGACGCATATAATGCTGATATCTCCGATTAGGACTCACAGTACTAATTAATTTTCCAGAGTAAACCTATGCAAACCCCATGATATTAAAAATAAAATAACTTAAATTGTTTGAGTGTTCATGATCAAACCTATATTTTTTAGTATAGATGAAACCCGGATGTCAGCTTCTGTGTAGAGGAAAGGATATGAGGCGCGGCATTTTCTGGACCTGCATCTGATCTGTTTGAAACATGTACTTTCAATTCCGCACCAAAGAGTCAGGAGCGAATTTTAGTAATGAGTGTTACAAACTCAAGACTGTTAAAGGACTAAACTTCCAACAATAAAAATTGTCTCTAATTTTTTCACTTACAACTAGGGTAAGTGCTCAAAAGATTCTTTTTCCTACAACATAACTTACATTATTAACCAATCATGGTCAGCCTAACCCATATATATTTATTTTAGGTTCACCCATTTCCAAGCTGCTTCCCATTTTTCCATATCATTAGTACCGCGTGTCCTTTATCTGGTATCTATTCTGCAACAATGATCGAAGAAAAGCAGTCTAAAAACAAGACTAGCCTATTTACAACTTACGGAAAAGTAGTATCTTTAATAATGTAATAACATATTGGCCTTAGAAATTTCCTTTAATATTGAGAACCCTTTACATAACGTCACGTTGGTTAACTTAGCAACTTAATATGAGAGAAGTAATAGGCTAATCAAATCAATCTGAAAAAGAAGAAGAAAGGACAAGCCAAGTCAGATGAGTGTGTGTGTGTGTGGGGGGGGGAGGGAAATGGGCAGACATACAGGTACATATGTAGGTAGGTAGGCAGGCAGGCAGGCAGGCAGATGGACAGACAGACAGACAGACAGATAGATAGATAGATAGATAGATAGATAGATTTTGAATTGGATATGTAATATAGCTTTAACATGTTTTCAGTTCCTATCACTAACTGTTACTGCTGAGCGCCAAGCGATATGTATTTGGTATGACTCGGCCGGGAACCGAACCCGCGATAAAGAGAGAGAGAGAGAGAGAGAGAGAGACAGAGAGAGACAGAGAGAGAGAGAGAGAGAAAAGATGATAAATGTTTAAATATCACTTGTGATTGTGAATTAGATCTGACTTATGAAATAAGGCAAATTGAAGTCCAGACATTGATTGCACCAAATAGAAAACGTGTTTATTTCGCATAACACAAACTGTTAAACGAATACGGGTTATTCGGATAGGTAAAAAAATTGAATCAATATATTTATAGTAGTAAACACATATTGATAAACAACAATGAAGGACACTTCACTTTGCGGTGGGTATTATTTAATGGAATATTATCAAATTATCAGAATCTAAAAAAATGTACGTACAAGTATTGCATACATAACATCTTAACAAAACAAGTAAACACAGTGCATACCTTGTATACATTTATGGATTTGAATAGGGGCATGACAACGTAATATGCGTAATAAAATTAGGTGTAAAAAGGCTCTGTACTGAAGTGCTCCAAGAAAAAAAAACATTCGAAAACCATATAAAATTAAAATGAAGCTACAACAAAATTATTAAAACAGACAAAACAAACAACTAAAAAAAAAAAAAAAGAAAACTGAAATTTGATGCTAAAATTTCTGTTCCAGTTACTATTGTAATACTCCATAGGGGTCTTTTTACATAGCGAATTCAATGCTAGCGTGAATCCCGCCAAAAGGCATTTTCCCCCCTGATCTCTAAGGATTTCTGTTCGTCGGTCGGTTACTGGTATAAACGATACCAATTGTACAAACCCAGATGGGCGGAGCTTAAGGACTGGCGGTACTTTTTCAACTCCAATAGTAAACATATGTAAACACTATCATATTCAAAATTCAATAACTTAAAATTTCTGGGTGCTGATGATGAGACCTATAATTATCCATGCACATCTAACCTTGGTGCAAGCTCTTGTGTGGGGAACACAATATGAGCCACGGCATTTTGTTTGTCTACATGTGCACGAAACAGTATTGAGTACTCCTGAGTCAAGCCTGTACAAATACTAAAATTGCATCAGTAGAAATATTTCTATCTTTTTTGGAAAAAAATTACATCTAGGATAAGCTATTTTAAGATACTTTTACTAAAATTTTAATTTTCTTTATGGCATCACGGTACCAATTGTTTTTCCATATACCTCAATGTTAATGTTTTGTGAAATAAATAAACTTTCTGTCCAACTTGGGCATGCATGTCACACACTGTCATATAGAACACTGCTAGATTGTCAATTTGACAATGATATAACCAGTTACTCCATTGCATTTAAGAGAGATAACTCTACTGGAACTAGACAGGGGTAAGAGTTTTCTAGTCACAACAGGCACATTTTCAGCCATGTGTACCATCTTTAAAAAAAATCATAAAAGATACAAAATATGACCTAGATAGAAATTAACACAAACTCACATGTTGCCAAGAGGCTCAACTTTTTTTTAAAGCCAAACAGAAAGTACAACTCTTACATAATGCACCAATTACAGCTAGTGTTGTTCTTTAATTCTGAATACAATGTTCCATACACCTTAAGCTCCGCCCACCTGGACTTGCGCAATTGGTACCGTTATACCATTATTAAACAGTTATGGACCACCAAACCCGTAAATACTCTATTATTTCTTCACCCATTTCTATAGTTCTTCCGTACAATTAGTACCGTGTGTCCTTTAGGTGTACGGAACAGTGTGTTCAGAAATAAACTACAAAATTAGCTTTGATTGGGGCAACATGTAAGAGTTGTACTTCCTGTTAGGATTTTATTTTATTTTTTAAAAATGAGCCTCCTGGTAACATGTGAAATTATGACAATTTATATCTAGATTATGTATTGTATTTTTATGATTTAAAAAAAAATAATTGTAGTACACATAACTGAAAATGCTTCAGCTGTGACTAGATAACTCTTACCCCTGTCTAGTTTCAGCAGAGTTATCTCTCTTAATTGCAATTGGGTGCCTGGTTTTGTCCCTGTCAAATTGTCAATCTAACATTTTTCTCTATGACAGTGTGTGACATGCATACTGAGGTCGGATAGAAAATATATTTATTTCACAAAACATTAGCATTGAAGTCTATGGAGAAACAATTGGTACCGAAATACCTGCTGTGACAATTGGAACATTGGTCAGTTACTTCCCCCTGATGTGATAAGGTGGCGCTTTAGTCAGGTAAACCCCTTCAATTCCGGTTTACTTCGTCTATGCTGAACCCATACTCGTGACTGTCTGAAAAATGCTTGTCGTGCCTCAGTGAAAAAGCCTATTACCTGTACTAGCCACATTTCTATTAAGATGGTTGGTCAAATGCATCAGTCGCACAATGAACGTGGTGTTCGTTATGGTGAGTACGTTATGACTTGGGCACATTTTGGTATTCATACATACGTACGTTTTGACTCTGTCAAGTTAATTTAGACTTGGGTATGTATTGAGTGTAATTCTCTGGCCAGAGTCGGCATTCATGTATTGGAAAACTTTACTAAGTGCTTTCTTTACTCTCATTAGTCATATAATGACCATGTGTAAATCTCTTCGGTTTCAGGTCAAATCTCCACAGTCCAGGATGCAACGAATCTGAATTCATTAATCAGAAAGACTATTGCTGATGGAAGAAACCAAACAACATCAACAACAACAACAAGAAAAACCAAACAACAAACAAAAAACCGAACAACAAACAGCAAATACTCAATTGTGACATTCGTAATTAAAGGTACTCCAAGAGTTTCGACGTGAAGGAGAACATGCAGTTATACGTAGCTGAAAAGACATTGATGTCTGAAGTTTCTGATTAAATCATGTATGGCTTGAAAGAGCACGAGAGACTAGATGGAAATGAAAAGCCATTCAAGTGTGAAGTTTGTGACACCGTTCAGCCACAGGTCCACGGTGATTTTCCTTATGAGGGTACATACTGGAGTGAAACCATTCAAATGTGAAGTATGTACTAACATGTTTTGAAGGAGGTCAGACTTGAATGCCCACGTGATGATGCATATTGGAGAAAACAACATTCATTTGTGAAGTTTGTGATAAACTGTTTAGAGATAATGCCATAGTGAAGAAGCACACAAGAATACAATGTGGAGGAAAACCATTCAAGTGTGAAGTATGTCCTAACCTGTTTTGTAGGAGTTCAGACTTGAATGCCCACATGATGATACATATTGGAGAAAACAACATTCATTTGTGAAGTTTGTGATAAACTGTTTCGAGATAATGCCATAGTGAAGAAGCACATGAGAACACACTGCAGAGGAAAACCATTCAAATGTGAAGTATGTACTAACCTGTTTTGTAGGAGTTCAGACTTGAATGCCCACATGATGATGTATATTGGAGAAAACAACATCCATTTGTGAAGTTTGTGATAAACTGTTTAGAGATAATGCCATAGTGAAGAAGTACACAAGAATACAGTGTGGAGGAAAACCATTCAAATGTGAGGCTAGTGATAATATGCTTAGTGAAAGTGATGAGTTTTGGGTGAACTTGAAGATACATACAGGAGAAAAAACATTCAGTTGTGAAGTTTGCAATGAATTGTTTAGTAGGCATTTAAAGTTGAAAGAACGCACGAGGTTACATACTGGAGAAAAGCCATTCAAATGTGAAGTTTGCTATGAAATCTGCATCAATTGTTCAAAGATGAAAGAGCACTGGAGTGTACATACTGGAGACAAAATATTCTTCCAGTGTGAAGTTTATGACAAACTGTTTAACCACCGTTTTAGCATCAATGCTCATAAGAGGTTATATACTAAAGAAAAGCATTCAAGTGTGAAATTTGCAATAAAATATTCAGTGAGGTTACAACCTGAACAGGCACGTTCAGATACTTACTGGAGAAAAACCATTTAAATTTGAAGTTTGTAAAATAATGTTTAGCCAGAGTACTAGTGTTACCAGACATATGAAAATGTATAAAGGAGTAAAAACATTTATATGCAGTGTTTGTGATATAATGTTTAGAGTGGTGATTCAATGAAGGACATGTAATACATACTGGAGAGAAACCATTCAAGTGTGAAGTTTTTTAGAATTGATCATTTCAAGAAGATCAAAATGACACATGTCATGAAAGCAGACAAGCATACATATGATACAATTGTGATAAAATGTTTGGGCAGTGTCCTCACATGGTCCAGATAAAACTCTGACATACAGAATTGATGACAAAAGTTTCCCCTCACCTCATCCGATGAATAAATTGATCTTTTGAACACTTATTTAAGTAAGTGTAGCCAGTCTTAGAAATTGTAACTAAATGCACCCAGGAGTAAGTTTTCAGTTTTCGAAATTCACTTGGGAATATTGCTTCAGTAGAAATTATGCCAGCATGAAAATAATTACTAGAACTACAAAAAGACACTGTACAATCTCTAGCTTTATATGCCTATTTTAATCATTACTTCATGTCTGTAGTCCACCTTGACTTCAAATCGTCAGAAAAGAAACTATGTTGTTGTAGGGTTTAACGCCATTTTTCAGCACACAATAGGCTATACATGGTGGCTGGTATTAATGGTGGAGGAAGAACCACTGACCCACAAGAAGCTACTGGCAAGCTTTCTCACATACCCACATTAGCTGAATCCAAGACTCAAACCCATGCATATATATGTATATATATATATATATATATATATATATATATATATATACGTTTCTTGTCCATTTGATACTTTTTGTAGACTCTTTGAAGTGAATGAAACAGTACTTTATGTTGGGGCATACTACTTTGTCACAAGAATTAAATCAAATTCAGCACTTTTGTTAAAATTAGACAGCAGTAGCTGCTACAAGGTTTAACAGCATATCAGCATGATCCTGGTTTAACTGTGTTTAGGAAATTTAGGTGTCCTTAGATAAGAAAGAAATCATAAAGGGTAATATCATTAAAATACAAAATCTATTCTTTGTTCTATATAAGCTGTCCTCTTGAAAGACAAAGTCCAAGACTTTTGCATTTGAAACATTATCCAGGATTATGAATAGATGCATATCCTGGTATTTTGACAATTGGAATTTAAATGTGACCCATTTCTAATGCATGGTACTCCAGCATAATTTCCTACTGAGATTGTGTTCTCCATTGCAAATTTACTGAACATGCCACCCATGATCAACATTTGCTAGACTACTGTTTACTACTTATTGGCCAATAATATCATACCAGTTTAAAATCATTATGAACTGGATGTAGCTAACAGTTCAGTGACGTGACACGTAATTGAATGAAGGTTAGTTTATGAAATGATTGTATTAATATTTCATCTGTTATCAGCATTTATTTGATTGTCCATTAAATTATAAGCAATTAGTCAAAACTGGAATATACAATGGATCATGAAGTCAGTGGTCAATGAAGTTGTCAATCCCAAGATGGTTTCCAGTGCTGAATATAACATTGAGTTATGGTAATGAATGGCATATCTTTTTTTCTTATTTACAAAGGGGAACAATGAGATTAGACTGACGTTTTGTCACTTTGTATCAGCTGTTGATTTCTTTTCCAACTTGACTAAATCACCTTCTTGGGGGATTAATTTATCTAGTGCTGTTAGATTTACTTTAAGTGAGTCATGCAATTATTTCAGTAGGTAATGATCTGTTTCCAAAATAAAACCATAGACTAAATTTGTTTGTTACTTTTCTGTGTTATTCTTTTATGAGTATATATTGGCACATGAGCCACCATATAATAATTACAATCAAAATACATGTTGCAGAGGCCTTTGAAACTCTGTAATTGTAGTAAGAGAATATCATAAAATATAAAAGAAAAACCAAATTGTATAGGACTTTGTACTGTGATGCACTCAATTGGAACATCTGTGACGTTCATCCTGGTTCTACTGTTATGTCCGTTTTTTGTAGTCATGTTTACTAAAGAAATTCTTCAATCTTGCTATACTATCTGAAGCATGATCATATGAATTGTTGTGTTCATTTTTGGATTTGAATATATTCAAATTATTTTTCACTGGAATCACAGTGCTCATTTATTTGGAATTATAGTAAATTCAGAGAAGGACATATTTGGATAATATTAGTGGGATACATCAAGAGACTGGTAATACATAGCTACACTATAGGACACTGGCACATTATCATATTCGAGACAACCGGCATATCAACACATTAAGTATTTGAACTGATTTGGAATACCACTAAAATTCAATTTAAATTTTATACATTTGGACTTGTGATAAAACTTTTAGGGCTATTGGGGATTTAATTAACAACACAGTAAGTTATTTTTGAATATTTACGTTGTATTTTAGGGAAATAACTTATTTGTTGAATTTTACAAAACTTGTTGGTTTTGGCTCATTTCTGTTTCTTAGTTTAAGGACATAGATTTGTAACATTATATTCATAGTAATTATGCTAGGGTTCATTGTATTTGCCGAAGATTTATATTACTTCCAATCGCAATACCTGTTTCAGTATAATAAAAGTGTAATATGACTTGAAAGATTCAAGTCACAGAATGAATGATACAGGAACAACGGACAAAAGGATGGACATATTGCCTGATCGCTGTTTTTCTTAAATAACGCAGTATGCGGTCAGGAAATGTCATCAGAAGAGAAACATTTCAGGTTCAATTATATTTATTTATTTCACGGTTTTATGTATATGACAATAGTGTACAATTGAAGAATATATAAATTTAATTTTGATTGGTCGTTAGAGAAAGAGAGAGAGATAAAAGTAAATATACATTGTGTGCAAGAGAGAGAGAGAGATATACAGAAAGAGAGAGATACAGAAAGAGAGGTGAGATACATATAGAGAAAGAGAGAGGGAGATAGAGACAGAGATACATATACAGAGAGAGAGAGAGTGATATATATATATATATATATATATATATATATATATATATATATATATATATATATATGAGATACATAGAGAGAGAGAGGGAGGGAGATAGAGACAGATACATATACAGATTGAGAGAGAGAGATGTCTGATGGTTTTTTAAATGTGTTCATATGTAGATGATTATACATTAATACATAATATAATCTGATTCAAATATCCACGTAAGAACAAAAACAATTGATGAATGGACGATAGTGAGCAAAGAAACTGAAAATTATAAGCATTTACATTCGATTACACTGGACAACAAATTTTTACAAAAGTCATGTTACTGAAATAAAATTAGTCAATTCTTATCAATTTTTATGTGCTGAACACGAATATGACAGTCAAATTGCAAAATTGGCTCTAGTTTTTTTGTAATCTGCAAGAAATTAATGTTTGCATAACGAAATGCATTCCAATAGTAAAAGGTCAACTGTAATAGCCTACCTATAAAAAATCAAGTCATTGACTACATCTTAGATTTCTTCGCCTGTCTCTTGTACAGCTGTTCGGGAGCATCTCTGAGGAGTGTCCAGCAGTAGTCAGCCAGCATTGTAGTGGACCATTTTCCGTGGTATCTTTGTTCCATTGTTGCGATATCTTGATGAAAACGTTCGCCGTGTTCATCACTAACAATACCACAGTTGCTAGGAAAGAAATCCAAATGGGAATGAAGGAAGTGAATCTTTAGAGACATATTGCAGCCAAGTTTCTTATACTTCATCAACATGTCTTCTACTAGTTCCTTATAGTTTTCTGCCCTAACATTTCCGAGGAAGTTTGTAGAAACTAGGCGAAAAGCATTCCATGCTTGTTTTGCGTCACCTTCCAGCAAGTTGTTGAACCGGTCATCTTTGAAAAGCTCTCGAATCTGAGGACCCACAAAAACTCCCTCTTTAATCTTTGCTTCGCTGAGTCGAGGGAATTTTTCATGCAGGTATCGGAATGCTGGCAAAGTCCGGTCAATGGCTTTCACGAAGTTCTTCATCAAACCTAGTTTGATGTGAAGGGGTGGTAGCAAGATTTTCTGAGCCTCAACCAGAGCTGGGTGTTGGATATTCTTCTCTCCAATGGCTACATTCTGCCTGTGAGTCCATTCCTTCCTCATGTAGTGCATTTCCCTTGCTCGGCTATCCCACTCGCATAAGAAACACATGTATTTTGTATATCCTTGCTGCAGTCCCATTAAAAGGGCAACTACCTTCAAATCACCACAGAGGTGCCAGCTGTACTTGTTATACTCAATGGAATTCAGTAGCTGCCTTAAGTTATCGTATGTCTCTTTCATGTGGACAGCATACGCTACTGGAATAGATGGAAGAATGTTTCCATTGTGCAAAAGCACAGCCTTGAGACTCAGTTTCGAAGAGTCCACAAATAGTCTCCATTCTTGTGGGTCATGAGTGATTTTTAAAGCATTCATGAGGCCCTCAATATCGGAACAGAATATCAGATTACTTTCCTTTCTGAAGAAAGGCTCCAATTGCTGGTGGCGCTTTCGATATGCAGTAATTGTGACATCTTCTTCTAGAAGATTCCATTGTTGGAGTCTTGATCCTAGCAATTCTGCCTTGTTCTTTGATAAGTCCAAATCACGAATCAGGTCATTTAGTTCTTCCTGTGTTATTCTGTGTGGGGTTGATGATGCACCACAGTGAAAATCTGGATCACTGCATGCTGATGGACCAGGAGAAGAACAGGTCGACTCACCTTTGTCTTCGTCAGATGAATCAAGAGAATATTCTGCTGGAGGTTCTGGAATAGGAAGTCCCTCACCATGTGGAACTGGTCTCAATGCAGACGGAATGTTTGGGTAGACTATTCTCGACTTCTTTCGCTTCGTTATTCCGCCGGAAAGAGGAGGAACCAAGCAGAAGTAACAGTCATTTAGGTGGTTGCTTGGCTCTCTCCACACCATTGGGACTGCAAACGACATTGATGACCTTTTGCAATTCAACCACTGTGAAAGCTGTGTTGTACATGTAGCACAGCATATATGCGGAGCCCAAGGCTTGTCTTGGTCACCAACCTTGCATCCGAAGTAAAGATGATATGCCTTCTTCACTTGAGAATTGATACTTTTCTTCTGGTTGGCAAATGTCACTTCCCCACAGATATAGCAAAAATTGTCCGCGGTATTAACACACTTTCGAGGCATTACTGTTCTTTATTGTACGTAAATGGATAAAATAATAAGTTTTATGTAACAGTAGCTTGAACTGTCTCGCACAACGTCTAAAATATTTTAAATGCTGAACCTATCTGATTGGGCTTTATATAGTACACTGCTTACGTCAGCTTCAGCAGCCGCCTGGCATTAGTATAATAGGCCTACACATGTATAGTACACTGCTGACGTCAACTTACTTCAGCAGCCGCATGGCATTAGTATTGCATTGCATCAGAAAATGATGCAATCAACTGTGGATGATGTGAGCATGATGGTATTATGCAATGTTACATCATTATTCCGGATGTTGCTGCAGTCCTACTGGAGAAATTTACACAGTGAAACATAGAAAATGAGGTATATGAATATCTTCAAAACGAGAGCCAATACAAATTTTTCACGGTTATATTCGTGTTCGGCACACCAAAATACTACAGATTAGGGCCTTTTCAAGTCAGTAATGATTTCACTGTTGACCAGTGTTTTCAGTGAATGAGAAATGCAAAAGAGAGAAATACAGAGAGGGGGCAAGGGAGTAAGATGGGGATAATATTTGTTTTCAAATATGTTCATATTTCGCTAAACAAACAATTAAAACATGACTAAATCTAACCAAAAACTCACAATCAAAAACCAAAACAAACGATTGATGGCTAAAGGAGGGAAGGTGAAATCGTGATTTAACAATCAGTCATAATGCCCTCTTCTCCACCAATCTGTACATTAATAAATTCTTTGTTAACCAGCTAAAATGCAACTGGACGGAATAAATCCGCCCACTTTCTTCCTTGTTATCCGTGATCTCCTCGTTCCATATACCATTCCCATGGAGTTAGGAGGTGTCAGTTGTTCCAACAAATCACCTAGAGATAGATAGATAGAAACAAAGATATTAATTTCTTTAACAACTTTATCAATTTTCATAAACAAATAATAAACCCACCAAAATAGTGACATCAACATATTCCAAAAAGGTACAACATTGCTGCTAACCATTGACGAAAAGATTGTCTGTCAGAGAATATAGTTTCGGCGACATTTTTAACGCTTCTGCTAGCTAAAGTGTTATGATTTCAAATTCGATATAGGTGTTGCTGCAGAATGTGCGATGATAATAATTTCGATAGCATAATATAAACGACAGTTAAGGATACTTTAGATAACTGACCCTTACGGGAAGTACTGTATAGTCTACTATAACCGATCTTAAATGGAAATAGGAAACTGATAATATCTTTACCTTTTTTGATATTCATTTCCAGAAATTCCATCTTTGTATGCTCATTAATAGCCACAGCCTTTACGCATCGATTCAGTCTTCTCTCACCTAAAATAAATGCTCGATTCAATGAAAGAAAGGTAACAGATTGTAAAAGTACATTGTACGTATCTATAGCAGGTGTTATTCATTATTGTTTTGCTTTGGATGTTTTCAATAGAGAGAAATAACCTAAGCATAAATAAATAAACTTGAACGTGTTTATGCGTCGTTATTATTACTTCTTCTGTCCATATAAAACACAATCCCGTGTTCAAGGAATAAAATCTCCAAGTCTCATAATATAATCCTGTGCTCGAGGAGTAAGTTCGATGTACGTTTGTAATACATTACAGACCATATTTAATTTATTAATCGTTGACTCCGCCCTATAAACACATAGCAATGAACAATGTCCCGCTAACCAATGCTGTAACTGGCTAGATGGAAGAGTTACTTAAAATCGGCGTCAGTTGAATGACAAACGAGATGCTAATAAATAGACGTAGCCATATTTGTCCGGATCAACTATTGATTACTACCTCACCCCTTGTAAGGATCAATAGACGGAGGTGTGATTGATTAATTATAACCCTCTCCCCCCCCCCCCGAACCCTTGTACAAGTACAATTTGAAACGCTTTCTTTCTTTACCATTTATTAAACGAGAAAATAACAGTAATGGATTCTAACCAGATTCCATTCATCAATCAAGCAATTAAAGATAATAACGCAGTCTGGAATTTATTACTTAAGATTGAACGACTTGATTATATTACTCTAGTTTGAATGAGACAGTAATTTAGTGTATTTTTAGGTGCTCGATGTGTGTATTATTTTTCTTACGAATATCAACATATAAAGTGTATTTATACTATTTGTAGCTAAAGGTACTGGTTCTTACAATTGCAAAAGAACGAGTTCAACCTACCACAGCTGTGAATTGGGGTACAAGGATTATCCACTTCTTTATTTTCTTCATTGTTTTCATCTTCTGGAATAAAATATAGGTGACGCACGCTTTGTACTAGTTATATTGTACATTTCTATTTACGTCTCAAATTGTTTCATCAATATGTGTTCACAAGAAAGAGTGCAGAAGCTGATACATTTTCTGAAAGTCTAGTTTTCGTCAACGGAAACAGTTACAACAATCGTAGATAATTCCATTTTGGACAAGGGTTGAATTTTCTTACGGGGGTTTAACTTCACGTCATCATCAAGTCACATGCATTTATAAAACATGTTCTACTTCAGATTTTATTTCAACGCGTCATGCTGATGCATAATGTTTTAAGCATGGAACTTACCATTGAAACAAAATGGGTTGTATAGTTTATCGTAACTATCGGCCGGTGTCAATGGCTTGTTCCCATTCAGTTCCTCCTGTTCCTCATCTTTCTCGTTTCCTGAAAGATATTTTGGAAAATAAAAATGGTAAATGTGCATTACCAAAATAACAACAGTTACAACACCAGCAAATGTAAATGTGTATTTTATAAGCCTATTGTCGTAAGAACAAATATCAAGTCTTATGAATTTAGGAATAATGGTCTCGTTCATAATTTATTTAAACACATAACGTTTGTGTAGGCTTGGGTAGCGACATTGTTCTCTTCGATTTCATGTTCTTCTACATAATTTTCATCTGCCGAAAGATATTGCGGCAGATAATAGTAGCTAATATTCATTGTGAATACAAAACATGTTCCCCTGCAGATTTTATTTGAACACGTCATGCTTATGCATTATGTTTTAAGCATGGAACTTACCATTAGAACAAAATGGGTTGTATAGTTTATCGTAACTATCGGCCGGTGTCAATAGCTTGTTCCCATTCAGTTCCTCCTGTTCCTCATCTTTTTCGTTTCCTGAAAGATATTTTGGAAAACAAAAATGGTAAATGTACATACCAAAATAACAACAGTTACAACACCAGCAAATGTAAATGTGTATTTTATAAGCCTATTATCGTAAGAACAAATATCAAATCTTATGAATTTAGGAATCATGGTCTCGTTCATAATTTATTTAAACACATAACGTTTGTGTAGGCTTGGCTAATAGTATTGTTCTCTTCGATTTCCTTTTCTTCTTCATCATTTTCATCTGCCGAAAGATATTGCGGCAGATAATAGTAGCTAATACTCATTGTGAATACAAAACATGTTCCCCTGCAGATTTTATTTCAACACGTCATGCTTATGCATTATGTTTTAAGCATGGAACTTACCATTGAAACAAAATGGGTTGTATAGTTTATCGTAACTATCGGCCGGTGTCAATAGTTTGTTCCCATTCAGTTCCTCCTGTTCCTCATCTCTTTTGTTTCCTGAAAGATATTTTGGAAAATAAAAATGGAAAATGTGCATTACCAAAATAACAACAGTTACAACACCAGCAAATGTAAATGTGTATTTTATAAGCCTATTATCGTAAGAACAAATATCAAGTCTTATGAATTTAGGAATCATGGTCTCGTTCATAATTTATTTAAACACATAACGTTTGTGTAGGTTTGGGTTATGGTATTGTTCTCTTCGATTTCCTTTTCTTCTTCATCATTTTCATCTGCTGAAAGATTATGCGGCTGATAATAGTAGCTGATATTCATTGTGAATACAAAACTAACTACAATTTAAACAAGAGATAATTACGATATGTAAAATGGTAAATTTTGGAAAGCATTTATCATAACAGCCACATCACGTCTTTTAAATTTATCAATTATGTTTTAATTCCTAATTTGCTTAAACAGTTCATGGTTAAGGATACATTTTAGATGCTTAACTTAGCATAAGAGCAGAAGTCTATCGTAACTATCTGCTGGGGTAAGGAGACTGTCATCCTTTACCTCATTCTTTTCTCCTCCATAATCATCTGCTGAAAGTAACATACATTGTAAAAACAATATCATATTTTGGAGTCGTTAGTTCGTTTAATTATATTTTATTCGAATCTGAGAAGGATATCGAGGCAAAAGCAATTACTCTGCCCCACCCCCAACCACCATCCCGCACCAAACATTAACCATTTTATATATCGTAATTATCTCTCGCTTTAGTTGTTGTTGTTTTTTTTTATCTTTATTCGCAATGAATATTTGCTACTGTTATGTGCCACAATACCACCACTGATTATCCAACACAAACTTAGGAACTTCCTCCAACTGATACAATCTTACTTTGTTTATTGGTCCAATAAACAAAATAAATTTGTATCAGTTGCATGAAGTTCCTAGGTTTTTGTTGGATAATCAATCACAAAATGTATTTGTTTCAAAAACATTTTGGTTAATATTTCCTAATTTCTATATAATCTGCAAAGAACTGATATTGGTCCGCCGAACAATGGAAGTAAAATGTCATACTGACGCGATCAAGAGCATTTATCCCAACTCAGGAATGATCGAGTACATACAGCGAAAGAACACTTGTCCCAACTCAGGAAAATAATCGACTACAAATAGCGAGAATAAGAACACCGTAAAGCTACTTAGAATCCCAACTTCATAACTTTTCGTGGTTTCAAAATGTCCAGCTATTACAGGACTATTCAACCTCGCTAATCCGCTATTCAAATTTTTTCATAAAAAGCGCAACAAATTCGATTGCATTAATAGCAAGCATGGTCATTACTGATTATGAGAAGAATATCTGTGCACAAATAATACAACTGTTCATTAAGTAACTGCATATACTTGTATCTGATTGGTGTTGGTAGCCTACAAAACAAGCTTCCTAAATGTACATTCATTCAGTTATGCAACGTTAGCTCCGTCTTCGGGGTTGGATACTATACTTATAGTTGTTCACTTATGGCCATTTGTCTTGTTTGTGTGACAGTATAGAGTTCTCATTTTCGTAGCAACGTCTTGATCTCAATGCATGGATTAAGTGCTGGTGTAATAATGGACAAATGCACGTGGAAAAGAATGCATTCACTGGTTGTAATGTGACAAAGACATGAAAAATATGAAGTTTAACTATGAAATCACAAAGATAAGGACAAGGAAAAAGGTATTCCACCTGGAAAAACAACGTCTAATTTAAAGCATACAAAATATTTGAATAATTCCCGCTCTTTGAAAAGGTCAAAGCAAGCACAGCTGATGCATTATAACAAGGGCGAAAAGGCTGCCTCAATTAGTCGCCTCTTATGATACACGGGATGATGCATCTGCAATATTCTGTATTTCCCGAAACTAAATGGTGCAAGGGACAGTAGTTATGTTTCAAAATAGCCTGTCAGCATAAAACTGCTAACCCAGTGTGAAACATAAAATGTGCGCATAAAATATCTAAACTTTACGTATTTCTATATTATCCCGATTGAGAGAATGTTTCGTTAAACCCTCTATACATACATACAAACATACTCATATTGCATAACTCCAAACTGACCTGAAATGATAGTTTCTACCACAGGCCGATAGCCAAGTAGCTCCTCAACATCGATAACTCCTTGGAATTCCTAGAAATAATCAAAGGTCTTGAAGATTATTTATGACAGATTATAGTGACTAAAGGTTCAAGTGACATAGAGATCAAAATAATAATACAATCAAATCAACACACACACACAGAGACATACACACACACACAGACATATTCGATATTTATACAGATATCCACGAAATCTACATACATACCTCGAACTATACGCTTGACAACAAGACCTAAACACTTGACACATTATGCACTATATATGTGACAATATCTTCGCTAGCCAAAGTTCCGATATGATACTCTATATACATCTTGGTGTTTCGAGCAAATTTTTATGTGCGTCGGGTCTTTGAATTTCATTGGATGCAATGGCTTGCCGCTGCATCGAATCCAAATAAAGTTGTTTACATTTGAACACTGTTGCTGCGTGATTGATACAAGGGAGCACACAACTTAAATGGACTATTTTTAAATATATATAAAAAGCTTATAAAAAAGGAATTTTCCACTGTCGGTCCGTGTTTGTACAAATATATTTACGCACATAAACCTGCAATGGCTTCTCTGTGGCACGTAGAGATACTTTCGATGTTAAACATAGCAAACTATTCTTTTTAAGGCAATTGTCTCCATCATTTTCGGCCGATTACAATGCACCGTTATTACACGCTATTGGTTAGCTGGCATTAAATACTAAAGTAGGAAATCCAATAGATGTATCTAGGAGAAAGCACTAAAATATATCTTCGATCCACCAAGGTGTAGATTGGGTTATCGTATTGGAACTTTGGCTAGCGAAGATGACATGAAGCCCGATTGGCACTGGAATCCATGTTCATGTATAACAGATAGTGCTAAGATAGTGCAACTGTATGCGCTCGTTTCTCAGCTATCCGTCCTGGGGTCGATCCCCAGTATGTGCAATAGTAAATAATCATCAATCCATTTTCCGCGATTTCCTGTCGACTCAACAGTCATTTCAGCGAAAGAGTCCATCCTACGGTACCATATATTTCAGAAAGACATGGCTTGAACATTTGAACACGATACACGCAATAAATATGACAATCGCAAAACAATTCACGATTAAATTTAGAACACGTGTTTCTAAAACGCATACGAATGTCACGTGTTCTTATGAACCTTTTGTATAAGGAGAGTACACATGAATGAGACATTGATCTCATTGACTTTGTTCTCAGCATCACTAGCAAACGTTCCTCTGACACCAAGAAGGTTGAGCGGTCGTAGAGAAGATGAGTGTTTCCTAAGTGGCATTTACCTGGTATGTTGGTATATGGAGGCTTTCCTTGTTGAATTCTGATAGAAGCTTGACCAGCTTTTCACAATCAACTTTGCTGAGCAGGTATTGTCCTGTATTATTCACGTTCCTGAAAAAGACATGAAAATAATCAACATCATATTGACATGTGTATGAGTATATGTGTATGTTGAAGTCTCGTCTTATAGGACATGAATTATCACTCTATATTCATGGCATACAATTAGTTTTAAGGCTTCCAAATCCAGAAATATATGCCTGTTATAAAGAGCAGGATATTTGTCCAGGACTTCTCTTTACTGATTGTTCTGTCTTGGTCTAGATGAAACTGGACATATATTTTGAAAATTAAAAGTGTTATGTTTCTGGATTTGACCGAACAATCCTACTTCATATATGTGGTCCTCCCTATACTAAAATATATGAATTTGTTCTGTTCTACCGTTTCACCTCTTTCCTATCAATCTTTTATATGACATTCGGGTATGTGCATTTCAGAGAGAGAGAGAGAGAGAGAGAGTATAATTGGAGGTAGAGGTGAAGAAATAATACGTTTCGTGACCTAATGCAGATAATTCACAGATAAATGAATAGTTGGATTAACAGACGTGTAGACAGAAGAATATATCAATTTATACAACGTTGTAAAGTCGGGATTGATGTACGTACATGCGTATATATGCTTTACCTTCTATCATCAGTGGAATTTTCTGCATGTTGTAACATACAGGTAGACCAACAGTCCACGAACGATTTGACCTTTTTGTCAGCAATCTCAGTGGCGACTCCTTCATATTCCAAAGAGAGCTGGAAGATATAGTATTGGTATAAGCAGCTGTCGCTCGTTGTAATGGGATACCAAATAACTTCAGACAAAAAGCGAAATTGGATTTATGTAGAGATTTAATTCGATCCTGTAATGGTAAAGGCTGCCAATGTAATAGCCTTAAATAATATTCCATCTTATGCTATGATGAAAGCTAATGTTTGTGTTAGCGTTATTCCTTTATCTCTCCTTGTCGTATTTGCTACTTAAGTGCCTTACTGTTACCCCTTTTCCTTTCAAGTGTGGCGTAAGCTGCATCACGTTAAATAGGGACTAATTATTTTATATATTTAATCGTAAATTGTGTTTCTTTTAAAAAAAAAACAAAAGAAATTTATACAGCTGCTAAATTCACCTTTAGTCACTGAATTTTAAATGCTTTGCCTGCTTATGTTTCAATTCATGCCGTGTGTATTTTGTCCAATTTGTATTCATGTTATGATGCGTTTTGATGTCTTGCTAATCACGCTTGTTGTAATGCCTGATTTGTTTTACGTAATGTCGGTAAATAGATTGTTGTTTTAAATCATTCCGACATTAAATACATCTTATCATATACTCTGATAATTACAAGTATGGAACAAAGAATTCTCATGTTCATCGGTATTTCCAAAGACAGAAATGATCCGAGGTGAATGGAAAAGTGTTATATCTGAAGAATATTACACAGCCATTTGTTAGTAATAAATATCGGCTTACTGAGGCAATGTTAACCGCTTGATTTGTCTCCTCCTTTAAAAGTTTAATGTATCCATCAGAGTTCCTCTTCGCCACCTTCCTGGCTTTCTTTACTTTCCTCTTGCTAAACCAAGACGCGTTCTCTTCCAAAACCAACTTTTCTAATCTGACCATTGATCGTTTGTAGACCTAGAAATGAGGGAAATAAAACATTAACAGGGGTCCTTACTTGACCGATCGGTTTCAAACCCTGGTGCGATTCCCGCTAGAAGTCATAAGTTTACCCCAAATATCCAAAGGCTTCCACACAACTTCAGTTGTAAAGTAGAAAGTCCGACGTGTCTCTTCTATACATACATTTTACTCTAATCATTGCAAGACCACAGATCTCACAACCTGACAAATATACGGTTTCTCTTCGTTATGTTTCCGTACCGCCAGCAGTTCTCGTCGTAGAAATTATGCAACTGTCCCTGAACACAGGGAACTAGTTTAAACGACGCTACCTTAGGCCAGTCAAACTGTAGTTTCCAGGCACTGTAATAGGTATAACTGTTTGGCCTTTGCCACCATGGCCACATAAACGGCATCTGCCGAGTCCCTTCTTATTGATTATATTGTGTAATTTACCGGTTTCCCACCATAAATACTGCCACTGCAGTCACACCACCAATGTACGCGACTAGATTTTAGTAGGTACTTTATTAATCCATGGACACTTATTCGGTATGGACTTGAATTCACTACTACTGAACAATGGCATCATGGAAACTCACTAACACTTTACTCTGTGACGTTTGTTCCTAGTAATTGGCCAATTATTTCGGGCAAAGGAATATTTATATTGCATCAAATTCCAATAATCAGACAAGTCATCACAAAAATATAAAAATTCCTTAAAACGGTACACTATAACCAAATGCGAATACTTCAAATTTATTACGATAGCATCAACAGCTGGCTATTTTTTTAAAAATCTACACATACAGATAATAATTCCAAATATTGACAAAGAATGAATTGCAACATTAAATTAGCCGCAAGGCATTTGGAAACTAACCAAAACTGCATGATGTTAACAATTTAACGTGATGAGTTCACTTACAAACAATACGACATGAAAAATGATCATGCGACATAAAATTTATCAGGTGACGTTTTGCCATCAAATGAAAAACCATCTGTCACAGGAATCATATAATCAAAGATAATCTTATGAATTTATGGCGAGCAGATGTAAACGATACACAATGTTTCATAATTTGAATATTATTCCGCGTGTCACCTACAATATAACGGGGGCTGTCCATATAATTATAGGCTGTTTTGTGTTTATCTGATTAAATGTTTTATGTTTGTTTTGGACAGTGTGATTTAACGTTTTGGACCTCGACACGTGTCGTTTTGACTTTATGAACATCCAGCAAGGTTAAACATTTCCTAGGTTGGCATTTGAAAATTTCTATGTGGGGTAAAAAGGTCATATTTCGACAGATGTAGCCACCACTGTGCGTTTCTATGTTAGTTACCCTTTCTTTCCAATAACCGTTTGACTACCAATTGGTAAAACGGACGCCATATTGTTAACATAACATTAAAATAAAAGTGGCTGGGCAAGGAAAATCAACATGGTGGTGGACATTCTATAATATGAAGACAGAGGAATGATTTAATGAGCTTTTTTGGGACCAATTCAAAGATACGCTAGGTCTTGACATATCAAATATAATAAAGGACAAGCGCTATTTGTAAATGATATCAACTATGTGATAAACCTATTTATAACACTTCTAGGTTGTTAATTAGGTACATACAGTCATGTTGTATTTGTTTAATACTCTAATCAGGAAATAAAACAATTCAGACCTTTGTATGGATGTATTCAGTTTTATGAACCATCAAAACTATCATATTGATCGACGCGAACTCATCAAGACGAGACTTACTGTTTCATAACTTCTTATTGAATTGAATAAATATATGTATTAATATTGTACTAACGTTTTCGGTTGAGCTCCAGTCTGTACTCAATGAATATAGTAGTATTTAATTACTCCGGACTAAATTTAATGTACCTTCTGTCCTTTTTCAACTCTATTACAGAAACGTTTGTATGGGTTCAGCATCTCCTGGAAGGACGTTTCGTATTTTCTCAAGGTGACTTTTTCGTCAGCTTCTCTCTCACTGTAAATTAAGATATAAAACCGTATTGTTGCGGCAAATATCTTTACTCTATACCAATTAAGGGCTAAGATACAGACATCGCTTTTACCAAATACCCAATCTCCCCGAGCAGATATTGAAATGTCTTGGCACACTTCAGGTACTATAGCAAAATAAAACCAAACTAATCGACAATTTTCGCGATTAAAACAGTAAGTGGACCCTGGTTCGTTTCTTCACAGCCTTATGTTTACTTACAAAATATGCACAGTTCAAAGGATACATAACAAATTATTGTGATATTGTATGGAAACTGATTATGTAACATACTATATATCCACAATAATAATAATAATAATAATAATAATAATAATATATCATCATCATTATAATCGTAATCGCGACATTCGTTACATGCCAGAAAGTAGTAATTATGTAAGTAATCACGAAAATAGACAGGCTTCTTCAAGTTTTCGTAAAACCAACTTTATTCTCGATATAAGGAATCTAAAGCATGGAGATCACCTCCGATGCAACCCACCATACTTTTATTTCTTTTCTTTTACTTAAGGTTGTCTGGTATGATTCCCAACATGGACATGGTTATAGTGATGGGCTATTGAATTTCATTCTCAGTCTCAAATACTCTGGCGTCTATTTCCATGCGGGTACGGGTGGAGTGGTTGGGGTTGTGTTCATTTGGAACACCATTGACCTTTACCATTACATGCGAGAGTAAATCTATGATATTTAACTCACTCGCATTGGAAACAGACGATGACGGGTTTAATCTGGTTTGAACTGGTGCTGGGTCGTTCAAAATCTACCAGTTGTACACTACTCTACTTAACAATTGTACTCACTCGAGAAGGAGATTGGCAGCCTCTTCATATGAACATAATGATTCACGAGCAAAACGGGTCCTTTCTTCCATCGATGCCACTTCCTTTCGGAGTGCAGATTCTATCTGAAGTATACCTACAAACCAATAAAGAGCTTACGAATTAATATATCTCACTGTAGTAGACTGTGGTGCTACGTTTTGTGGGACGAGATTGTCAATGGATTGAGGAAGTAACGACGGAAAGATAGGCAAACTGAATTAGTGTTTCGAAATGAGAGTGAGAACGATGGAATGATACACTGTTTACTTGTTGGCATGTTTAATTCAAGCAATGCTTATTCCTTTCGTGATGTATTTGAAGCCGATGGATAGATGGATCGATAACTAGATGTTAATTTCTTACTTTAAATATAAAGTACTTGGTGTTTCAGTATAAACACACAAGAAGGCTTTTAACAAAAAAAGGAGTACCAGCTAGCGTGGAAAAGGGGTGGAATCTGGTTCAATCGTTACCGCGAGTAAATATGGTCAAATGATTATACATGTATGTTATTAAAGAACATATGCAATGAAGGCAACCCCACCCAACCTCCATTTTTATGAATATCATCAAAGAAATAACTCTTATTAAAGAAGAAAATAGCAAACGTGGAGACATGTAGGAAAATTACCATCAACGTTGTGTTGCCTCAGGATATAAAGTTTATCAGACACGATCTTACACCATTTCTCTGCCTTTTCGGCAAACTCTCTTTCCAGCTGGGTACGAACTTGCATCACAGACAACCAGAATGGAACGTCTCTAAGAAACAAGAAGAACGACACATTTGTTCTGTTGTAATTTTACTAGCTTAGGCTGACACAATAAATACCATGATTTATGCAGAGATATGCCTAACACAAAGAAGGAAATATAATTACTGCTAATGTAACAAAGGTACCAAACAGTCCACTAAAATAACTGACTGAATTGCTAACTAGATGCTAAGTGATTATTTGAGTGGATGTATGGACTGGCCTGCAGATTTTCGAACTGGGTGCAGGGACTGACTGACTGACTGATAACTGTAACTGACTACATGACAGTGAGTATGCCTGGATGACATGCAGTATGCGTGGACAAATAAACTGGCTGGATAAGTAACTAACTAAACTAAGTAACTAAGTAACTAACTAGCTAAATAAATAAATAAATGATAAATGGTAGGACTGGACCAAAATCGATTAATAGTTTATTTCAATCAATAAGATAGATTACAACTCACAATGTGTGTACCTATAAACCTATTTTCCTTGTTAAATACCCATCTAACCTATCGGCCTCGCTATCGATGTATTTATTTCCCATTCACGACCTTTATTTTGCAAAACATTTATATATTAGCCGCATACAAATTATGAGTATGGTCATGTCAACTCGGATATGAACTCACTGAAGGAATGCCGGTCTGTTTCACGATATCCTTAAGCATGGATACTCGTTTAGTAAATTGTATACAATAATCTGTAACTGAAACCGATATCGCAATCTAAGTTATACTTTTATCGTTTAACGATATATTTCAAACAAAGCAAGGCATTTAAAACAAAGCAAACGTGGCAATGGTACTTACGATAATACATCGCAGCTATCCCCAAGTCCATTAAATAGCTTTAGATCTACCATTTTATCGAAATTTAACACTGTCTGAAACAACGCGTGTTAAATACGAGAACGGCGCTAGACTAAAACTGACAACGTCCCATGTCAACCAGCAGATGACGTCGAGAATGTAGTGACGTCAACAGTTGCTTAGAATTTCGAAGTTCTTTAGAACAGACACTAAGAAAACTTTCGACCGCGGTATTTCTGAACTTAACGTGGTATAGTACAATTATATTAGCGACCAACAATTCAATGTTCTTGGGCAGGGGACTGACACTTTCCGTCTCTTAATACTGGAAATTGTCTTGATATTTGATATACATGTCAATTCTTGAATACGTTTAAATCTTAAAGCAGTACATAAAGAGGAATAATTAGGCTAACGTTTCAGCAGATACCGTTAAAGAGACCCTTCTGACATTAGAGAACGTATTGCTCAAAGTCGGAACCGTTGATAATGAAGAATACAATTTATTAGCTATACTATTGATGTAGGCAGAACAACTGAGTTGGATGCCAACCCTGGAAAAAATATGTGTCAGAGAGGGCAGGCAAATACAAAACACACATGCTTACCAACCGAGAAAATATTTAGTCGACTTGAAAAAAAAATGATCTAACGTTCAAGCAGAAAACAAACGCGCTCCTGAAAATATCAGGATCAATCGAAGCAATACAAAGAAAACGTAAACTTAACACATTCACATACACTAGTAAATAACTAAAACAGGGCATGCGGCTTTTTTTTTTTCTTCTTCGGGTGTGTGTGTTTTCGTTCCTTTTTTTTATCCGAATTTTTCCGGAAATTTAGATTTGGCCCGATTATGTTTCACACCATTTTGTTTTTCGCTGCGTTGGCATACTTGACACGTGTCAAAGATGTGATCACAAATTTTAAAGAATAATTTGTGACATATATAACCGTTTTGTAAAAAGATAATTATTGAAAACTCTTTGTCACGAATAACGAAAGGACGCATATAATGCTGATATCTCCGATTAGGACTCACAGTACTAATTAATTTTCCAGAGTAAACCTATGCAAACCCCATGATATTAAAAATAAAATAACTTAAATTGTTTGAGTGTTCATGATCAAACCTATATTTATTAGTATAGATGAAACCCGGATGTCAGCTTCTGTGTAGAGGAAAGGATATGAGGCGCGGCATTTTCTGGACCTGCATCTGATCTGTTTGAAACATGTACTTTCAATTCCGCACCAAAGAGTCAGGAGCGAATTTTAGTAATGAGTGTTACAAACTCAAGACTGTTAAAGGACTAAACTTCCAACAATAAAAACTGTCTCTAATTTTTTTCACTTACAACTAGGGTAAGTGCTCAAAAGATTCTTTTTCCTACAACATAACTTACATTATTAACCAATCATGGTCAGCCTAACCCATATATATTTATTTTAGGTTCACCCATTTCCAGGCTGCTTCCCATTTTTCCATATCATTAGTGAGGTATATTAGTGGACAAAAAATGTCTTAGAACGGAACGCACAGAACAGTGACGTCAAAACTGATTCGTAACTTTGAGCATGCACAATTTTAGTTACAACAAAAATGGCGACTCCGGTTAAAAAGGTATCATCTCGAAATTACGTAGCAGAATAGAGACAAAATTTGTTTTTTGTTATGAAACAGTCCTAATTTATTAAGTTGTAAACCTGTTTTGATGGGCAAAAAGTTGTCTTCATAGAACAACCTGTCTTGTTGAATTTTGTGTCTGTTCTGTTGACAAAATTGTCCTTGCTGAATGAACTGAGTTAGTGAGTATAGCTGTTTAGACAATATTTGTATTCAGTGAGTAGTCTCAAGTTTTCGAATTGCATATCAGTTTTGATGGACAAAATTTGTCTTCATGGCTCCATGAATTGTTCATCTGCTTTCTAGATGTAATTTGTCTTGACAGAACAGTACCGGAGTTGTGCATTTATTCACAAGTGCTCGACGCGAGATTGATGTTGAGAAAAAAAAAAAAATAATAATCTGAAGGAAAAAACATCATACAGAGTGACAAAACTACCTTAGATTACCCCCATGACCCGTTCTGACATAGGACCCTCTCTATCATAATATATAAGAGAGAAGGTACGTAACTTCCAAACACTTCGTAACTTACACCCATGACCCTCGATTTCCTTCTGCTATTTCCGTCTTTAAAGACAACCGGCCGTACTATATGGCTTGTTTTACTCCCGAGATGTTTTTCTGTTCATTAAATCATCATTCACTTTTTTGCATTGTACCAAAATAAAGTTACAGGCTCCGTCTACAATAATGTCAGTTATTGGTTGTTGATACCTTGCTGAAGTCGGTGATAACCTCAAAATGTTTTCCCAAGTCATGATGTTTCCTTTAAATGCTGTATTGCAGCATAGTCCTATGTGTAAGACCTTGACAGTGATATTTATGTTTCTGGCATCAGGGTCTTACTGCCTAACTAACAGGGCTGTGTAGTGTGCTTTGATGTTGACTAGCATCGTAACGGAAGTAAGATCTTCAGGAATATCTCACAACTGGCAACTAAAATAACGGCACTTTTCTACAAAGTAAAGGCATAATGTTTTGGTCAGACTTTACTTACTTTTGTGTCTTTTCTCTAATAAATTCAAATTCTCACAAAAGAAATGGACCTGTTTTCAAGTTTCGTTGGCCTCCATTCCAATTGACTGGACAGCGATGAATCCCGAAGTCGGGTTAAGTTGAAATTCTAACTTTAACGAAACGAATAAAAATATATTATTCCTATTGGAACTGTAAAGCAACGTTTCGTTTTGTTCAAGAAACATATCCGTCGCATGAACCTACTTAAACGTACTTTGGCATACCTCGACCACCGTCGCATTGCAAAATTTTTAAATGTATGTCAACGGAACAAGAAAATGCATCCATTTGCTAGTGTGATATTTTCATTCCCCCAGGATGAAGACAGCACAGTAAATATATTAAATACACATAAATTAGTAGAAGAGTGTTGATATATGCTGCTGAATGTGTGAGATATTCCTGAAACTTTGACTACTCGTTCCGAAGTCAACATCGGACCATGCTATACATGGCTATACATGGCCGTTATTTGGATAGTACGACATAGCACTATAACAAAACCATCATGTGCTATGTCTTACATTGTAGGATTATATTGCATCAGTGCTTAAAAATTTCTCACTACTTACCTACCCACATCCGTTTGACATAATTGGATATTTTGGAATTT
Source organism: Sinohyriopsis cumingii (assembly GCA_028554795.2). NCBI lineage: Eukaryota > Metazoa > Mollusca > Bivalvia > Unionida > Unionidae > Sinohyriopsis > Sinohyriopsis cumingii. Next base: position 365,812 of record JAPYKE020000021.1, read on the forward strand.
GTGTTTTAAAAAAAAAAACAATTGTATCAGTCTATTTTGCAGTACAAAATCATAAGGCACATTTTTATTTGGTGTGTAAATATTTAAATTCAGATTATCTTAATTATTTGCAGAAGAGAATCAGAGCATCAGACTTGATGAAAAGTTGTTGTCGTGTCGGTGAGGAAAAGTATGACTTCAGCAAAATTGTTGATCTAAAGGGAGGCGGTGGTAGAGATTCAACAAAGAAGGGTAGACCACCAGGTATTACATCAAGCATGCCGTCAAAGACTGCAGTGCAACCTGTTGCATTGACACTACCAGATGCAGTACCATGTGAAACTGAGGTAAGATACTATTTTCATTGCCCAATGTGCTTTAGGATTGTAAAAATATATTTAACTCATTACGGTTTAAGTCCATTTGAGTAATGTCTGCTGCTGTATATTTTCTTCTTTTACAAATTTAATTACACATATAAAAGTGCCCTGTTCCCGTATGTGTTTGCACTGTGTGCAAGAACCATGTGAGAAATAAAAATTTCTTTTGCAGAATCTCATCAAAATGTAAACATTTACTGTTATATCAATAGATGATGTGTATTTACCAATTTTTTTGTATTTTATTTACTTTTGTCTTATTTTCTATGTTGAATGTCTATTGCAGACAGTAGTGGAGGATTCAACTACTGAGAGATTACTTACATCAGAAGAAATGTATAGTAATCTTTTAAAGGAGTCTGATGGTCTTTTCATGATTGACAAGATCTACCAAACATTTATGTTGCAGGATTTTGACAAAGATAGGATGGCCCTTAAGGTAAATTTTTCTTTAAATTTTTAATCTTTCTAGATTTGTGTAGCCTAGCACTCCATACTCCAAGTTCCTGCTTCCAGAGCCTTACATTAGGTAATAGTTCTATTATGATGGACATCTTGCTAAAAGAATGAATAATTGGAAATGAGTTTTGCTAGTAGGAGATAGGCTACTTTAAACTAGTGATACTTTGTCAATTATACATGTATTCAAAACATTATATAATACTGTATGTATGTTTATTCACAGATTGTGTTCTTTGTATATTATTGTTCTATATTTATGTGAACATTGTTCACTAACAAAATATTGTTTATGTACAGGCATCATATTTGCAAGATATAGCAAAATTACCTTGTTTATGTCTGGCATACACAATGTACATGCCATTAGACCATTTTCTCAGGACCCTAATATATGTTATAATAAATAATTTAATGCCATGTCCTCCTAGTAGAGCTTTACCAACCGCTCACTGCTTTGATCATGGTATCAAAGTCAAGTCACATGACAATAAGAAATTGTGATCATGATTTGTTACAATATGACTTTTGTTTGTTATTAAGTTCATTATAATGTATTCATTTTTATAAGTTTAAACTGTTATCAAAGATCTTCTCTCTGGTTTTTTTTTTCACAGACAGGGAAGTTTCTTTTTGCAACAAGAAGGGGGATGTCTTTCAATGACGATATCCATTGGATATATAAATGCACCTGCGATGTAACTAGATCCGAATTTATAGAATGCTGTGGAGAAAGGATGCATGTACCATACAGTGGTAAAAAAATAAAAATGATTTCTCTGCAATTTCAATCAAATCATCCACTTTAAAGATGCATATTCCAGTTCTGACATTATCACAAGAAAGTGAGATATAGCAATAACTTTGCCCAATTACATGGTCCATTTTGTTTTTGTTTTTCCCATTTCTGTCTAAACTATTTCTTGAGTTATGCATGCAGTTTCATAGAATTTTACTAAAATAACAATTCACAATTGCAAATAGTGTTATACATCAAAGTCAAGTTCAGTGTGTCACTAGGAATTGTAGCTTTACAATCAAAATAATATTGGGCTATGTAACTTTTGTTCAGCTTTGGAGAAACCTCGTATAAATCAATTCTTTGTGCATTACTGATGTCATTGTTCATGACTTGGAACAATTATGTACCACTACAGTTTGGTTATGTAAGTGGTGTTTCTGCATTTGTTCTTTCTTAATAGTAAGTTTTATCCCATGTACGATGACTCATACTTTACATGGAAAGTTTTATTTGTCCAACACTATTTGTTGTTTCTGAAATATAAAAATTTAATCTAATATTATAATTACCTATTTATGTGATTACAGACAGTCTTTTTTTCCTATTATTATTGCCCACTTCAGTGATCATGGTTAAATTGTTTCATCCCTTATTAATTATTCAGCAGCTCAGTGGCTTGGATTATTATAACAAATTATGTTCACTTGTGTAAGGACACGTTTTTTATTTCAGATTTTATGAGGAGAGTGCCTGGATGCATCCACGTAAGCACATTGACAACCATTTTAGACCCCTTCGATGCAGTGAACCAGATTTTTCCGACTCTTTCAACAGGTATATAAATAATATTCCAAGTGCCAATCAGTATTGCAAATTACTGTGAAACCTAAGTTGTAAGGGTACAAAGAGAATGATATTATAAATAAGTCATGTCATGACCAAAATTGACAGTCCATCCTTACTTTGTGTTTATTTTAGTGTTGCACATGTATTTGCATTTCATCTGAGGCATTAACATTAATAACTGACTGATATAATAACTTCTGGTAATCTGATTTCTGTAAAACAGTGAAGCTTTTAAATTGTTTTCTGTCAGTGGTGATACACATGTACAACATTAACATTACATCAACGAAACTCACAACAATTACACATTCAGATATGAATAATAAGTAAATAGCCAAAATTTAAAGCTGACAAAATTGACATTTATTCGATAATTACCAACTGCATGAATTTGTAATAAATGGTTCATTTTTCAGCCTAATGTTATTGTTTTATTTAGATATTTAGTCAATCTTGTAATATAAGTTAACCCATTATCAAGACTATTTGCTATATTTACTTTTGAGTTTTCGTTTACAAATTCTTCACTGTAGCATTTTCAGTTTTATGAATATTACATTTTCGGTTAAAATTTCTGTTTGTCACCATGCCCAATTATTGCATCATGGACTGTCTGGTAATATCTAGAAAAATATGAAAATGATTGCATTGTTCAGAGTATGTATTTGCTTTTAAGTCACTTCACATTTTTCAGATGATAATGAAGAAGATACAAATGAGTGTGATACATACGCAGATGTAAGTTTAAATTTTGTTAGGTATTAAATAACCTGCCCAACCCTACCTTAAAGAGTATGGTTTACATTCCAATCTAATACCTAAATTTCCCTCATCATAAAAAGGTATGCATCACTTAAAATTGTTGTCTATAATTGTGTTTCTTTTAGTAAGATTTGAAAATATCTTTGAAAAGTAAATGACAGGAAGTTATGTTTTTGAACAATAAACTCATCTAGCCAGTATGAAGTAAATATCGGTAGATAATGCAAAAGACATGTCACAATAAAATATGGGTAATTGGCTATCTTGATCTTCAGGACTTTAAGACAACATTATTGTTTTTAAAAATCAGTTTATACAGTAATGATTTCCTTTCTTTGTAAATTGAACATAATTTCTTTAACTTAGAGATCTGAAAATAATGGCTTGGTTTCTTTTATAACTTGTATATTTACATGATACTTTTATTTTCAGCTAAATAACAAATTTCCATGATTGTGTGTCTGTTACAAACATTGAATTATTCAGTAAACCTTCTGTGATAACATTATTTTCCCGTCCTCAGTGCAGATAAGTAGGTACCAAATATTTTTTTATAAAAAAGACTGAAAAATTATATGAACCAAAATTGTTGAATATTCAAATGCGATGAATTTAAAAAAAAAAAAAAAAAATATATATATATATATATATATATATATATATATATATATATATATATATATATATATATATACACATTTTATTTTTTCATAGAAAATAATAGAAGTGAGGAAGGGGCTGTTCTGTATTGTTATAGAACATTGTCATGGTGTAATCGATGTCTCTAAAGAAACTAAATGCTTGACCTGTGGAACCACCATGAAGGTCAAGTGCATACACCTACAGAAATTTTCTTCCCATCATGAAGAACTCTGTCAGACAAGTGGGAGCACACGTCCATCATCATATGAGCCCAAATGTTTGTCAAAGAGGAAAATACCATTTCATTCCTCCATCCTAATGCAAGCTGAGTATAAGAAACCATTCACAGAGAGATTCATATACGATGGTGAATATGTCATCTTGGTTTCTGATAACCAGCTGTGTGATGTTTGCTCTGGTAGACTGCAGGAAACCAGCAGCTACATACAGGCCAACATATTTGGTGTCCAGCAGATATTAAGTGCTAAAAGTAAGTAAACTTGAAATTTTAACTGGAAATTTAATTTTACTTTCATGGGACAGTTAAGCTCAAACATTTTGTGCTGTCTCAAAAGGTTCTTCTGGGCATATGAGTGATTGATTGTAGGTGCAAATGCAGTCTGGTTATGGTATTTTAAGGCTACATATGAAGAAAGGTCCCAAATGTTTTAAAAGACGAGCTAAAGAGAGACAATCGTTTTTTATATTTTTGCACTATTGAAATAAACAGAATCAGTTACTTTTGTTCCACTTTCTTATTGAATTCAATTTTTATGGCACACTGAGAGGACAAAACTATTACCCAATTCCCCACCTCACCCTTTGTTTTGCTCGTTCCTTTTGATTAGCCCCCGTTTCTTTCCTTCTTGACAGTGCCTAAATTAACCCAATCATAAATGTAATCCTGTTGCTTAAATTAACTGCTTTCATTACATCATACTATAAAACTGAATAATTAGCTTGTTACTCAGAACTGGTAGAATGGTTTTTATCTGTTTTGATGAAAAATGCTTTCTTATACACACAAATTAAATTATTACGACTTTTTCGTGACAAAATGAATAGTGTGTCATGTGCAACAGTTCAAATTTTCAGAGAAAGTTTGTAATATAATATGAAATGTTAAGTACAGATATATGGAAAGATAACAGGTACACTTCATTAAGAGTAAATATTGAGAATATGTTATCATTACCTACTGATATAATCCTTAAGCCTGTTATATTATCCAGTACCACTGTAAATAATACATGAACATTTTACATGTCTCTAATGACTCATGTATTTATTGAAATGTAACAGAGTTATGTGATATTTAATTTTCAGTCTTCTCCAAAACATGCATGGAATGTGAGAAAACATTCCATTTGGATGGCCTGGAGCAGTGTGTGCTAAATATGGGTAGATACATCATATGTCATGAAGTCCTTAGAAGATTCATGTATTACTTCTTAACTGGAAAGTAAGCATATCGTATTCTCTGAGTATTAATTAAAATATTTGCTTTATTAAGGGTTTTTTCCCTTGTAATTAGGTTCTTCTTTTTCAGCCACAGCAGCTTTCTTAAATAGCTCATGTTACTGTATTAAAGTTTATGAAAGCCCTCTTAATCATTTTCTTTATTGAACTGCATGTGTATGCTTAAGATATTATCATTGCTATTAACTACCTGTTTTCTTGGTCATGTTTGATATAATCTTCAATTGTTTGCATATACATATAATTATATATACAGATCATGCTTTTGGCCAAAAATTGTATTGATTCCATGTTCATTTTTGAAGCATATGAAGAAGAAATTTTTTTTTGAAGCATCCAGTTTAAATATTATTCTTGGGGGTGGGGATTTGCTTTTTACTTGCAATTGTCTCAATATTCTGTAGTAATATTTGCAATTATTACAACAATGCAGTACTGCTTCGATGGCCTAGTCATTAGAGTGGCTACCTCGGATGCTGTAGGTCGTATTATTGATCCCTGTCCGAGTCATACCAAAGACATACAAAAATGGTACTAACAGCTGCCTCGCTTGGCTCAGCATTAGGAGGTTAGTATTATGACTGGTATGGATGATGTGACTGCCTGGGACCTAATGATACATGTCTGCAGCATGATGCCCAGTGCTAGACAGCACTATAAACTGCCACACTGCAGACATTGTAGCGATATGACTGAAAAATTGTTAAAGCTACATTAAAAATCCAAATCACACACACACACACACACACACAAATACATTTAAATTTGTACAATATTATAGTTGTAACACTTGGATTCATTTGAGCTAGCCAAGGTTCCTATATGACAGCCCATCTACAACTTGGCATATCGTGCAAATATTTCTGTGCTGCGGGTCTGTAAATTTCATTGGATATGGCAGCAAGCCACTGTATCCAATCAAAATTAAGTTGTTAAAATTTTAACTCTGTTCCTACATGACCAAGACAAGGGGAGAACACAACTTGCATGGCTGATAAATAAGCAATTTTCCAGTGCTGGTCCATGTTTGCACAAATGCCTTTCACTCAAATACACCTGGAACTTTGGCTAGCAAAGATCCACATGGATTATTTTTAATATCACAATTGAGTAATTGCAAACTGGATGAAAGTAAAACTATGTGCTAATATCTTGTCCTTTGCTCTCTCCTTATAATTAATGATATCAAAAACTATTTTCATCATTCCTTTTTAATTGAATACTGGAATATTTGTTTATAATTTTATTTTGCACAGGTCAACAATTTTCACAGAATACACAGTCCTGTGTAAGATGCACACAGATGCTGGACATGACATTCAGGGAAAACTCAGTTATGGTGAATTTAAATCAGCATGGTACAGCTTTTTGGATCTGCTTGAAATAGATTATTCCAGTGCCTTTGTATGCCCACACTGTGGCCCAGATCCAGACACTGTAGTAATGGATGCAACGTCAGTGTCATTCCGAAAGGAACTTATGTCTTGGCAAAATATACTGTCTTCAGTTAACACCGTGGACAAACCATATGATGCTAGAGATGCACACAGGTAATAATATGAGAGTATGTTAACATTTATTGATGTCTATCCATCTGCCAGAAATTTGGAAGGGACATATTGGCTTTTACCCTATCTTTGAAAAATATCTTGCATTGTTATTGGTGAAGTGTGTTATATTAGACCTGGCAAAATGCCATTTGAGGTCATTACGAAATATAATAGGTCAGTGTGAGTTGATGTCAAAGATTACAGCATTTGAGCACTCATTCACTTATCATTGCTTAACAGTGTCTCCACAAATAATCGTTTGAAAATAATTAACACGTTATTTGTGGCAATTGTCAGAGTAAATTATTGGCATGGTTTGTTGCAACCTAGTATTGATTGATAGTGTCATCTATATATTATAACATACCAAGATTATAATAAATAATGTAACAAATATCCTACATGTGATTTTTAGTAGGTCACTTTCTCCACTTTAGCCAAACGAATGAGTATCATTTCTTATAATTATTTATATATGCAGATTTGTATGGTTTCATGGACACTATTGTTTCAATAGCAATATTGCTTTGCACTGCAAGTTCACAATTATCACTATACAAGACAAATAAAGCTTGATTCTAATTGTGCATGTGTCAGTATATAAGTCAATAAGACATTATGGGGTTGAGAATCATTAAGTACTTCAACTCTAATAGCAAAGTAAGTTTTGTTTTACTAAAATATATTTTAAATCTGATGCTATCATTGGTGATTCTAATTCCTGAGTGACAAATGTTCATTCCTTTTTTGTATCATGTTCTGTGCCCTCACTTTCATTTTGTCACAGAAATGGCGCCAATATATTACCGTTTCTTTTTTAACAGAGCCAAGGAGCGGACACTTTTTTCAAGGATAGTGAGATCTTTCCTGCTTGACTTTACATCAAGGGGAATAAGTTTAGAGCAGAAAGGGAAACTCCTTCAAACTGTTCAAGAAGAAAATCAAAGTTGTGAATTGTTGTCTTTCTTAACAGTTATACTAGAAGACTGCATCAACAGAGGAGACAGAATTGTAGCTAAAGGATATTGGAGGGAGCTGATCAAAGCTTTGGCTTCCTCAAACCCTTTGTGTAGTTTTTTAGCTCCATCAGAAGATTTATTTGATTTTCTGAATTGTTCTTTGGCAAAACATGTTTCTATCTTTAAAGATGACACCACTCTTTCCAGAATTCAGAAAGAAATACCAGTATTTTTCAACCTTCTTTCAAATTTGAAGGAGAAATTTCCATTTGACACGCTACAAAACATCCTTCCCTATCTTAAACAAAAAGTTTTTGATCCATTCGTTAAAAAAACATGCCCATCAGAATTACCAAATGAAGAAGATATCGATGATCTGGCATTTTTTCCTCAGCTTCCACAGATTAGAAAGAGAGGAACATTTGTTGCAGATAAGAAAGGGTCTAGGCTGAAGGACATTTGCTCCAAGTTTGCCAAGGGACATCCGCATCTGCTGCCAGGAGTGTTTACACTGTTTTGCCCACATGGTAAGCATAAGTAAGATGTTGTCAGAAAAACAAATTGAATCATGTAACAGAGTATATTTTACCCGAAGATTGTCTTAACACATTAACCCCTAGCGACAACTTTACGGGGCAGGAGGTAGTAGCCTACTGCCGAGCTCTGTAGCGTCATGGTCATGGATGATACACTAAAGTGGGTGGTATCATAGAAAGGTAGACAGATGTAGCTCTACAATGAAACTAAATAATCTGGAATATCTAGTTGCACTTCAAAATACAGATAGAAAAACCTCATTTTTTAGACCCAAATTTTTTAAACCCAAAATTTGCCTGTGGTCGGAATCCGATTTCGTGTCTGGATTTTAGACTTTTTGGTATCAGATCTAAGGCAAACCGGTATGAACTGCAAACAGATGAGTTTTGTAAAAGGTAGGATAAGATGGGCATTTGGAATAAAGAGTGGTCTCCATACAAAAATAATGGCTCCGTTTAACAAAAAAATAAAAATAAAAAGAAATTCCAACTTTTACTCCTCTGCTCATGTGCGAGTCAAATAGCCAACAAATAACGATGTTTTTAACACAACTAGGTAGTATGTTATTGAAAGATGGCCGGGGATTTGGTGTTTTCGAGTCAATTCAGAAATAGCTTTCAAAATGTGTTTCCTACTCGATTTTCAGGCAAAAATGACAAAAAGCTCCAGGGGTTAATGTGTTAATGGCATTAAATTAACTGCACACTGGTATCACCAGACTCTAGTTTAATGAGTTCTTATTTGCTCAAAAGGCTACCAAGTTTATCACTTTCAGTTAATCATTGTTTTTAGCCGACATTTCTTCAGAATTGTTATTGTATTAATAAATATTTTTAAACTAAATCACTTGCATGTACATGTTATAGTTTGTTTATGTACTGTTACCCCATGATTTTGTCAAGAAAATATTTAAGTGTCTTATTTTAATTTATAGGAATTTGCTACGGGTTCCAGGTAATGAAAGTGCATGAATCACCAGATGTTCCATTCACCCTCCTGAGGACCAGATTTAGGAAAGGTCAGTTGTGTGATTGGCTGTTATAAACTTAGATCTTTTGTTTCTTCTTTGAGCATGTGACAAGATATAAATGTATATTTTCAATCATTATTCAGCTGATGGCTATATCTTAATAATACCTTTAACAACAACCATTCAATAATCTTTTCTTTGTTGACAATATTAATTATAGAATGAAACAAATTTTGCCGTTTGGGAATATAGATGGTGTTGTGGATAAGTTCCTTGAATTTTTATACCATGTAATATGGATAATTGTCAAAGGTTATAATATTCGGCCTTTTTTCTACCATTCATAGTTAAGCAGTTAAGAAAGAAATGCTTGAGATTCATATACTTTATATACAAATTAGCAATGATAGTTTTGAAGGCATCATTCAGAAATAGTATATGAGTGTGATTTTTGTTTCAGCTCCAAAACTAGTAGTTTACGATAATGCCTGCTCTCTCCATGTTTACAGCCTTAATAGGGACCCAGTATTTTTCAAGGACACATCATTCCGAGTGGACAGTTTGCATTTTAGAAATCATACAGGTACATGTATTTAAATGAAGTTTTGTTTATTGAATTCCTATACAACATTCTGTGCTATCCATCCTGTTATAGCATTATTTTTATCTGTACATTGCAAACTACACTTCATTCCAAAGACTTGGTACCAGCAGCTGTCTCACTTAGCGCTCAGCAGTAAAAGGTTAGTGTTAGGACTGGTTGGCCTGGTGTCAGGATAATGTGACTGGGTGGGACATCATGCTATGTCTGTGGCATGATGCACCAGTGGCAGACATCACTATAAACTGATACACTATCAACATCATAGCATTCTGACAAATATTGTTAAAGCTACGTTAAATACCCAAATCACACACACACACTCAAACTACTCTTGATTTTGTGGAAAATTCTGTTTATCTTTTTTCTGAAGTTTTACTATTGTTTTGTTATGAAAACAGAGACTGTAATCTTAATTTTGGGGTCCATTCTATATTTTATATTCTGGAGTTTACTTAATTTAAGGATTTGTTTTTCTCTATATTTACAGCATGTGGTCCGAGTTACGAGTTGAAGGCATATCCACAGTATTGTAAATTAAATTCCCAAGTGGTCGAACAGTCCAACTCAAGATTGCAGAGGTTAAAGGGATCCCTGTCTTACATGACGCAAAATAATTTCATGAAACACTGTAAATTTTACTTGTGGGGCCAAAATCAAGAGATCCTTTCTAAAAACAGATGAACCTAAAGATTGCAGTTATTGTTGGCATCAAGCAAAACTGATACACATTTTTGTATGGCAACTTTAATTCAAATTATATTTTCTAGAGAATTTATAACCTAAAGTTGAAAATTTTTGTTCTTTGACAAAATGTCTTCATTCCTTTATCATGAACATCAGTGGTTTTCCTTATCAGGTGTGAAGTAATTAAACTTGAGCCTGTCAGTAATAGGCAACACCTGAAATCTCTTATCATTGAAATACACTAGTTAGGGGTACTGATCAAGGAAGTGATGTCATTTCCATTGATGAAGGGGAGGAACTCACAGATGTTAAGCTTCCAATAGTATTGAAGAGTTGGTGGAGTTCTTTGAAAATCAAGGTATCATGCCTCTTCTAGCTATACAAGTGAGAGAAAGGATACTTGTACTTTACATGCAGTTATTGTAACTGAAACCATGAAAGTGTACAACAAGAGGAAGAAGACTTTATTTTAAACCTGGAAATATTCCACATAAAGTGGTCGCATATCTGATTGATAATACTCTACCAAATTCCAGTGCTGCATCAGTTAAGTGACCAGAAGAATAGCAGGGACAAAGCTGACAAATGAGGGTCTTTTTTCAGTTGTGGCACCAGACAGTAATGGTTTGGGTCTTCTAGAATTCTATGGCCATCATCCACAACAAAACTGGACCTTAAATAGATGGAAATGAATCATTATAATGGGGCACGTATGATCTGTAGGGGGAAAAAATGTTGAAAAGTTTAACCAAATCATTCATGGACATGGCAATCCAGACAGCATATCTGAGAGACCCAAGTTCCAAATTGTTGATGAAAGAAAACAGAGACTTGCTTGGAAGCATATAATGATGTTTAAGAACTGCAACTTTAAGTCAGCAGAGTATAAGTTGTACAAGGAGATAAAAACAATAAACCTGGGCCAAATCCTGATGTTGCCAATATGATGCTTCAAGCTGGACTACAAGATACACCAGTGAGCAACACCAGAGCTAGATATTTGCTTGTGGCCATTGCCATTCCACCACTTAGGAGAACATATATGCAAAGGACCTCCAACATTGTAGGCAAGCTACTGTAGAGTTAAATACAAACTTTTTATAGCAGACAAGCTGAAACTAGTCAGACAAGTTAATGTCATGCATGGTGTCCAGAATCCTACACAAATGAAGGTTGCTTTTGATGCAAGATGCAATGCCATATAGCCTTGAATGTGAAAAGAAACCTGGTCAAAGTTTATCTCAAACTGTTGGAATTGCCTGTGAAAATGTTAAAGAGATAGCAAATTCTCAGCCAAGATAAGTACTCGACCTCAGTACTCTGCAGTTTGATCTTCAAATGAATGATGGAAGACAATTATGGTGGTGATGTTAGAAATATTAAATGTCAACTCCCCCAAGTACTGGATGCCACTCTGTGCTGTTATTCTGGGTACTGCAGGAAATGTCAGCATTATTCAGTGGTCAGTGGGGAGGAAGTTCTAACAATTGATCGATACGATCAGCATACCTGGGCCCTCATCAAGTGATTCATCTGAACATGATAGAAAATGATAAGAATATCCTACTAGAAGTCCTGAAAATGTAATGTGTTGTTGTGGAACAATTGCAACTGAACACAATGACACAGAAATGTGAGGCTGTGAACTGATCAATCAGTGTTAAATTACCTAAAAATGTGAACTATTCAATAAACTTTGAGGCAAGAGTGCATTCAGCAAGACATAGACTCAATAACAGACTGGGAAAACCATTGAAAACCAAAGTAAATTACCTGGGAGGTATAGTTTCACCAAGGACTATGAGATCAATGGAAACAGTGGATAAAAACTGTACTTTCCATGAGTTGTAGGAAACCAGGCAACATATTCTGACAAGACAAGTAGATACGATGCAGGCTCATCTGCGGTACAGAACTCAGCAAGGCAAAAGGAAGTCTGACTACTGCAAAGTACTGCTGGATTCCAAGGGTGATGACTCCTGTGCATGTGTTTATCAGGAGCCAGTGGACACTGCAGACAGAAATGAAGATCTTAGTCCATGTGCAAAATGACTGCTCAAAGAAATCATGAAAAGCATGATACAGAATGGAAAACTGTCGTGGGGAAATCCGTAGGTAACACAATGCATGTTATGTGCACTTTTGTTTTTTACTACCACCTGATGAGACCTATGGAGAGGTCGAAACAGTTTTCTCAGAATATAAAGACAATGTAAAGAAATTAAAAAGCAAAATAAATCTATAACAAAAAATTCTAAAGTGAAATGACTCACTGACTGAACAAATAAAGGAATGTATTTAAGACGGAGCTGTCATGCCAGCATGTTCTAATACCTAAAGAACACACTCTTTCTTCTATCCTTGTTATTCAACACAATCATCCATGTTTGCATGCATCATATCAATCAATAATCTCCATTTCATGCATTTAAACAGTACGTCAGACCTGATTTGATATGGATGTGGGTGGGTGTACAGGACATATCATGATACAGGTAATACCTGTATTATTCTTGTCACAGTTTCAACTTTATCATGCAATCTGGAAAGTCAACATGCCTGGTAACCTTTGCAGCACTGCCTATTGCTGTTGATGGAATTAGGTTTTATATAAACACTCACACCTAAACTATTGTGGTAGAAATGGGATGCATCAAGCTCTTTTGGAATGTTTAGACTTCGCAGCTTTACTTTTAATTATAGTCTCTGGATGGACACACTTTTTCTTCGATATGTTTGTCTCAAGGTCCCTATATGACAACAGGCCTTATAACCTAGATTATATTACATATATAGAGAGAGACAGTCAGACAGACAGACAATCAAATCATTCAATAGCTCGTGAAACAAAGAAAGTTATCACCTAAGGCAGTGTAAAACCATGATTTGTTCAGAAAACTCCTGACATACCTCAGTGGAAGGCAAAGACCTTTAAATACAAGACATTTATATATTTGCTGGGATGAAATTTGAATTGCTGTTGTTACCCGGTGACTACAAAACACGTATTCATTAGTAGTACAGGTTTGACTTTGTGTGTTTGTGTATGTATGTTTAATATATGTATATAACAACAAATATTTAAACATATAAATGAACATAGGACATAAAAAAATTATATCAGTCAATCATTATCATCTCATGTTGCCACACATTTGAACAAGAGTTCCCTTACTTTACAAGATTTCTTCTTTCAACTTATTATAGCTGATGCTGAGATGGAACATCCGCTAAAGAAAGCCTATTGGATTCACCGTCTTAATACGGTATATCCAAAAGGTATAAAGTTCAAAACACTATACCACATTCATGAATCAAACTTTTTATGATAATTGTATGTCCCATGTTTACAATTAGTTAAGAATATTTGTATATTTTTCTAATTTTCAGAATAATTTAACTAGTAAAAGTATCCACAAAAATCATACAAATAAGTTTACTAATTCTTTAAAAATGAACAGGCATTTTAAAATTCTCATTATATTATGATTAATTACCTATAAAATATTTATTAATTGATTATAAGTATTATGCACGCCATAATTTTTTATTATATAATTAGAGTTCTGATGAAATATTGAACATTCTTGAATAATGTCAAGATATATATTTTTTTAAATTGTGCATTATACATAATAAAAATATTAATAAAATTGTTTCACTCTATTTATTCATAAATGTTTGAGATAGTTATTAATAGAAATATATGTATCTTTACAATCCAGTTTCATGCATTGAAATACCATCTATTTGTACTGTATAAGCATATTTCCATGTCAGTTATTCATTCAATAATAAAATAATTAGGTTAAAAATGTAATATATTATGTCATCTTGTTTATGTTATAATTGTCTATATCATCGATCACTTAGAAACAGAATATATTTAATGACATAAGCAATGATATTGAATTCAGTGTGATGAAGCAATAAAGCAAAACTGGTTACACATTCTATGTGTTTGTGTTGTCTATTTTATAATATATATATATATATATATATATATATATATATATATATATATATATATATATATATATATATATATATATATATAATGGGAGATAACACCTAATCTTATCTTGATACAAAGCTAAAATAGTGCATGCTTTTAAACAGATAATCATTAGAAACCAAATATATACTTTGGTCTCAAAAGATTTCAACTTGGAGACCAGTAAAGAATTGTTCATTATATATCAACAACTTTTGATCATCCTGAGTTGCAGAGGCAATTAAGGCATATACAAATATGCATTGAATGGGGTGAGCTGAAAATTTGACACATTAAATAAAAAAACATTTTAATAGTAAAAGCTGCAGCTTGTGCCAATTAAAAATAAACTTTGATCCAGAACTCTTGACAGATCTCTTACCTCTGCTGTGGAGAAGATGAGTTTTTCTTGCGATGTGTTTCTGACGCTGAATTAAGTTTGAGGAAAATGGGTATATGAAGGACAAATGTAGGAAAAGCCTTGGGTTTTGTGCCAATTGTGACCGATTCGCGAGCTGACGGAATCAGTTACTCATTTTAAAACAGTAATAACATCGCCACTTGCTTATGGTTCTATTGTGTACTATTAACAGCGGCAATCTTGCGATGCTGATGTTGACGCATGATCTGATGATATTCAGTCGGCGAATCCGACTTTCTGTTGCATTACTTAGAACTTCCACTTGATAAAACGTCTATACTGAGGCAAATCAATCATCACTTTCTCTCAGACGAATAAAACTGGCTCTTCAGTATACCATCAAAGTATATTATAATCCATTTATTACCGCATATTACACCTTTCGGTCCAAATACAAAATATCCTTATCTTTCTACTGCTGAAATTAAGCTCTACTCAAATCAAAGAACTATATTGAAACCTATTGATAATTTTAAAAAATGAAACAGTGTCATCAGTCATTCCAGGAAAATGGTTAGAAAATTAAAAACATATAAAGTATCGAATCTAAGATAAACAATCACGTATTCTTAATCATGTACTCATTTTTCTTCATAATTAAAAGTTTTACTCGCAAATTATATTTGGCTATTTGTATGTGTTATGATTAATATAATATATCTGTTATATTAGAGAGGTCATGACCTTGGAAATAATTTTTTAAACCACAATGCATGTGACTGACGAGTGACTTGCGACCTCTTTCATATAACAAGCGTTATATTAAATTTAAAGAGATTGTTTTCTACAATAGGACGAAATTACCTTGTCAACATAGTATTTGAGTAAATTATATTCCTAAGACGTTCGTTAATATCTGTCCGGGGTAAACAACGTTAAGTAGGTTAGGGATCTTGAATACGACAATGGGGAAAATTCGGTAGGTTAGGCGTTTTTTGACATTTAAAAAAAAAGACTAGACCATATAAGTATTGACATATTACCATTATCCTTTCTCCTACAAAATTACATCCACTCTTAAATCCACGTTTGTTTCGGAGTAGATTTGGAATAATATTAAATTTCATGATCCTTCAGAAAGTCTATATACGACTGGCGACATGCATGTTTCGTATAATTTATGACACTTTCGGAACTCTAAAAGAAACATAAAAAGTTCAAATCATGGTTGATAAGTTTGTTATGTTGATCTAAAGAAAGTCATTTTGGAAAACACGAGCATTTGACGCTATTAAAAGGAATTTATATTTAGTGAATTGGGTATCAGTTTGTACGAACAGAACTCTTTACATGAAATGTACAAGTGTTTTCCAAAAGGAAAAGGTTGATTTCACCAGGAACAACGGTAGAATATTCACTCCATTTGGAAAGAAACACACAAAACATTTCAAATCTAGATGAGCGCGCGAAAAAGCATGGCTATCTAAAGGAATATGTTCTGCTAATTTGTTTAGAGATGGACATACAAATTGGTCAAATAGTTTATAATATCAGCAGATTAAAATGCATGTAACAGTGTATGATTCAGCTAATGTACATAACGAAGGAGCTGTATGTCCCAGCTTTGTCACAAAATATATATTCCCAGGAATGAGACATTACACACAAACCGCAACTCACGTATATACTAATAATCTATAGTATCTGTTTAGAAGGGACGTTCGCATTTAACTTATGAATAAGGTAATTAAAAAAAAAGTAATATGAAGTTATGCTTGGTATTTTTCTTCATTGATATGCATTTTCCCGTAGGAGTAATTGTTTCTTTTACTTAAAGTAACCCTAAAACTGTCAGATACAATTAGAGGTAATAACAGTCGGCATGGTTTTCAAACGTTTTCTTTTATTCCTGGCTTGCGTATCTGTGTGTACTGCCTATTTATTGAGTGCAATTGTTTATAAATTTAAGTACAGAAAACGTAATAATGTTACGAATTTGTATATTTCTTTTTATTTTGGTTTTAATTAAACAAATTTGGACATTTTGGGTATGTACGGCATTTTATCACATCATTCGCTAATCTCCTTTTACAATGACACAGCAAGGCAGCCTACCCCGGCTGTCCTCGGCCGGTATCGATTCTACGACCAACGGATTAAGAGACATACCTTCTTCCAACTGATCGCCGTCATTACAGGAACAATGCATTACAGTGAAAAAATGTATGGTATTGAGTGAACAGGAACTTCATTATTAGAGATTGCATGAAAACATCATAGCACCATTCGCTATATTTTGCTTCAGAAAAGCAGTCAATTTACAAGACTCGATGCATACGTGATAAAATTAAATGAAGTTGTTGTCAGTAATAAAATTCCTACCATTTTTAGTGATTAAATAGCAGAGATCATAATCTAATGTAACACATAACGCTACTATTACACTTGTTAAGTGAAGACATTCTTTGGGTTGCCGATTTTCTTAGATTCTCATATTACATGGCATAAAAATCAGAAAACAAACAGAGGACCTTCATTTCCAATAAGGCATCTATTGTATGATTTTTTCCTCTTCTTAATTCTTCGGATTACTTGATTGGAAGGTTGTATCAAACACACACGCACACACCAACAAACACAGAGTAGATATTGTCATGAATAACTGGAAGCACGTTTTATTCTGCAACGAATGGGTATTTTGAGGCTCGTACTTGTGTGTATTATGGGAAAAAACACGACGACGGTTAGATGGTGCCGAGGTAAGTAAAGTGCCTATGACCTAGACACAAAATGATATAGGACCATTTTCTTTTAGAAACAACTTGCCATAATAGGTCTTCTGTTGAAAACATAATGTCGAGATAACCGTAAGTTCAGGAGTAGCCAAAACAAGATTTGTTTAAAATAGCTGTCATGACAACCAAATTTGATGTATTGGCACCGTTTTTGTTTTGGATCAATTAGGCATCATTAGAAGTCTTGGTGTAATTATTTGCATAAGCAATCTGTTCAAAATTCTCGAGTCTGTGATCCATGCTTGTACTTATCTTACACATTATTCCATTGAAGGGACTATTTCTTCCTTTTGAGTGTCCATTGTTGAAACCATCTCTGATATTCTTTAGTGATAACACGATTTTTAAATTAACTGTTTTGGTAGATGTACTATATGTCAATTGTGCATCATTTTCTGAGTAATGATAAGATTTTCAAGATGTTTGCCATACTGGGTGTCAGATTGACACTATTTTCATTTAGTATCAACTACACATCATAAAAAGTATTTTTGTAAAAGCACAAGATCAATATGATCAGTATACCAGGGGAAAGTAGTATTAACAGGATTTTCAATGTGGCGTCCATACTGAACAGATCATAACCATGACCATTTTTGACCAATGAGACATCATATTAAGTCTTCTGCTGAAAATAAGCCATGTTAACCTCTCATTTCCGGATGAACGTCAAGATTGCTATTATGGATGTCAGAGTAGCACCATTTTCATTTAGGACCAACTGGATCACCGAGTGAATATGTGTCATGTCAATCAATGTAGTTTAGTAGGAGTAGCAAAAACAAACTTGGAGAAATGTAAAACAGACAATAGGTTGTAGCAGTCATGTGGTTTGAGGAACATGCAAGGATTTTATGTGCACTCTTGATACAATGCTTTATTGTTTACATCTGGCACATTTTGGGCATACAACTAAATAATATATTTTTGCTTCAAGGTAGTCAACCTTCAATGGCTGTGATTTACATGATAATCCAGCTTGTGCTTTCTGCCTACTGTGTAATGGGTTCAGTGATAACATGTACTTATGATACATCAATGGTGTTTGGTTAAACAGAGCAACCAAATCAAGTCTGGAATTAGTTTTGTGCTGTATTCTTCATTATCAATGCAAAGTGAAAAACTGTAGATGCAAAAATTGTTTACTTAAGAATGAAAAGGAGTTCATTATCTACTTTTCCAGTGTCGAGTGAATGAAACTATCTGCTGATGCATGCATCAGAACAGTTGTTGCTGAAGTTGAGAGTGAAGCTGACAATAAATAACACAATATAGAAGAAAGCAGATTTCTGTAAGTATACAAATAGATTCTGCCTATGTATTGTGTTGAATGGCAATGGCATACAAAGTGGCAGGACTCCAGAAGCTGACTGACCTAAAATACACCACTTAGCAGTGTGTAACAGATTGAAAGATAGAACTTAGTAATGTATGCACCTTCCACATTTGTGGCAGAGAAAAAACAAAGAGGAAAGAAATATGCCTTTACTGCATTTTATTACTTCTTATTTTCTTTTCTGGAACAAGTAACAAAACATGAAACAGGTTCATGAAGAAAACAAATCTGAAGTTTATTTGCATCAAGTCTTCATGTAGACACTATACTAAATAGAAAAACAAAAATATAAAGTGAAAATTTTTAAGCACCATACTTGTTACTATAATACTTTTGAAGCATATGAATACAACTGTTGCAAATGTCATATTTCCAGAAAATAAATTCTACATTTTGTCTGTATAAAAAATCATAATGATAGATATCAGTGTAACATGCATACTAACTGGGCTACATCTTTATTACTATAATATTACATTTAAAATTTATAACACACCAAGCCTACAAATTGATTCAAAAATGCTATACTGTATATACTTGCACATAAGCCGACCCCCAAACTGAACATGTATAAACACCAAAAAGTGCATGACCTTCATATAAGCGGACTTACAACACCGAGGCATCTCAAGATGTATGAGGTAAGTTCTAAATGCATTTATTTTGGCAAACTTGTATTTAAAAAATTACATGTATACTTATCTCGAGGTTATTGCGCATGATTACTAAAAAGAAATTGTAAAATCTTCTTTGAAATGAAATTTATTTAATATTTTGTTTTCTTATAAAGCTGCATAAATAATGCTTCAAAAATTATGCTAATACCATAAAAGCTGAGTTGTACTTTGCTTTGATGTAAGCGACCTTACACCATACCTCTCAACTTTCATGCCGGGAGGGAAAAAAACCTTGATTTTTGGGGTCGCTCAACGCCTACCTCCCCATTTTATATCTTCTGATTTTTGTACAGAACTCCTGATTATTACATGTCTTCGATTTTCATTTCTTCTAAACAAGAAAAGTCCTACGTGTTCTGTTGTATCGTCTGTGAATTATTGTTATAACGAAATAATTATTTTAGTATAAAGCATTCGCTTCTTCACTAAATAGAATGTTAAGTTTAAACATTATTCACAAATTAATGATTATTTTTACCTCTACAATAATACAAAAATAAAAAACTAAACTAGAAAAAAAGATAAACCAAAACAATAAAATAGTCCACAATTAATTTCAACTGCAATAATGATTACTAACAATGCTGCAACTCCATATGCTAAAGCTCCTTCCCACGAAAGAAACTTACACAAGTGAAAACCTGGCATTTTAATACTGTATATACCAATGTTAAACTGGTATAGTTACTGGTCAAAAATCCTTTTTATCACAAGCCAGTTTCAGAGTTTTAATGATTAAGTGGCCTGTACAGCTGTCACAAAATGAAAGACAAATTCGCAGACTATCAACATAGGAGACGCCAAAACATCAAGCTTTCCACTGTGTGGAAAGGAATGTTTGTTCAGCTAAAACACAAAACTAAAATTGATTTATGTTGATCTTAGTTGATCTCGATGTGCATTTTAGGCTTTATTATTACCATTATTCATGAACATGTAAATTATGATGGTTCTGTGCATTGTACAAATAAATGTGCGTACCTTTTAAAAAATATTACATCAATTTGTAGGATCACTTATATAATTGAAAATTAGTAACTTGTGAGCATGTAATTCAACATAAATGAAACAACTATTAAGGACTAGCTGAAATGTTATCTGGAAGAATGCAATTTGGTTGAAACAATGAATAAAGCGAAATCTGCATCTATGTTTGGGAATAAGCGAGGATTTAAGTGAGGCTATGCACACTTTGCACTGTGTAAATATTGTACATTATAGTTCAGCATGGTCTTCCTGGTAAACTCAACCGGCCTGCAAATTATAAAGTCTTTTGTTTACTTTTATTCAACTTTGTGTTTGAGAAATCAGAAAATATGCACATGCAAAGTAATAACAAAATCAAGCATAGTACTTTAAAACAGTTTAATAATTGTCAGGTCACCGAAAGTTACAATTTTTCTACATGCATATGTCTTAGGACACAGAATAAATTATTGTTTCATGTTCCAAGATTTACAGCCATTATATCAGTAAAAAAAAAAGACACAAAAACTGTAAAGTTTACACACTGGCCCATGGATAAGCCGACCCCCCCCCCCTTCCAGGCCTTTATTTATTCGTAAATTATTCGGCTTATACGTGAGTATATACGGTACACATTTGCTATTGATATAATAAAGAAAGCTTATACCCCATATCCATGTTATGAAACCTGACACTGTGTACATTACAATCAGGTCGATACGAGTATCTTTTCAGTGACAGCTGGTTTTCAACTAACCAATGAAAATGTCCGACAAGGAGTCCATTATGAGTGTGTGTGTGATGCAGCTTTAACAATATTTCAGTCATATCACTAAGATGTCTGCAGTATGGCAGTTTATAGTGATGTCTAGCACCGGGGCATCATGCCGCAGACATGTAGCATAATGTCTCACTCAGTCACATTATCCTCGGACCAGGCTGACCAGTCCTAACACTAACCTCTTAATGGTGAGTGCCTAGCGAGGCAGCTGTTAAAAACATTTGTGTAAGTCTATGGTATGACTCGGCTGGGGTTCGAACCCACAAACTCCCGCTTCTGTGGTGGAAGCTTTAACCACTAGGCCACGGTTTGTTGTCAGTCTATTATGAGAACAACGAAGTCAGCAACCAAGCTTTACTTCTTATAGCAAGAGCATTTATCCGTTTTCACAGTAAAGCATAACGTGTATTCAGTTCATCAACTATTATGAATAACTTGGAAATAAACTGTCTTGCACACAATGAAATTAAATCTTAGTTGGCAGTCAATAACAGTGCTTTACTGCTTGTAATAAACTGATTAAGAAACTAGCTTAAAAGCACGAAGCACTGGTTTTGATTTTTCACTGGCATAAAAAATGTCAGCTGCCAAATCACACAGCTTACTCTATGACATCTGGATATTGTTTGCTATGTGATGTTGCCACTGACAGCTTATACCAGAATACACTCAACCTAAAAATTAAATTTTTAAGTCTGTTAAATTAAATCTGACAAAATACACAAACATATCTGCTTGCAGAAACAGCTTTATAAGAATCATTGGTTCTCATGCACTGGTAATGAATCCAGAAGTCTCCACACTGATCACAACCAATCAGTACATATCAAGATTCATAACATTCAGTCCACAAATATTGAAAACATCTTAAAGTCTTGTATTGTTAAAAAAATATCAGTTTTATAAAGGAAATAGCAAATGTGCATTAGACACTATCTGAAAAGATACAGTAAAAATGAAAATTGATATCAATATTAGTTTATGTAACTGACATATTCTCATTAAACATCCTGAATTCTGTATGCACACAGTTACTAAAGTTTGACAATTCCATTGTCAGATACTAGGACAGAGCATATGATGGTAGCTGAATGACATATTCCACCTGAGGATTCACAACATCAGCTTCTTCATCCTGGTGGCCCTGACAGGTAACTGCTCAACTGGATCTTTCTCCAGGTGGATATGATGGGAGAGAGAGCTGGATGCTCCATCTCTCCATCCTCTTCCACCATGTTACCCTGACACATGGCAGCCTCATTATCATTCATGAACACTATAAATAAAAGAATAGCTGATTGTAAATCTACTATTGAAACAAAATAATACATTCTTAAACTTTGACAACTTATGAGCCATAACCGGAAGTAATTCTGGATTACTTTAATATATAAAAAAATACAATAAAAGTCAATACCCCCGACCTGCCAGCCTTGACAAGTCCGTCTCAGTAAGGCAGTAGATTTTTCCTTAAGTTTGACCAGTTTTCAGTACGGTGTAAAACAGTATCAAAAGCTGTTATTGTAAAGCTCAAAAATGTAATTAAAAGTTAAGTATTCGAATCATGCAGCAAAAATAAACATTATGTTCAACTGAAAAGTTTGTAAAGTAAACAGAGATTAGTTGCTACTAGTACAGTTGCACATACTCAAGTTCCAAACCCTGTGCAGCTCAATGGCTTGTGTCTATCTCTCAACTTGACCTAATTCTTATCTTTTTCCATTTCACATGATGACGGCAATCACATCTCTTGCCACAAGTGATACTCAAACTGGCATGTGATGTCCAATCAACGTAATTGTGT
Source organism: Sinohyriopsis cumingii (assembly GCA_028554795.2). Taxonomy (NCBI): domain Eukaryota; kingdom Metazoa; phylum Mollusca; class Bivalvia; order Unionida; family Unionidae; genus Sinohyriopsis; species Sinohyriopsis cumingii. The sequence goes on from JAPYKE020000021.1 coordinate 389,119, forward strand.
CCATTCCAGCTTTTTATTAACAATAATCTGAATAATCCTTTTTATTCTTCGGTGTCGATAATTAACACTTTTCAAGAGGATTATTTCCCCTTTTATCTTAAAAATTCATCTCTTTTTTTTTTTAAAATCGAAAATAAACAGTTTGATCATGGCAACACAGTTTAAAGCATCTGTAAAGTTAGTCAGGTTCGCTGAATAATTTAACTAATTCAAATATGAAACCCAGATCCAAATCAAACACAGATGAACAAATGTTCCACAATTTTTGCCATTGATCATTTCCCATAGTTTTTGCTTTTATAACCTAAATCTGCATGTTATGGGTAATTTTCATAACACAAATGGCAAAATTGTAAGGGCTGGAAGGTGTGATACCCTACATGTCATTTAAATATGTTGTAAACTTTAAAGAAAATGGCTAAAGCGGACTGGTCATCACTAACCTGTCTGATATTACCACAGTAACAAGCAACACACATTCAAATTCATGGAATTCTTTCCATAAATGCTTTTGATTGAAATTTTTATGTAAATAATTATTTTCCGATAAAGTTGTGTAATGGTCTTTCTATTTTTCTTAATGGTGGTGTTAATAAGATAAATGTGAAGTAACTTAAGCTTTAATAAATTCATAACATACATACAGACAAAGTCCAGTAAGTTACATGGGAAAACGCTTCACCTACCACTAGTATATATAATACTTTTTATGATAGAGACACAATATATATATATATATATATATATATATATATATATATATATATATATATGAAATTATGTCATATATATTCAGCTGTTCCTATTATATTAACACCTGCATATCACATCAAACGTTTAATTAGAAATTCTTTATGAAACCATCATCCTGATGCTGGATTTAATTGACCTTCTTTCTTACACTTTGTACTCTCGTGTATATTATATTTTAAGCTGCCAACATCTTTATTATTTTTATTGTTCATTGTCTATCTATTTAAACATGCTGCAACACATTAGTAAATCTAAGAACTGAAGTATTGGCATGCCAACATTCAAACAGTACTTTGAAATAAACTTGTTCCTGCAAGTATTAACAGTAAATGCAAATAATACACTTGAAGACTTTGCTATTCTGAGTACCAGGCAACTCTTAAAATTAATATTTAAAACAGAAATGATATACAAGGTTAACAATTAAATACTGCCCTAGCCTTGATATTGCAATTGGCCATATGACACAGCCAACTGATCATGCTTTGAATCTACATTTCCACTAAAATAAATATAATTTCTTTGAATCTTGTAAAAATTTCTTGCTTGCAAACATCAAATATCATGCAGCTATGTTTTTTCCTACATACTTATTAATCCATTAGCAAAATGGAGGAATAAGTCTCAACAGGTTTTCTTAATTTTCTAAATTTAAAGTTACATTAACCCACTGAGGACTGAAACCTCAGGATATGTCCACTAATCAACACAACTAGGTAGACACATATATACCAATATGATGAAAATTCTTAAGTGTTATCATGCACATGCAATCTTATGTCATTGCAATTAACATGCATTCATTCATGATGTCATTTTTAAATCTGATATTGTGCGAGCTAAGGAGACCTGAACATTTCTATAATAGATTATATAGATACACTTTTGACATTGCTTTCTCAATATAATATAAAAATTCAATGAAGAGTCTGTACAGTGAAGTTGAATTACTATTGTTGTGGGTTTAATGCCATTTTTCAGCATATGATATGCTATACATGACAAGCAGTATTTATTGATTATTAGTTGTTATTATGAATCAGAAACTACTGAAACTTTATTTGTACATACATACAATGTTAAATTAAACTTTCTTATCATAACTACTTGGTAAGTACTGTCTCCAGAGAAGTAATTTGGTCACAATTTACTCACTTAATTGTGAAAAGTCCCTTCTGAACTTGAAACAGGAAACAAGCACTATTTATCATGGACTTGAACACATATCTTTCAATAACAGGATAAAATATAAACTTTAGACAATTATTATAAAAACTCGCCATCTTTAGGCAAATTAACCGACTGGAACCACTCGGTATTAAAAATCTCCAAGCTGCTTGGGACGAAAAATTTCAATAGCTGTAACTATTTCAACTTTGAGCTATTAATTATAAAGATATTTGTTTATAACCAGTTCATGAGGTGGCAACCATTGAACGAAAAACAACAAAAAAACAACAAGATAATGACAACTTTTGCAATGCATACTGACTGGACAAAATTACATTTCTATATTTAATGGGTCTATTCAACGTGAAGACAAAATTCAATTGGATAATAGCTGTCAATCATTGGCTTTAGAAAATTAAGACATTATACATACTTCTGGATAGATAAATACTGCTTGGATACGAATGGTTAAGTGAATTTTAATAAAAATTGAAATATTGCCTTTCTCTTGTAAAAATTTAAAATTTATCACTATATAATAAATTTATCAATAAAACAAAAACAAAATCAATAAATGAAATAATTAATAAAACAGAAAAATATTTCCATTACAAAAGAATGAGTCTAATTCGGACTATGGCTTGTTAATCATGCTTGTGTTGGCATTCAAAATCAACTAATACTAAGGAACAAGAAATAAAAGAAAAAAAGTATACAAACATAGTGTATTCATTTCTGCATTGTTCTAAAAATGAATTCAGAACCATTCGCATCTCTCCAACACTAAGTCGCTTATTCTCTAGAAACAGCAACATGTTTATTTGAAATACACTATAACAACATACTGACACAATGTATATGCATAGTGTAAACACGAAGCACGATAACTGTAATAGATAAATTACAGACAATACCATTACAGAATGCCAGCTACAGCCATTGATAAAGGAACAGAACTTTTTTTCTTGCATGTAGGCAAAATAAAATGCATTTTTCAACCAATTCTGGAAATTCAAGAAGGTAGTCATGGTTTGATACCCATGTTTGCAATATGACAATGTACACATTTAAATAAAAAAAATGTTTATTGCATCTTTTTCTCTTAAAACAAATTTTTTTTAAAGGCTTTAATGATATGGTGATGCAAAACAAATTGCTCTCACCTACAGAACAATATGAAATCTCTAAAGTAAGAGGATGATACATCTACAATGAAATTTAAAACATTGAAATCTATCTTTAACATGTGCTTGACTGATAGGTACAATTGAGAAAGGCAAATAAATGAAGAAATTCTTGAACAAAGCAATGGTGGCAATGCAATAGGAAAATCAGGATTACCCTGGGTATTGCTGTTTGGAGAGGAAAAGCGGACATTTCTTGGCCACCATGAAGGTTGATTTTCTGGCCTATATGCGGCTTTTCCTGTAAAAATTTAAGACAAAAACATTACCATAAAACATAAATTTTGTACAAATCATAATACATGTATTTTGTTTGTGGGTACTCAATTAACATAAACTTTCATGTACATAAAAATCACCATGATGACTTGTTTTAAAGGCAGTGCTAAAAAATCTCATAGTCAGATGCCTGGGGCCCCTCTTATGTCAGATCAGGCCTGTCCAGTGTTATAAAAGAGGTGCACATTTGAGTTGTAATCAAATTTTCAAAGAAAAATTTGACTTAAATGATGAAATGCAGAAATGTATTTTCAAGATGCTGACATACCTGCCACAAAGATTAAAATCAGACTGCTGCTGTCCTATGTGGAGTCTAAATCTGATTTTAATCAAATTGTTACATGACATGTCATGCTAAAAACATGATTTGTAGTCCCAAACCCCCCAACACTGATGTGTTTCGAGAAAACAATTTTCAGAAGTCTTTGGAAATAAAATATGGAGAAAAAAACTACAACTCTCAGTAGATGCCCATTACAAGTAGCATACAGAAACAGTAAACAGTCATAATTGGAGTTGATGTAAAACTATCCTTTGGGAAACTTAAAAGCGGTAATTAAAAGGCTAAGAGATCAGGTTATACACCACCATTTCATATATTATTTAACTGGCTGACAATAGCTTGTGAGATGTGTTTGAACACTGCACTGGGTGAGACCACTGTGTGGTCTGCATAGGTATGCTCATTGCTCAGGACATGGAACAACGCAATAGGTAAATCAATGAGATGCTAGATGCATGTAATATAAAAAAAGGTAATGTGTATCATTCCTTTAAATGAAAATGTTTAAGCCATATGTATTACAGGTTCTTGATATGTTTGTGAATAGTGGCAACATTTAAAGCCAGATTTTAATGCACATATAAAATGAATAGTATGATCATTTCAACTGTCAGAATAGTATTCAAGTGTGATTCATATCTGAAGTTGATTTAAAAAGAAATTTGTTATCAATAGTATCAACAAAGCCAAACAAAAATAAATTTAAGAATTCATAGATGGAGTTTTAACTTGTGAAACATGCTATTAAATAAAAGCAAAAAAACAATTAAGCCTGGAGGGTGACAATGAATTCTTTGCACATACTTTAAACAATATATTGACATATGTCAACTTGATTCTGACCCTGATTGTCTGAGACACCAAAAGAGAAGTTTGAACACCAGGACAATCCAGTCTCAAGTGAGTGTAGTGGGGAACACTAAATACACCGGTATTACCTTCAAACCCCCTACGAATTGCAATTTTGTGTGACAAATAATATTAAAATAAGGGGAAATATTGGGTATATGGAAATTGGAGTTCAGGCTTGTGGAATGTTGGTCAGGGCTTGTGATCTTTTAAAGTTACAAGCCTTGGGTCTGTGTCCAATTTTTTTTTCTTTGAGCACTGCAGGGTTGATTATAATCAATTTTTATCACCATATCCCCTCCAAAAATGTCAATATATCACCAACTAATGGTATGCATATATGTCATTAATAACTTCTGAATGACAGAAAAAATACTTTCTTATGGCCAAAAAGAGGACCAATTGCACACATAAAACACATCTATGTTGTGCACATCTGGGCTTTCCCTCTATTCTTTGATCACCACACAAATGTATTCCAGGATGTTGAAATACATATCCTGATACTCACCATAAATTCCATTTCTTCTAAGTATTGCTGGTATTAAGAACACAAGCATATCCCAAGTGTACATTGACGACTCTGCATATGGCAATGCAAGAGGCTCCTCCTCAGTTTCTCTTGCAACATCTATGAACATATATTTAAAACGTTTGATAAGCGCTGTACCAGACAATTCTTACGGTATGAAATACTATTAACATGACAGAACAAAAGGAAAGTTTAAGCACTGTTAAACTTGTTCAGCATCAATCTTTGTACTCGGCTTTGACAATAACCTTTAACATTAAAAAAAAATTTGAAACTCTCAACCTACCGATTACAAAAATAGTTATATCTCTATCAAGGATTAAATGGCAGTCATGCCTAGCGCAGAGCAATCAAGTTTCTAAAATTATTTTGAAGAAAACTAAATTTCAACCAACATATAAAACATCATTTTCATAATTTTCTTATATCTTTAAAGTAACTGTGCATGGTAAAAGTATGTATGATTACTAACCATTTCGTTGACTGGGCATGTACAGCCGACCCAGAGCAACCTCCTTGAATTTGTCCAATACGGTTTGGCTATCAACAAAAGCACTCATGTGATCAGGTGCTGAATAAAATTCATCATCAATTTAAAAAAAATATAATGATTATATAAATCTCAAACTAGATTTTGTATTGAAGTACTTTTAGCATCATTTCTAAATTGAAAACAATGCCTTGCAACTTGTATTTTAAATCAAAGCCTAATAAAATTTAACGTCCTTTATCAGACCTGCCAACATTGAAAAACTTAAATCAGGATTTTGCCTCCAAAACACCATTAAAAATCAGGAGACAGGGTAAAAAAGGAGGGGGTAAAATAGTAAGGTGTACATTTCATGATAAAGATGTTTACTTGTATCATTTCAGTCTACTGTATGTTGCAGATCTGCATTTCTGCAAAAGTTTATCATTTTTTTGTCTTTGGGTGACAAATTTGCTAACAAGAATAGCTTTCAGTGTTGATGCTGACAGGCTGGCTCTTTGGCTGTTCTGTTGTTTTGTGGCGATTGAGAATGCTCCCTCGGCATTGCTGCAGCTGTGTGGTGTTGAAAGTATTGATAGCAGTACTGCCCCAAGGGTTGAAAAGAACAGTTGGCCAGATTCATCCTTTTTTTTCATGAGAGCAACCCACTAAAGGATGACTTACTAATTCATGCGAGCATTGCAGATGTGTCTAAACAATCTGTAGTATCATTTAAGGACCTAGCCTTTTTCTCCAACTGAATGGAAGAATCAATACTGATGATCTGCACTGATAATTTTAGCTTCACCAAATGTACATTTCTGACGCAGAATTGAATGTGGAAAGAGCAGATCTTCAGTGGCAGAATGTATGATAGGCCCCACAAGTCGATGGACGAATGAAAACAAACTGCTTCTCCCAAACACTCCTATATTTTTATCATATTTCTTTTTTTCTTACCTGTTACTTCCTTTCCATCTTTTTTTCACTCCTTGCTGAGAAACGTATCCATTATGCTGCTGTGATTTGCTGATAGGATCAGATAAAGAGAACCATCTCTTTGTGAGAAAATCTCTTTGTATTGGCGGATGAAAACCGAAATCAAGCCAGATATGGTAAAGTACTAAGAAACATACCAGACCAAGAAAGTCAGGAAAAAAACCAGGAAAATGATGTTTTTGTATAAACAAATAAGTTTTTTTTTCTTTTTCGGGGAGTTTAAAAATAAGGATTTCATCTTAAAAATCGGGGATTCAGGAGATCCATAAATCAGAATTTTCTTGATTTTTTCAGTATGCTTGGCAGGTCTGCTTTATATAAAATAACTTTTTGACAATTTATTATAACAAAATTATTTAATGAATGGTTTATAAAAGTGATATGCAAATTCAACAGTTACAGTTAGATTGATAAAAATGCAAGAAATGGTACACTACATTTGATAAAGTAGGCAAAATGGATGATACATGTGCCAAAATTAAAATAAAATGGGATATCATTGATTGGAACCATTTTCAAATGATAATTTCATGACAATCCAAATAAACAGACAAATTAACCATAGGAATAGTCTCTCTACGATGCTGCCAATCATTAGTCTTTCCCAAGTTTCAGCTTTCACTGGACACCTTGAAGGTGTGATAATGTTTTGTACAATTCTTTGTTGGAAGATTTACATAGGTTTTACCTTTTTCTCAGTTATTGTAGTTTTATCTACCATCTGGTGCAATAGTTATGATGTCTACAATTATTTTTACTGGGGTAAAAAAATGTCATCAGTTGTTCTGTATCTATCTTTTTGTAAAACTTTACAGATTTTACCAATGATAAATGGAGCTACATATGTAATTGGAACCTATGCACATTTTAGTCAAATATGAAAACAGAACTGGAGTTGATGTTATGGAAAAGTGTTAAATTATTCTTAACCTCACAATCAAGAAATATATACTGGGTATAGGACTATTTTCAGTTCCAATGCTTGCTGTATATGGTATTAGGAAAATAGGAAAATAGTCAGAACATGGCAACCAGTGCAAATTTTTTTTTTTAAATTGCATGATGGATTGTGTTTATATGCACAAAAACAACAATTGAGCATATGGAGATTAAACGATTGCTTGCTGCACCTATATTTGATTTAAGGTAATGACACACATCCTTGGTATTTACTTTATGTAAACTCAAATGGGACATGAAAGCAATTCACTTAAGAGAAGCCAAACAAGTATAAATAGAAGCAGTTTTATTGAATAAAGGTGTTTATTAATAGTGAATTTTTCTGACAGAAATAGCTTATTAAGGAGGGATGCCTATGAAAAGCATGAAATAAAACACCTTTCCATTCCACTCGATCTCCTCGCAAAACCATCATGGCAAAATTTGGTGGCTGTTCAGACTCTTTTTAACCATGCATCAGCCTAGGTAATGAAAAAATAAAAAATAGATCAAATAAAAGCATTTCTTGTTTCAATTTCATTGGCATCATTTATTATTACCATTCATGTTCTGAAACACTTACAAGGAATTACGTAAATCCACTTTCAAAAGTCTACAAAATGCTCAGACAGCTCCAGTGGCCAAGTGGTTAGAGCATCTGCCCCGGATTGGTGAGGTCATGGGTTCGAACCACAGTTGTCCTATAAGACTTATACAAATGGTATTGACAGCTGCCTCGCTAGGCACTCAACATTAAGAGGTTAGTGTTAGGACTAGTTGACCTAGTTTCAGGATAATGTGACTGGGTGGGACTTTATGCTACATGTCTGCCTCATGATGCCCCAGTGCTAGACATCACATTAAAATGCCACACTGCAGATATCATAACAATATGACTGGAAAATTGTTAAAGCTACGTTAAAAATCTAAATCACACACACAAAATGCTCTCGAGATTATATGCCACAAAAGATTAAAATAATTGGGCCAAAAGTACTTCCTTGCTGATGTATTTGCCATATATCCTTGGACACGATAAAATAAATTATTTTTTTCCTGTCTCAGAACTTTTTTTTAACTAGGTCATATATCCCCAGAATTAAGAAACAAAATAAATTTGTGTTGAAATTTTTGCCTGCCCCACTCACCACATGTTACGATAAAATAGATACACAAAATGCTTATTCGTTAAGAAAAGTAAAGAAACTTACCTTGTACTGTTAAAATGTATTATTCATCAATGATTTATTAAAGACAAACTATGTCCACGAACTCTGGTTATGTAATATATGCACCCATACCATAATGTATATAGATTTGGAGAATATAAAATCGTTTGATTAGTTCGTGAAGGACGGAAGAGAACAAACTGACAATTTGATCAAAAACATTGATGAAACAACGGTGTACTTTGTTCATATTCACACAAAACAGTGGATCATATATGTGGACGGGGTGCATAGGAAGGGTTTTGTTGATGAGATGCAGTGGATTAAAGAGTTTTATCTTGAGTACTTAGTTTAATATTTTTTAAAAAATATATTTAAGTTTGCTTGCAACTCACAAATTAAAAAAACTAGCAAAAACAATGGGTCCAGAATGTACAGTGCCAAACGAAAAATGTGTTTCCGGTAAGTCGATCACCAGTGTTTCTTACCAAACCTAACACTTTCCCCTCCATGGAAAAAAAAATCCCAAAAATAACATTTAATATATATATAATATTGAGGGGAAAAAATGACCAGCCTAAACCAATATAATGTTATGTTTGTCATTACATTGTTTCTAATGTAACATTTACAGGTAGTAAATGAAACTAAGCTGTTCACCTAGTAATTCTTTAAACCTTATTAAATAAGGCAAATGGTTAGAATGTCAATGAAGTAAATATTTTATATAGCAGATTAAATTTTAACTGCACTAATACTGATTGTCAGGTGTCATATTAAAATAAAAATTTGAAGATGATTCTTTCCAAAGTTCAAAACAAAAAACTTGGAGTTTTATCCGTTGAATGTCAGCTTATTATACGACCCCATGGCAGATGACCTGGAAAAATCAAAAACTGATTTCTGCCTAGTTAAAGCAAAATCGAACAACAAAAACCACTTTTTACCCGTTGTCCTGAACTTTCACAGCTCAAAGGTTTAAAATCCTGTCTAATTATAAAGCCAATTTTATTGTGCTTGTGTTTTAATAAAAGTCATACAAGTGCACTTAATCATCTTTCAATTAGGATATAATCTGATTACACCTTTAGTTTGATCTTGTCCACATATGGTGACGTACTTGAACATTGATATTACCATATGTACTTCTCAGGGTGTTAAATAATGACCTTTCAAAGGAATATGGTTGTAACAGGATCCAAATATAGTGAATAACTGTCATTTAAATGTACTTTAATACAATTTATGAAATAATTACACTCACTACTGAAATGTTTGGTGTTGAACGCCTACATGACCAGTACGACTTTTACTATAAATGAAAATACAATAATAAAATGGCAGCGACTGTGCAAAGAAATAAATACCCTTTTCACCAACAGATCCCACTGTCTCCTCAATCGCTTCTTCTTACTTTCTTCTTTAATTTCCTGCAAAAGGTGTGATGCATTAAAAATGTGTGTGAAATTCACTGTGCAGTAGTCTAACAATGTAAGACTTATCATATGATATTTATAATAATAATAATAATAATAATAATAATGAGGACTTTGTATAATGCCTAATCTTTAGAAGCTCTAAGAGCTTTACAATATTAGACAACACTAGTAAGATAAAAAACATCTAACGATTACAAAAACAAGCACCATGAAATTAGAAAAAAAAAATAAAAATAAATGCTGAGAATATTTAAGTTAGGAAACATTATTAGGTCTTTAAGTTTGTTCTTGCAGTCGAAATAAGTGAGTTTTGAGAGCCCTCTTGAATGTAATCACTGTGTCTTTGTGTCTAAGTTCAGTGAGCAATTCATTCCACATTGCATGGGCACTGGTATGCAAAAGAACGCTGTCCATATGACTTTGTTTTCATACTTGGAATAATGAGCATACGATTGTCAGAAGAGGAGCGTAAGTAACTTGCTGGTGTGTACACATGGGTGAGGTCAGATAGGTATGTTGGACTAGAGTCTGACAGTGAAATGTAGCACAGAGAACAAATTTTGTGTTTGATTCTGGAACGAATGGATAGCCAGTGTAGGGTACAGAGCAGCGGGGAGGTGTGCTCTGATCATGGTACTCTAAGTATGATCCGAGCAGCTTTGTTTTGAACTTTTTGAAGTTTCTGGAGTAGATATTGAGATGAACCAGACAGAATTGAGTTACAATAGTCCAGTCTTGAAAGTACTAATGAACACACAAGTGTTTTAGTGGCATCAACTGAAAGATATTTGCGAATTGAGCTGATGCGTCTCAGCTCAAGATATGTAGCCTTGCATATGTTCATGACATGTGAGAGTACCGTCCAGAGTAACACCTAGGTTTCGTACTGATTGTGTGAATTTAATGTTGGTGTTGCTGACATTTATTGTTTGAGGTAAAGGATGTGAATGAGAAAATCTTTGTGTTGTGATCAGAGTGGCCTCAGTTTTATCATTCATCTGCAGCTTGTTACATGTCATCCATGATTTCACATGAGAAATGCACGTCTCTACACCTTGAATGTTAGCATCAACTTCAGTTGGGTGGCTAGATTTGTATATTTGGGTGTCATCAGCGTACAATTGGTGAGACACTGGATGATGAAGTATGACACTTGACACATTTATGGTTCGGTAACACCAAAACAAAATTATGTGATGCGTCTTACGTTTTAGAACTGTGCAGCAACTTTAAATGGGTTAACAAGTAACATTTTTACACTGGCAAAGAAGCCTAATACATAAGCGAGAATTGCAGATTTGGGTTCGATACGTTGAAAACGTCTACAGTTGTAAATAAACTTGAGCTTTTCATCTGAAGGTTCCACTTAAAATAACATAATCACTAATGTTTGAATAGATCACTGGGGACTCTGCCCCACTTATGTGTTCTTAAATAATGAACTAAGCAACAATGTAAACATGTCTAGAATTTACTTATAAACATAAGTACCGTCATGGAAGCCGCCATTTTTGTTGTAACTAAAATTTGCGCATGCTCAAAATTAAGAATCAGTTTTGACGTCACTGTTCTGTGCGTTCCGTTCTAATACATTTTTTGTCCACTAATATACCTCCATTAGTACCGCGTGTCCTTTATCTGGTATCTATTCTGCAACAATGATCGAAGAAAAGCAGTCTAAAAACAAAACTAGCCTATTTACAACTTACGGAAAAGTAGTATCTTTAATAATGTAATAACATATTGGCCTTAGAAATTTCCTTTAATATTGAGAACCCTTTACATAACGTCACGTTGGTTAACTTAGCAACTTAATATGAGAGAAGTAATTGGCTAATCAAATCAATCTGAAAAAGAAGAAGAAAGGACAAGCCAAGTCAGATGAGTGTGTGTGTGGGGGAGGAGGGAAATGGGCAGACATACAGGTACATATGTAGGTAGGTAGGCAGGCAGTCAGGCAGGCAGATGGACAGACAGACAGACAGACAGATAGATAGATAGATAGATAGATAGATAGATAGATAGATTTTGAATTGGATATGTAATATAGCTTTAACATGTTTTCAGTTCCTATCACTAACTGTTACTGCTGAGCGCCAAGCGATATGTATTTGGTATGACTCGGCCGGGAACCGAACCCGCGATAAACAGAGAGAGAGAGAGAGAGAGAGAGAGAGAGAAAAGATGATAAATGTGGAAATATCACTTGTGATTGGGAATTAGATCTGACTTATGAAATAAGGCAAATTGAAATCCAGACACTGGTTGCACCAAATAGAAAACGTGTTTATTTCGCATAACACAAACTGTAAAACGAATACGGGTTATTCGGGTAGGTAAAAAAATTGAATCAATATATTTATAGTAGTAAACACATATTGATAAACAACAATGAAGGACACTTCACTTTGCGGTGGGTATTATTTAATGGAATATTATCAAATTATCAGAACCTAAAAAAATGTACGTACAAGTATTGCATACATAATACCTTAACAAAACAAGTAAAAACAGTGCATACCTTGTATACATTTATGGATTTGAATAGGGGCATGACAACGTAATATGCGTAATAAAATTAGGTGTAAAAAGGCTCTGTACTGAAGTGCTCCAAGAAAAAAAAACATTCGAAAACCATATAAAATTAAAATGAAGCTACAACAAAATTATTAAAACAGACAAAACAAACAACTAAAAAAAAAAAAGAAAACTTAAATTTGATGCTAAAATTTCTGTTCCAGTTACTATTGTAATACTCCATAGGGGTCTTTTTACATAGCGAATTCAATGCTAGCGTGAATCCCGCCAAAAGGCATTTTCCCCCCTGATCTCCAAGGATTTCTGTTCGTCGGTCGGTTACTGGTATAAACGATACCAATTGTACAAACCCAGATGGGCGGAGCTTAAGGACTGGCGGTACTTTTTCAACTCCAATAGTAAACATATGTAAACACTATCATATTCAAAATTCAATAACTTAAAATTTCTGGGTGCTGATGATGAGACCTATAATTATCCATGCACATCTAACCTTGGTGCAAGCTTATGTGTGGGGAACACAATATGAGCCACGGCATTTTGTTTGTCTACATGTGCACGAAACAGTATTGAGTACTCCTGAGTCAAGCCTGTACAAATAGTAAAATTGCATCAGTAGAAATATTTCTATCTTTTTTTAAAAAAAAATTACATCTAGGATAAGCTATTTTAAGATATTTTTACTAAAATTTTAATTTTCTTTATGGCATCACGGTACCAATTGTTTTTCCATATACCTCAATGTTAATGTTTTGTGAAATAAATATACTTTCTGTCCAACTTGGGCATGCATGTCACACACTGTCATATAGAACACTGCTAGATTGTCAATTTGACAATGATATAACCAGTTACTCCATTGCATTTAAGAGAGATAACTCTACTGGAACTAGACAGGGGTAAGAGTTATCTAGTCACAACAGGCACATTTTCAGCCATGTGTACCATATTTTAAAAAAAATCATAAAAGATACAAAATATGACCTAGATAGAAATTAACACAAACTCACATGTTGCCAAGAGGCTCAACTTTTTTTTAAAGCCAAACAGAAAGTACAACTCTTACATAATGCACCAATTACAGCTAGTGTTGTTCTTTAATTCTGAATACAATTTTCCATACACCTTAAGCTCCGCCCACCTGGACTTGCGCAATTGGTACCGTTATACCATTATTAAACAGTTATGGACCACCAAACCCGTAAATACTCTATTATTTCTTCACCCATTTCTATAGTTCTTCCGTACAATTAGTACCGTGTGTCCTTTAGGTGTACGGAACAGTGTGTTCAGAAATAAACTACAAAATTAGCTGTGATTGGGGCAATATGTAAGAGTTGTACTTCCTGTTAGGATTTTATTTTATTTTTTAAAAATGAGCCTCCTGGCAACATGTGAAATTATGACAATTTATATCTAGATTATGTGTTGTATTTTTATGATTTTAAAAAAATATTTGTAGTACACATCATTGAAAATGCTTCAGCTGTGACTAGATAACTCTTACCCCTGTCTAGTTTCAGCAGAGTTATCTCTCTTAATTGCAATTGGGTGCCTGGTTTTGTCCCTGTCAAATTGTCAATCTAACATTTTTCTCTATGACAGTGTGTGACATGCATGCTGAGGTCGGATAGAAAATATATTTATTTCACAAAACATTAGCATTGAAGTCTGTGGAGAAACAATTGGTACCGAAATACCTGCTGTGACCATTGGAACATTGGTCAGTTACTTCCCCCTGATGTGATAAGGTGGCGCTTTAGTCAGGTAAACCCCTTCAATTCCGGTTTACTTCGTCTATGCTGAACCCATACTCGTGACTGTCTGAAAAATGCTTGTCGTGCCTCAGTGAAAAAGCCCATTACCTGTACTAGCCACATTTCTATTAAGATGGTTGGTCAAATGCATCAGTCGCACAATGAACGTGGTGTTCGTTATGGTGAGTACGTTATGACTTGGGCACATTTTGGTATTCATACATACGTACGTTTTGACTCTGTCAAGTTAATTTAGACTTGGGTATGTATTGAGTGTAATTCTCTGGCCAGAGTCGGCATTCATGTATTGGAAAACTTTACTAAGTGCTTTCTTTACTCTCATTAGTCATATAATGACCATGTGTAAATCTCTTCGGTTTCAGGTCAAATCTCCACAGTCCAGGATGCAACGAATCTGAATTCATTAATCAGAAAGACTATTGCTGATGGAAGAAACCAAACAACATCAACAACAACAACAACAAAAACCAAACAACAAACAAAAAACCGAACAACAAACAGCAAATACTCAATTGTGACATTCGTAATTAAAGGTACTCCAAGAGTTTCGACATGAAAGAGAACATGCAGTTATACGTAGCTGAAAAGACATTGATGTCTGAAGTTTCTGATTAAATCATGTATGGCTTGAAAGAGCACGAGAGATTAGATGGAAATGAAAAGCCATTCAAGTGTGAAGTTTGTGACACCGTTCAGCCACAGGTCCACGGTGATTTTCCTTATGAGGGTACATACTGGAGTGAAACCATTCAAATGTGAAGTATGTACTAACATGTTTTGAAGGAGGTCAGACTTGAATGCCCACGTGATGATGAATATTGGAGAAAACAACATTCATTTGTGAAGTTTGTGATAAACTGTTTAGAGATAATGCCATAGTGAAGAAGCACACAAGAATACAATGTGGAGGAAAACCATTCAAGTGTGAAGTATGTCCTAACCTGTTTTGTAGGAGTTCAGACTTGAATGCCCACATGATGATACATATTGGAGAAAACAACATTCATTTGTGAAGTTTGTGATAAACTGTTTCGAGATAATGCCATAGTGAAGAAGCACATGAGAACACACTGCAGAGGAAAACCATTCAAATGTGAAGTATGTACTAACCTGTTTTGTAGGAGTTCAGACTAAATGCCCACATGATGATGTATATTGGAGAAAACAACATCCATTTGTGAAGTTTGTGATAAACTGTTTAGAGATAATGCCATAGTGAAGAAGTACACAAGAATACAGTGTGGAGGAAAACCATTCAAATGTGAGGTTAGTGATAATATGCTTAGTGAAAGTGATGAGTTTTGGGTGAACTTGAAGATACATACAGGAGAAAAAACATTCAGTTGTGAAGTTTGCAATGAATTGTTTAGTAGGCATTTAAAGTTGAAAGAACGCATGAGGTTACATACTGGAGAAAAGCCATTCAAATGTGAAGTTTGCTATGAAATCTGCATCAATTGTTCAAAGATGAAAGAGCACTGGAGTGTACATACTGGAGACAAAATATTCTTCCAGTGTGAAGTTTGTGACAAACTGTTTAACCACCATTTTAGCATCAATGCTCATAAGAGGTTATATACTAAAGAAAAGCATTCAAGTGTGAAATTTGCAATAAAATATTCAGCGAGGTTACAACCTGAACAGGCACATTCAGATACTTACTGGAGAAAAACCATTTAAATTTGAAGTTTGTAAAATAATGTTTAGCCAGAGTACTAGTGTTACCAGACATATGAAAATGTATAAAGGAGTAAAAACATTTATATGCAATGTTTGTGATATAATGTTTAGAGTGGTGATTCAATGAAGGACATGTAATACATGCTGGAGAGAAACCATTCAAGTGTGAAGTTTTTTAGAATTGATCATTTCAAGAAGATCAAAATGACACATGTCATGAAAGCAGACAAGCATACATATGATACAATTGTGATAAAATGTTTGGGCAGTGTCCTCACATGGTCCAGATAAAACTCTGACATACAGAATTGATGACAAAAGTTTCCCCTCACCTCATCCGATGAATAAATTGATCTTTTGAACACTTATTTAAGTAAGTGTAGCCAGTCTTAGAAATTGTAACTGAATGCACCCAGGAGTAAGTTTTCA
This sequence comes from Sinohyriopsis cumingii, assembly GCA_028554795.2. NCBI lineage: Eukaryota > Metazoa > Mollusca > Bivalvia > Unionida > Unionidae > Sinohyriopsis > Sinohyriopsis cumingii. The sequence goes on from JAPYKE020000021.1 coordinate 405,609, forward strand.
GTTTTCGAAATTCACTTGGGAATATTGCTTCAGTAGAAATTATGCCGGCATGAAAATAATTACTAGAACTACAAAAAGACACTGTACAATCTCTAGCTTTATATGCCTATTTTAATCATTACTTCATGTCTGTAGTCCACCTTGACTTCAAATCATCAGAAAAGAAACTATGTTGTTGCAGGATTTAAGACCATTTTTCAGCACACAATAGGCTATACATGGCGGCCGGTATTAATGGTGGAGGAAGAACCACTGACCCACAAGAAGCTACTGGCAAGCTTTCTCATATACCCACATTAGCTGAATCCAAGACTCAAACCCATGCATATATATATATATATATATATATATATATACGTTTCTTGTCCATTTTATACTTTTTGTAGACTCTTTGAAGTGAATGAAACAGTACTTTATGTTGGGGCATACTACTTTGTCACAAGAATTAAATCAAATTCAGCACTTTTGTTAAAATTAGACAGCAGTAGCTGCTACAAGGTTTAACAGCATATCAGCATGATCCTGGTTTAACTGTGTTTAGGAAATTTAGGTGTCCTTAGATAAGAAAGAAATCATAAAGGGTAATATCATTAAAATACAAAATCGATTCTATGTTCTATATAAGCTGTCCTCTTGAAAGACAAAGTCCAAGACTTTTGCATTTGAAACATTATCCAGGATTATGAATAGATGCATATCCTGGTATTTTGACAATTGGAATTTAAATGTGACCCATTTCTAATGCATGGTACTCCAGCATAATTTCCTACTGAGATTGTGTTCTCCATTGCAAATTTACTGAACATGCCACCCATGATCAACATTTGCTAGACTACTGTTTACTACTTATTGGCCAATAATATCATACCAGTTTAAAATCATTATGAACTGGATGTAGCTAACAGTTCAGTGACGTGACACGTAATTGAATGAAGGTTAGTTTATGAAATGATTGTATTAATATTTCATCTGATATCAGCATTTATTTGATTGTCCATTAAATTATAAGCAATTAGTCAAAACTGGAATATACAATGGATCATGAAGTCAGTGGTCAATGAAGTTGTCAATCCCAAGATGGTTTCCAGTGCTGAATATAACATTGAGTTATGGTAATGAATGGCATATCTTTTTTTCTTATTTACAAAGGGGAACAATGAGATTAGACTGACGTTTTGTCACTTTGCATCAGCTGTTGATTTCTTTTCCAACTTGACTAAATCACCTTCTTGGGGGATTAATTTATCTAGTGCTGTTAGATTTACTTTAAGTGAGTCATGCAATTATTTCAGTAGGTAATGATCTGTTTCCAAAATAAAACCATAGACTAAATTTGTTTGTTACTTTTCTGTGTTATTCTTTTATGAGTATATATTGGCACATGAGCCACCATATAATAATTACAATCAAAATACATGTTGCAGAGGCCTTTGAAACTCTGTAATTGTAGTAAGAGAATATCATAAAATATAAAAGAAAAACCAAATTTTATATGACTTTGTACTGTGATGCACTCAATTGGAACATCTGTGATGTTCATCCTGGTTCTACTGTTATGTCCGTTTTTTGTAGTCATGTTTACTAAAGAAATTCTTCAATCTTGCTATACTATCTGAAGCATGATCATATGAATTGTTGTGTTCATTTTTGGATTTGAATATATTCAAATTATTTTTCACTGGAATCACAGTGCTCATTTATTTGGAATTATAGTAAATTCAGAGAAGGACATATTTGGATAATATTAGTGGGATACATCAAGAGACTGGTAATACATAGCTACACTATAGGACACTGGCACATTATCATATTCGAGACAACCAGAATATCAACACATTAAGTATTTGAACTGATTTGGAATACCACTAAATTTCAATTTAAATTTTATACATTTGGACTTGTGATACAACTTTTAGGGCTATTGGGGATTTAATTAACAACACAGTAAGTTATTTTTGAATATTTACGTTGTATTTTAGGGAAATAACTTATTTGTTGAATTTTACAAAACTTGTTGGTTTTGGCTCATTTCTGTTTCTTAGTTTAAGGACATAGATTTGTAACATTATATTCATAATAATTATGCTAGGGTTCATTGTATTTGCCGAAGATTTATATTACTTCCAATCGCAATACCTGTTTCAGTATACTAAAAGTGTAATATGACTTGAAAGATTCAAGTCACAGAATGAATGATACAGGAACAACGGACAAAAGGATGGACATATTGCCTGATCGCTGTTTTTCTTAAATAACGCAGTATGCGGTCAGGAAATGTCATCAGAAGAGAAACATTTCAGGTCCAATTATATTTATTTATTTCACGGTTTTATGTATATGACAATAGTGTACAATTGAAGAATATATAAATTTAATTTTGATTGGTCGTTAGAGAAAGAGAGAGAGATATAAGTAAATATACATTGTGTGCAAGAGTGAGAGAGAGAGAGAGAGATACAGAAAGAGAGGTGAGACACATATAGAGAAAGAGAGAGGGAGATAGAGACAGAGATACATATACAGAGAGAGAGAGAGAGAGTGATATGTATATATATATATATATATATATATATATATATATGAGATACAGAGAGAGAGAGAGGGAGGGAGATAGAGACAGATACATATACAGATTGAGAGAGAGAGATGTCTGATGGTTTTTTAAATGTGTTCATATGTAGATGATTATACATTAATACATAATATAATCTGATTCAAATATCCACGTAAGAACAAAAAACAATTGATGAATGGACGATAGTGAGCAAAGAAACTGAAAATTATAAGCATTTACATTCGATTATCAGTGAATGAGAAATGCAAAAGAGAGAAATACAGAGAGTGGGGAAGGGAGTAAGATGGGGATAATATTTGTTTTCAAATATGTTCATATTTCGCTAAACAAACAATTAAAACATGACTAAATCTAACCAAAAATTCACAACAAAAAACCAAAACAAACGATTGATGGCTAAAGGAGGGAAGGTGAAATCGTGATTTAACAATCAGTCATAATGCCCTCTTCTCCACCAATCTGTACATTAATAAATTCTTTGTTAACCAGCTAAAATGCAACTGGACGGAATAAATCCGCCCACTTTCTTCCTTGTTATCCGTGATCTCCTCGTTCCATATACCATTCCCATGGAGTTAGGAGGTGTCAGTTGTTCCAACAAATCACCTAGAGATAGATAGATAGATAGAAACAAAGATATTAATTTCTTTAACAACTTTATCAATTTTCATAAACAAATAGTAAACCCACCAAAATACTGACATCAACATATTCCAAAAAGGTACAACATTGCTGCTAACCATTGACGAAAAGATTGTCTGTCAGAGAATATAGTTTCGGCGACATTTTTAACGCTTCTGCTAGCTAAAGTGTTATGATTTCAAATTCGATATAGGTGTTGCTGCAGAATGTGCGATGATAATAATTTCGATAGCATAATATAAACGACAGTTAAGGATACTTTAGATAACTGACCCTTACGGGAAGTACTGTATAGTCTACTATAACCGATCTTAAATGGAAATAGGAAACTGATAATATCTTTACCTTTTTTGATATTCATTTCCAGAAATTCCATCTTTTTATGCTCATTAATAGCCACAGCCTTTACGCATCGATTCAGTCTTCTCTCACCTAAAATAAATGCTTGATTCAATGAAAGAAAGGTAACAGATTGTAAAAGTACATTGTACGTATCTATAGCAGGTGTTATTCATTATTGTTTTGCTTTGGATGTTTTCAATAGAGAGAAATAACCTAAGCATAAATAAATAAACTTGAACGTGTTTATGCGTCGTTATTATTACTTCTTCTGTCCATATAAAACACAATCCCGTGTTCAAGGAATAAAATCTCCAAGTCTCATAATATGATCCTGTGCTCGAGGAGTAAGTTCGATGTACGTTTGTAATACATTACAGACCATATTTAATTTATTAATCGTTGACTCCGCCCTATAAACACATAGCAATGAACAATGTCCCGCTAACCAATGCTGTAACTGGCTAGATGGAAGAGTTACTTAAAATCGGCGTCAGTTGAATGACAAACGAGATGCTAATAAATAGACGTAGCCATATATGTCCGGATCAACTATTGATTACTACCTCACCCCTTGTAAGGATCAATAGACGGAGGTGTGATTGATTAATTATAACCCTCTCCCCCCCCCCCCCAACCCTTGTACAAGTACAATGGAAACGCTTTCTTTCTTTACCATTTATTAAACGAGAAAATAACAGTAATGGATTCTAACCAGATTCCATTCATCAATCAAGCAATTAAAGATAATAACGCAGTCTGGAATTTATTACTTAAGATTGAACGACTTGATTATATTACTCTAGTTTGAATGAGACAGTAATTTAGTGTATTTTTAGGTGCTCGATGTGTGTATTATTTTTCTTACGAATATCAACATATAGAGTGTATTTATACTATTTGTAGCTAAAGGTACTGGTTCTTACAATTGCAAAAGAACGAGTTCAACCTACCACAGCTGTGAATTGGGGTACAAGGATTATCCACTTCTTTATTTTCTTCATTGTTTTCATCTTCTGGAATAAAATATAGGTGACGCACGCTTTGTACTAGTTATATTGTACATTTCTATTTACGTCTCAAATTGTTTCATCAATATGTGTTCCCAAGAAAGAGTGCAGAAGCTGATACAATTTCTGAAAGTCTAGTTTTCTTAAACGGAAACAGTTACAACAATCGTAGATAATTCCATTTTGGACAAGGGTTGACTTTTCTTACGGGGGTTTAACTTCACGTCATCATCAAGTCACATGCATTTATAAAACATGTTCTACTTCAGATTTTATTTCAACGCGTCATGCTTATGCATAATGTTTTAAGCATGGAACTTACCATTGAAATAAAATGGGTTGTATAGTTTATCGTAACTATCGGCCGGTGACAATGGCTTGTTCCCATTCAGTTCCTCCTGTTCCTCATCTTTTTCGTTTCCTGAAAGATATTTTGGAAAATAAAAATGGTAAATGTACATTACCAAAATAACAACAGTTACAACACCAGCAAATGTAAATGTGTATTTTATAAGCATATTATCGTAAGAACAAATATCAAGTCTTATGAATTTAGGAATCATCGTCTCGTTCATAATTTATTTAAACACATAACGTTTGTGTAGGCTTGGGTAGCGACATTGTTCTCTTCGATTTCATGTTCTTCTACATAATTTTCTTCTGCCGAAAGATATTGCGGCAGATAATAGTAGCTAATATTCATTGTGAATACAAAACATGTTAACCTGCAGATTTTGTTTGAACACGTCATGCTTATGCATTATGTTTTAAGCATGGAACTTACCATTAGAACAAAATGGGTTGTATAGTTTATCGTAACTATCGGCCGGTGTCAATAGTTTGTTCCCATTCAGTTCCTCCTGTTCCTCATCTTTTTCGTTTCCTGAAAGATATTTTGGAAAACAAAAATGGTAAATGTACATTACCAAAATAACAACAGTTACAACACCAGCAAATGTAAATGTGTATTTTATAAGCCTATTATCGTAAGAACAAATATCAAGTCTTATGAATTTAGGAATCATGGTCTCGTTCATAATTTATTTAAACACATAACGTTTGTGTAGGCTTGGCTAATAGTATTGTTCTCTTTGATTTCCTTTTCTTCTTCATCATTTTCATCTGCCGAAAGATATTGCGGCAGATAATAGTAGCTAATACTCATTGTGAATACATAACATGTTCCCCTGCAGATTTTATTTCAACACGTCATCCTTTTGCATTATGTTTTAAGCATGGAACTTACCATTAGAACAAAATGGGTTGTATAGTTTATCGTAACTATCGGCCGGTGTCAATAGTTTGTTCCCATTCAGTTCCTCCTGTTCCTCATCTCTTTTGTTTCCTGAAAGATATTTTTGGAAAATAAAAATGGAAAATGTGCATTACCAAAATAACAACAGTTACAACACCAGCAAATGTAAATGTGTATTTTATAAGCCTATTATCGTAAGAACAAATATCAAGTCTTATGAATTTAGTAATCATGGTCTCGTTCATAATTTATTTAAACACATAACATTTGTGTAGGTTTGGGTAATGGTATTGTTCTCTTCGATTTCCTTTTCTTCTTCATCATTTTCATCTGCTGAAAGATTATGCGGCTGATAATAGTAGCTGATATTCATTGTGAATACAAAACTAACTACAATTTAAACAAGAGATAATTACGATATGTAAAATGGTAAATTTTGGAAAGCATTTATCATAACAGCCACATCACGTCTTTTAAATTTATCAATTATGTTTTAATTCCTAATTTGCTTAAACAGTTCATGGTTAAGGATACATTTTAGATGCTTAACTTAGCATAAGAGCAGAAGTCTATCGTAACTATCTGCTGGGGTAAGGAAACTGTCATCCTTTACCTCATTCTTTTCTCCTCCATAATCATCTGCTGAAAGTAACATACATTGTAAAAACAATATCATATTTTGGAGTCGTTAGTTCGTTTAATTATATTTTATTCGAATCTGAGAAGGACATCGGGGCAAAAGCAATTACTCTGCCCCACCCCCAACCACCATCCCGCACCAAACATTAACCATTTTATATATCGTAATTATCTCTCGCTTTAGTTGTAGTTTTTTTTTTTTTTTATATTTATTCGCAATGAATATTTGCTACTGTTATGTCCCACAATACCACCACTGATTATCCAACACAAACTTAGGAACTTCCTCCAACTGATACAATCTTACTTTGTTTATTGGTCCAATAAACAAAATAAATTTGTATCAGTTGGATGAAGTTCCTAGGATTTTTTTGGATAATCAATCACAAAATGTATTTGTTTCAAAAACATTTTGGTTAATATTTCCTAATTTCTATATAATCTGCAAAGAACTGATATTGGTCCGCCGAACAATGGAAGTAAAATGTCATACTGACGAGATCAAGAGCATTTATCCCAACTCAGGAATGATCGAGTACATACAGCGAAAGAACACTTGTCCCAACTCAGGAAAATAATCGACTACAAATAGCGAGAATAAGAACACCGTAAAGCTACTTAGAATCCCAACTTCATAACTTTTCGTGGTTTCAAAATGTCCAGCTATTACAGGACTATTCAACCTCGCTAATCCGCTATTCAAATTTTTTCATAAAAAGCATAACAAATTCGATTGCATTAATAGCAAGCATGGTCATTACTGATTATGAGAAGAATATCTCTGCACAAATAATACAACTGTTCATTGAGTAAATGCATATGCTTGTATCTGACTGGTGTTGGTAGCCTACAAAACAAGCTTCCTAAATGTACATTCATTCAGTTATGCAACGTTAGCTCCGTCTTCGGGGTTGGATACTATACTTATAGTTGTTCACTTATGGCCATTTGTCTTGTTTGTGTGACAGTATAGAGTTCTCATTTTCGTAGCAACGTCTTGATCTCAATGCATGGATTAAGTGCTGGTGTAATAATGGACAAATGCACGTGGAAAAGAATGCATTCACTGGTTGTAATGTGACAAAGACATGAAAAATATGAAGTTTAACTATGAAATCACAAAGATAAGGACAAGGAAAAAGGTATTCCACCTGGAAAAACAACGTCTAATTTAAAGCATACAAAATATTTGAATAATTCCCGCTCTTTGAAGAGGTCAAAGCAAGCACAGCTGATGCATTATAACAAGGGCGAAAAGGCTGCCTCAATTAGTCGCCTCTTATGATACACGGGATGATGCATCTGCAATATTCTGTATTTCCCGAAACTAAATGGTGCAAGGGACAGTAGTTATGTTTCAAAATAGCCTGTCAGCATAAAACTGCTAACCCAGTGTGAAACATAAAATGTGCGCATAAAATATCTAAACTTTACGTATTTCTATATTATCCCGATTGAGAGAATGCTTCGTTAAACCCTCTATACATACATACAAACATACTCATATTGCATAACTCCAAACTGACCTGAAATGATAGTTTCTACCACAGGCCGATAGCCAAGTAGCTCCTCAACATCGATAACTCCTTGGAATTCCTAGAAATAATCAAAGATCTTGAAGATTATTTATGACAGATTATAGTGACTAAAGGTTCAAGCGACATAGAGATCAAAATAATAATACAATCAAATCAACACACACACACAGAGACATACACACACACAGACATATTCGATATTTATACAGATATCCACGAAATCTACATACATACCTCGAACTATACGCTTGACAACAAGACCTAAACACTTGACACATTATCCACTATATATGTGACAATATCTTCGCTAGCCAAAGTTCCGATATGATACCCTATATACATCTTGGTGTTTCGAGCAAATTTTTATGTGCGTCGGGTCTTTGAATTTCATTGGATGCAATGGCTTGCCGCTGCATCGAATCCAAATAAAGTTGTTTACATTTGAACACTGTTGCTGCGTGATTGAGACAAGGGAGCACACAACTTAAATGGACTATTTTTAAATATATATAAAAAGCTTATAAAAAAGGAATTTTCCACTGTCGTTCCGTGTTTGTACAAATATATTTACGCACATAAACCTGCAATGGCTTCTCTGTGGCACGTAGAGATACTTTCTATGTTAAACTTAGCAAAGTATTCTTTTTAAGGTAATTGTCTCCATCATTTTCGGCCGATTACAATGCACCGTTATTACACGCTATTGGTTAGCTGGCATTAAATACTAAAGTAGGAAATCCAATAGATGTATCTAGGAGAAAGCACTAAAATATATGTTCGATCCACCAAGGTGTAGATTGGATTATCGTATTGGAACTTTGGCTAGCGAAGATGACATGAAGCCCGATTGGCACTGGAATCCATGTTCATGTATAACAGATAGTGCTAAGATAGTGCAACTGTAATGCGCTCGTTTCTCAGCTGTCCGTCCTGGGGTCGATCCCCAGTATGTGCAATAGTAAATAATCATCAATCCATTTTCCGCGATTTCCTGTCGACTCAACAGTCATTTCAGCGAAAGAGTCCATCCTACGGTACCATATATTTCAGAAAGACATGGCTTGAACATTTGAACACGATACACGCAATAAATATGACAATCGCAAAACAATTCACGATTAAATTTAGAACACGTGTTTCTAAAACGCATACGAATGTCACGTGTTCTTATAAACCTTTTGTATAAGAAGAGTACACATGAATGAGACATTGATCTCATTGACTTTGTTCTCAGCATCGCTAGCAAACGTTCCTCTGACACCAAGAAGGTTGAGCGGTCGTAGAGAAGATGAGTGTTTCCTAAGTGGCATTTACCTGGTATGTTGGTATATGGAGGCTTTCCTTGTTGAATTCTGATAGAAGCTTGACCAGCTTTTCACAATCAACTTTGCTGAGCAGGTATTGTCCTGTATTATTCACGTTCCTGAAAAAGACATGAAAATAATGAACATCATATTGACATGTGTATGAGTATATGTGTATGTTGAAGTCTCGTCTTATAGGACATGAATTATCACTCTATATTCATGGCATACAATTAGTTTTAAGGCTTCCAAATCCAGAAATATATGCCTGTTATAAAGAGCAGGATATTTGTCCAGGACTTCTCTTTACTGATTGTTCTGTCTTGGTCTAGCTGAAACTGGACATATATTTTGAAAATTAAAAGTGTTATGTTTCTGGATTTGACCGAACAATCCTACTTCATATATGTGGTCCTCCCTATACTAAAATATATGAATTTGTTCTGTTCTACCGTTTCACCTCTTTCCTATCAATCTTTTATATGACATTCGGGTATGTGCATTTCAGAGAGAGAGAGAGAGAGTATAATTGGAGGCAGAGGTGAAGAAATAATACGTTTCGTGACCTAATGCAGATAATTCACAGATAAATGAATAGTTGGATTAACAGACGTGTAGACAGAAGAATACAGCAATTTATACAACGTTGTAAAGTCGGGATTGATGTACGTACATGTGTATATATGCTTTACCTTCTATCATCAGTGGAATTTTCTGCATGTTGTAACATACAGGTAGACCAACAGTCCACGAACGATTTGACCTTTTTGTCAGCAATCTCAGTGGCGACTCCTTCATATTCCAAAGAGAGCTGGAAGATATAGTATTGGTATAAACAGCTGTCGCTCGTTGTAATGGGATACCAAATAACTTCAGACAAAAAGCGAAATTGGATTTATGTAGAGATTTAATTCGATCCTGTAATGGTAAAGGCTGCCAATGTAATAGCCTTAAATGATATTCCATCTTATGCTATGATGACAGCTAATGTTTGTGTTAGCGTTATTCCTTTATCTCTCCTTGTCGTATTTACTACTTAAGTGCCTTACTGTTACCCCTTTTCCTTTCAAGTGTGGCGTAAGCTGCATCACGTTAAATAGGGACTAATTATTCTATATATTTAATCGTAAATTGTGTTTCTTTTAAAAACAAAAACAAATTTATACAGCTGCTAAATTCACCTTTAGTCACTGAATTTTAAATGCTTTGCCTGCTTATGTTTCAATTCATGCCGTGTGTATTTTGTCCAATTTGTATTCATGTTATGATGCGTTTTGATGTCTTGCTAATCACGCTTGTTGTAATGCCTGATTTGTTTTACGTAATGTCGGTAAATTGATTGTTGTTTTAAATCATTCCGACATTAAATACATCTTATCATATACTCTGATAATTACAAGTATGGAACAAAGAATTCTCATGTTCATTGGTATTTCCAAAGACAGAAATGATCCGAGGTGAATGGAAAAGTGTTATATCTGAAGAATATTACACAGCCATTTGTTAGTAATAAATATCGGCTTACTGAGGCAATGTTAACCGCTTGATTTGTCTCCTCCTTTAAAAGTTTAATGTATCCATCAGAGTTCCTCTTCGCCACCTTCCTGGCTTTCTTTACTTTCCTCTTGCTAAACCAAGACGCGTTCTCTTCCAAAACCAACTTTTCTAATCTGACCATTGATCGTTTGTAGACCTAGAAATGAGGGAAATAAAACATTAACAGGGGTCCTTACTTGACCGATCGGTTTCAAACCCTGGTGCGATTCCCGCTAGAAGTCATAAGTTTACCCCAAATATCCAAAGGCTTCCACACAACTTCAGTTGTAAAGTAGAAAGTCCGACGTGTCCCTTCTATACATACATTTTACTCTAATCATTGCAAGACCACAGATCTCACAACCTGACAAATATATGGTTTCTCTTCGTTATGTTTCCGTACCGCCAGCAGTTCTCGTCGTAGAAATTATGCAACTGTCCCTGAACACAGGGAACTAGTTTAAACGACGCTACCTTAGGCCAGTCAAACTGTAGTTTCCAGGCACTGTCGTAGGTATAACTGTTTGGCCTTTGCCACCATGGCCACATAAACGGCATCTGCCGAGTCCCTTCTTATCGATTATATTGTGTAATTTACCGGTTTCCCACTATAAATACTGCCACTGCAGTCACACCACCAATGTACGCGACTAGATTTTAGTAGGTACTTTATTAATCCATGGACACTTATTCGGTATGGACTTGAATTCACTACTACTGAACAATGGCATCATGGAAACTCACTAACACTTTACTCTGTGACGTTTGTTCCTAGTAATTGGCCAATTATTTCGGGCAAAGGAATATTTATATTGCATCAAATTCCAATAATCAGACAAGTCATCACAAAAATATAAAAATTCCTTAAAACGGTACACTATAACCAAATGCGAATACTTCAAATTTATTACGATAGCATCAACAGCTGGCTAATTTTTTAAAAATCTACACATACAGATAATAATTCCAAATATTGACAAAGAATGAATTGCAACATTAGAATAGCCGCAAGGCATTTGGAAACTAACCAAAACTGCATGATGTTAACAATTTAACGTGATGAGTTCACTTACAAACAATACGACATGAAAAATGATCATGCGACATAAAATTTATCAGGTGACGTTTTGCCATCAAATGATAAACCATCTGTCACAGGAATCATATAATCAAAGATAATCTTATGAATTTATGGCGAGCAGATGTAAATGATACACAATGTTTCATAATTTGAATATTATTCCGCGTGTCACCTACAATATAACGGGGGCTGTCCATATAATTATAGGCTGTTTTGTGTTTATCTGCCTAAATGTTTTATGTTTGTTTTGGACAGTGTGATTTAACGTTTTGGGCCTCGACACATGTCGTTTTGACTTTATGAACATCCAGCAAGGTTAAACATTTCCTAGGTTGGCATTTGAAAATTTCTATGTGGGGTAAAAAGGTCATATTTCGACAGATGTAGCCACCACTGTGCGTTTCTATGTTAGTTACCCTTTCTTTCCAATAACCGTTTGACTACCAATTGGTAAAACGGACGCCATATTGTTAACATAACATTAAAATAAAAGTGGCTGGGCAAGGAAAATCAACATGGTGGTGGACATTCTATAATATGAAGACAGAGGAATGATTTAATGAGCTTTTTTGGGACCAATTCAAAGTTACGCTAGGTCTTGACATATCAAATATAATAAAGGACAAGCGCTATTTGCAAATGATATCAACTATGTGATAAACCTATTTATAACACTTCTAGGTTGTTAATTAGGTACATACAGTCATGTTGTATTTGTTTAATACTCTAATCAGGAAATAAAACAATTCAGACCTTTGTATGGATGTATTAAGTTTTATGAACCATAAAAACTATCATATTGATCGACGCGAACTCATCAAGACGAGACTTACTGTTTCATAACTTCTTATTGAATTGAATAAATATATGTATTAATATTGTACTAACGTTTTCGGTTGAGCTCCAGTCTGTACTCAATGAATATAGTAGTATTTAATTACTCCGGACTAAATTTAATGTACCTTCTGTCCTTTTTCAACTCTATTACAGAAACGTTTGTATGGGTTCAGCATCTCCTGGAAGGACGTTTCGTATTTTCTCAAGATGACTTTTTCATCAGCTTCTCTCTCACTGTAAATTAAGATATAAAACCGTATTGTCGCGGCAAATATCTTTACTCTATACCAATTAAGGGCTAAGATACAGACATCGCTTTTACCAAATACCCAATCTCCCCGAGCAGATATTGAAATGTCTTGGCACACTTCAGGTACTATAGCAAAATAAAACCACCCTAATCGACAATTTTCGCGATTAAAACAGTAAGTGGACCATGGTTCGTTTCTTCACAGCCTTATGTTTACTTTCAAATTATGTACAGTTCAAAGGATACATAACAAATTATTGTGATATTGTATGGAAACTGATTATCTAACATACTATATATCCACAATAATAATAATAATAATAATAATATATCATCATCATTATAATCGTAATCGCGACATTCGTTACATGCGAGAAAGTAGTAATTATGTAAGTAATCACGAAAATAGACAGGCTTCTTCAAGTTTTCGTAAAACCAACTTTATTCTCAATATAAGGAATCTAAAGCATGGAGATCACCTCCGATGCAACCCACCATACTTTTATTTCTTTTCTTTTACTTAAGGTTGTCTGGTATGATTCCCAACATGGACATGGTTATAGTGATGGGCTATTGAATTTCATTCTCAGTCTCAAATACTCTGGCGTCTATTTCCATGCGGGTACGGGTGGAGTGGTTGGGGTTGTGTTCATTTGGAACACCATTGACCTTTCCCATTACATGCGAGAGTAAATCTATGATATTTAACTCACTCGCATTGGAAACAGACGATGACGGGTTTAATCTGGTTTGAACTGGTGCTGGGTCGTTCAAAATCTACCAATTGTACACTGCTCTACTTAACAATTGTATTCACTCGAGAAGGAGATTGGCAGCCTCTTCATATGAACATAATGATTCACGAGCGAAACGGGTCCTTTCTTCCATCGATGCCACTTCCATTCGGAGTGCAGATTCTATCTGAAGTATACCTACAAACCAATAAAGAGCTTACGAATTAATATATCTCACTGTAGTAGACTGTGGTGCTACGTTTTGTGGGACGAGATTGTCAATGGATTGAGGAAGTAACGACGGAAAGATAGGCAAACTGAATTAGTGTTTCGAAATGAGAGTGAGAACGATGGAATGATACACTGTTTACTTGTTGGCATGTTTAATTCAAGCAATGCTTATTCCTTTCGTGATGTATTTGAAGCCGATGGATAGATGGATCGATAACTAGATGTTAATTTCTTACTTTAAATATAAAGTACTTGGTGTTTCAGTATATACACACAAGAAGGTTTTTAGCGTGGAAAAGGGGTGGAATCTGGTTCAATCGTTACCGCGAGTAAATATGGTCAAATGATTATACATGTATGTTATTAAAGAACATATGCAATGAAGGCAACCCCACCCAACCTCCATTTTTATGAATATCATCAAAGAAATAACTCTTATTAAAGAAGAAAATAGCAAACGTGGAGACATGTAGGAAAATTACCATCAACGTTGTGTTGTCTCAGGATATAAAGTTTATCAGACACGTTCTTACACCATTTCTCTGCTTTTTCGGCAAACTCTCTTTCCAGCTGGGTACGAACTTGCATCACAGACAACCATAATGGAACGTCTCTAAGAAACGAGAAGAACGACACATTTGCTCTGTTGTAATTTTACTAGCTTAGGCTGACACAATAAATACCATGATTTATGCAGAGATATGCCTAACACAAAGAAGGAAATATAATTACTGCTAATGTCACTAAGGTACCAAACAGTCCACTAAAATAACTGACTGAATTGCTAACTAGATGCTAAGTGATTATTTGAGTGGATGTATGGACTGGCCTGCAGATTTTCGTACTGGGTGCAGGGACTGACTGACTGACTGATTGATAACTGTAACTGACTACTTGACAGTGAGTATGCCTGGATGACATGCAGTATGCGTGGACAAATAAACTGGCTGAATAAGTAACTAACTAAACTAAGTAACTAAGTAATTAACTAGCTAAATAAATAAATAAATAAATGATAAGATGGTTGGACTGGACCGAAATTGATTAATAGTTTATTTTAATCAATAAGATAGATTACAACTCACAATGTATGTACCTATAAACCTATTTTCCTTGTTAAATACCCATCTAACCATCTGAATCGCTATCGATGTATTTATTTCCCATTCATGACCTTTATTTTGCAAAACATTTATATATTAGCCGCATACAAATTATGGGTATGGTCATGTCAACTCGGATATGAACTCACTGAAGGAATGTCGGTCTATTTCACGATATCCTTAAGCATGGATACTCGTTTAGTAAATTGTATACAATAATCTGTAACTGAAACCGATATCGCAATCTAAGTTATACTTTTATCGTTTAACGATATATTTCAAACAAAGCAAGGCATTAAAAACAAAGCAAACGTGGCAACGGTACTTACGATAATACACCGTAGCTATCCCCAAGTCCATTAAATAGCTTTAGATCTACCATTTTATCGAAATTTAACACTGTCTGAAACAACGCGTGTTAAATACGAGAACGGCGCTAGACTAACACTGACAACGTCCCATGTCAACCAGCACATGACGTCGAGAATGTAGTGACGTCAACAGTTGCTTAGAATTTCGAAGTTCTTTAGAACAGACATTAAGAAAACTTTCGACCGCGGTATTTCTGAACTTAACGCGGTATAGTACAATTATATTAGCGACCAACAATTCAATGTTCTTGGGCAGGGGACTGACACTTTCCGTCTCTTAATACTGGAAATTGTCTTGATATTTGATATACATGTCAATTGTTGAATATGTTTAAATCTTAAAGCAGTACATAAAGAGGAATAATTAGGCTAACGTTTTAGCAGATACCGTTAAAGAGACCCTTCTGACATTAGAGAACGCACTGATCAAAATCGGAACCGTTGATAATGAAGTATACAATTTATTAGCTATACTATTGATGTAGGCAGAACAATTGAGTTGGATGCCAACCCTGGAAAAAATATGTGTCAGAGAGGGCAGGCAAATACAAAACACACATGCTTACCAACAGAAAAAATATTTAGCAGACTTGAAGAAAAAAAATGATCTAACGTTCAAACAGAAAACAAACGCGCTCCTGAAAATATCAGGATCAATCGAAGTAATACAAAGAAAACGTAAACTTAACACATTCACATACACTAGTAAATAACTAAAACAGGGCATGCGGCGTTTTTTTTCTCTTCTTGGGATATGTGTGTTTTCGTTCCTTTTTTATCCGAATTTTTCCGGAAATTTAGATTTGGCCCGATTATGTTTCACACCATTCTGTTTTTCGCTGCGTTGGCATACTTGACACGTGTCAAACATGTGATCACAAATTTTAAAGATTAATTTGTGACATATATAACCGTTTTGTAAAAAGATAATTATTGAAAACTATTTGTCACGAATAACGAAAGGACGCATATAATGTTGATATCTCCGTTTAGGACTCACAGTACTAATTCATTTCCCAGAGTAAACCTATGCAAACCCCATGATATTAAAAATAAAATAACTTAATTTGTTTGACTGCTCATGATCAAACCTATATTTATCAGTATAGATAAAACCCGGATGTCAGCATCTGTGTAGAGGAAAAGATATGAGCCGCGGCATTTTCTGGACCTGCATCTGATCTGTTTGAAACATGTACTTTCAATTCAGCACCAAAGAGTCAGGAGCTAATTTTAGTAATGAGTGTTACAAACTCAAGACTGTTAAAGGACTAAAATTCCACCAATAAAAAATGTCTCTAATTTTGTTCACTTACAACTAGGATAAGTGCTCAAAAGATTCTTTTTCCTACAACATAACTTACATTATTAACCAATCATGTTCAGCCGAACCCATATATACTCTGTTTTAGGTTCACCCATTTTCAGGCTGCTTCCCATTTTTCCATATCATTCCTTTATCTGGTATCTATTCTGCAACAATGATCGAAGAAAAGCAGTCTAAAAACAAGACTAGCCTATTTACAACTTACTGAAAAGTAGTATCTTTAATAATGTAATAACATATTGGCCTTAGAAATTTCCTTTAATATTGAGAACCCTTTAAATAACGTCATGTTGGATAACTTAGCAACTTAATATGAGAGAAGTAATTGGCTAATCAAATCAATCTGAAAAAGAAGAAGAAAGGACAAGCCAAGTCAGATGTGTGTTGTGGGGGGGGGGGAGGGGGGCAGACATACAGGTACATATGTAGGTAGGTAGGCAGGCAGGCAGGCAGGCAGATAGATAGATAGATAGATAGATAGTGAATTGGGAATGTAATATAGCTTTAACATGTTTTCAGTTCTTATCACTAACTGTTACTGCTGAGCGCCAAGCGATATGTATTTGGTATGACTAGGCCGGGAACCGAACCAGAGAGAGAGAGAGAGAGAGAGAGAGAGAGAGAGAGAGAAGATAATACATTTGGAAATATCACTTGTGATTGTGAATTAGATCTGACTTATGAAATAAGGCAAATTGAAATCCAGACATTGATTGCACCAAATAGAAAACGTGTTTATTTCGCATAACACAAAGAGGTAAAAAAAACTGAATCAATATATTTATAGTAGTAAACACATATTGATAAACAACATTGAAGGACACTTCACTTTGCGGTGGGTATTATTTAATGGATTATTATCAAATTATCAGAATCTAAAAAAATATACGTACAAGTATTGCATACATAATACCTTAACAAAACAAGTAAAAACAGTGCATACCTTGTATACATTTATGGATTTGAACAGGGGCATGACAACGTAATATGCGTAATAAAATTAGGGGAAAAAAGGCTCTGTACTGAAGTGCTCCAAGAAAAGAAAATCATTCGAAATCCATATGAAATTAAAATGAAGCTACAACAAAATTATTAAAACAGACAAAGCAAACAACTAACAAAACAAACCTTAAATTTTATGCTGAAATTTCTGTTCCAGTTACTATTGTAATACTCCATAAGGGTCTTTTTACTTAGCGAATTCAATGCTAGCGTGAATCCCGCCAAAAGGCATTTCCCATTTCCCCCTGATCTCCAAGGATTTCTCTTCGTCGGTCGGTTACTGGTATAAACGGTACCAATTGTAAAAACCCAGATGGGCGGAGCTTAAGGACTGACGGTACTTTTTCAACTCCAATAGTAAACATATGTAAACACTTTCATATTCAAAATTTAATAACTTAAAATTTCTGGGTGCTGATGATGAGACCTATAGTTATCCATGCACATCTAACCTTGGTGCAAGCTTATGTGTGGGGAACACAATATGAGCCGCGGCATTTTGTTTATCTACATGTGCATGAAACAGTATTGAGTACCCCTGAGTCAAGCCTGTACAAATACTAAAATTGCATCAGTAGAAATATTTCTATATTATTTTTTAATTAAAAATTACATCTAGGATAAGCTATTTTAAGATATTTTTACTAAAATTTTAATTTTAAGTATTATACAGTTATGGACCACCAAACCGGTAAATACTCACCCATTTCTACACTGGTTCCCAGTTCTTCCGTACAATTAGTATCGTGTGTCCTTAAGGTGTACGGAACAGTATGTTCAGAAATAAACTACAAAATTAGCTGTGATTGGTGCAATATGTAAGAGTTGTACTTCCTGTTAGGATTTTATTTTATTTTTTTAAAAATGAGCCTCCTGGCAACATGTGAAATTATGATAATTTATATCTAGATTATGTGTTGCATTTTTATGATTAAAAAAAAAATAATTGTAGTACACATAACTGAAAATGCTTCAGCTGTGCCTAGATAACTCTTACCCCTGTCTAGTTTCAGCAGAGTTATCTCTCTTAATTGCAATTGGGTGCCTGGTTTTGTCCCTGTCAAATTGTCAATCTAACATTTTTCTCTATGACAGTGTGTGACATGCATGCTGAGGTCGGATAGAAAGTATATTTATTTCACAAAACATTAGCATTGAAGTCTATGGAGAAACAATTGGTACCGAAATACCTGCTGTGACAATTGGAAGATTGGTCAGTTACTTCCCCCTGATGTGATAAGGTGGCGCTTTAGTCAGGTAAGCCCCTTCAATTCCGGTTTACTTCGTCTATGCTCAACCCATACTCGTGACTTTCTGACAAATGCTTGTCGTGCCTCAGTGAAAAAGCCCATTACCTGTACTAGCCACATTTCTATTAAGATGGTTGGTCAAATACATCAGTCGCACAATGAACGTGTTGTTCGTTATGGTGAGTACGTTATGACTTGGGCACATTTTGGTATTCATACATAGGTACGTTTTGACTCTGTCAAGTAAATTTAGACTTGGGTATGTATTGAGTGTAATTCTCTGGCCAGAGTCGGCATTCATGTATTGGAAAACTTTACTAAGTGCTTTCTTTACTCTCATTAGTCTTATAATGACCATGTGTAAACCTCTTCCGTTTCAGGTGAAATCTCCACAGTCCAGGATGCAACGAATCTGAATTCATTAATCAGAAAGACTATTGCTGATGGAAAAAAACCAAACAACATCAACAACAACAACAACAACAAAAAACAAAAAACCGAACAAAAAACAGCAAACACTCAATTGTGACATTCGCAATTAAAGGTACTCCAAGAGTTTCGACATGAAGGAGAACATGCAGTTATACGTAGCTGAAAAGACATTGATGTCTGAAGTTTCTGATTAAATCATGTATGGCTTGAAAGAGCACGAGAGATTAGATGGAAATGAAAAGCCATTCAAGTGTGAAGTTTGTGACACCGTTCAGCCACAGGTCCACGGTGATTTTCCTTATGAGGGTACATACTGGAGTGAAACCATTAAAATGTGAAGTATGTACTAACACGTTTTGTAGGAGGTCAGACTTGAATGCCCACGTGATGATGCATATTGGAGAAAACAACATTCATTTGTGAAGTTTGTGATAAACTGTTTCGAGATAATGCCATAGTGAAGAAGCACATGAGAATGCACTGCAGAGGAAAACCATTCAAGTGTGAAGTATGTACTAACCTGTTTTGTAGGAGTTCAGACTTGAATGCCCACATGATGATACATATTGGAGAAAACAACATTCATTTGTGAAGTTTATGATAAACTGTTTAGAGATAATGCCATAGTGAAGAAGTACACAAGAATACATTGTGGAGGAAAACCATTCAAATGTGAGGTTAGTGATAACATGCTTAGTGAAAGTGATGAGTTTTGGGTGAACTTGAAGAAACATACAGGAGAAACAACATTCAGTTGTGAAGTTTGCAATGAATTGTTTAGTAGGCATTTAAAGTTGAAAGAATGCACGAGGTTACATACTGGAGAAAAGCCATTCAAATGTGAAGTTTGCTATGAAATCTTCATCAATTGTTCAAAGATGAAAGAGCACTGGAGTGTACATACTGGAGAAAGAATATTCTTCCAGTGTGAAGTTTATGATAAATTGTTTAACCACAGTTTTAGCATCAATGCTCACAAGAGGTTATATACTAAAGAAAAGCATTCAAGTGTGAAATTTGCAATAAAATATTCAGCGAGGTTACAACCTGAACAGGCACATTCAGATACTTACTGGAGAAAAACCATTTAAATGTGAAGTTTGTAAAATAATGTTTAGCCAGAGTACTAGTGTTACCAGACATATGAAAATGTATAAAGGAGAAAAAACATTTATATGCAGTGTTTGTGATATAATGTTTAGAGTGGTGATTCAATGAAGGACATGTAATACATACTGGAGAGAAACCATTCAAGTGTGAAGTTTTCTAGAATTGATCATTTCAAGAAGATCAAAATGACACATGTCATGAAAGCAGACAAGCATGCATATGGTACAATTGTGATAAAATGTTTGGGCACTGTCCTCACATGGTCCACATAAATCTCTGACATACAGCATTGATGACAAAATTTCCCCTCACCTCATCTGATGAATAAGTTGATCTTTTGAACACTTATTTAAGTAAGTGTAGCCAGTCTTAGAAATTGTAACTGAATGCACTCAGGAGTAAGTTTTCAGTTTTCGAAATTCACTTGGGAATATAGCTGCAGTAGAAATTATGCCTGTATGAAAATAATTACTAGAACTACAAAGAGACACTGTACAATCTCTAGCTTTATATGCCTATTTTAATCATTACTTCATGTCTGTAGTCCACCTTGACTTGAAATCGTCAGAAAAGAAACTATGTTGTTGTAGGGTTTAACACCATTTTTCAGCACACAATAGGGTATACATGGCGGCCAGTATTAATGGTGGAGGACGAACCACTGGCCCATGAGAAGCTACTGGCAAGCTTTCTCACATACCCACATTAGCTGAATCTGAGACTCGAACCCATGCATATATATATATATATATATATATATATATATATATATATATATATATATATATATGTTTCTTTTCCATTTGATACTTTTTGTAGACTCTTTGAAGTGAATGAAACAGTACTTTATGTTGGGGCATACTACTTTGTCACAAGAATTAAATCAAATTCAGCACTTTTGTTAAAATTAGACAGCAGTAGCTGCTACAGGGTTTAACAGCATATCAGCATGATCCTGGTTTAACTGTGTTTAGGAAATTTAGGTGTCCTTAGATAAGAAAGAAATCATAAAGGGTAATATCATTAAAATACAAAATCGATTCTATGTTCTATATAAGCTGTCCTCTTGAAAGACAAAGTCCAAGACTTTTGCATTTGAAACATTATCCAGGATTATGAATAGATGCATATCCTGGTATTTTGACAATTGGAATTTAAATGTGACCCATTTCTAATGCATGGTACTCCAGCATAATTTCCTACTGAGATTGTGTTCTCCATTGCAAATTTACTGAACATGCCACCCATGATCAACATTTGCTAGACTACTGTTTACTACTTATTGGCCAATAATATCATACCAGTTTAAAATCATTATGAACTGGATGTAGCTAACAGTTCAGTGACGTGACACGTAATTGAATGAAGGTTAGTTTATGAAATGATTGTATTAATATTTCATCTGATATCAGCATTTATTTGATTGTCCATTAAATTATAAGCAATTAGTCAAAACTGGAATATACAATGGATCATGAAGTCAGTGGTCAATGAAGTTGTCAATCCCAAGATGGTTTCCAGTGCTGAATATAACATTGAGTTATGGTAATGAATGGCATATCTTTTTTTCTTATTTACAAAGGGGAACAATGAGATTAGACTGACGTTTTGTCACTTTGTATCAGCTGTTGATTTCTTTTCCAACTTGACTAAATCACCTTCTTGGGGGATTGATTTATCTAGTGCTGTTAGATTTACTTTAAGTGAGTCATGCAATTATTTCAGTAGGTAATGATCTGTTTCCAAAATAAAACCATAGACTAAATTTGTTTGTTACTTTTCTGTGTTATTCTTTTATGAGTATATATTGGCACATGAGCCACCATATAATAATTACAATCAAAATACATGTTGCAGAGGCCTTTGAAACTCTGTAATTGTAGTAAGAGAATATCATAAAATATAAAAGAAAAACCAAATTGTATATGACTTTGTACTGTGATGCACTCAATTGGAACATCTGTGACGTTCATCCTGGTTCTACTGTTATGTCCGTTTTTTGTAGTCATGTTTACTAAAGAAATTCTTCAATCTTGCTATACTATCTGAAGCATGATCATATGAATTGTTGTGTTCATTTTTGGATTTGAATATATTCAAATTATTTTTCACTGGAATCACAGTGCTCATTTATTTGGAATTATAGTAAATTCAGAGAAGGACATATTTGGATAATATTAGTGGGATACATCAAGAGACTGGTAATACATAGCTACACTATAGGACACTGGCACATTATCATATTCGAGACAACCGGAATATCAACACATTAAGTATTTGAACTGATTTGGAATACCACTAAATTTCAATTTAAATTTTATACATTTGGACTTGTGATACAACTTTTAGGGCTATTGGGGATTTAATTAACAACACAGTAAGTTATTTTTGAATATTTACGTTGTATTTTAGGGAAATAACTTATTTGTTGAATTTTACAAAACTTGTTGGTTTTGGCTCATTTCTGTTTCTTAGTTTAAGGACATAGATTTGTAACATTATATTCATAATAATTATGCTAGGGTTCATTGTATTTGCCGAAGATTTATATTACTTCCAATCGCAATACCTGTTTCAGTATAATAAAAGTGTAATATGACTTGAAAGATTCAAGTCACAGAATGAATGATACAGGAACAACGGACAAAAGGATGGACATATTGCCTGATCGCTGTTTTTCTTAAATAACGCAGTATGCGGTCAGGAAATGTCATCAGAAGAGAAACATTTCAGGTCCAATTATATTTATTTATTTCACGGTTTTATGTATATGACAATAGTGTACAATTGAAGAATATATAAATTTAATTTTGATTGGTCGTTAGAGAAAGAGAGAGAGATACAAGTAAATATACATTGTGTGCAAGAGTGAGAGAGAGAGAGAGAGATACAGAAAGAGAGGTGAGACATATAGAGAAAGAGAGAGAGGGAGATAGAGACAGAGATACATATACAGAGAGAGAGAGAGAGTGATATATATATATATATATATATATATATATGAGATACAGAGAGAGAGAGAGGGAGGGAGATAGAGACAGATACATATACAGATTGAGAGAGAGAGATGTCTGATGGTTTTTTAAATGTGTTCATATGTAGATAATTATACATTAATACATAATATAATCTGATTCAAATATCCACGTAAGAACAAAAAACAATTGATGAATGGACGATAGTGAGCAAAGAAACTGAAAATTATAAGCATTTACATTCGATTATCAGTGAATGAGAAATGCAAAAGAGAGAAATACAGAGAGTGGGGAAGGGAGTAAGATGGGGATAATATTTGTTTTCAAATATGTTCATATTTCGCTAAACAAACAATTAAAACATGACTAAATCTAACCAAAAATTCACAACAAAAAACCAAAACAAACGATTGATGGCTAAAGGAGGGAAGGTGAAATCGTGATTTAACAATCAGTCATAATGCCCTCTTCTCCACCAATCTGTACATTAATAAATTCTTTGTTAACCAGCTAAAATGCAACTGGACGGAATAAATCCGCCCACTTTCTTCCTTGTTATCCGTGATCTCCTCGTTCCATATACCATTCCCATGGAGTTAGGAGGTGTCAGTTGTTCCAACAAATCACCTAGAGATAGATAGATAGATAGAAACAAAGATATTAATTTCTTTAACAACTTTATCAATTTTCATAAACAAATAGTAAACCCACCAAAATACTGACATCAACATATTCCAAAAAGGTACAACATTGCTGCTAACCATTGACGAAAAGATTGTCTGTCAGAGAATATAGTTTCGGCGACATTTTTAACGCTTCTGCTAGCTAAAGTGTTATGATTTCAAATTCGATATAGGTGTTGCTGCAGAATGTGCGATGATAATAATTTCGATAGCATAATATAAACGACAGTTAAGGATACTTTAGATAACTGACCCTTACGGGAAGTACTGTATAGTCTACTATAACCGATCTTAAATGGAAATAGGAAACTGATAATATCTTTACCTTTTTTGATATTCATTTCCAGAAATTCCATCTTTTTATGCTCATTAATAGCCACAGCCTTTACGCATCGATTCAGTCTTCTCTCACCTAAAATAAATGCTTGATTCAATGAAAGAAAGGTAACAGATTGTAAAAGTACATTGTACGTATCTATAGCAGGTGTTATTCATTATTGTTTTGCTTTGGATGTTTTCAATAGAGAGAAATAACCTAAGCATAAATAAATAAACTTGAACGTGTTTATGCGTCGTTATTATTACTTCTTCTGTCCATATAAAACACAATCCCGTGTTCAAGGAATAAAATCTCCAAGTCTCATAATATGATCCTGTGCTCGAGGAGTAAGTTCGATGTACGTTTGTAATACATTACAGACCATATTTAATTTATTAATCGTTGAATCCGCCCTATAAACACATAGCAATGAACAATGTCCCGCTAACCAATGCTGTAACTGGCTAGATGGAAGAGTTACTTAAAATCGGCGTCAGTTGAATGACAAACGAGATGCTAATAAATAGACGTAGCCATATATGTCCGGATCAACTATTGATTACTACCTCACCCCTTGTAAGGATCAATAGACGGAGGTGTGATTGATTAATTATAACCCTCTCCCCCCCCCCAACCCTTGTACAAGTACAATGGAAACGCTTTCTTTCTTTACCATTTATTAAACGAGAAAATAACAGTAATGGATTCTAACCAGATTCCATTCATCAATCAAGCAATTAAAGATAATAACGCAGTCTGGAATTTATTACTTAAGATTGAACGACTTGATTATATTACTCTAGTTTGAATGAGACAGTAATTTAGTGTATTTTTAGGTGCTCGATGTGTGTATTATTTTTCTTACGAATATCAACATATAGAGTGTATTTATACTATTTGTAGCTAAAGGTACTGGTTCTTACAATTGCAAAAGAACGAGTTCAACCTACCACAGCTGTGAATTGGGGTACAAGGATTATCCACTTCTTTATTTTCTTCATTGTTTTCATCTTCTGGAATAAAATATAGGTGACGCACGCTTTGTACTAGTTATATTGTACATTTCTATTTACGTCTCAAATTGTTTCATCAATATGTGTTCCCAAGAAAGAGTGCAGAAGCTGATACAATTTCTGAAAGTCTAGTTTTCTTAAACGGAAACAGTTACAACAATCGTAGATAATTCCATTTTGGACAAGGGTTGACTTTTCTTACGGGGGTTTAACTTCACGTCATCATCAAGTCACATGCATTTATAAAACATGTTCTACTTCAGATTTTATTTCAACGCGTCATGCTTATGCATAATGTTTTAAGCATGGAACTTACCATTGAAATAAAATGGGTTGTATAGTTTATCGTAACTATCGGCCGGTGACAATGGCTTGTTCCCATTCAGTTCCTCCTGTTCCTCATCTTTTTCGTTTCCTGAAAGATATTTTGGAAAATAAAAATGGTAAATGTACATTACCAAAATAACAACAGTTACAACACCAGCAAATGTAAATGTGTATTTTATAAGCATATTATCGTAAGAACAAATATCAAGTCTTATGAATTTAGGAATCATCGTCTCGTTCATAATTTATTTAAACACATAACGTTTGTGTAGGCTTGGGTAGCGACATTGTTCTCTTCGATTTCATGTTCTTCTACATAATTTTCTTCTGCCGAAAGATATTGCGGCAGATAATAGTAGCTAATATTCATTGTGAATACAAAACATGTTAACCTGCAGATTTTATTTCAACACGTCATCCTTTTGCATTATGTTTTAAGCATGGAACTTACCATTGAAACAAAATGGGTTGTATAGTTTATCGTAACTATCGGCCGGTGTCAATAGTTTGTTCCCATTCAGTTCCTCCTGTTCCTCATCTCTTTTGTTTCCTGAAAGATATTTTTGGAAAATAAAAATGGAAAATGTGCATTACCAAAATAACAACAGTTACAACACCAGCAAATGTAAATGTGTATTTTATAAGCCTATTATCGTAAGAACAAATATCAAGTCTTATGAATTTAGGAATCATGGTCTCGTTCATAATTTATTTAAACACATAACATTTGTGTAGGTTTGGGTAATGGTATTGTTCTCTTCGATTTCCTTTTCTTCTTCATCATTTTCATCTGCTGAAAGATTATGCGGCTGATAATAGTAGCTGATATTCATTGTGAATACAAAACTAACTACAATTTAAACAAGAGATAATTACGATATGTAAAATGGTAAATTTTGGAAAGCATTTATCATAACAGCCACATCACGTCTTTTAAATTTATCAATTATGTTTTAATTCCTAATTTGCTTAAACAGTTCATGGTTAAGGATACATTTTAGATGCTTAACTTAGCATAAGAGCAGAAGTCTATCGTAACTATCTGCTGGGGTAAGGAGACTGTCATCCTTTACCTCATTCTTTTCTCCTCTGCTGAAAGTAACATACATTGTAAAAACAATATCATATTTTGGAGTCGTTAGTTCGTTTAATTATATTTTATTCGAATCTGAGAAGGATATCGGGGCAAAAGCAATTACTCTGCCCCACCCCCAACCACCATCCCGCACCAAACATTAACCATTTTATATATCGTAATTATCTCTCTCTTTAGTTGTAGTTTGTTTTTTTTTATATTTATTCGCAATGAATATTTGCTACTGTTATGTGCCACAATACCACCACTGATTATCCAACACAAACTTAGGAACTTCCTCCAACTGATACAATCTTACTTTGTTTATTGGTCCAATAAACAAAATAAATTTGTATCAGTTGGATGAAGTTCCTAGGATTTTTTTGGATAATCAATCACAAAATGTATTTGTTTCAAAAACATTTTGGTTAATATTTCCTAATTTCTATATAATCTGCAAAGAACTGATATTGGTCCGCCGAACAATGGAAGTAAAATGTCATACTGACGCGATCAAGAGCATTTATCCCAACTCAGGAATGATCGAGTACATACAGCGAAAGAACACTTGTCCCAACTCAGGAAAATAATCGACTACAAATAGCGAGAATAAGAACACCGTAAAGCTACTTAGAATCCCAACTTCATAACTTTTCGTGGTTTCAAAATGTCCAGCTATTACAGGACTATTCAACCTCGCTAATCCGCTATTCATATTTTTTCATAAAAAGCATAACAAATTCGATTGCATTAATAGCAAGCATGGTCATTACTGATTATGAGAAGAATATCTCTGCACAAATAATACAACTGTTCATTGAGTAAATGCATATGCTTGTATCTGACTGGTGTTGGTAGCCTACAAAACAAGCTTCCTAAATGTACATTCATTCAGTTATGCAACGTTAGCTCCGTCTTCGGGGTTGGATACTATACTTATAGTTGTTCACTTATGGCCATTTGTCTTGTTTGTGTGACAGTATAGAGTTCTCATTTTCGTAGCAACGTCTTGATCTCAATGCATGGATTAAGTGCTGGTGTAATAATGGACAAATGCACGTGGAAAAGAATGCATTCACTGGTTGTAATGTGACAAAGACATGAAAAATATGAAGTTTAACTATGAAATCACAAAGATAAGGACAAGGAAAAAGGTATTCCACCTGGAAAAACAACGTCTAATTTAAAGCATACAAAATATTTGAATAATTCCCGCTCTTTGAAAAGGTCAAAGCAAGCACAGCTGATGCATTATAACAAGGGCGAAAAGGCTGCCTCAATTAGTCGCCTCTTATGATACACGGGATGATGCATCTGCAATATTCTGTATTTCCCGAAACTAAATGGTGCAAGGGACAGTAGTTATGTTTCAAAATAGCCTGTCAGCATAAAACTGCTAACCCAGTGTGAAACATAAAATGTGCGCATAAAATATCTAAACTTTACGTATTTCTATATTATCCCGATTGAGAGAATGCTTCGTTAAACCCTCTATACATACATACAAACATACTCATATTGCATAACTCCAAACTGACCTGAAATGATAGTTTCCACCACAGGCCGATAGCCAAGTAGCTCCTCAACATCGATAACTCCTTGGAATTCCTAGAAATAATCAAAGATCTTGAAGATTATTTATGACAGATTATAGTGACTAAAGGTTCAAGCGACATAGAGATCAAAATAATAATACAATCAAATCAACACACACACACAGAGACATACACACACACAGACATATTCGATATTTATACAGATATCCACGAAATCTACATACATACCTCGAACTATACGCTTGACAACAAGACCTAAACACTTGACACATTATGCACTATATATGTGACAATATCTTCGCTAGCCAAAGTTCCGATATGATACCCTATATACATCTTGGTGTTTCGAGCAAATTTTTATGTGCGTCGGGTCTTTGAATTTCATTGGATGCAATGGCTTGCCGCTGCATCGAATCCAAATAAAGTTGTTTACATTTGAACACTGTTGCTGCGTGATTGAGACAAGGGAGCACACAACTTAAATGGACTATTTTTAAATATATATAAAAAGCTTATAAAAAAGGAATTTTCCACTGTCGGTCCGTGTTTGTACAAATATATTTACGCACATAAACCTGCAATGGCTTCTCTGTGGCACGTAGAGATACTTTCTATGTTAAACTTAGCAAAGTATTCTTTTTAAGGTAATTGTCTCCATCATTTTCGGCCGATTACAATGCACCGTTATTACACGCTATTGGTTAGCTGACATTAAATACTAAAGTAGGAAATCCAATAGATGTATCTAGGAGAAAGCACTAAAATATATGTTCGATCCACCAAGGTGTAGATTGGGTTATCGTATTGGAACTTTGGCTAGCGAAGATGACATGAAGCCCGATTGGCACTGGAATCCATGTTCATGTATAACAGATAGTGCTAAGATAGTGCAACTGTAATGCGCTCGTTTCTCAGCTGTCCGTCCTGGGGTCGATCCCCAGTATGTGCAATAGTAAATAATCATCAATCCATTTTCCGCGATTTCCTGTCGACTCAACAGTCATTTCAGCGAAAGAGTCCATCCTACGGTACCATATATTTCAGAAAGACATGGCTTGAACATTTGAACACGATACACGCAATAAATATGACAATCGCAAAACAATTCACGATTAAATTTAGAACACGTGTTTCTAAAACGCATACGAATGTCACGTGTTCTTATAAACCTTTTGTATAAGAAGAGTACACATGAATGAGACATTGATCTCATTGACTTTGTTCTCAGCATCGCTAGCAAACGTTCCTCTGACACCAAGAAGGTTGAGCGGTCGTAGAGAAGATGAGTGTTTCCTAAGTGGCATTTACCTGGTATGTTGGTATATGGAGGCTTTCCTTGTTGAATTCTGATAGAAGCTTGACCAGCTTTTCACAATCAACTTTGCTGAGCAGGTATTGTCCTGTATTATTCACGTTCCTGAAAAAGACATGAAAATAATGAACATCATATTGACATGTGTATGAGTATATGTGTATGTTGAAGTCTCGTCTTATAGGACATGAATTATCACTCTATATTCATGGCATACAATTAGTTTTAAGGCTTCCAAATCCAGAAATATATGCCTGTTATAAAGAGCAGGATACACTGGTCAACAGTGAAATCATTACTGACTTGAAAAGGCCCTAATCTGTAGTATTTTGGTGTGCCGAACACGAATATAACCGCGAAAAATTTGTATTGGCTCTCGTTTTGAAGATATTCATATACCTCATTTTCTATGTTTCACTGTGTAAATTTCTCCAGTAGGACTGCAGCAACATCCGGAATAATGATGTAACATTGCATAATACCATCATGCTCACATCATCCACAGTTGATTGCATCATTTTCTGATGCAATGCAATACTAATGCCATGCGGCTGCTGAAGTAAGTTGACGTCAGCAGTGTACTATACATGTGTAGGCCTATTATACTAATGCCAGGCGGCTGCTGAAGCTGACGTAAGCAGTGTACTATATAAAGCCCAATCAGATAGGTTCAGCATTTAAAATATTTTAGACGTTGTGCGAGACAGTTCAAGCTACTGTTACATAAAACTTATTATTTTATCCATTTACGTACAATAAAGAACAGTAATGCCTCGAAAGTGTGTTAATACCGCGGACAATTTTTGCTATATTTGTGGGGAAGTGACATTTGCCAACCAGAAGAAAAGTATCAATTCTCAAGTGAAGAAGGCATATCATCTTTACTTCGGATGCAAGGTTGGTGACCAAGACAAGCCTTGGGCTCCGCATATATGCTGTGCTACATGTACAACACAGCTTTCACAGTGGTTGAATTGCAAAAGGTCATCAATGCCATTTGCAGTCCCAATGGTGTGGAGAGAGCCAAGCAACCACCTAAATGACTGTTACTTCTGCTTGGTTCCTCCTCTTTCCGGCGGAATAACGAAGCGAAAGAAGTCGAGAATAGTCTACCCAAACATTCCGTCTGCATTGAGACCAGTTCCACATGGTGAGGGACTTCCTATTCCAGAACCTCCAGCAGAATATTCTCTTGATTCATCTGACGAAGACAAAGGTGAGTCGACCTGTTCTTCTCCTGGTCCATCAGCATGCAGTGATCCAGATTTTCACTGTGGTGCATCATCAACCCCACACAGAATAACACAGGAAGAACTAAATGACCTGATTCGTGATTTGGACTTATCAAAGAACAAGGCAGAATTGCTAGGATCAAGACTCCAACAATGGAATCTTCTAGAAGAAGATGTCACAATTACTGCATATCGAAAGCGCCACCAGCAATTGGAGCCTTTCTTCAGAAAGGAAAGTAATCTGATATTCTGTTCCGATATTGAGGGCCTCATGAATGCTTTAAAAATCACTCATGACCCACAAGAATGGAGACTATTTGTGGACTCTTCGAAACTGAGTCTCAAGGCTGTGCTTTTGCACAATGGAAACATTCTTCCATCTATTCCAGTAGCGTATGCTGTCCACATGAAAGAGACATACGATAACTTAAGGCAGCTACTGAATTCCATTGAGTATAACAAGTACAGCTGGCACCTCTGTGGTGATTTGAAGGTAGTTGCCATTTTAATGGGACTGCAGCAAGGATATACAAAATACATGTGTTTCTTATGCGAGTGGGATAGCCGAGCAAGGGAAATGCACTACATGAGGAAGGAATGGACTCACAGGCAGAATGTAGCCATTGGAGAGAAGAATATCCAACACCCAGCTCTGGTTGAGGCTCAGAAAATCTTGCTACCACCCCTTCACATCAAACTAGGTTTGATGAAGAACTTCGTGAAAGCCATTGACCGGACTTTGCCAGCATTCCGATACCTGCATGAAAAATTCCCTCGACTCAGCGAAGCAAAGATTAAAGAGGGAGTTTTTGTGGGTCCTCAGATTCGAGAGCTTTTCAAAGATGACCGGTTCAACAACTTGCTGGAAGGTGACGCGAAACAAGCATGGAATGCTTTTCGCCTAGTTTCTACAAACTTCCTCGGAAATGTTAGGGCAGAAAACTATAAGGAACTAGTAGAAGACATGTTGATGAAGTATAAGAAACTTGGCTGCAATATGTCTCTAAAGATTCACTTCCTTCATTCCCATTTGGATTTCTTTCCTAGCAACTGTGGTATTGTTAGTGATGAACACGGCGAACGTTTTCATCAAGATATCGCAACAATGGAACAAAGATACCAGGGAAAATGGTCCACTACAATGCTGGCCGACTACTGCTGGACACTCCTCAGAGATGCTCCCGAACAGCTGTACAAGAGACAGGCGAAGAAATCTAAGATGTAGTCAATGACTTGATTTTTTATAGGTAGGCTATTACAGTTGACCTTTTACTATTGGAATGCATTTCGTTATGTAAACATTAATTTCTTGCAGATTACAAAAAAACTAGAGCCAATTTTGCAATTTGACTGTCATATTCGTGTTCAGCACATAAAAATTGATAAGAATTGACTAATTTTATTTCAGTAACATGACTTTTGTAAAAATTTGTTGTCCAGTGATATTTCTCCAGGACTTCTCTTTACTGATTGTTCTGTCTTGGTCTAGCTGAAACTGGACATATATTTTGAAAATTAAAAGTGTTATGTTTCTGGATTTGACCGAACAATCCTACTTCATATATGTGGTCCTCCCTATACTAAAATATATGAATTTGTTCTGTTCTACCGTTTCACCTCTTTCCTATCAATCTTTTATATGACATTCGGGTATGTGCATTTCAGAGAGAGAGAGAGAGAGAGAGAGAGAGAGAGAGAGTATAATTGGAGGTAGAGGTGAAGAAATAATACGTTTCGTGACCTAATGCAGATAATTCACAGATAAATGAATAGTTGGATTAACAGACGTGTAGACAGAAGAATACAGCAATTTATACAACGTTGTAAAGTCGGGATTGATGTACGTACATGTGTATATATGCTTTACCTTCTATCATCAGTGGAATTTTCTGCATGTTGTAACATACAGGTAGACCAACAGTCCACGAACGATTTGACCTTTTTGTCAGCAATCTCAGTGGCGACTCCTTCATATTCCAAAGAGAGCTGGAAGATATAGTATTGGTATAAGCAGCTGTCGCTCGTTGTAATGGGATACCAAATAACTTCAGACAAAAAGCGAAATTGGATTTATGTAGAGATTTAATTCGATCCTGTAATGGTAAAGGCTGCCAATGTAATAGCCTTAAATGATATTCCATCTTATGCTATGATGACAGCTAATGTTTGTGTTAGCGTTATTCCTTTATCTCTCCTTGTCGTATTTACTACTTAAGTGCCTTACTGTTACCCCTTTTCCTTTCAAGTGTGGCGTAAGCTGCATCACGTTAAATAGGGACTAATTATTCTATATATTTAATCGTAAATTGTGTTTCTTTTAAAAACAAAAACAAATTTATACAGCTGCTAAATTCACCTTTAGTCACTGAATTTTAAATGCTTTGCCTGCTTATGTTTCAATTCATGCCGTGTGTATTTTGTCCAATTTGTATTCATGTTATGATGCGTTTTGATGTCTTGCTAATCACGCTTGTTGTAATGCCTGATTTGTTTTACGTAATGTCGGTAAATAGATTGTTGTTTTAAATCATTCCGACATTAAATACATCTTATCATATACTCTGATAATTACAAGTATGGAACAAAGAATTCTCATGTTCATTGGTATTTCCAAAGACAGAAATGATCCGAGGTGAATGGAAAAGTGTTATATCTGAAGAATATTACACAGCCATTTGTTAGTAATAAATATCGGCTTACTGAGGCAATGTTAACCGCTTGATTTGTCTCCTCCTTTAAAAGTTTAATGTATCCATCAGAGTTCCTCTTCGCCACCTTCCTGGCTTTCTTTACTTTCCTCTTGCTAAACCAAGACGCGTTCTCTTCCAAAACCAACTTTTCTAATCTGACCATTGATCGTTTGTAGACCTAGAAATGAGGGAAATAAAACATTAACAGGGGTCCTTACTTGACCGATCGGTTTCAAACCCTGGTGCGATTCCCGCTAGAAGTCATAAGTTTACCCCAAATATCCAAAGGCTTCCACACAACTTCAGTTGTAAAGTAGAAAGTCCGACGTGTCCCTTCTATACATACATTTTACTCTAATCATTGCAAGACCACAGATCTCACAACCTGACAAATATATGGTTTCTCTTCGTTATGTTTCCGTACCGCCAGCAGTTCTCGTCGTAGAAATTATGCAACTGTCCCTGAACACAGGGAACTAGTTTAAACGACGCTACCTTAGGCCAGTCAAACTGTAGTTTCCAGGCACTGTCGTAGGTATAACTGTTTGGCCTTTGCCACCATGGCCACATAAACGGCATCTGCCGAGTCCCTTCTTATTGATTATATTGTGTAATTTACCGGTTTCCCACTATAAATACTGCCACTGCAGTCACACCACCAATGTACGCGACTAGATTTTAGTAGGTACTTTATTAATCCATGGACACTTATTCGGTATGGACTTGAATTCACTACTACTGAACAATGGCATCATGGAAACTCACTAACACTTTACTCTGTGACGTTTGTTCCTAGTAATTGGCCAATTATTTCGGGCAAAGGAATATTTATATTGCATCAAATTCCAATAATCAGACAAGTCATCACAAAAATATAAAAATTCCTTAAAACGGTACACTATAACCAAATGCGAATACTTCAAATTTATTACGATAGCATCAACAGCTGGCTAATTTTTTAAAAATCTACACATACAGATAATAATTCCAAATATTGACAAAGAATGAATTGCAACATTAGAATAGCCGCAAGGCATTTGGAAACTAACCAAAACTGCATGATGTTAACAATTTAACGTGATGAGTTCACTTACAAACAATACGACATGAAAAATGATCATGCGACATAAAATTTATCAGGTGACGTTTTGCCATCAAATGATAAACCATCTGTCACAGGAATCATATAATCAAAGATAATCTTATGAATTTATGGCGAGCAGATGTAAATGATACACAATGTTTCATAATTTGAATATTATTCCGCGTGTCACTTACAATATAACGGGGGCTGTCCATATAATTATAGGCTGTTTTGTGTTTATCTGCCTAAATGTTTTATGTTTGTTTTGGACAGTGTGATTTAACGTTTTGGGCCTCGACACATGTCGTTTTGACTTTATGAACATCCAGCAAGGTTAAACATTTCCTAGGTTGGCATTTGAAAATTTCTATGTGGGGTAAAAAGGTCATATTTCGACAGATGTAGCCACCACTGTGCGTTTCTATGTTAGTTACCCTTTCTTTCCAATAACCGTTTGACTACCAATTGGTAAAACGGACGCCATATTGTTAACATAACATTAAAATAAAAGTGGCTGGGCAAGGAAAATCAACATGGTGGTGGACATTCTATAATATGAAGACAGAGGAATGATTTAATGAGCTGTTTTGGGACCAATTCAAAGTTACGCTAGGTCTTGACATATCAAATATAATAAAGGACAAGCGCTATTTGCAAATGATATCAACTATGTGATAAACCTATTTATAACACTTCTAGGTTGTTAATTAGGTACATACAGTCATGTTGTATTTGTTTAATACTCTAATCAGGAAATAAAACAATTCAGACCTTTGTATGGATGTATTAAGTTTTATGAACCATCAAAACTATCATATTGATCGACGCGAACTCATCAAGACGAGACTTACTGTTTCATAACTTCTTATTGAATTGAATAAATATATGTATTAATATTGTACTAACGTTTTCGGTTGAGCTCCAGTCTGTACTCAATGAATATAGTAGTATTTAATTACTCCGGACTAAATTTAATGTACCTTCTGTCCTTTTTCAACTCTATTACAGAAACGTTTGTATGGGTTCAGCATCTCCTGGAAGGACGTTTCGTATTTTCTCAAGATGACTTTTTCATCAGCTTCTCTCTCACTGTAAATTAAGATATAAAACCGTATTGTCGCGGCAAATATCTTTACTCTATACCAATTAAGGGCTAAGATACAGACATCGCTTTTACCAAATACCCAATCTCCCCGAGCAGATATTGAAATGTCTTGGCACACTTCAGGTACTATAGCAAAATAAAACCACCCTAATCGACAATTTTCGCGATTAAAACAGTAAGTGGACCATGGTTCGTTTCTTCACAGCCTTATGTTTACTTTCAAATTATGTACAGTTCAAAGGATACATAACAAATTATTGTGATATTGTATGGAAACTGATTATCTAACATGCTATATATCCACAATAATAATAATAATAATAATAATAATAATAATAATATATCATCATCATTATAATCGTAATCGCGACATTCGTTACATGCCAGAAAGTAGTAATTATGTAAGTAATCACGAAAATAGACAGGCTTCTTCAAGTTTTCGTAAAACCAACTTTATTCTCAATATAAGGAATCTAAAGCATGGAGATCACCTCCGATGCAACCCACCATACTTTTATTTCTTTTCTTTTACTTAAGGTTGTCTGGTATGATTCCCAACATGGACATGGTTATAGTGATGGGCTATTGAATTTCATTCTCAGTCTCAAATACTCTGGCGTCTATTTCCATGCGGGTACGGGTGGAGTGGTTGGGGTTGTGTTCATTTGGAACACCATTGACCTTTCCCATTACATGCGAGAGTAAATCTATGATATTTAACTCACTCGCATTGGAAACAGACGATGACGGGTTTAATCTGGTTTGAACTGGTGCTGGGTCGTTCAAAATCTACCAATTGTACACTGCTCTACTTAACAATTGTACTCACTCGAGAAGGAGATTGGCAGCCTCTTCATATGAACATAATGATTCACGAGCGAAACGGGTCCTTTCTTCCATCGATGCCACTTCCATTCGGAGTGCAGATTCTATCTGAAGTATACCTACAAACCAATAAAGAGCTTACGAATTAATATATCTCACTGTAGTAGACTGTGGTGCTACGTTTTGTGGGACGAGATTGTCAATGGATTGAGGAAGTAACGACGGAAAGATAGGCAAACTGAATTAGTGTTTCGAAATGAGAGTGAGAACGATGGAATGATACACTGTTTACTTGTTGGCATGTTTAATTCAAGCAATGCTTATTCCTTTCGTGATGTATTTGAAGCCGATGGATAGATGGATCGATAACTAGATGTTAATTTCTTACTTTAAATATAAAGTACTTGGTGTTTCAGTATATACACACAAGAAGGTTTTTAGCGTGGAAAAGGGGTGGAATCTGGTTCAATCGTTACCGCGAGTAAATATGGTCAAATGATTATACATGTATGTTATTAAAGAACATATGCAATGAAGGCAACCCCACCCAACCTCCATTTTTATGAATATCATCAAAGAAATAACTCTTATTAAAGAAGAAAATAGCAAACGTGGAGACATGTAGGAAAATTACCATCAACGTTGTGTTGTCTCAGGATATAAAATTTATCAGACACGTTCTTACACCATTTCTCTGCCTTTTCGGCAAACTCTCTTTCCAGCTGGGTACGAACTTGCATCACAGACAACCATAATGGAACGTCTCTAAGAAACGAGAAGAACGACACATTTGCTCTGTTGTAATTTTACTAGCTTAGGCTGACACAATAAATACCATGATTTATGCAGAGATATGCCTAACACAAAGAAGGAAATATAATTACTGCTAATGTCACTAAGGTACCAAACAGTCCACTAAAATAACTGACTGAATTGCTAACTAGATGCTAAGTGATTATTTGAGTGGATGTATGGACTGGCCTGCAGATTTTCGTACTGGGTGCAGGGACTGACTGACTGACTGATTGATAACTGTAACTGACTACTTGACAGTGAGTATGCCTGGATGACATGCAGTATGCGTGGACAAATAAACTGGCTGAATAAGTAACTAACTAAACTAAGTAACTAAGTAACTAACTAGCTAAATAAATAAATAAATAAATAAATAAATGATAAGATGGTAGGACTGGACCGAAATTGATTAATAGTTTATTTTAATCAATAAGATAGATTACAACTCACATTGTATGTACCTATAAACCTATTTTCCTTGTTAAATACCCATCTAACCATCTGCCTCGCTATCGATGTATTTATTTCCCATTCATGACCTTTATTTTGCAAAACATTTATATATTAGCCGCATACAAATTATGGGTATGGTCATGTCAACTCGGATATGAACTCACTGAAGGAATGTCGGTCTATTTCACGATATCCTTAAGCATGGATACTCGTTTAGTAAATTGTATACAATAATCTGTAACTGAAACCGATATCGCAATCTAAGTTATACTTTTATCGTTTAACGATATATTTCAAACAAAGCAAGGCATTAAAAACAAAGCAAACGTGGCAACGGTACTTACGATAATACACCGTAGCTATCCCCAAGTCCATTAAATAGCTTTAGATCTACCATTTTATCGAAATTTAACACTGTCTGAAACAACGCGTGTTAAATACGAGAACGGCGCTAGACTAACACTGACAACGTCCCATGTCAACCAGCACATGACGTCGAGAATGTAGTGACGTCAACAGTTGCTTAGAATTTCGAAGTTCTTTAGAACAGACATTAAGAAAACTTTCGACCGCGGTATTTCTGAACTTAACGCGGTATAGTACAATTATATTAGCGACCAACAATTCAATGTTCTTGGGCAGGGGACTGACACTTTCCGTCTCTTAATACTGGAAATTGTCTTGATATTTGATATACATGTCAATTGTTGAATATGTTTAAATCTTAAAGCAGTACATAAAGAGGAATAATTAGGCTAACGTTTTAGCAGATACCGTTAAAGAGACCCTTCTGACATTAGAGAACGCACTGATCAAAATCGGAACCGTTGATAATGAAGTATACAATTTATTAGCTATACTATTGATGTAGGCAGAACAATTGAGTTGGATGCCAACCCTGGAAAAAATATGTGTCAGAGAGGGCAGGCAAATACAAAACACACATGCTTACCAACAGAAAAAATATTTAGCAGACTTGAAGAAAAAAAATGATCTAACGTTCAAACAGAAAACAAACGCGCTCCTGAAAATATCAGGATCAATCGAAGTAATACAAAGAAAACGTAAACTTAACACATTCACATACACTAGTAAATAACTAAAACAGGGCATGCGGCGTTTTTTTTCTCTTCTTGGGATATGTGTGTTTTCGTTCCTTTTTTATCCGAATTTTTCCGGAAATTTAGATTTGGCCCGATTATGTTTCACACCATTCTGTTTTTCGCTGCGTTGGCATACTTGACACGTGTCAAACATGTGATCACAAATTTTAAAGATTAATTTGTGACATATATAACCGTTTTGTAAAAAGATAATTATTGAAAACTATTTGTCACGAATAACGAAAGGACGCATATAATGTTGATATCTCCGTTTAGGACTCACAGTACTAATTCATTTCCCAGAGTAAACCTATGCAAACCCCATGATATTAAAAATAAAATAACTTAATTTGTTTGACTGCTCATGATCAAACCTATATTTATCAGTATAGATAAAACCCGGATGTCAGCATCTGTGTAGAGGAAAAGATATGAGCCGCGGCATTTTCTGGACCTGCATCTGATCTGTTTGAAACATGTACTTTCAATTCAGCACCAAAGAGTCAGGAGCTAATTTTAGTAATGAGTGTTACAAACTCAAGACTGTTAAAGGACTAAAATTCCACCAATAAAAAATGTCTCTAATTTTGTTCACTTACAACTAGGATAAGTGCTCAAAAGATTCTTTTTCCTACAACATAACTTACATTATTAACCAATCATGTTCAGCCGAACCCATATATACTCTGTTTTAGGTTCACCCATTTTCAGGCTGCTTCCCATTTTTCCATATCATTCCTTTATCTGGT
Organism: Sinohyriopsis cumingii; assembly: GCA_028554795.2. NCBI lineage: Eukaryota > Metazoa > Mollusca > Bivalvia > Unionida > Unionidae > Sinohyriopsis > Sinohyriopsis cumingii. Next base: position 445,471 of record JAPYKE020000021.1, read on the forward strand.
ATCTATTCTGCAACAATGATCGAAGAAAAGCAGTCTAAAAACAAGACTAGCCTATTTACAACTTACTGAAAAGTAGTATCTTTAATAATGTAATAACATATTGGCCTTAGAAATTTCCTTTAATATTGAGAACCCTTTAAATAACGTCATGTTGGATAACTTAGCAACTTAATATGAGAGAAGTAATTGGCTAATCAAATCAATCTGAAAAAGAAGAAGAAAGGACAAGCCAAGTCAGATGTGTGTTGTGGGGGGGGGGGGAGGGGGGCAGACATACAGGTAGGTAGGTAGGCAGGCAGGCAGGCAGGCAGATAGATAGATAGATAGATAGATAGATAGATAGTGAATTGGGTATGTAATATAGCTTTAACATGTTTTCAGTTCTTATCACTAACTGTTACTGCTGAGCGCCAAGCGATATGTATTTGGTATGACTAGGCCGGGAACCGAACCAGAGAGAGAGAGAGAGAGAGAGAGAGAGAGAGAGAAGATAATACATTTGGAAATATCACTTGCGATTGTGAATTAGATCTGACTTATGAAATAAGGCAAATTGAAATCCAGACATTGATTGCACCAAATAGAAAACGTGTTTATTTCGCATAACACAAAGAGGTAAAAAAAAATTGAATCAATATATTTATAGTAGTAAACACATATTGATAAACAACATTGAAGGACACTTCACTTTGCGGTGGGTATTATTTAATGGATTATTATCAAATTATCAGAATCTAAAAAAATATACGTACAAGTATTGCATACATAATACCTTAACAAAACAAGTAAAAACAGTGCATACCTTGTATACATTTATGGATTTGAACAGGGGCATGACAACGTAATATGCGTAATAAAATTAGGGGAAAAAAGGCTCTGTACTGAAGTGCTCCAAGAAAAGAAAATCATTCGAAATCCATATGAAATTAAAATGAAGCTACAACAAAATTATTAAAACAGACAAAGCAAACAACTAACAAAACAAACCTTAAATTTTATGCTGAAATTTCTGTTCCAGTTACTATTGTAATACTCCATAAGGGTCTTTTTACTTAGCGAATTCAATGCTAGCGTGAATCCCGCCAAAAGGCATTTCCCATTTCCCCCTGATCTCCAAGGATTTCTCTTCGTCGGTCGGTTACTGGTATAAACGGTACCAATTGTAAAAACCCAGATGGGCGGAGCTTAAGGACTGACGGTACTTTTTCAACTCCAATAGTAAACATATGTAAACACTTTCATATTCAAAATTTAATAACTTAAAATTTCTGGGTGCTGATGATGAGACCTATAGTTATCCATGCACATCTAACCTTGGTGCAAGCTTATGTGTGGGGAACACAATATGAGCCGCGGCATTTTGTTTATCTACATGTGCATGAAACAGTATTGAGTACCCCTGAGTCAAGCCTGTACAAATACTAAAATTGCATCAGTAGAAATATTTCTATATTATTTTTTAATTAAAAATTACATCTAGGATAAGCTATTTTAAGATATTTTTACTGAAGTTTTAATTTTCAGTATTATACAGTTATGGACCACCAAACCGGTAAATACTCACCCATTTCTACACTGGTTCCCAGTTCTTCCGTACAATTAGTATCGTGTGTCCTTAAGGTGTACGGAACAGTATGTTCAGAAATAAACTACAAAATTAGCTGTGATTGGTGCAATATGTAAGAGTTGTACTTCCTGTTAGGATTTTATTTTATTTTTTTAAAAATGAGCCTCCTGGCAACATGTGAAATTATGATAATTTATATCTAGATTATGTTTTGCATTTTTATGATTAAAAAAAAAATAATTGTAGTACACATAACTGAAAATGCTTCAGCTGTGACTAGATAACTCTTACCCCTGTCTAGTTTCAGCAGAGTTATCTCTCTTAATTGCAATTGGGTGCCTGGTTTTGTCCCTGTCAAATTGTCAATCTAACATTTTTCTCTATGACAGTGTGTGACATGCATGCTGAGGTCGGATAGAAAGTATATTTATTTCACAAAACATTAGCATTGAAGTCTATGGAGAAACAATTGGTACCGAAATACCTGCTGTGACAATTGGAAGATTGGTCAGTTACTTCCCCCTGATGTGATAAGGTGGCGCTTTAGTCAGGTAAGCCCCTTCAATTCCGGTTTACTTCGTCTATGCTCAACCCATACTCGTGACTTTCTGACAAATGCTTGTCGTGCCTCAGTGAAAAAGCCCATTACCTGTACTAGCCACATTTCTATTAAGATGGTTGGTCAAATACATCAGTCGCACAATGAACGTGTTGTTCGTTATGGTGAGTACGTTATGACTTGGGCACATTTTGGTATTCATACATAGGTACGTTTTGACTCTGTCAAGTAAATTTAGACTTGGGTATGTATTGAGTGTAATTCTCTGGCCAGAGTCGGCATTCATGTATTGGAAAACTTTACTAAGTGCTTTCTTTACTCTCATTAGTCTTATAATGACCATGTGTAAACCTCTTCCGTTTCAGGTGAAATCTCCACAGTCCAGGATGCAACGAATCTGAATTCATTAATCAGAAAGACTATTGCTGATGGAAAAAAACCAAACAACATCAACAACAACAACAACAAAAAACAAAAAACAAAAAACCGAACAACAAACAGCAAACACTCAATTGTGACATTCGCAATTAAAGGTACTCCAAGAGTTTCGACATGAAGGAGAACATGCAGTTATACGTAGCTGAAAAGACATTGATGTCTGAAGTTTCTGATTAAATCATGTATGGCTTGAAAGAGCACGAGAGATTAGATGGAAATGAAAAGCCATTCAAGTGTGAAGTTTGTGACACCGTTCAGCCACAGGTCCACGGTGATTTTCCTTATGAGGGTACATACTGGAGTGAAACCATTCAAATGTGAAGTATGTACTAACACGTTTTGTAGGAGGTCAGACTTGAATGCCCACGTAATGATGCATATTGGAGAAAACAACATTCATTTGTGAAGTTTGTGATAAACTGTTTCGAGATAATGCCATAGTGAAGAAGCACATGAGAATACACTGCAGAGGAAAACCATTCAAGTGTGAAGTATGTACTAACCTGTTTTGTAGGCGTTCAGACTTGAATGCCCACATGATGATACATATTGGAGAAAACAACATTCATTTGTGAAGTTTAAGATAAACTGTTTAGAGATAATGCCATAGTGAAGAAGTACACAAGAATACATTGTGGAGGAAAACCATTCAAATGTGAGGTTAGTGATAACCGGCTTAGTGAAAGTGATGAGTTTTGGGTGAACTTGAAGAAACATACAGGAGAAACAACATTCAGTTGTGAAGTTTGCAATGAATTGTTTAGTAGGCATTTAAAGTTGAAAGAATGCACGAGGTTACATACTGGAGAAAAGCCATTCAAATGTGAAGTTTGCTATGAAATCTTCATCAATTGTTCAAAGATGAAAGAGCACTGGAGTGTACATACTGCAGAAAGAATATTCTTCCAGTGTGAAGTTTATGATAAATTGTTTAACCACAGTTTTAGCATCAATGCTCACAAGAGGTTATATACTAAAGAAAAGCATTCAAGTGTGAAATTTGCAATAAAATATTCAGCGAGGTTACAACCTGAACAGGCACATTCAGATACTTACTGGAGAAAAACCATTTAAATGTGAAGTTTGTAAAATAATGTTTAGCCAGAGTACTAGTGTTACCAGACATATGAAAATGTATAAAGGAGAAAAAACATTTATATGCAGTGTTTGTGATATAATGTTTAGAGTGGTGATTCAATGAAGGACATGTAATACATGCTGGAGAGAAACCATTCAAGTGTGAAGTTTTTAGAATTGATCATTTCAAGAAGATCAAAATGACACATGTCATGAAAGCAGACAAGCATGCATATAGTACAATTGTGATAAAATGTTTGGGCAGTGTCCTCACATGGTCCACATAAATCTCTGACATACAGCATTGATGACAAAATTTCCCCTCACCTCATCTGATGAATAAGTTGATCTTTTGAACACTTATTTAAGTAAGTGTAGCCAGTCTTAGAAATTGTAACTGAATGCACTCAGGAGTAAGTTTTCAGTTTTCGAAATTCACTTGGGAATATAGCTGCAGTAGAAATTATGCCTGTATGAAAATAATTACTAGAACTACAAAGAGACACTGTACAATCTCTAGCTTTATATGCCTATTTTAATCATTACTTCATGTCTGTAGTCCACCTTGACTTGAAATCGTCAGAAAAGAAACTATGTTGTTGTAGGGTTTAACACCATTTTTCAGCACACAATAGGGTATACATGGCGGCCAGTATTAATGGTGGAGGACGAACCACTGGCCCATGAGAAGCTACTGGCAAGCTTTCTCACATACCCACATTAGCTGAATCTGAGACTAGAACCCATGCATATATATATATATATATATATATATATATATATATATATATATATATATATATGTTTCTTTTCCATTTGATACTTTTTGTAGACTCTTTGAAGTGAATGAAACAGTACTTTATGTTGGGGCATACTACTTTGTCACAAGAATTAAATCAAATTCAGCACTTTTGTTAAAATTAGACAGCAGTAGCTGCTACAGGGTTGAACAGCATATCAGCATGATCCTGGTTTAACTGTGTTTAGGAAATTTAGGTGTCCTTAGATAAGAAAGAAATCACAAAGTGTAATATCATTAAAATACAAAATCTATTCTTTGTTCTATATAAGCTGTCCTCTTGAAAGACAAAGTCCAAGACTTTTGCATTTGAAACATTATCCAGGATTATGAAGGGATGCATATCCTGGTATTTTGACAATTGGAATTTAAATGTGACCCATTTCTAATGCATGGTACTCCAGCATAATTTCCTACTGAGAATGTGTTCTCCATTGCAAATTTACTGTACATGCCACCTATGATCAACATTTGCTAGACTACTGTTTACTTAATGGCCAATAATATCATACCAGTTTAAAATCATTATGAACTGGATGTAGCTAACAGTTCAGTGATGTCACACGTAATTGAATGAAGGTTAGTTTATGAAATGATTGTATTAATATTTCATCTGATATCAGCATTTATTTGATTGTCCATTAAATTATAAGCAATTAGTCAAAACTGGAATACAATGGATCATGAAGTCAGTGGTCAATTAAGTTGTCAATCCCAAGATGGTTTCCAGTGCTGAATATAACATTGAGTTATGGCAATAAATGGCATATCTTTTTTTCTTATTTACAAAGGGGAACAATGAGATTAGACTGATGTTTTGTCACTTTGTATCAGCTGTTGATTTCTTTTCTAACTTGACTAAATCACCTTCTTGGGGGATTAATTTATCTAGTGCTGTTCAATTTACTTTAAGTGAGTCATGCAATTATTTCAGTAGGTAATGATCTGTTTCCAAAATAAAACCATAGACTAAATTTGTTTGTTCCTTTTCTATGTTGTTCTTTTATGAATATATATTGGCACATGAGCCACCATATAATAATTACAATGAAAATACATGTTGCAGAGGCCTTTGAAACTCTGTAATTGTAGTAAGAGAATATCATAAAATATAAAAGAAAAACCAAATTGTATAGGACTTTGTACTGTGATGCATTCAATTGGAACATCTGTGACGTTCATCCTGGTTCTACTGTTATGTCCGTTTTTTGTAATCATGTTTACTAAAGAAATTCTTCAATCTTGCTATACTATCTGAAGCATAATCATATGAATTGTTGTGTTCATTTTTTGATTTGAATATATTCAAATTATTTTTCACTGGAATTGCAGTGCTCATTTATTTGGAATTATAGTAAATTCAGAGAAGGACATATTTGGATAATATTAATGGGATACATCAAGAGACTGGTAATACATAGCTACACTATAGGACACTGGCATATTATCATATTCGAGACAACTGGCATATCAACACATTAAGTATCTGAACTGATTTGGAATACCACTAAAATTCAATTTAAATTTTATACATTTGGACTTGTGATAAAACTTTTAGGGCTATTGGGGATTTAATTAACAACACAGTAAGTTATTTTTGAATATTTACGTTGTATTTTAGGGAAATAACTTATTTGTTGAATTTTACAAAACTTGTTGGTTTTGGCTCATTTCTGTTTCTTAGTTTAAGGACATAGATTTGTAACATTATATTCATAGTAATTATGCTAGGGTTCATTGTATTTGCCGAAGATTTATATTACTTCCAATCGCAATACCTGTTTCAGTATAATAAAAGTGTAATATGACTTGAAAGATTCAAGTCACAGAATGAATGATACAGGAACAACGGACAAAAGGATGGACATATTGTCTGATCGCTGTTTTACTTAAATAACGCAGTATGCGGTCATGAAATGTCATCAGAAGAGAAACATTTCAGGTTCAATTATATTTATTTATTTCACAGTTTTATGTATATGACAATAGTGTACAATTGAAGAATATATAAATTTAATTTTGATTGGTCGTTAGAGAAAGAGAGAGAGAGAGATAAAAGTAAATATACATTGTGTGCAAGAGAGAGAGAGAGAGACAGAAAGAGAGGTGAGATACATATAGAGAAAGAGAGAGGGAGATAGAGACAGAGATACATATACAAAGAGAGAGTGACATATATATATATATATATGAGATACATAGAGAGAGAGAGGGGGAGGGAGATAGAGACAGAGATACATATACAGAAAGAGAGAGAGAGAGATGACTGATGGTTTTTTAAATGTGTTCATATGTAGATAATTATACATTAATACATAATATAATCTGATTCAAATATCCACGTAAAAACGAAAACGATTGAAGAATGGACGATAGTGAGCAAAGAAACTGAAAATTATAAGCATTTACATTTGATTATCAGTGAATGAGAAATGCAAAAGAGAGAAATAAAGAGGGGGGGAGGGAGTAAGATGGGGATAATATTTGTTTAAATATGTTCATATTTCGCTAAACAAACAATTAAAACATGACTAAATCTAACCAAAAATTCACAACAAAAAACCAAAACAAACGATTGATGGCTAAAGGAGGGAAGGTGAAATCGTGATTTAACAATCAGTCATAATGCCCTCCTCTCCACCAATCTGTACATTAATAAATGCTTTGTTAACCAGCTAAAATGCAGCTAGACGGAATAAATCCGCCCACTTTCTTCCTTGTTATCCGTGATCTCCTCGTTCCATATACCATTCCCATGGAGTTAGGAGGTGTCAGTTGCTCCAACAAATCACCTAGAGATAGATAGATAGAGAGAAACAAAGATATTAATAAATAGTGAACCCACCAAAATAGTGACATCAACATATTCCAAAAAGGTACAACATTGCTGCTAACCATTGACGAAAAGATTGTCTGTCAGAGAATATAGTTTCGGCGACATTTTTAACGCTTCTGCTAGCTAAAGTGTTATGATTTCAAATTCGATATAGGTGTTGCTGCAGAATGTGCAATGATAATAATTTCGATAGCATGATATAAACGACAGTTAAGGATACTTTAGATAACTGACCCTTACGGGAAGTACTGTATAGTCTACTATAACCGATCTTAAATGGAAATAGGAAACTGATAATATCTTTACCTTTTTTGATATCCATTTCCAGAAATTCCATCTTTTTATGCTCATTAATAGCCACAGCCTTTACGCATCGATTCAGTCTTCTCTCACCTAAAATAAATGCTCGATTCAATGAAAGAAAGGTAACAGATTGTAAAAGTACATTGTACGTATCTATAGCAGGTGTTATTCATTATTGTTTTGCTTTGGATGTTTTCAATAGAGAGAAATAACCTAAACATAAATAAATAAACTTGAACGTGTTTATGCGTCGTTATTATTACTTCTTCTGTCCATATAAAACACAATCCCGTGTTCAAGGAATAAAATCTCCAAGTCCCATAATATAAACAATCCCGTGCTCGAGGAGTAAGTTCGATGTACGTTTGTAATACATTACAGACCATATTTAATTAATTAATCGTCGACTCCGCCCTATAAACACATAGCAATGAACAATGTCCCGCTAACCAATGCTGTAACTGGCTAGATCGGAAGAGTTACTTAAAATCGGCGTGAGTTGAATGACAAACGAGATGCTAATAAGTAGACGTAGCCATATATGTCCGGATCAACTATTGATTACTACCCCACCCCTTGTAAGGATCAATAGACGGAGGTGTGATTGATTAATTATAACCCTCTCCCCCCCCCACCCTTGTACAAGTACAATTTGAAACGCTTTCTTTCTTTACTATTTATTAAACGAGAAAATAACAGTAATGGATTCTAACCAGATTCCATTCATCAATCAAGCAATTAAAGATAATAACGCAGTCTGGAATTTATTACTTAAGATTGAACGACTTGATTATATTACTCTAGTTTGAATGGACAGTAGTTTAGTGTATTTTTAGGTGCTCGATGTGTGTATTATTTTTCTTACGAATATCAACATATAAAGTGTATTTATACTATTTGTAGCTAAAGGTACTGGTTCTTACAATTGCAAAAGAACGAGTTCAACCTACCACAGCTGTGAATTGGGGTACAAGGATTATCCACTTCTTTATTTTCTTCATTGTTTTCATCTTCTGGAATAAAATATAGGTGACGCACGCTTTGTACTAGTTATATTGTACATTTCTATTTACGTCTCAAATTGTTTCATCAATATTTGTTCACAAGAGAGAGTGCTGAAGCTGATACAATTTCTGAAAGTCTAGTTTTCGTAAACGGAAACAGTTACAACAATCGTAGATAATTCCATTTTGGACAAGGGTTGAATTTTCTTATGGGGGTTTAACTTCACGTCATCATCAAGTCACATGCATTTATAAAACATGTTCTACTTCAGATTTTATTTCAACGCGTCATGCTTTTGTTTTAAGTATGGAACTTACCATTGAAACAGAATGGGTTGTATAGTTTATCGTAACTATCGGCCGGTGTCAATGGCTTGTTCCCATTCAGTTCCTCCTGTTCCTCATCTTTTTCGTTTCCTGAAAGATATTTTGGAAAATAAAAATGGTAAATATACATTACCAAAATAACAACAGTTACAACACCAGCAAATGTAAATGTGTATTTTATAAGCATATTATCGTAAGAACAAATATCAAGTTTTACGAATTTAGGAATAATGGTCTCATTCATAATTTATTTAAACACATAACGTTTGTGTAGGCTTGGGTAACGACATTGTTCTCTTAGATTTCATGTTCTTCTTCATAATTTTCATCTGCCGAAAGATATTGCGGCAGATAATAGTAGCTAATATTCATTGTGAATACAAAACATGTTCTCCTGTAGATTTTATTTGAACACGTCATGCTTATGCATTATGTTTTAAGCATGGAACTTACCATTAGAACAAAATGGGTTGTATAGTTTATCGTAACTATCGGCCGGTGTCAATAGCTTGTTCCCATTCAGTTCCTCCTGTTCCTCATCTTTTTCGCTTCCTGAAAGATATTTTGGAAAATAAAAATGGTAAATGTACATTACCAAAATAACAACAGTTACTTACAACACCAGCAAATGTATATGTGTATTTTATAAGCATATTATCGTAAGAACAAATATCAAGTCTTATGAATTTAGGAATAATGGTCTCTTTCATAATTTATTTAAACACTTAACGTTTGTGTAGGCTTGGGTAACGACATTGTTCTCATCGATTTCATGTTCTTCTTCATAATTTTCATCTGCCGAAAGATATTGCGGCAGATAATAGTAGCTAATATTCATTGTGAATACAAAACATGTTCTCCTGCAGATTTTATTTGAACACGTCATGCTTATGCATTATGTTTTAAGCATGGAACTTACCATTAGAACAAAATGGGTTGTATAGTTTATCGTAACTATCGGCCGGTGTCAATAGCTTGTTCCCATTCAATTCCTCCTGTTCCTCATCTTTTTCGTTTCCTAAAAGATATTTTGGAAAACAAACATGGTAAATGTACATTACCAAAATAACAACAGTTACAACACCAGCAAATATAAATGTGTATTTTATAAGCCTATTATCGTAAGAACAAATATCAAGTCTTATGAATTTAGGAATCATGGTCTCGTTCATAATTTATTTAAACACATAACTTTTGTGTAGGCTTGGCTAATGGTATTGTTCTCTTTGATTTCCTTTTCTTCTTCATCATTTTCATCTGCCGAAAGATATTGCGGCAGATAATAGTAGCTAATACTCATTGTCAACACAAAACATGTTCTCCTGCAGATTTTATTTCAACATGAAATGCTTATGCATTATGTTTTAAGCATGGAACTTACCACTGAAACAAAATGGGTTGTATAGTTTATCGTAACTATCGGCCGGTGTCAATAGCTTGTTCCCATTCAGTTCCTCCTGTTCCTCATCTCTTTCATTTCCTGAAAGATATTTTGGAAAATAAAAATGGAAAATGTGCATTACCAAAATAACAACAGTTACAACACCAGCAAATGTAAATGTGTATTTTATAAGCCTATTATCGTAAGAACAAATATCAAGTCTTATGAATTTAGGAATCATGGTCTCGTTCATAATTTATTTAAACACATAACGTTTGTGTAAGTTTGGGTAATGGTATTGTTCTCTTCGATTTCCTTTTCTTCTTCATCATTTTCATCTGCTGAAAGATTATGCGGCTGATAATAGTAGCTAATATTCATTGTAAATACAAAACTAACTACAATTTAAACAAGAGATAATTACGATATGTAAAATGGTAAATTTTGGAAAGAATTTATCATAACAGCCACATCACGTTTTTTGAATTTATCAATTATGTTTTAATTCCTAATTTGCTTAAACAGTTCATGGTTAAGGATACATTTTAGATGCTTAACTTAGCATAAGAGCAGAAGTCTATCGTAACTATCTGCTGGGGTAAGGAGACTGTCATCCTTTACCTCATTCTTTTCTCCTCCATAATCATCTGCTGAAAGTAACATACATTGTAAAAACAATATCATATTTTGGAGTCGTTAGTTCGTTTAATTATATTTTATTCGAATCTGAGAAGGATATCGAGGCAAAAGCAATTACTCTGCCCCACCCCCAACCACCATCCCGCATCAAACATTAACCATTTTTCATATCGTAATTATCTCTCGCTTTAGTTGTAGCTTGTTGTTTTTATTTATTCGCAATGAATATTTGCTACTGTTATGTGCCACAATGCCACCATTGATTATCCAACACAAACTTAGGAACTTCCTCCAACTGATACAATCTTACTTTGTTTATTGGTCCAACAAACAAAATAAATTTGTATCAGTTGCATGAAGTTCCTAGGTTTTTGTTGGATAATCAATCACAAAATGTATTTGTTTCAAAAACATTTTGGTTAATATTTCCTAATTTCTATATAATCTGCAAAGAACTGATATTGGTCCGCCGAACGATGGAAGTAAAATGTCATATTGACGCGACCAAGAGCATTTATCCCAACTCAGGAATGATCGAGTACATACAGCGAAAGAACACTTGTCCCAACTCAGGAAAATAATCGACTACAAATAGCGAGAATAAGAACACCGTAAAGCTACTTAGAATCCCAACTTCAAAACTTTTCGTGGTTTCAAAATGTCCAGCTATTACAGGACTAGTCAACATCGCTAATCCGCTATTCAAATTTTGTCATAAAAAGCACAACAAATTCGATTGTATTAATAGCAAGCATGGTCATTACTGATTATGAAAAAACTATCTCTGCACAAATAATACAACTGTTCATTAAGTAAATGCATATGCTTGTATCTGATTGGTGTTGGTAGCCTACAAAGCAAGCTTCCTAAATGTACATTCATTCAGTTATGCAACGTTAGCTCCGTCTTCGGGGTTGGATACTATACTTATAGTTGTTCACTTATGGCCATTTGTCTTGTTTGTGTGACAGTATAGAGTTCTCATTTTCGTAGCAACGTCTTGATCTCAATGCATGGATTAAGTGCTGGTGTAATAATGGACAAATGCATGTGGAAAAGAATGCATTCACTGGTTGTAATGTGACAAAGACATGAAAAATATGAAGTTTAACTATGAAATCACAAAGATAAGGACAAGGAAAAAGGTATTCCACCTGGAAAAACAACGTCTAATTTAAAACATAAAAAATATTTGAATAATTCCCGCTCTTTGAAAAGGTCAAAGCAAGCACAACTGATGCATTATAACAAGGGCGAAAAGGCTGCCTCAATTAGTCGCCTCTTATGATACACGGGAGGATGCATCTGCAATATTCTGTATTTCCCGAAACTAAATGGTGCAAGGGACAGTAGTTATGTTTCAAAATAGCCTGTCAGCATAAAACTGCTAACCCAGTGTGAAACATAAAATGTGCGCATAAAATATCTAAACTTTACGTATTTCTATATTATCCCGATTGAGAGAATGCTTCGTTAAACCCTCTATACATACATACAAACATACTCATATTGCATAACTCCAAGCTGACCTGAAATGATAGTTTCTACCACAGGCCGATAGCCAAGTAGCCCCTCAACATCGATAGCTCCTAGGAATTCCTAGAAATAATCAAAGATCTTGAAGATTATTTATGACAGATTATAGTGACTAAAGGTTCTTGAGGCGACATAGAGATCAAAATAATAATACTAGAAAATCAACACACACACACACACACACAGATATATTCGATATTTATACAGATATCCACGAAATCTACATACATACCTCGAACTATACGCTTGACAACAAGACCTAAACACTTGACACATTATGCACTATATATGTGACAATATCTTCGCTAGCCAAAGTTCCGATATGATACTCTATATACATCTTGGCGTTTCGAGCAAATTTTTATGTGCGTCGGGTCTTTGAATTTCATTGGATGCAATGGCTTGTCGCTGCATCGAATCAAAATAAAGTTGTTTACATTTGAACATTGTTGCTGCGTGATTGAGACAAGGGAGCACACAACTTAAATGGACTATTTTTGAATATATATAAAAAGTATATAAAAAAGGAATTTTCCACTGTCAGTACGTGTTTGTACAAATATATTTACGCACATAAACCTGCAATGGCTTCTCTGTGGCACGTAGAGATACTTTCGATGTTAAACTTAGCAAAGTATTCTTTTTAAGGCAATTGTCTCCATCATTTTCGGCCGATTACAATGCACCGTTATTACACGCTATTGGTTAGCTGGCATTACATACTAAAGTAGGAAATCCAATAGATGTATCTAGGAGAAAGCACTAAAATATATGTTCGATCCACCAAGGTGTAGATTGGGTTATCCTATTGGAACCTTGGCTAGCGAAGATGACATGAAGCCCGATTGGCACTGAAATCCATGTTCATGTATAACAGATAGTGCTAAGATAGTGCAACTGTAATGCGCTCGTTTCTCAGTTATCCGTCCTGGGGTCGATCCCCAGTATGTGCAATAGTAAATAATCATCAATCCATTTTCCGCGATTTCCTGTCGACTCAACAGTCATTTCAGCGAAAGAGTCCATCCTACGGTACCATATATTTCAGAAAGACATGGCTTGAACATTTGAACACGATACACGCAATAAATATGACAATCGCAAAACAATTCACGATTAAATTTACAACACGTGTTTCTAAAACGCATACGAATGTCACGTGTTCTTATAAACCTTTTGTATAAGAAGAGTACACATGAATGAGACTTTGATTTCATTGACTTTGTCCTCAACATCACTAGCAAACGTTCCTCTGACACCAAGAAGGTTGAGCGGTCGTAGAGAAGATGAGTGTTTCCTAAGTGGCATTTACCTGGTATGTTGGTATATGGAGGCTTTCCTTGTTGAATTCTGATAGAAGCTTGACCAGCTTTTCACAATCAACTTTGCTGAGCAGGTATTGTCCTGTATTATTCACGTTCCTGAAAAAGACATGAAAATAATCAACATCATATTGACATGTGTGTGAGTATATGTGTATGTTGAAGTCTCGTCTTTCAGGACATGAATTATCGCTCTACATTCATGGGATACAATTAGTTTTAAGGCTTCCAAATCCAGAAATATATGCCTGTTATAAAGAGCAGGATATTTGTCCAGGACTTCTCTTTACTGATTGTTCTGTCTTGGTCAAGCTGAAGCTGGAGATATATTTTGAAAATTAAAAGTGTTATGTTTCTGGATTTGACCGAACAATCCTACTTCATATATGTGGTCCTCCCTATACTAAAATATATGAATTTGTTCTGTTCTACCGTTTCACCTCTTTCTTATCAATCTTTTATATGACATTCGGGTATGTGCATTTCAGAGAGAGAGAGAGAGAGAGTATAATTGGAGGCAGAGGTGAAGAAATAATACGTTTCGTGACCTAATGCAGATAATTCACAGATAAATGAATAGTTGGATTAACAGACGTGTAGATAGAAGAATACAAGAATTTATACAACGTTGTAAAGTCGGGATTGATGTACGTACATGCGTATATTTGCTTTACCTTCTATCATCAGTGTAATTTTCTGCATGTTGTAACATACAGGTAGACCAACAGTCCACGAACGATTTGACCTTTTTGTTAGCAATCTCAGTGGCGACTCGTTCATATTCCAAAGAGAGCTGGAAGATATAGTATTGGTATAAGCAGCTGTCGCTCGTTGTAATGGGATACCAAATAACTTTAGACAAAAAGCGAAACTGGATTCATGTAGAGATTTCATTCGATCCTGTAATGGTAAAGGCTGCCAATGTAATAGCCTTAAATAATATTCCATCTTATGCTATGATGACAGTTAATGTTTGTGTTAGCGTTATTCCTTTATCTCTCCTTGTCGTATTTGCTACTTAAGTGCCTTACTGTTACCCCTTTTCCTTTCAAGTGTGGCGTAAGCTGCATCACGTTAAATAGGGACTAATTATTTTATATATTTAATCGTATATTGTGTTTCTTTTTTATAAAAAAAAAAAACAAATTTATACAGCTGCTAAATTCACCTTTAGTCACTGAATTTTAAATGCTTTGCTTGCTTATGTTTCAATTCATGCCGTGTGTATTTTGTCCAATTTGTATTCACGTTATGATGCGTTTTGATGTCTTGCTAATCATGCTTGTTGTAATGCCTGATTTGTTTTACGTAATGTCGGTAAATAGATTCTTGTTTCAAATCATTCCGACGTCAAATACATCTTATCATACTCTGATAATTAAAAGTATGCAACACAGAATTCTCATGATTAAATGGTATTTCCTAAGACATAAATGGTCCGAGGTGAATGGAAAAGTGTTATATCTGAAGAATATTACACAGCCATTTGTTAGTAATAAATATCGGCTTACTGAGGCAATGTTAACCGCTTGATTTGTCTCCTCCTTTAAAAGTTTAATGTATCCATCAGAGTTCCTCTTCGCCACCTTCCTGGCTTTCTTTACTTTCCTCTTGCTAAACCAAGACGCGTTCTCTTCCAAAACCAACTTTTCTAATCTGACCATTGATCGTTTGCAGACCTAGAAATGAGGGAAATAAAACATTAACAGGGGTCCTTACTTGACCGATCGGTTTCAAACCCTGGTGCGATTCCCGCTAGAAGTCATAAGTTTACCCCGAATATCCAAAGGCTTCCACACAACTTCAGTTGTAAAGTAGAAAGTCCGACGTGTCCATTTTATACATAAATTTTACTCTAATCATTGCAAGATCACAAATCTCACAACCTGACAAATATATGGTTTCTCTTCGTTATGTTTCCGTACCGCCAGCAGTTCTCGTCGTAGAAATTATGCAACTGTCCCTGAACACAGGGAACTAGTTTAAACGACGCTACCTTAGGCCAGTCAAACTGTAGTTTCCAGGCACTGTCGTAGGTATAACTGTTTGGCCTTTGCCACCATGGCCACATAAACGGCATCTGCCGAGTCCCTTCTTATTGATTACATTGTGTAATTTACCGGTTTCCTACCACAAATACTGCCACTGCAGTCACACCACCAATGTACGCCGCTAGATTTTAGTAGGTACTTTATTAATCCATGGACACTTATTCGGTATGGACTTGAATTCACTACTACTGAACAATGGCATCATGGAAACTCACTAACACTTTACTCTGTGACGTTTGTTCCTAGTAATTGGCCAATTATTTCGGGCAAAGGAATATTTATATTGCATCGAATTCCAATAATCAGACAAGTCATCACAAAAATATAAGAATTCCTTAAAACGGTACGCTATAACCAAATGCGAATACTTCAAATTTATTACGATAGCATCAACAGCTGGCCATTTTTTAAAAAATCTACACATACAGATAATAATTCCAAATATTGACAAAAAATGAATTGCAACATTAAATTAGCCGCAAGGCATTTGGAAACTAACCAAAACTGCATGATGTTAACAATTTAACGTGATGAGTTCACTTACAAACACTACGACATGAAGAATGATCATGCGACATGAAATTTATCAGGTGACATTTTGCCACCAAATGAAAAACCATCTGTCACAGGAATCATATAATCAAAGATAATCTTATGAATTTATGGCGAGCAGATGTAAATGATACACAGTGTTTCATGATTTGAATATTATTGCGCGTGTCACCTACAATATAACGGGCGCTGTCTATATAATTATAGGCTTTTTTTTGTGTTTATCTGCCTAAATGTTTTATGTTTGTTTTGGACAGAGTGATTTAACGTTTTGGACCTCGACACATGTCGTTTTGACTTTATGAACATCCAGCAAGGTTACTCATTTCCTAGGTTGGCATTTGAAAATTTCTATGTGGGATAAAAAGGTCATATTTCGACAGATGTAGCCACCACTGTGCGTTTCTATGTTAGTTACCCTTTCTTTCCAATAACCGTTTGACTACCAATTGGTAAAACAGACGCCATATTGTTAACATAACATTAAAATAAAAGTGGCTGGGCAAGGAAAATCAACATGGTGGTGGCCATTCTATAATATGAAGACAGAGGAATGATTTAATGGGCTTTTTTGGGACCAATTCAAAGATACGCTAGGTCTTGACATATCAAATATAATAAAGGACAAGCGCTATTTGTAAATGATATCAACTATGTGATAAACCTATTTATAACACTTCTAAGTTGTTAATTAGGTACATACAGTCATGTTGTATTTGTTTAATACTCTAATCAGGAAATAAAACAATTCAGACCTTTGTATGGATGTATTAAGTTTTATGAACCATCAAAACTATCATATTGATCTACGCGAACTCATCAAGACGAGACTTACTGTTTCATAACTTCTTATTGAATTGAATAAATATATTTATTAATATTGTACAAACGTTTTCAGTTGAGCCCCAGTCTGTACTCAATGAATATAGTAGTATTTAATCACTCCGGACTAAATTTAATGTACCTTCTGTCCTTTTTCAACTCTATTACAGAAACGTTTGTACGGGTTCAGCATCTCCTGGAAGGACGTTTCGTATTTTCTCAAGATGACTTTTTCATCAGCTTCTCTCTCACTGTAAATTAAGATATAAAACTGTATTGTCGCGGCAAATATCTTTACTCTGTACCAGTTAAGGGCTAAGAGACAGACATCGCTTTTACCAAATACCCAATCTCCCCGAGCAGATATTGAAATGTCTTGGCACACTTCAGGTACTATAGCAAAATAAAACCACCCTAATCGACAATTTTCGCGATTAAAACAGTAAGTGGACCCTGGTTCGTTTCTTCACAGCCTTATGTTTACTTACAAAATGTGTACAGTTCAAATAATAGATAACAAAGTATGGTGATATTGTATGGAAACTGATTATCTAACATACTATATATCCACAATAAAAATCATTCTTAGTATTGCATTTCATTCTCAGTCTCAAATACTCTGGCGTCTATTTCCATGCGGGTACGGGTGGAGTGGTTGGGGTTGTGTTCATTTGGAACACCATTGACCTTTACCATTACATGCGAGAGTAAATCTATGATATTTAACTCACTCGCATTGGAAACAGACGATGACGGGTTTAATCTGGTTTGAACTGGTGCTGGGTCGTTCAAAATCTACCAATTGCACACTACTCTACTTAACAATTGTACTCACTCGAGAAGGAGATTGGCAGCCTCTTCATATGAACATAATGATTCACGAGCAAAACGGGTCCTTTCTTCCATCGATGCCACTTCCATTCGGAGTGCAGATTCTATCTGAAGTATACCTACAAACCAATAAAGAGCTTACGAATTAATATATCTCACTGTAGTAGACTATGATGCTACGTTTTGTGGGACGAGATTGTCAATGGATTGAGGAAGTAACGACGGAAAGATAGGCCAACTGAATTAGTGTTTCGAAATGAGAGTGAGAACGATGGAATGATACACTGTTTACTTGTTGGCATGTTTAATTCAAGCAATGCTTATTCCTTTCGTGTTGTATTTGAAGCCAATGTATAGATGGATCGATAACTAGATGTTAATTTCTTACTTTAAATATAAAGTACTTGGTGTCTCAGTATATACACACAAGAAGGTTTTTAGCAAAAAATAAGGAGTACCAGCTAGCGTGGAAAAGGGGTGGAATCTGGTTCAATCGTTACCGCGAGTAAATATGGTCAAATGATTATACATGTTTATTATTAAAGAACATATGCAATGAAGGCAACCCCCCCCCCCCCCAACCTCCATTTTTATGAATATCATCAAAGAAATAACTCTTATTAAAGAAGAAAATAGCAAACGTGGAGACATGTAGGAAAATTACCATCAACATTGTGTTGTCTCAGGATATAAAGTTTATCAGACACGTTCTTACACCATTTCACTGCTTTTTCGGCAAACTCTCTTTCCAGCTGGGTACGAACTTGCATCACAGACAACCAGAATGGAACGTCTCTAAGAAACGAGAAGAACGACACATTTGCTCTGTTGTAATTTTACTAGCTTAGGCTGACACAATAAATGCCATGATTTATGCAGAGATATGCCTAACACAAAGAAGGAAATATAATTACTGCTAATGTCACTAAGGTACCAAACAGTCCACTAAAATAACTGACTGAATTGCTAACTAGATGCTAAGTGATTATTTGAGTGGATGTATGGACTGGCCTGCAGATTTTCGTACTGGGTGCAGGGACTGACTGACTGACTGACTGATTGATAACTGTAACTGACTACATGACAGTGAGTATGCCTGGATGACATGCAGTATGCGTGGACAAATAAACTGGCTGAATAAGTAACTAACTAAACTAAGTAACTAAGTAACTAACTACCTAAATAAATAAATGATAAGATGGTAGGACTGGACCGAAATTGATTAATAGTTTATTTTAATCAATAAGATAGATTACAACTCACAATGTATGTACCTATAAACCTATTTTCCTTGTTAAATACCCATCTAACCTATCTGCCTCGCTATCGATGTATTTATTTCCCATTCATGACCTTTGTTTTGCAAAACATTTATATATTAGCCGCATACAAATTATGGGTATGGTCATGTCAACTCGGATATGAACTCACTGAAGGAATGCCGGTCTGTTTCACGATATCCTTAAGCATGGATACTCGTTTAGCAAATTTTATACAGTAATCTGTAACTGAAACCGATATCGCATTCTAAGTGATACTTTTATCGTTTAACGATATATTTCAAACAAAGCAAGGCATTAAAAACAAAGCAAACGTGGCAATGGTACTTACGATAATACACCGTAGCTATCCCCAAGCCCATTAAATAGCTTTAGATCTATCATTTTATCGAAATTTAACACTGTCTGAAACAACGCGTGTTAAATACGAGAACGGCGCTAGACTAACACTGACAACGTCCCATGTCAACCAGCAGATGACGTCGAGAATGTAGTGACGTCAACAGTTGCTTAGAATTTCGAAGTTCTTTAGAACAGACACTAAGAAAACTTTCGACCGCGGTATTTCTAAACTTAACGCGTATAGTACAATTATATTAGCGACCAACAATTCAATGTTCTTGGGCAGGGGACTGACACTTTCCGTCTCTTAATACTGGAAATTGTCTTGATATTTGATATACATGTCAATTGTTGAATACGTTTAAATCTTAAAGCAGTACATAAAGAGGAATAATTAGGCTAACGTTTTAGCAGATACCGTTAAAGAGACCCTTCTGACATTAGAGAACGCACTGATCAAAGTCGGAACCGTTGATAATGAAGTATACAATTTATTAGCTATACTATTGATGTAGGCAGAACAACTGAGTTGGATGCCAACCCTGGAAAAAATATGTGTCAGAGAGGGCAGGTAAATACAAAACACACATGCTTACCAACAGAAAAAATATTTAGCAGACTTGAAGAAAAAAAAATGATCTAACGTTCAAACAGAAAACAAACGCGCTCCTGAAAATATCAGGATCAATCGAAGTAATACAAAGAAAACGTAAACTTAACACATTCACATACACTAGTAAATAACTAAAACAGGGCATGCGGCGTTTTTTTCTCTTCTTGGGATATGTGTGTTTTCGTTCCTTTTTTATCCGAATTTTTCCGGAAATTTAGATTTGGCCCGATTATGTTTCACACCATTCTGTTTTTCGCTTCGTTGGCATACTTGACACTTGTCAAACATGTGATCACAAATTTTAAAGATTAATTTGTGAGATATATAACCGTTTTGTAAAAAGATAATTATTAAAAACTATTTGTCACGAATAACGAAAGGACGCATATAATGTTGATATCTCCCTTTAGGACTCACAGTACTAATTCATTTCCCAGAGTAAACCTATGCAAACCCAATGATATTAAAAATAAAATAACTTAAATTGTTTGAGTGCTCATGATCAAACCTATATTTATCAGTATAGATAAAACTCGGATGTCAGCTTCTGTGTAGAGGAAAAGATATGAGCCGCGGCTTTTCAGCACCAAAGAGTCAGGAGCTAATTTTAGTAATGAGTGTTACAAACTCAAGACTGTTAAAGGACTAAAATTCCACCAATAAAAAATGTCTCTAATTTTGTTCACTTACAACTAGGATAAGTGCTCAAAAGATTCTTTTTCCTACAACATAACTTACATTATTAACCAATCATGTTCAGCCTAACCCATATATACTCTATTTTAGATTCACCCATTTTCAGGCTGTTTCCCATTTTTCCATAGCATTAGTACCGCGTGTCCTTTATCTGGTATCTATTCTGCAACAATGATCGAAGAAAAGCAGTCTAAAAACAAGACTAGCCTATTTACAACTTACTGAAAAATAGTATCTTTAATAATGTAATAACATATTGGCCTTAGAAATTTCCTTTAATATTGAGAACCCTTTAAATAACGTCATGTTGGATAACTTAGCAACTTAATATAAAAGAAGTAATTGGCTAATCAAATCAATCTCAGAAAGAAGAAGAAAGGACAAGCCAAGTCAGATGTGTGTGTGTGTGGGGGGGAGGGGGGCAGACATACAGGTACATATGTAGGTAGGTAGGCAGGCAGGCAGGCAGGCAGACAGACAGACAGACACATAGACAGACAGATAGATAGATAGATAGATAGATAGTGAATTGGATATGTAATATAGCTTTAACATGTTTTCAGTTCCTATCACTAAGTGTTACTGCTGAGCGCCAAGCGATATGTATTTGGTATGACTCGGCCGGGAACCGAACCCGCGAGAGAGAGAGAGAGAGAGAGAGAGAAAAGATGATAAATGTGGAAATATCACTTGTGATTGGGAATTAGATCTGACTTATGAAATAAGACAAAATGAAATCGAGACATTGATTGCACCAAATAGAAAACGTGTTTATTTCGCATAACACAAACTGTAAAACGAATACGGGTTATTCGGATAGGCAAAACAATTGAATCAATATATTTATAGTAGGAAACACATATTGATAAACAACATTGAAGGACACTTCGCTTTGCGGTGGGTATTATTTAATGGAATATTATCAAATTAAAAGGATCTAAAAAAAAATGTACGTACAAGTATTGCATACATAATACCTTAACAAAACAAGTAAAAACAGTGCATACCTTGTATACATTTATGGATTTGAATAGGGGCATGACAACGTAA
Organism: Sinohyriopsis cumingii; assembly: GCA_028554795.2. NCBI lineage: Eukaryota > Metazoa > Mollusca > Bivalvia > Unionida > Unionidae > Sinohyriopsis > Sinohyriopsis cumingii. Next base: position 467,496 of record JAPYKE020000021.1, read on the forward strand.
TATGCGTAATAAAATTAGGGGAAAAAAGGCTCTGTACTGAAGTGCTCCAAGAAAAGAAAATCATTCGAAATCTATATAAAATTAAAATGAAGCTACAACAAAATTATTAAAACAGACAAAACAAACAACTAACAAAACAAACCTTAAATTTTATGCTGAAATTTCTGTTCCAGTTACTATTGTAATACTCCTTGGGGGTCTTTTTATTTAGCGAATTCAATGCTAGCGTGAATCCCGCCAAAAGGCATTCGCCCCCCTGATCTCCAAGGATTTCTGTTGGTCGGTCGGTTACAGGTATAAATGGTACCAATTGTAAAAACCCAGATGGGCGGAGCTTAAGGACTGACGGTACTTTTTCAACTCCAATAGTAAATATATGTAAACACTATCATATTCAAAATTTAATAACTTAAAATTTCTGGTTGCTGATGATGAGACCTATAATTATCCATGCACATCTAACCTTGGTGCAAGCTTATGTGTGGGGAACACAATATGAGCCGCGGCATTTTGTTTATCTATATGTGCATGAAACAGTATTGAGTACTCCTGCGTCAAGCCTGTACAAATACTAAAATTGCATCAGTAGAAATATTTCTATATTTTTTAAAATTAAAATTTACATCTAGGATAAGCTATTTTAAGATATCTTTAACTAAACTTTTAATTTTGATTATTAAACAGTTATGGACCACCAATCCCGTAAATACTCTATTATTTCTTCACCCATTTCTACACCGATTCCCAGTTCTTCTGTACAATGAGTACCGTGTGTCCTTAAGGTGTAATTATCAGTGTGTTCAGAAATAAGCTACAAAATTAGCCGTGACTGGTGCAATATGTAAGAGTTGTACTTCCTGTTAGGATTTTATTTTATTTTTTAAAAATGAGACTCCTGGTAACATGTGAAATTATGATAATTTATATCTAGATTATGTGTTGCATTTTTATGATTAAAAAAAAATAATTGTAGTACACATAACTGAAAATGCTTCAGCTGTGACTAGATAACACTTACCCCTGTCTAGTTTCAGCAGAGTTATCTCTCTTAATTGCAATTGGGTGCCTAGTTTTGTCCCTGTCAAATTGTCAATCTAACATTTTTCTCTATGACAGCATGCTGAGGTGGGATAGAAAGTATACTTATTTCACAAAACATTAGCATTGAAGTCTATGGAGAAACAATTGGTACCGAAATACCTGCTGTGATAATTGGAACATTGGTCAGTTACTTCCCCCTGATGTTATAAGGTGGCGCTTTAGTCAGGTAAGCCCCTTCAATTCCGGTTTACTTCGTCTATGCTCAGGTCTCACTGGACAGTTTATCTGGTGAATTTTCATCCGACGGTCACCAATTACAGAAAAATGAGAATAATTTTACACTGAAGATACAAATAAAAACAAACTAATGATTTTTGTAGAAAGCATACATGTGAGATTTTGACTGCAGTAATCAGGTTAATTCCTGATGCAAATGGTGGTTTTTATACTGAACCAACACTGCCACCAACCCCTAAATTTTACATTCATTTTTGACAAGAAATAGCTATTTTTGAATATTTTTCTGTGACAAGGCAGCTAAAAGAATCAGTATGTGCCTTATGCATGAATAAAATTCACTAGTACTATAACAAATTAGCATACTTTTCATCACCCCTCAACCATCTACATTTTTAGATATTTACCTCTGTAGCAGACACACATAAATACGTAAGCCTAGGCGACAGCTCATTTGCAGCCCAAGTTACGCATTTGATCTCCAATGCAAATCTGTGACGGGCAGTCACCAACAAGCCAACCTATTTCCAAGCTTAACTCAAAGTAAATCTGAACCACATTATAGATTTAGCTTATGTGTGAATTTATAAATGCTAGGTTTGTGATAATTAGGTTCATGCCTTCTACCTTAAAAATTAGGCGGGTGTCAAAATACGAAACTCTCCAGTGAGACCTCAACCCATACTCGTGACTTTCTGAAAAATGCTTGTCGTGCCTCAGTGAAAAAGCCTATTACCTATACTATTCACATTTCTGTTAAGATGGTTGTCAAATACATCAGTCGCACAATGAACGTGTGTTCGTTATGGTGAGTACGTTGTGACTTTTGGTATTCATACCTAGGTACGTTTTGACTCTGTCGAGTTAATTTAGACTTGGGTATGTATTGAGTGTAATTCTCTGGCCGGAGTCGGCATTCATGTGTTGGAAAACTTTACTAAGTGCTTTCTTTACTCTCATTAGTCATATAATGACCATGTGTAAACCTCTTCCGTTTCAGGTCAAATCTCCACAGTCCAGGATGCAACGAATCTGAATTCATTAATCAGAAAGACTATTGCTGATGGAAAAAAACCAAACAACATCAACAACAACAAAAATAAAAACAGAAACAAAAAACAGAACAACAAACAGCAAACACTCAATTGTGACATTCGCAATTAAAGGTACTCCAAGAGTTTCGACATGAAGGAGAACATGCAGTTATACGTAGCTGAAAAGACATTGATATCTGAAGTTTCTGATTAAATCATGTATGGCTTGAAAGAGCACGAGAGATTAGATGGAAATGAAAAGCCATTCAAGTGTGAAGTTTGTGACACCGTTCAGCCACAGGTCCACGGTGATTTTCCTTATGAGGGTACATACTGGAGTGAAACCATTCAAATGTGAAGTATGTACTAACATGTTTTGAAGGAGGTCAGACTTGAATGCCCACGTGATGATGCATATTGGAGAAAACAACATTCATTTGTGAAGTTTGTGATAAACTGTTTCGAGATAATGCCATAGTGAAGAAGCACATGAGAATACACTGCAGAGGAAAACCATTCAAGTGTGAAGTATGTACTAACCTGTTTTGTAGGAGTTCAGACTTGAATGCCCACATGATGATACATATTGGAGAAAACAACATTCATTTGTGAAGTTTATGATAAACTGTTTAGAGATAATGCCGTAGTGACGAAGTACACAAGAATACATTGTGGAGGAAAACCATTCAAATGTGAGGTTAGTGATAACATGCTTAGTGAAAGTGATGAGTTTTGGGTGAACTTGAAGAAACATACAGGAGAAACAACATTCAGTTGTGAAGTTTGCAATGAATTGTTTAGTAGGCATTTAAAGTTGAAAGAATGCACGAGGTTACATACTGGAGAAAAGCCATTCAAATGTGAAGTTTGCTATGAAATCTGCATCAATTGTTCAAAGATGAAAGAGCACTGGAGTGTACATACTGGAGACAAAATATTCTTCCAGTGTGAAGTTTATGACAAACTGTTTAACCACCGTTTTAGCATCAATGCTCATAAGAGGTTATATACTAAAGAAAAGCATTCAAGTGTGAAATTTACAATAAAATATTCAGCGAGGTGACAACATGAATAGGCACATTCAGATACTTACTAGAGAAAAATCATTTAAGTGTAAAGTTTGTAAAATAATGTTTAGCCAGAGTACTAGTGTCACCAGACATATGAAAATGTAGAAAGGAGAAAAAACATTTATATGCAGTGTTTGTGATTCAGTGATCATTTGAAGAAGACCAAAATGACACATCATGAAAGCAGACAAGCATGCATATGATACAATTGTGATAAAATGTTTGGGCAGTGTCCTCGCATGGTCCACATGAAACTCTGACACAGCATGGGTGAATAAAAGTTTCCCCTCACCTCATCCGATGAATAAGTTGATCTTTTGAGCACTTATTTAGTAAGTGTAGCCAGTCTTAGAAAGTGTATCTGAATGCACCCAGGAGTAAGTCTTTAGTTTTTGAAATTCACTTGGGAATATGGCTTCAGTAGAAATTATGCCTGTATGAAAATAATTACTAGAACTACAAAGAGACACTGTACAATATCTAGCTTTATATGCCTATTTTAATCATTACTTCATGTCTGTAGTCCACCTCGACTTCAAATTATCAGAAAAGAAACAATTAATGTTAGTAAGTATTATTATTATTATAATACATAAAATATATATATATATATATATATATATATATATATATATATATATATATATATATATATATATATATTATATGCAAAATCCGACCTTTGGTTGAGATGCAAGCAACCTTAGGGCTACTGCTGTCGCCGAAAGGATGTATCTTCTGTCGCCCAAAAGGCAAACAATATTTCGTACAGTTTCCGTGAACTTAAAAGTGTATCAGTTTTTCCAGAATTATGTATGAGATATAGTGGAACCTGTCTTGAAAGACCACCCCTTCTGGCAAAACATAATGGTCTCTCATGACAGGTGGTCTCTCATAACAGGTTATAGCACTATATAATCTCAAAATCTGTACATGGAGAACCTGGTCTCTCAAGACAGGCGGACTCTCATAGCACTGGTCTCTCAAGACAGGTCTTACTGTAGTAATAAGGTTAAACCTTGTTTTACAGTTTTGATATATATATGTTGTGCAACCTTTTGGCGACATCATGTATACTTTTAATATCTCTGTTGATAGGATATAGGTTTACATTACTTAAGTATATTTTAAAATGACTTTTTATTGTCACCTTTTTTATGGATCGATTTGTTATCATAAAGAATGTTATTGTGATAACCCCAAATATTAGTGAAGTTCAGACCCAATTCTAAGCCTTACTCTTGGTTAAGCATCCTAGTATGATGCACACCATGCGCGTGCTTATAGTCAGCTTCTGGACATACTGTGCTGAAATACAGCAGCAACTGACATTGTAGGAAGAGTTTTCACAAGCATGGGAATGTTGGGGTGTCTCTTTAGTCTTGATCCAATCAGGGTCAGTATCATTGTGTCTCTAGTTTCAATCGTGGTTAAACTAGTGTCAGTAGTGCATACTCTAGATTAAAAGATTAGTTGTTTTTATCTAATCTACATTTAATGGGTGCGGTAGGTAGTGTTGTAAGTAGTTCCAATTGTCGGAAAAAATGTGAGTATAAATGTAGCAGAAAATTGGGTAATATTTTGGGGCATTTTAGACCTACATGTAAGACCTTGACGCTGATATTTATGTTGTGGGCATCAAGGTCTTACAGTCTAACTAACTGCACTGTGTAGCGTGTTTTGATATCGACTTACAGCTTTATGAAAGTAAAATTTTCAGGAATATTTCACACAATTGACAACTAAAAAAACGACACTTTTCTACAAAGTTAAGTCATAATGTTTTAGTCAGACTACATTTACTCTGATGTCTTTTCTCTAATAAATTTAAATTCTCACAGAAGAAATGGACCTGTTTTCAAGTTTCGTTGGCCTACATTTCAGTTGGCTGTAAGCAATGAAAGACAGGAATGCCAAAAATCAGGATAAGTGGAAATATTACTCTTTTACGAAACAAATTAAAATATATTATGCCTATTGGAAATGTAAGCAACGGTTTGTTTTGTTCAAGAAACATATCCCCAACAAGTACCTACTTGAACATCAGCATACTTTGACTACAGTCACATTGTAACAAATTCAAATATATGTAAACAGAACGTGAAAATGCGTCCATTTGCTAGTGTCATTTTCATTCCGTCAGGATAAAGACAGCACAGTAAGTATATTAATTACAAATAAATTGTCGGCTAATGTGGTTATGTGAGAAAGCTTGCCAGTAGCTTCTCGTGGGTCAGTGGTTCTTCCCGGGTTTTTTTTGCGGGTTCTTCCTCCACCATTAATACTGGCCGCCATGCATAGCCTATCGTGTGCTGAAATATTTTGTTAAACCCCAAAACAACAACAACAACACCTAAATTGGTGGAAGAGTGTCGATATAGGCTGCCAAGTATGTGAGATGTTCCTGAAACTTTGATTACTCACTCCAATGTCGAAATTGGAACACGCTATACAAGGCCATTATTTGGATAGTAAGACATAGCACTAAAACAAAAACAACATGTGCTATGTCTTACATTGAAGGAATATCAGGCATTTCTGTGCACCTAAGGTTTCCATCACCAGTATTGAAGCAAAACTAATACCAAATTTGACCGATTAATGAAAATAAAATACTGCAATGCTTACCATTTGAAAAGAGGCAGTTGACACCAGAATATTCTGTTCAAAATAATATTAATTTTGGACACACTGGATTTGGATTTTTTTTAACATAGCTTTAACAATTTTTCAGTCATATCGCTACAATGTCTGCAGTGTGGCCGGTTTTAGTGATGTCTAGCACTGGTGTATCATGCTGCAGACATGTGGCATTATGTCCCACCCAGTCACATTATACTGACACCGGGCCGACCAGTCCTAACATTAACCTCTTAATGCTGAGCACCAAATGAGGCAGCTGTTTTTGTAAGTCTTTGGAATGACTTGGCCAGGGATCAAACCCACGACCTCCCGCATCCGAGGCGGATGCTCTAACCACTAGGCCACCGGATCGGTTGGACACACTGGATACCACTCCCATGTTTTCTTGACTCACAATATGTCAGCCTATTCTGCCCATAGCTTTGAAAAGATGTGAAATACATTACTTTGGGCTGTGTCTGTCAGCATTTCAGTCAAGAAATTGGTCAGGTTCAAAGCAGGTTTTACAAACTTCAACGTAACAATGCCAATAATTGGCTAGAGATATATGGCATACTAAATTGATCATGTACAAAAATTATTAAAGTTCAGCATTTTATTTAAAAAAATAAGCTATTTTGCTGAAGAGGACCAACAATGAATAGGATGTAATATGTGTCATTGAATAGGATGTAATGTCAGTGAATAGGATGTAATGTGTGTTAGTGAATAGGATGTAATGTGTTTCAGTGAATAGGATGTAATGTGTTTCAGTTAATAGGATGTAATGTGTTTCAGTGACTAGGATGTAATGTGTGTCAGTGAATAGGATGTAATGTGTGTCAGTGAATAGAATGTAATGTGTTTCAGTGAATAGGATGTAATGGGTATCAGTGAATAGGATGTAATGTGTGTCAGTGAATAGGATGTAATGTGTTTCAGTGAATAGAATGTAATGTGTGTCAGTGAATAGGATGTAATGTGTTTCAGTGAATAGAATGTAATGTGCTTATACTTCTTGATTATGGAAAATAAATTTACTAAAGAATTTAGAAACAGACTATATGCTGAGTAATTACTTGAGAATCACGTTCTAGCAGCAAGTTGACATGTTGTATAGCAGAGGATAAAACTATGTGGGACAACTTGCAAGATGGGAAACTTGTATTAAAATGCAGTATTGTTTTAAGGTATACATTTCCATCTTTTATATAATGTATTTATTTTCTGATTCTAAAAGGTACATAGTAAATAGGAATTTATGGGTTACAAGTTCAAAACAGTCATGGAGTGAGTCTTCATGTTGACATTTAGAAATCACATTTTCATATGCAGTTAGGGTAGAAATGTGGGATATTTATGTACACTTTATAAATATCACTTCCTTAATAAAAGGACAATCGTTCTTTCTTGATATTCGGACAAAAACAACACGTGATCCAATGTTTTCAGGAATCGTTCAGAATTACCTGTTGAGAAATGGATAGCAAGCAGGTGGACAAATCATCACAAAGCAAAGTGCAAGAAGACATTGATGGACCTGTACAGGATGTAGGTCTGATACCTAGTCAAGACCCAGTTTGTGGGGAAATGCACTTTCAAGATCTGATGGAATGTCAAGGTAAATGTATGAACAATCAAACATTGATCAAGTTTTTCATAGAAACTGCACAATTATCTCCATTTTTTTCAGTGATATTAGTTGAAGCATGCAATGTAAAATATTTTCTTCAGTCTATTCCACAAGTATAATTATAGGTCCAAGACTCGGCTGGCGTGGGTACATGGGAAAGCGTGCCAGTATCTTCTCGTGGGTCGGTGGTTCTTCCCTGGGTTTTCCAGGGTTCTTCCTCCATCGGTTAAACTGGCCGCAATGTATAGCCTATCTTGTGCTGAAATATGGGGTTAAACCCTATAACAACAACATTGAAAGTGAATGTAGATTTAATGCAATCTGAAAAATTAAGATCCCTTCATTTCCACAAGTGGTTACAAATCAGTTTGACAGGAAGAGCTTTTGATCTGTTTCTTTTAATTTTATGGTTGAGGTGTTTTATGCTTCTTATATGTTTATTTCATGAATGCATTTAAATCAATTTTGATAAATATAAATCACCTAGGATTCTTTTAAACAGTTTTGACACATTTGTATTCATTGTGACTAGATAATTAAATAGTACTTGTTTAATTTTGGAGCAAAAGATGCTTTATGTTGTCTGTTGTTTTCTTTTTCAGTTTTTACCATCAGGTATATTGTGATGCATGCTGGTTGATAGCATGTTGGTGAGTGCTTAACACCATCTGTTCTGCTTGACAGCTTAGCTAAACCAAAATTGCATGCATTTTTCTTATTCCCCAGCACAAGTTGTATTGTTGCACATTGATCGAATGGTTTTTCCTGAAACCCCTACTTCAAATTTCCATATTTTAGTGTTTAGTGCCCCCTCCCCATCCTTGTATAACTTTTTTGTGGGGCATAGCCCTAGGTTTGTACTGCTTTCATTGATTCTATATTTGCACATGTAAATGTTTAAAAAAAAAACAACTATATGTATGATCTGTACACAATATGTATGATCAGTACATTATATGTATGATCTGTACATGTTTTTGCAATCACATTCATTCTACAAGTCTTCTTAATGAGTATTTTGAAACTTTCGGGTTTGCTTGTAATGTTTGTTGCAGAAAGTTTAAAAGGGAAGGTGGTCACACTGTACATATGCAGTCACACTTCTTAGTTAAAGGTAAAAATGATATCAGGAGATGGATACCAAACTGCCAGTTAGTTGTATTGAGTATATCTCATTCACTTTGTATCCAGTATACATGTATATTGTGACCATTTTTCTTTGAGTTGGTTTGATTTCATTGATGAATCACAACATTCACTCAGGTGATAGTGTATCATATAATTGTCTTTGCTTTTTAGATATAGGTCAAATGAAACATTGCCTAAATGATATAAACTGAACAATTAAGCATTTTAACGAGTTAACTACATTTTTCATTTAATTCAAAGAATTTTGGTATACTGTTTTCTAGCAATTACGAATCTGTGTAATCATTTCAAATAATACCTTGTGTAAGTTTTGATTGATTCTGATAAATATTTGCCCAACGTGTATTTTATATATTTGTTACACTTACCCCATGTTTATGTTCAATCATTAAATTAAAAACTTAAAAATAAGGCTCAGTATATTTTCAAATGATAGAGTTGATTATTTAATCTGAAGCTTGATCCTCTGTTTCTTATTTTAGTACAAGTTTGTATGACCCTGCTTAACTAATATGAGAATCAGGCTAGATATTTAATCCATATCAGGTTTTAACTCATATATTTTCATTAGATTAAAAGAAATGTGAAAGTATCTTTTCTTGCATTAAACGTTTTTTCATGCACATTACTCAGATTATTGTGACATTCTGATTTGCATATATGAGCATGTACATACTAGCACTGAAGTTGCATTTCGGGATGAAGTTGTATTGCATAAAAAAACTAACACAGACTTATTAAGAGTTATTAATAACTGTTGAAAATTTGCCCATTTGTGTCGTCAGATGTTACATTCAGGGCTTAGCTTGAAATTTTCCTGTTATCTGGCCAAAAATGACATTACAATAGCCAGTCGTCAGTTGACAAGAAAATCTCCAGCTGAGCCAAGATAAATTTTATGATTTACCAGCCAGATGCAGTATACTATAAAACCATTTTAAAACTCTTGAAATCGGACAAGTTGGATCAAACAAACTTGCATTTGCTTTTAAGATAGGATTATCTTGCAGATCAAAAGTTCCAGAAGCCCTCACGTAAATGCCTGTTTTGTACAACAGTACAGACGCAATTGACCAGGCAAATTGCCAGCAGGCACTTAGATGTTGCAGAAGTTGCAGAGGCCATAAAACTTGAGAAGTCTTCTCGTGAAAGGAAAAATGCCTTTGACAAGTTTAGGAAAGAAGGCATTCTCAAAAGAAACCAACAGGAGCAGAGCAAAGAAAAGCCAGTTTTTGAATCAGAAAGAAAAGGCTCAAAAGATCTTGTGTGTTGCTCAAAATGCAAAGTATTTTATGCAAGATGATTTTATTAACGGCACAAAGAAGCATGTATTAAAGATGGAGCATGTAGACCAGGATCTATTCCCCTCAATGTACTCAGGTCAGGTCAGCAAACAGACAAGTTTACAACAGAGGTACTTGGCTACTTTCAACAGGATGAAACTGGCAAACTATGAGTGATCCTAAAATCATTTTGATAGGAAAAAAGCTCTTCCAAAAGAATATAAGAAAAGTGGAAAAAAACAGCGGAAACCAGGAAATCAGTAATGAGTGATATGAGACTTTTGGCAAAATTATTTCTTTCTTTTAAGGAAAATTCAGTTGGTCTTATGTCAACAAAGGACATGTTTGATAGGAGAAATTTCACTGTATTAGAATCAAAAAGCAATTGAAATAGTAACTGTGGATGACAGCAAATTGAAGCATGGTACCAAAAATGCACTGTATTATCTTTTGAAGAACTCAGGAAGAATTTTAATGGGTAATGCTATTGCTGAAGATGAAAAGGCAGAGGAGTTTGAAAGGTTTATTCATTTACTTGAAATGAATCAGAATTTGATATTTGGTGACACAGCTTATGCAATAAATCAAAGCAGGCAGGCGAAACTTAGAATGCCAGAACAACAAGCAGATGGGGAAGAGATGCAAAAGGTGAGGCAACATACTATGAGAATTATTTAAGAACTGACATCAGACTTTGAAGTTATTGCACCCAAAGATTTTTTATCGCTCAGGGATGCAGTATGTGCCAGGCTGACACTTTTTAATGCTAGAAGGGGTGGTGATCCATGTAGATTCAGAATGAACAATGCTGATGATGCAATGCAGAAAAGATGGATAGATTCTTCTTGTTTAGAAAAAATGGAGCCTTTTGAAAAAAGATCTATTTAAAGAAATGTTTGTAGCATATCAGCCAGGTAAGGGAAATCACCTTGTTCCAGTGTTAATACCCACAGACTGTATCAAGGGGTTCATACCCACAGATTGTATCAAGGGCTTAATACCCACAGACTGTATAAAGGGGCTTAATATACTTAGAGATCCAGCCAAATGTAAGGAAGTTGAGTGTTGGAATCCATTGTATATGTATTTCCATATAAACAAGGCTCCACCTTTCACATGCAGGGTTGGGATGCCATTAGAAGTATCTTTGATGGGGCAGCCATAGACCACCCAGAATTGTTAACAGCTTTAAGGCAGCGGCACAGGATCAGTACACTTTATGCAGCACTTAAAGTGCCAACCCATGAGAGAGACTTTTTTTTATAAACATATGGGTCACAGCAAAGGTGTAAACGAGGGTGTATACCAATACCCACTTCCCTGCAGGAGGTTACAAATGTTCGTAAACATCTTCTCCATATTGATAAAGGTAAGTGAACATATAAATTACAGCTTGTTTTAAAGTTCTTGCCAAAATCTATAGACAACTTGATGATTCCGTAAAAAAGGAGCATAACACGTATTATCTAAAAAGTTTACGTCATTGAAAATGCCATCATTAAAGGACATGGTGTAACAATTGAAACAGATTTTATTAGTGGACCTGTTTATAGTGGAAAGGACAGTATAGAGATAATATACCCATGAGTAGTTAAACTATTTCAGAAACATTATAATGACATGTTTCTAGTTTATATTGGAAAACTTCAATTTATGTTCCTGCAATTATATTCTTGCAAACATTCTTTTATAAAATAATTTTCAAACACTTATTAATTGTAATAAATTTTATTATTGATTTTTTTTGGGTGAAAATGGTTAATTCTAAGTATTTTTTTCTTTTATGGAAAGCTAATACACAGTGCTGAAAATAATCATCTTGGCATATCGAACTCTATCAATAAAATGATCAGCTGTTGTGACACCAACTAATCACAACTTATTACTTGTCTTTAATGTGCAAACTACAATCAGATTACATTAGCACTATAAATGTCATTATCTAAATAACTTTTACTAATTATACTTACAAATGATAATACCTATAATACAGGCATACATAACACTCCATTTTCAGCAAGATTGTAAAATTAATAATAGAGTAGGCAGAATACCAAACCTAATGAATTAACAGGTAATTTAAATGTAGAGTGTAGTGTTCATTTCTATTCTGAAACAATTCAGCATTGAAGGATTTTGCACTTTAAGGGTTAAAATAAATTTTATAAATAAGAACAAGAAAGGAAATTTAGAGAGAAAGTTATTTTGGTGAAAAGAAGGGACATCCCTCGTTCAGATCAAATCCTGTTAACATCTTTTTCACTTTGCTTCTTAACCATTTGAGGAATCTGCATGGAAATTAATTTCCTCTTGTATCATAATGATACCGTGTCTTTTAAAAGAATGGGCTTTGACTGGCATTTTCAAAGTTATTCACACACAAAAATAGAATTGATTTATAATCTCTGCTCACTTATAAGGGACAGTTGATATCTTCTGATCTGTCTGAAGTATATTGGTATATATCTATATTATAATAAGACTTGCCGTGACTTGTGCGGAGAATGTTTTTATTACCTTCTGTTGGGAGGATATTCCTGAAACACTTATTTACCAACTTCTCAAATTATTTTTTTTTGAACCTTCCCTGTTTTAAAATCCTTGTTTACCTATAATCCTGCTCTGTTTTGTTCTCAGTATTTTCAGCTGGTGATAACCTCATGTGCAGATCCTGCCAGTGATCCGGTGCTGCAACCTAACCCAGATGATTCTAATATAAAATTGGACCAAACTGGCTCTTCAGCAATGACAGGTGGATTGTTTCACTAAATCACAAATAATTGCAGGCCTTTATGCTAATTTACACTTTGGGTGTCAGAATTGATATACAGCCATTGGTTCTTTTGATGGAACCAAATGAACGACAAATTAAAATGATTTTCATATGTAAGGTGTAATTTTCCCTCTCATTTTCAAAATTTACTTACAAAAATAACTTAAAAAAAAATGCTGGGCTAACCTGCTCTATTGATCACTTCCATAAAGGGTCCTATTGGATCATAAATTAGTGCATGTTTAGCTATATATTAGTGGCAAATTCATAAAGACCAGTGTCTGCTGGTCCATTGGGTGACCTTGATAATCAGGTTTGACTTTGTATGTTTTAAGACAGAATTTTAAATATTACTAATATTGTCTAACCCTGTCAGAGACCAAATGAGGTAATCATTTGACTTTTGAGGCTTGTAAAACCTCATTTTCTATAAATAATTGACAATACATGACATTTTTTTGCTCCTTTTATAGGAATGAAGAATTAAAGATGGACCATTGAAGACACATATGTGATCAGAAAAAATTTCAGGCAATGAATATGTCAACCACAAGGAAATATTTTGCCAAGTAAGTTCTGTTGTTTTTATATATATTAGAGTTACAATTTGCATAAAATCGGTTTTGTTTTATCATCAATTACTATTAATAGTTGCAGACTTTTCATTTATTATATGTATATTCTTAGTGACATTTTATTTGTCACATTCAAACCAGTGATTAAAATTGGGAACAAAAAGATGTCACTATATTCTCTAAGCTATGAGAAATTCACTTAATATACGAAAGCTGAAAGAAAATATTGGTTTGGATGTGTGAGTTTAGGTTATACATGGTGGCTGGTATATTTTGTGGCAAAAGACCTTTGTAAGAACCACTGATGCCAGGGAGTTACTGGCATCCTTTGAAATGCACCCACGTTAGCCAAGCTGAAACTTATACTGACAATGAGGTGAGATGAAAGTGATATGTAACAACAAGCATTTAAGACAACAAGCATTTAAGACCACTTATTATTATTTGGTGCACCAAGAATGAATGAAAAGAGCAGAATACTATTGCTATCTAATTGATTGTGCACAATGTTCAAAATTCAGTCTGGAACACTGTATCCCTTAAAAATCCATAGGCTAGAAATTGGTAGGCTCTTGTTTTATCTCCAAACTTACTTAAGTCATATGGCCACCACAACTTCAATGAGTAGGTTATGTGAAAAGTATGCTGTCTGACATCTTAGATTTTATGTACACTTCCCAGTCTCTACATACACAACCGGGGCCCCGAGTAGCCGAGTGGTCTAAGGCGCTCTCCGTTACGGATCACTGCCATCTCACCTCTGTCTGCGTGGGTTCGAGTCTCGGAGTCGGCTAATGTGGATATGTGAGAAAGCTTGCCAGTAGCTTCTCGTGGGTTGGTGGTTCTTTCCGGGCTTTTCTGGGTTCTTCCTCCACCATTAATACCGGCCGCCATGTATAGCCTATCGTGTGCTGAGAAATGGTGTTAAACCATACAACAACAACTACAACATACACAACCCATGGTGTATCTTTAGATAATACTCAGTTGCCTTGGCAATACATAATAAACATGTTACTGTGCTATGACTGCAAAACTACGTGTGTTTCTCTGTAAGGACTAGAATCATCTTACAATTTTCGGGAGATAATCTGTTTTCTGTCTGATTATTTCTCTCAAGTCCACTAAATATTTTTTGTTTGTCAAGTCAGTGAAGTCAGTTTGTTTAATGTTTACAGGTTATCTTATAAGCATTTTTCTCCAGCAGTTAGCATCCCAAAGTTTCCTTGCTTATTATATCAGTAGTGTAGACAGTGAATTGTAGGATTTAGTGTCAACACTTCCTATTTGTATCAACAACCTTACTTAAGTCAGCACAGTGTCTTTCACATGGTGTTAGCTCTAATGAAAGCTTAATCATTCACTTTCTGCAGTATTTAGCAGACATATATATATATATATATATATATATATATATATATATATATATATATATATCAATAACATGCATATAGCAAATGCCTCTTCAATAAGTATTTACCATTCAATTAATAGTGGGGGATTGGTTTTAATATTTTTTTAAACCAAGATATTTTATTTTACTTTACATCAAGATAATACATTTTTAAAATAATGGACATAATATGGTGTTAATTGGCTTTAAATCAGAGTAAGATATTTTTTCCAGCTCTGTGACAGGTGGGTATGTAAGAAAAGAAACATAATGGCCCCAGAAAATTGTTGGTCACAAATATTATTTTGTTATACCATTGTACATGTAATGATATGTTCAAAAATACCACAGTATACCAAAGAATAACATTTTGTATAGTAACAACTCTACCAGGTATACAAACTGGTGTATATTTTAATGCTAGTTGTAAAGAATGATAAAGTAACTGGATTTTTTTTCTTGCCCATTATATAGTCAGATGACCAATACAAATTTGTTTATCTATTGTCTATCTCATTTGCTAAAGTAAAAGCTAATAATGAAAATTTTAATTATTTTTCAGGGAAGAAAGAATTTACAACCTTCTTGACCTGCGATGTTCATTTCATCAGTTACGGACGAAAATAATGAATGAACAGAACCGGGGGCAAAATCATTCCAAGAAAAGATGGGAAGTGTTTGAAGAAAACTAAAGCACACCATGTCCTGTTAACTTTCTGCAACAGGTTATGTTTGGACTTTTGAAAGTGGGCTTTAGCTTTTCTTGTCTGTTCATCAATCATATACACTTTTGTTAGGTCTACTGGCCATAGACCACAAGATCTTGTGGGTAGTCTGTTGTTGTTCATCATATGTCATCTATCTGTCCATTTGCTCATTCTAAACTATCTGGAGAATTGTATTGAAAGTTTGCACACAAATTCATCCCCTGGTTAGTTGGTCCTATATTAAAATTGTGCTGTTCAGACATCTAATGTTCAGACATCTAATATGGCTACCGTACTGGCTATCTTACAAATCTTGTTATTGTTACTCCTCCTGATTGGATGGTTGTATTAACATGGGTTTTTAACTGAAAAGCTTATGATGTCTAAACGATCATAAATAAAAGTGGTACCGATCTGACATCTGGAATGGCTGAGATGGTGGCCATCTTGAATTTTTTTATATCACTGCTCCTTCATGGATGGTCATATCAGCATGGGGTTTCATAAAGAGAATTATTATAATGCTTAGTTCACGCTAAATGAAAATGGTGCTGATCAGATTTCCAGCATAGAAGACACTGCAACCGTCTTGAAAATCGTGTTATATTTTCCACTTGATGGTTATTTATCTGCATGTTTTCACTAAAAGACATTTAATGATGTCACATTGGTTGTAAATGAAAAAGGTGCCAATCTGATGCCCAGTATGGCTGCTATTGCAGCCATCTTATAAACCTAGTTATCATTGCTCCTACATGGATGATACATCATCATGAGGCTTTCAATGAAAGACCTTTTATGCTGTTTGGTTGGTCCTGATTGATAATGGTACCAACCTGATGTCCAATATTGCTACCTTGGCAGATATGGTGAAAATCTTTTCAATACTCATCCCAAATGGATATCTATATGAAAGTGCAGTTTTCACAAAAAGATTTCTTAAAGACATCCTTTTTGGTGTTAAATGGTGCCAGTCTGATATCCAATATGACCACCACTACAGCCATCTTTAAAATCATGTTAGTGTTAATTCTCATGAATGGAAAGTCATATCTTGAAAATATTGTTATCTCTGTTCATCTGTGGAAGTGCGCAGTTGAGGAGGTGGAAAACAACCAATTCTGGAATTCTGTTCCCAGATTTTCCTGTGACCTTAATTGACTTTCTTTGCACCTTAAACAGATTTCTTAGGAAGCATGCTTCAAGAGAAAACTGATCCTATCACGTAGAAAATACATCCAGTTTTGTCTCAGTCTGGTGGTATTTCAATTTCAAGCTCTACCGAATGGCCTCACCACATAGTTTTACCAGGGTAATAAGGGTGATAGTAACCTACTTGAGTTCTTTATGAATCTTCATCCTCCAATATTTCAACAGCTGGTTGATGCACAACATTCTCTCTTCTGAAGGATTTGTCCCCCTTTTTAAATCTGGCCTGACAATAACACATGGAGCTGGAAATATTTAGGTTTGGACTTGTCCCCGAAGGGAAAGCAATGCCACAGCAGCAGTTAAGCATTGACTGGAAACTTGAGGGTCAGAAGAAAAAAATCTTTATCGACACAAAGCTACAATATTAAAGATGAGGATCATAAGGAAAAATGTGCTCATCCAAAGATACATATCAAGCCTTGATTTTAGAAAAAGATTTACCATGCATGAGATATTTTCACAGATTGTGTAAGGGCAGGAGTGAGCAAACAAATGATGTCATTACCAGTTATGGTAATTGTGTGAGATACCAACTTTGGTAATGAGGATGTTCTTTCATGAATTACGTTAATTCTGATAGTTTACACAAGTGATGATAACAATTAAAATGTTTTTCGTTGTGTCATGGGGATTATGTTTTGAAAGTAATGATCACAAAGAAGCAACTGAGTTATTGAACAAAAGCCCATTTCACATAAAAGTGATTTATGATTCGATGGCTGGTATGTGTATGTTGACACACTCATCAGATGGTAAAACGTACTAATTGAACATTTATTTTTCTCATAATAAGATGTATTTATACAAATGTATAGTGCACCAGAATAAATTGTTTACTACATGTATATACTATGTCATTCTTATGGAAAAATACTTAACTGTTTCAAGAAAAAAAAAAAGGAATTTGGATATATTTCTCAGGTAATATGTTCTAAACATTCCAGTCCATGTGAAACATTATAAACAAGTCAAGCTTTGCTGGATATAAACGCGTTTGAAAAGTCAGATCCTGTGATGCGTTTTATTTCATAAGTGTCTTTGCTTAGTATTTAATTTATTGTGCAAAATTCATATTTAGTCATGTAATCTTTAAATGAAAAATTGTTTGCATTGCAAATAACCAAAATAAAATCCGACAACTTGTATATTTTTCAGTCAAAATTATAGGATGTTGCTAAACTTTATTTCTTGCTTTGGCCTTATTAGGCTATGTATATAGAATTTTTTGTAATTACACCAGAGCTTAAAAACCTGCAAAACTGTGTTCATTATATATGTTTTCTTTATTTCCCGTGGTAATCACAACTGCAGGAATAGTAATTGTTGCAAGTGTAGGATTTGTAATGTTTACATTTCAGCACTTTTATGTTCAGTCAGCTACCTTTAATTTGAATCTGAATGTGTCTTATTACCATATGTTCCCTAATGTATGCCCCACTTCTAATTAATGCCCCCTCCCCTTTTTTAAAAACAGAATACTTAAAAGATGTGTGTTAGACCAGTACTTCTCGATACTCTTCTGATTAAGTCCTTGACTAAACAAAATGAAGTGTAAGCTCAGTTGATTACACTGTTGCAATGCATATATCGATGTATACGTTAATAAAGTCATTGACAGACATGTAGTGTTCAAAATGATGCTATAGCTGAGTGGCATGTTCAGAGACTTACCAGTAATGCAACCACCTGCTGAGTGGGAACATGTGGATCAGCTGATCATTCTGGCTGTGCTGATGACAGAATTTAGTGGCAGAAAGATGTAGTCAGTATTAGAGTGAATTAAAAGAAAAACTTTAGTTTTCATTATTGTGCTCTAATAAATGTTCCCCCCCCCCCACCAGTTTGGAGAATGTAACACACCCATGGCCTTTAATTAGGGAAAATATAGTATTCTAAGTTTGGTACCAATGTGCTGGTGAGGGGTGGTTCTAAGACATATAGCTTAGTCCCAGTGTAAAGATTGAATGGTTTATTTAAAATTTCTCTTACCTACGAATTATATTTACCAGTACTAGCTAGTTGGAATTGTCATTCCTAAAATAGTGATTTATTCATGAGTTGTTATTGTTATTCCTTCTGAATGGAAAGCTCTGTTGATATGATTATTTCAGCAGAATTCTGCGTAGGCTATTCCACTTTAACATACATATTTCCAGAGAAAGCAGTTTATTAAAAATATAGCCCAGGTTAATCTAATTATTCAGAATTCATATGGAAACAATGCAAAATTAGAAATTGCATATATGGGTGACTGCTCCATCTTGACTGTTTTTCCTGGGTCCAAAGTGTGTTTTACAGCCACCACAGCAGACATATTGGAAATCTTATCAAAGCTGCTCGTGAATGGCAAGAAGGTTTTTAAGTTTATTCAAAAGACACCAGTCCACCACAAAATATGGCTGCTATAACTAATTCAACTTGTAATAACATCTTTCAAAATAACTCTGAGTAAAACTTGACTAATGTGACAAAACATGTCACACATTGAAAGTATTTTGTATTTTTCCTGTACATTGTCGCCTTTCCACCATCAAATATGGATAGTGTTACTAAAATTTGTTCCTAAAACGTTTAAAGAACATTTACACAACTTATCTGAGCAGATTACAGAATCTGGCCAACTTTTACTCTAGCATATGTGCCTTTTTAATTCAGGACAAATAATGTTTGTGTGCAATAAAATATAGATAAAAATAAAACAAACGTTCAACCAAAATTATTATATATACCCTGATATATTGACTAATTGTTTTTGCATTTGACTATTAAAACATGTCATATACATGAATAACAGTGTTTCCCTTTACCCTCATTTGCGCTTCAGATACCCCCAAATTTTTTATTTGACCCCCAGCTTTGATACCAAAGGTTGTTATTTACCCAGTCTGACCCCCAGTTTTGACACCAATCAGGTTTTTGACTCTCAGTCTTATACCCCTAGGGGATACACTGAGTAATCTCTGATTCGTGACCGCTCTGGTGGCCTAGTGGTTAGAGCGTCTGCCTCGGATGCGGGAGGTTGCGGGTTCGAACCCCGGCCGAGTCATACCAAAGACTTACAAAAATGGTACAAACAGTTGCCTTGCAAGTGCTCAGCATTAAGAGGTTAGTGTTAGGACTGGTCGGCCTGGTGTCATGATAATGTGACTGGGTGGGACATCATGCTACATGTCTGCGGCATGATGGCCTAGGGCTAGACATCACTATAAACTGTCACACAGCAGACATCATAGCGATATGACTGAAATATTGTTAAAGCTATGTTAAAAATCTAAATCACACGCACACAATCTCCAATTCACTTGATCTTCTTGGTTTTTTAATATTTGATAACGTTTTTTTAATTATTATTTACACACTACAGTTTTTTAAAACTTTTTAAATGTTTTTTTGGCTTGAGATATCAGCATAATAGCGAACAAAATTGACTGACTTTTTTAATGAAACTAAACTGATTAGCTTCTATTTATTTATGAATGCTTAAGTAGATATTTGTGAACATTTTTCAAATAAATGATAAAAGTTATTTTGCACCGTTAACTTTATAAAGATGGTATATTCTTAGTACCAACAAAAAGATTGTCTTTTTTCAATCTCATTATACTTGAAAAAAGCCATAGTTTCATCATAACAATAAATTGTGCATGCCATAAGATATTTGTTTGTCATGATTTCTAGTCACATCCCAACCCCTTACACTTTATTATCTTTCACTTTTAATGAAGATTTTATATGGTCAGAAAGTCAAAATCATAAACACGCTCTAAAAGAAAATATGCACTATATGTGTTTGGCAATTTTAGTAAAAACATTTATCCAAGAAGGGCAATTTTAACTTTCCACCGTTCCAAAGCTACAGTAACATTTTAAATGGATAAAATATTAAAATCCAAATTATATAACAGAGATTTAAGGAGTTTCAGATTGAATATTAAAAGTTAAATTGTGCATGGTATGGTCACGTTTGACTTGGTTATTAAAGGAAACTGAACTCAATTTCATAGGTCACCTAAAGGAATATTTGAACTCATGAAAATATAGGAAAATATATTGTACCAATCTACTGAGCAGTTTTAATTCTATGGCTGGTAAACTTCAAATAACCACAAGAAATGTCTTTGGAATGAACGTTAATAGGCTCTCCATGCCTAAACTATTTTAATACAGGCAATGGATTCTTTGGGTGGTTTCCTTAATAGGCTTTCCATGCCTAAACTAGCTTTATACAGGCAATGAATTCTTTGGGTGGTTTCCTTAATAGGCTCTCCATGCCTAAACTAGCTTTATACAGGCAATGGATTCTTTGGGTGGTTTCCTTAACAGGCTCTCCATGCCTAAACTAACTTTATACAGGCAATGAATTCTTTGGGTGGTTTCCTTAATAGGCTCTCCATGCCTAAACTATTTTAATACTGGCAATGGATTCTTTGGGTGGTTTCCTTAATAGGCTCTCCATGCCTAAACTAGCTTTATACAGGCAATGGATACTTTGGATGGTTTCCTTAATAGGCTGTCCATGCCTAAACTAGCTTTATATAGGCAATGGATGCTTTGGGTGGTTTCCTTAATAGGCTCTCCATGCCTAAACTAGGTTTATACAGGCAATGGATGCTTTGGGTGGTTTCCTTTCCCTGACAAAATCAGTGATCCTTGCCTCGGATCAATATTTTGTCCATTTATGTCTGCGTATTGAGTGCTATTTACTGATAAGTTTTTATGTTGGGGATGACTTGAGTAGAATATTTCGGGCATACAGGATGGTAGAAGGACACGTAATTGCGACATTCAGACTCTAGAGTGATGGTCTTCCTAACTAGGCCGATAAATCGGCCCCTCACCCGTGATGATGTTTATTATCGGCAGAGGGGCTGATATCACATATTCATTTTTGGCTGCACACATGGATGTACATTTTATACACTTAACGTTATTTCTCGTGGCTGTGGAGATACCGTCAGTTGAAGGGTTATAACTTCTCTTTTGAACATGTACATTATATTTCCGGAGCAAATCCTACGTTTTGTGATTTGTAAATCCAAGTGGAATAGCACAACCATCTGTCCTGTAGCCATTTTGAATATCGCGCTAGATATCGCTGTTACCAATTACCGGTATGTGTCTAAAGTGTACGCAAGATTGATCCGGAATGATTTGCATGTAGTAAAATTTCATATTTGAATGAACAGGTGACATTAGACCGACATATCCTCCATCACTATCTATACAGATGTGTGAGGATGATTTATCGGACTACTTAACACGCTCCCTTCACATTGGCACTACTCTATTCCACCCCTAAACTCTGCTATGAGAAAAAAATAATTTTGTAATGAAAGTTTCGTGTTAATCGTTTTAATCTTGAAAAATCGCAGGTGTTAGTTTTGTATGCTCGTTAATATTTTTTGTTTTGTAGTGTTTGACATTGTAGGACCGGATGGGGTGGGGTCCGGACCTACCCGTTTACGATAATAGAAAAGATGACACGTATGCACGCAAAGGTTTAGTTAGACCAATTTTAGAATACACTTGTGCCCCCATTTTCAGGATTTAGAAGATGAAATTGAAAAGAATCCAGAAAACGAGCAGCCAGGTTAAAGCGTTCGCATTGGATGCGGGAGGTCGCGGGTTCGAACCCCGGACGAGTCATATCAAGGACATAAAAATGGTACAAAAGGCTGCCTCGCTATACGCTCAGCATTACGAGTTAGTTTTAAGACTGGTCGACCTGGTGTCTAGATAATGTGACAGGGTGGGACATCATGCTACATGTCTGCGTTTTAATTCCTCAGTGCTAGACATCACTGTAAACCACCACACATCGTAGCCATATGACTGAATTTTTTTTAAAAACTACGTTAAAAATCCAAATCACACACACACACACACACACATTAATCAGCCAACCTATCACTTTTCACTACAAGAGACATGAAATGATTATTTACATAAAATTATAAGAAAAGTCTTAAAGCTGATTTTAGATACTGCTAAGACGTTTTCTTGTTCATGTAAAACCTATTTAGATCCAAACTGAATCTATACTTTACAGTCACTATCAAAACTTAAATTCAATTTCTACCAATTGACATTATGTCAATTAGCCGGTATACATGTATATTGGATTCGCGGTACTAATTATATGCACAACTATGGACAATCTAGAAATTGGTGACAATAACAGAGTATATTAGGTTTAATGGTCCATAATTAATAATGAAATGTGAAGTTTTTGCGAAAGAAAGTGACAATATACTTTTTATGTAAATTTTGTATTTTTATAGACTTGACTTATACCTTATTCGTTGGGCACTTATATATAAAGTATTTCATGCGCATGAAGATGACAAAAATATCGTTGCAGCCGGACATTTCGTTTTCACCACAGGGACTCGTATCGTTGCTTACAATTGACCTGTCATACATGTACTATATAATATCTACAAGGGAGGACACTTGTCTCCTTGCTCGCGCGCCGTATTTAAGAATAAACGCTGATATTTCAAGCTACGCTTTGCGTAGCTAAACACATTGGTGCCGATATTTAGCTCAGGCAGTCGACTGTGTATCCCTATCAAAAGTTAGACGTAATATCATACCTTTAAGGAATGTCAGCCATTTTTCCACGCTACTGCTCGACATGGCCGTTATCGAACCTGCTTAATATGTGGGATCCTGCTGAATGGAATACTGTCCTCTCATTGGTTAAAATAAAATGATGTCCTGTATTTATTCATAACTGATTTTCAGTTGGCCAATGAGAATGTAGTATTCCATTTAGTGCGTTGTTCTTGTGTTGGTTTTGCTTCTTTATGTTACTTATTTTAAGACCAATGAGTCCTAACAAGCTTGATAGCTTTGAAAATATGACTTAATTCTGACCTGAGTAGCAATAACAAGAACAACAATATGTTGTTGTTATACATATATAATATATTCAATCTTAAATAATACTAATAATTTCAGTTTAATGTTCATTTATAAGAGGTGAATTGATTCAGTTTTTGGATCCTTGGAGAAATGCATCCAGGGTCACTTGCCGATAGTCGTATTGTATCATAGCGATTGCCGAAATGAAGGAAACCATCGGGGTAGGTTTGTTATTGTTTTTTTTTTTTTTTTTGCTGTTGTAGGGTTTAACGCCATTTTTCAGCACAAGGGAGGATATACATGGCGGCCAGTATGTTAATGGTGGAGGAAGAACCCGGGAGAACCCTGAAAGAATCACCGACCCACGAGATGCTAATGGCAAGCTTTCTCACATACCCACATTGGCCGAACCCGAGACTCGAACCCACGCAGACAGAGGTGATATTGCAGTGATCCATAATGGTTAGCGCTTTAGACCACTCGGGGCCCTTGAGTATGTTTAAAAATTGCACTCCCATAGCTACATGTATGAAGGGAAGCGCCTTGTGCATGTGGGTTTTTTTTTTGTGCGTGGAGGTGCTGTGTATATTTTGTATACATGAATCTGTTTTTTTTTTGTAACTATGTAACTTTTTTGTCATATACCTAACAAGATTTCTTAATGGAGAAAATAAAGATTAATGAGCGAAGAAATAGTCTGTACATAAATATTGTTAATGTCAGCTGTGTTAGAAAGAAACATGTCGATACGACTATTATCTTCGCATGATAGAGACAATATAATTTCCAAAATATCTTCCCTAGTGACCATAACCAATGGATATTATATCTGTACAGACGTACCTACACATCAAGACAAACATTGCATATAATTTCATTACGTTTTACCCATATATATTTAATACTGGTGAATTAGCCATTCTTGTCTGCTCCAGATTGGTTGGGGTGTTTGAAATGTCATTGGGTACGAGTTGGGATTGAGTTTAGGCATAATCAATTTCTATAATCACGTTCACCCCCACCCCACCCAACACAAAACCGTTCAATCCCATCACCTTCTATCCGAGTTTGAGTTGAATCTCTATTGACGAAAGTCCTTCCAGTTTACCCACTGGATTGTTTTATAGTAAAGTTTACATAGAACATATAATCCACCCCCACCCCTCCACCTCCCCCGCCCCATTATTTTTTGGTCATAGCTTTACCGTTGGTGTAGTGTATAACATGAGAAACACGTTGACAAAGTGTGTTAATCAATAACATTCGTAACTTCAGAATGGTTGATTATTATATATTTACACACAATGAGGTTACCTCCACTGATGTCTAAACTCTGCTGATAACCCTTCATACCATTTCTATATTTCTTCAAAGTTACAAATCGGAGATCACGTCTGAGTGGTATGGTATTTTGACGTAAAAAAGGTTTCTCGAATACATAATGCAAGAGTCAATTAGGAAAGGAACACCGAGCATTAACGCGTGTTAAAGCACTTTGTTTTTGTTGTTGTTGTTGTCATTGTTGTTTATCTGATTCGACGCATTGGTGGACTTAACGATGGATTTCTTTTCTTAAATTCATGATGGTCTCTTACGTAAAGAAATCAATTTACAATATTGTGCGGTTATGATGAAGGCCATTTTAAGTTTTTAATGATCTTTTTGTCAAATTTAAGATTATATGAGGAGAACATATAGAACAAAGCTTTGCTCGCAGAGTAAACTTGTAAAGGACATTACATATAAATGATAGGAAATGGCATGTTGATCCAACGTGAAATTCGGTCTATTTATTCGAAGAATCAGTGTTCATGACCCCAAGAATTTTTTTTTTTTTATGTTCCCTCAAAATCAATTCGATATAAATACAGATAGCACCACCAAAGTTGAAAAGTATGTCACATTTCCGACCATTTCCTTATATTCCACTCTCCATCTCAAATGGAAAACGAATTCATGTAAACCGTGTCCTAAGAGAAATTAAGGAATGTAGGCTCAGTAATTGGTCTAATTCCTTTTCATACCAGCAAATGGTGTGTATCCAAAAGATCAAGTTTAAGCCTTAGATAAGAATAGAGAAGAAAAAGAAATCTGTAAATTCAATTTCAACCAATTTAACATTAGTTTGTCAACTATAGTGCAGCTTTAAAACATTAAACCGGACTCCACACATTGTGTCGTATTTCGGGTTTGATTCGTGTGCAGCAAATTTAGAACCCTGTTTCCATTCTGCATAAAGAGCTTTTTTGTTTGGTTTTTGAGAGATTTATTATGTTTACCCCCACATAATTATAAAAACAACTCCACAGAGTCGTCGAAACAATTATGAAACTATCAGTCATACATTTGCTCACTCTCAATGAAATCCAAAGATAAATTTTTGACTCTATTTGCTCGCTCTTATTACAAAATAACAAAAGTCAAACGTGAGAATATGTAAAACATTTTCATAACGACCTATCTATCCATCTATCTATCTATCTATCCATCTATCTATCTATCTATCTATCTATCTATCTATCCATCCATCTATCTATCTATCTATCTATCTATCTATCTATCTATCTATCTATCTATCTATCTAAAACAGTCTAGATAAAACATATACTTTAACATGTTTCAGCATTTTTTCTTTTATTTTTAAAATGTGCTGTACATGGTACATATTTAAATTTTAGTGTGTGTGTGTGGGGGGGGGGGGGTGGGACAACGCAGGACTGGATGTATAAAAGTTGGGAGGGACTGAGAGGATATTGGAGGAATTATCAAATACACGTAACTTATATACAGGTCGACAGTGATTATATGCTTAACTTATATACAGGTCGACAGTAATTATATTCCATAGTATAATAGCAAGCCAAACTGTGGACACGCATTCAAAGTCGAATGCCTGAGCTAAACATCGGTACCAAAGGTATTACGCTACGCGAAATATAGCTTGAAATATCAGCGTTTATTCTTAAATAAGTCGCGCGAGAAAGGAAAGAAGTGTCCTCCATTCCTTTGTAGTTATTATATAGTACATGTATGACAGGTAAATTGCAAGGAACGAGTTTCATCACTACAATGTGTCCAAGATTGAAGTCAGTCACTTGTGTACCAGACCCTTTGAACCTAACTTTACCTAGAAGAATTACTTGAGATCGTACTTGTTCTTGTACGAAGCCACTGGACAGTTAGGAACCAACACCACTCACAGCATTGCGTACGACGAATATGCAGGAGGTTACGCTTTGTGGGCTTTTTATTTCACTCCTGACCAAAGCAGCGACGAGGGATATTTCCACCCTGTAAAATCCGGCCAGATTCGTGTGGAACTTCAGATGCATCGTGTCAGGCTTGCGTGAACATTCTTGGCCTCCATTAACAACTCTGGAGATCCGTCGCGTCGAAACTCTCTTTGACAAGGGTACGAAGTCGGGGCTAATAGCCATTTACTTGACAGACATTTTCCAACAGAAAGTCAGAATTGAATTGATCACTTATCATTACCTGTGAAGAAAAAACAAGAAAAACAAAACAACACAAAAATGGATGCATGGGAACTTTATTACATTTTGAACCACAGTTCGTAAACTGCTTCTTGGAATCCTGTCGTGTGTGGTAAAGATGAACTACCTCATCGCAAACATCAAGAACATCAAGCTTATGTGATCAACACGGACAACAGTCATCTCACAGGAACCCATTGGGTAACCGTCTACTTTCCTCAAGAAAAATGTGTGGAGTATTTTTATTCCTATGGATTGCCCCCTTTGGAAGACGATATCATTGACTTTATGAGAAGAAATGCACAAGATTCAATAATGTGAAATTACAAGGCACATATTCCATGATGTGTGGACAATATTGTGTGTATTTTCTGCATCAACACACTCTCGGATATTCTTTAGACCATTTAGTGACTTATTTTGATCGTCATTCTTCTAGAAATGGTGAGAAAGTAGATCGATGGTTATCTTTTGCCTTTAGCTAGAAAACGTAGTGTACATCAATGGCCCAATGACTTCCAACAGTGGAAATCTCAATTTAATTCACAACGTTGTCAACCCTTGTCCAAAATAAAGAGATAATTGAAAAATGTTTATTGTTGAATTAAATTGAAAACTTTAAAACTTTGTTAATTATATTTGTGAGTTATTTGAATAAAAAATGTTGTGTTTTAAAGAAAAAAACTATGAGTCTGTCGTTTGTTTGCCAGTGATATCGTGAACCCTGGTCTTTTTCGCTTCTCTCTATCCCTCAAATCGAATTATTTTAGCGTTCCGGCTCGAAACAGTGTAGGAATGTTTTCGTTCGCGTCCGCGCTTTAACCATGAAAGTGGGGGTGTCTCCAGTCTGACCATACATTGTCGACTCATCCTCCTATGACGATGTGCTCAAGATCAGCCAAGCTGAATTTGCGTGAATTTGCATCGTGTCAGGCAAAGCCTGATACCAAAGCCTGAAGAGATAGAGAATTTCAGAATGTTACAAGTCACTGAAGAACTGATAGAAGAGGTCTTCAAAGAGGAAATTAACAGGTAGAAAAAAGAATGGACGGAGAATACATACTTCAGAAACAGCAGAGAGAGAGAGAGCATCAGCAGCAGCAACAGCAGTAAAGGTTTAATCGACTGCCATTTTGACACCAAAGAGTTCTCATTCTCATTCCGAAGAAGCAGACCCTATCCTGTGGGAAAGCCTGTCGCCAGAGGAGGCCGCAATCTTAGACCATAATAGATTTCCATAGCTCCTTGTCCACAAAAACAGCCCTTTTCA
The DNA here is from genome assembly GCA_028554795.2 of Sinohyriopsis cumingii. Lineage (NCBI taxonomy): Eukaryota > Metazoa > Mollusca > Bivalvia > Unionida > Unionidae > Sinohyriopsis > Sinohyriopsis cumingii. The sequence continues at coordinate 495,856 of JAPYKE020000021.1, forward strand.
GGGCTACCCAATACTCTAGAAGAGAAATACTCATTCAGTTGTCAATGGTATGTAAGTCAGTTAGAAAAAATAGATGTGCGTCTATAAGCCCATTATTTCTTTATCTTTGTTAAAAAGTGCGTGTATAAGCCCTTTGTTTCCTCAGCTTGCCAAAAATTTTAAATGAATGATTGTCAGTAAAAATGAGAGTGAGTGTTTCTTTTAAGTCCGCGCGTCTTTGGTGATAATATGGGCAATGTAAATATTTGGTGTCATGGGATGTTTGCCTTCAAGTCCGTGCTTGGTTCATATATCCAGAACGCTCGGCAGTCTGGCTACCTCTGTTGATTCGTTAACAACCAAACGAGGAGTACCATTGTGGTTATGCTTTGCCTCTCCGCATGTGTGGATAGTATATTTTGTGTTTTTTGTTGTTGATTTTTTTGCTTCTTCCCGTGTTTAGATAGTATATCGTGGTTATGTTTTTTGTTTCTTGCTTCTTTGCGTGTGTGGATGGTAGATTTTGGGTTTAATTTTGCTTTTTCGCGTGTGTGGATAGTATAATGAGGTTTGTGTTTACTTCTCCGTGTGTGTGAATAGTATACTTTGTGTTTGTTTTTGCTTCTCTGCGCGCGTGGATAGAATATTTTGTTTTGTTTTGCTTCTCCGCGTGTGTGGATAGTATATTTTATGTTTGTTTTTGGCACATCATCTCTGTGAGAATAGTAGACGATATGTGAAGAGAGAAGTAGGTGATGTTTTCCTTCACGTCCGGGCTTGACAGATAAAAAGCTCAAGCGTCCGTCGTTCACGCCATTCTATGGAATAAGGAAAAGAAGATGACAGCAGTGTCAGCTTTATTTGATGATTTGAGAAATAGTTACTTTTGGATGATATATGGTGAATATGCATTTCAAAGAATTGAAAGAAAATGGATGTAACCAAACGGTTTTGACTATGTTAACAAACTGAAATTAGCCATGGAGATTATAGAAGGGATAATAGAAGAAGAAGTGAAGATCTTGAGAGAATTAATTATTCCCCTATGTCAGAGTGGGAACGTTAAAACAGGCTCTGGATAACGTTATCGAAGTCAGGTGTTTTTGGGGAAGATATGGAGCAATCGTCAGAGTGGCACTTTGTCAAAAGGGGTCTGGACCAGCTCAAGAAAGCCGAAGAACTCATGAGAAAGGTCATGGATGTAGAAGTCAAGAAGATAAAAGTAAAATGAAGCAAAGTAAGAAAAGAACAAGAGAATTTAAAGAAAAAGAGGACCTTAAAAAAACTGAACAACAACTGGATCAAATTCCAGGAGAAATTCAGAGATATGGGTCATCCAGACTGGATGCAGGAGAAGGAGAAAAAGAAGAAGAAAGGATTAATGAAGAAATTGAGAAGATGGTTAAAAAAGTCAAGAATGTAGAATAACTCAAAGGCCCTTTTCAGAGCCACTTATATGGCTTGAAAAGAAATTACTTTCTTGCCAACAATTTTTTAAAATAAAAATGTTGTATTAGTGTTTGTCTCTTGTTTGTGTTATCTCTGCACACCTTGCTCTTTTCTCAGTACTGTGACGTCACCTCCCCTGGTTGCAACAGTGTTATCAATCTCCCCTACCGTGACGTCAGATGCTATACAAACTCCTTGTCCGTGAACAGACACAATATTCCCCATGTTCAATTTGACATTGTCCCTAAACAGTCCCAGTGAAGTCTGTAATGTAGGTTCCCATTGTTCTTATAAATCTTGTCCCTAAATACTCCCGGGTGGGTGGGTCTGTAATGTATTTTCCCATTGTCCCTGAATCGTCCCACTTTAGTACTTACATTTTATAATTTCACAATATTCAAAATAAACAAGAGAGCTGTGAATTTGCGAAATTTGCAATGAAAATAGTGAGAAATTAGCCATAATACATTCAAACACCTACATAATTATACTGACATTGGGAAAAGATAAATAATTACAAATATTCAAGTAACAGTGGAACAATGTAAAATGTATAACTAATGCAATCATTTTATGCATGTTGTAAAGTGTACAATTTGTAAGGAATATAGCAAATATTTGTGTTTGCCTCCCGGGACTAGCTTTCATGGACAACCGGTCAAGAGTGTGTCTGCCCTGAGCATAAAATAGTCATAGCTTAGTACTACTAATGCAACCATTTCCAAAGAAATGAGAATGTATCGCCCAACACATTCCTAGCAAAATAAAGGGCAATCCAAGTCAAATGATCAGACACAGATCAATGTTAAGTGAAAATGACATATGTACTGCTTTGACGATAGAAATCGGAGTCAGCTGAGATATTTTATAATTTTTACTCAGGGTAACATTACTTTACCGTTGTGTTAAAACAATTTGCCAATTTAAATTCGTCAAGCATTTGTAGCAAATGTTGTTGTTGGATGATTTGGTATACGTTAAAGTACCTCATTATTTCAATTTGTCAAAGAATACAGCGGAGCAATTTATAACGAATATAATCATCATTTTGCAGACTATCAAGATCTGAAGGATGTAGATAACATTTTGCTCGCTGCTTTCTTCCAGAAATTGCTTAGATAGATCACTGGATCAATAGTGTGCCTACCACGAGCGAAAATGAACATAACTGACAGAGAAAAAAATGCATCCTTTTGCAGTAGAAACGGAAATATAGCACTCATTACATTCCTTTCAAATAAGTTCCAAAACAGGCACATTAACATGATCTTAAAATATGCAGAAATCTTCCTAGGTAAAGATAAGTGAAGTCAAGTAAAGCTGATATACGTCCTTGATGGCGCGAGGATTTGAAAAGTTGAATGAGAAAATTCATTACCTAAAGTTCACTGATTTGAAAGTACTTGTCACATTTTAATACAAACGTTTTCATGTCCTAAATTACATATATATCATGTTCTAACTTACATACATATCATGTTCAAAATTACATATATATATATCATGTTCTAAATTACAAATATATCATGTTCTAAATTACATATATATCATGTTCTAAATTACATATATATCATGTTCTAAATTACATATATATCATGTTCTAAATACATAAATCGATATCCTGCTAACCGTTTAATAAATGTAAGTACAAAATTTACTTCCGCGCTGAACCAGGAATAGGTTTTAAAACTATTTTAAATAATCCTCCCAAAATTGTCTTTGAAAATTGGATCAACCCCACACCAATCAACCACTTTCTACTCTACCTTTCAGAAGTCAACTCCCTTCCTGTGAGCTTCGGGCCTAAATTTTACCTCCACCCACAAGAAGTAACATATATTTTTTTTCTTCATAAAACTTTAGTTTATGTGATTTGCACCGAGGATAATAATGTTTCTGGAAACGTTTTTAAATTTGAAAAGTAAGTCAATCGCAATAATTAAAAAAAAAATGAACTAATAATTTGAAGAATTATTTTAATTAGTTATTTATATTTGGTTGCAAATGTTCCTTATAAATTGCACAATAAAATGAATTTAAGTGTATGTGAATTGAACAAAGGATAAGAATGTTTCAGGAAACATTCGAAATCTGAAAAGTAAGTGAATTACAATGTGCTTCTAATATATGTGTGGGAGATGATCCGGACGTGTTTTGTTTGGAATAAACATATTAATAATAGATGATAGAGAATGTATTTTTGTATGAAATATACGGTATTTACAGGCACGTAGGGAGGTCCCGAGTGGCCGAGTGGTCTAAAGCGTTCTCCGTTACGGATCACTGCCATATCACCTCTGCCTGCGTGGGTTCGAGTCTCCGATTCAGCCAATGTGGGTATGTGAGAAAATTTGCCAGTAGCTTCTCGTGGGTCGGTGGTTCTTTCCGGGGTTTTCCGGGGTTCTTCCTCCACCATTAATACAGGCCACCATGTATAGCCTATCGTGTGCTGAAAAATGGCGTTAAACCCTACAACAACAACAACAACAGGCACGTAGGTGTTTGATTGTCTTGGAAACAAACGCAGGTGAAATGGTTTGCGATATGGTAAAGAATGATTTCATATGATCACAAATGTGTGAAAATTTTAGAGAAGCGGTGAGAGATGGTTGGATCAAAGGGAGAAATGACAGATAAGTGGATTTGGACTAGAGTTGACAGTTGAATGGACTTACAAATGTATTGATATGTGAAGGGATCTAGATCTCGGTGAACGTAGTGAGACTGCTGCGATGAGAAAAAAGCTTAAATGATACGCTTGTCAATTTATTTGATATGGCAGAAAAGTGTTTTGAAAAGATGATAAATTCATATACACATGTGTGTGTGTGTGTGTGTGTGTGTGTGTGTATGCTTAAACGAACTCAGGATGAAACATGTATATAACAAAAGTAAATTCCTAACTATAAAATATCTGATATAATTCTGTTGTATAGTTTATCATTTCATGGATTCTGTCGTAATTCCTTTGATACTTTGTTACTTATCTGTAGCACAAAAACTGTTTTCTTACATTGCGACACTCTTAAATAAAGACAAATGAAATCATATTCTAAAACATAGTCAAATAGTTAATTACTTATCTGTCGACCGAACATAAACCTATATAAACATACAGACATAAAGACAATTAGCTAGTGGTAGAGAGATGTACATGTTATATATAAGCAGAGAAGCAGTGGCTAAACTAAATCATCGCGAAAGAACCATTTGCAACTAATTTAATGTTCGGCTCGTACAATAAATTAGTGGTGTATTGCTAGAGAGCGAGCATCCGATTTGTTTCTTTCAAATAATGCCTCTTAAGTTTAAAAAACGCAGTTTATAAATTCCTGTGCAATATTCAAAATGACATAACGTTGTTTAAAGAAACGAATCAAGACAAGCTCCAATAAGTTTATCAAAACGAAAGATCAAAACACTAAATCGTTTTGAATTTTTGAAAAACAATTATTTGAAAGTAAGGGTATACTATTTTGAATGCCATTAACGTCAAACGACTAACGCAAGCTCTCATTTATTCCTGAGCTAACCGATCAAACACGGATATATATTTTCAAAACATGAGGCACATCTACGGTCATTGATGCAAGAAATAATGTATGGTCTTTATGTCGAACGGTAGGAAAAATACAAGATACAGTACTGTTGCAGTCTCAGCCTAATAAAATATAACATAAAGTACACAGCACTAATTCATTATGTGTCTCAAAAATATATGAGAAACTACAATACACAGTACTCATGCATTCTCTGTCTCAAAATTAAACGCTAAATTTCAATATGCATGTCTATTGCATTCTTTGTATCAAAGATTATAGGAAAAAATGCATAACAGTTTATGCTTGGTCAATGGTATATCCTCTTTATTTGTGCATATATGATTACTAACCTCGGATGAATTGCATGCTAAATATCTACCAACACATTTTAGCAGCACGGACCATCACTATAGCTTACCATGACAAAGAACACACGTAAAACCAGACAGAGCCGGTATAATTTACTATTACCTTTACAAACGTAACAAAATGTAACAACTCCGAACCATGATTTTAACAAATGAGGCACAAGAGTGCATGACATCATTTACTTTTTAGGCTTTGGCCAACAATTCAGTCACCAAAATGTACACCGTCAATTGTAGTCTGAAATCGTTGGGGGACATTTTCAAAGTTATTGGACTTATATTTGTTTTATTATATGTTTACTCGTCGTTCCTATGGAACGCATATCAACATCTGAGATCTTAGCCTGGTTTCTGGTTTAGTACAGATTCTAGTATACTGATAAACGTTCCTATAAAGAGTGACTAAACTTGGCTTATCAATTTTAGATAATAAATAATATGACAAAGACCATATCAACTGAAGTTTCACAAGGCGGCTTCCTAAAAATATAAAGCAAGATTGATATAAAATGGCTCAGTTGTTAAGGTAACTGGCAAAACATGGTCTTACCTGTATTAAGGAATATTCATCCAAAGCTCAGACAAGTGTTTCACTCAGTCAGTCTAGAGAAGATAAAACCAGATTATAAACACTGAAAGCACTGTTTGTAGGTAGATTACAACAAATTTACTTTACAACATACAATCATCTAAACTGCCTGAATGGTTCTCAAGAACAAACGGTAAACGTGACCTTCAAGGAAAAGAAATCAATCGCGACAAAAATATAAATTACGGAAACAAATCACTTTTTGAATTGTACTTAAATGGGAGGTTCTAGTTATTTTCTGTTGTTTACTTTAAGGCCCCGATACAAAGCAGAAATCGGCAGATATATAAAAAATTGTCTTTAAAATTTAAATTGCCCTTGTTTCAGAATATTCGATGTTACTTGTAAAGATTGTAATTTCACACATTTGAGAAGTATGTAAATAAATGAGCAAGCATTCACAATTTCAACGAAAGGGGATAACTCTTTTTTAAATTGTATCTCAGGATGGGGTAAAGATTTTGAGTTAGAGACCTTTGAGAGTGCCAGACATTATGATAATTATAAAGAAAAATCATTTTAGTACAAACATGAGATAAAATAGTTTGATTCAATGCAATAAAATGAAAACTATGGATAATCTTGTTTTAGCGTTGATTTGTTTCCCTCTGTGTCTAGTGTGGATAGGAAAATAAAGGAACTAAAGTTCGAAACCAAGTAGAATTAGCTTAAACAAATCATTAGCTTCAGAAAAATAATGCTAATGCAAATTCGTAAATAAGAAGAGGAGAAGCAAATGCAAAGAGACGGAGAGCGAGAGTGAAAAGAAATAGAAAAAAGGAGAAAACATAACTATAATTGGAGGGAAAGGAAATGGATATGCAAAGATGCAAGACAGAGGCAAAGATACAAATGCAAAGAAAGAAATTTGGCCTGTGTCACTTAAAGCAGAAAATATATAAACGACTTCTTCTCATACAGCGATCAATATAATCTGAACAAAATTGACGGAAAGCATTCTCGATTAAAAAACCTTTTACATTTATGAGATGAATAAGAATCTGTCACCTAATACCAGTAGAGAAATATTTGAATGATTATTATTTTCAAGACGTTTTGACTGAATTTGACTGAATTTGATTATAATTAACACAAATAGTGTTACCCTAGAAACGTTTCAAACCTATGTAAATAATGTGCATGGCCGCTGTAACAAAAATGTATAATAACCCTGAAACAAAACATTCCTCGCAATGGCTTTTCTTCACAAATCCCCATGAATTGTACAGGATACTTCAATACAACTACTAACACCCATACTCATCACTCAGCAGTACTCATGGATCATATCTATTATCTGTCATATATATGTCTTCCTGCTGTGATTACATATATGAAGTTTATTTGGAAAATATATGAAAATGTATCATTGTAATTTCTTATATTTGACAATTTATCAAGCCCAATATTAATATCTTCCAAGGAGTCAGGAAAATCAGTCTTTGTTGTATGAACAACACATTCACGTCTTTATTATGCAACATAAGGAAGAAGTATTATAGGAAGCTGCTATTAGGGTACCAGTCAGTCATACCATGTAAGACATCCCCACTGATATAGACTGGTGGAGTGTACATGTACTGCCTGAACAATCACTAGTCTATAGCATAACATGTCGGCAGCCAACACCAATGTAACAAGATAACCGGGTGGGATATTTCGGATTAACAACAGAACACGTTTTGACGACACAGATATATGGTTTAATGTGGCGATTTATATGAATAGTGGATGATGGAGATGTGTGCGTATTTATAATCCAAATATTGGATCTATTTAACAAAAAAAACCGCACAGTTTCAAAGATGAAAAAAATATACAAATAAATTTAGTTCAGTAACCCTAAAATACAGGATAAATGATTTCACAAATGATTCAATAATGGAAAGATGAATATAGTTCACTCAAATAGTAAACAATGTAAGCGTTTACACATAGTAAAAAAAATGTATTCGCTCAGGTAGCGAAATTATGTCACTAAACAAGAATGGATATACAATCTATCCTTCCAGTCCTGAATAATACACCGGGTCTTACTAACCCAAAATTAGCATACAGCTAAAAATACATGTGTGGAGATGCACTCCGTCACCCGTGCACCATATCCGCTCCACAGCTCCTCTGAATCAATTTCACAACCAATATAGACTCCGGACCCTCGGAATACTATGATCACTTGAAATATTAGACCCTCCGGACCCCCTGGTCTTTTGACGGCTCTACAGCTGGGTCACCTTAGTCCCCCTGGACACTCCGGACGCTAGACATTAGACGCTCCGGCACCTTAAACGCTCCGGACACACGGACGTTTCTACCCTCGGACAACACCGGACACCCCGGATATTCCTACCATCAAACCCTCACTCACACTCAGCCCTACAGCTGGAGTTGTGCGAATCCTTTTAGCAGGCCGCTTGCTGACAAAACCATTAGTATTGTAAAGGTCCTTTACATGTAGTAACGTATTTATACCTTTAGAATTTTCGTTATTCTTTATCAAAGGCACCTTGCACGTGTGGCACAGGACGAATCGTACTCACGATTTCGAAATGCATAGACCATATTATAATCACCCTCGGGTATCGTTGTACAGAGAAAAGAAACGAAACCCGAGTACATGTATTTAATTGACAACATTTACACCATTCCGTGACAATACCTCCCCCCTAAAAAAAAGTGGTATCACTTTTAGAACAATCACGGAATGTGAACAATGAATCATTATTAAAACTTCCAATTTTCAGACCGAACGAAATGATTTGCTAATTACACCCTACTTAAAAAATCAGCTCCCACATTTTCTGACCCTCGAATTGCCTCGATTCGAAAACTGTATGGTTGCAAAGACAACGCCCAACGCATCAATCTTGCATTGGTGACCTTTGCTTTATTCAAATATAAAAGCGGCTGATGGTCCGTTTGCAAGGTAAACTCCCTCCCAAAAAGATATGTATGGAATTTTCCTATTCCCCATACTAAACCTAGGCACTCCTTTTCAATCACGGAGTACTTTTCCTCTCTAGGGAGCAATTTCCTACTTGCATAAGCAATGGGCAATTTCATCCCCCCTTGCTCCTGTAGCAAAACAGCCCCAAGACCCGTATCGGACGCATCAGTCCTTAGTACAAAAGGTTTATCTATTTCCGGCAACTTTAAAATTGGTGCACTTACCAGTTTGTGTTTTAGAGTGTTAAACGCTTTTTCCTGGCATACACCCCATAAAACTTTATTCGGTTGCCCCTTCCTAGTCAAATCCGTTAATGGGCTGGCAATAGCCGAAAAGTTGGGGACGAATTTCCTGTAGAACCCGATTAGACCTAGGAAAGACCTTACTTGTTTTTTTGTCTCTGGTCTAGGGGCATCCCTGATTGCTCCTATTTTATCTGGATGAGGTTGCAACTGGCCTAGTCCACTTACCAGATGTCCCAAACATTCCAGACTGGAATACCCTATGCTACACTTAGTAGGCCTAACTGAAAGGTTTGCAATGTGAAGTCTATCGAACAGATCCCGTAATACCTTAACATGTTCATCCCATGTATGCGTGTAAACAAAGATGTCGTCTACGAAGCTGTCGACGTTTTCCGTTCCGTTTAATAATTTGCGCATGAGACGAACGCACGACGCACCGGCGTTGACTAAACCGAAAGGCATAACTTTAAATTGAAACAGTCCTTTGGGAGTCGCGAATGCCGTTAACTCGCGGGCATTATCGGCGATGGGTATCTGCCAATATCCCTTGCTTAGATCTAATTTGGAAATGTATTTATGACCTGCCAATTTTGAAAATACACTTTCCATATCTGGCATTGGTTCTGCATCAAATACGGTGATCTTGTTTAATTGCCGAAAGTCGATGCAAAACCGGTTGGTCCCGTCTTTCTTTCTGACTAACACCACGGGGGACGAGTATGGGGAGTTTGAAGGTTCGATCACTCCCTGGTCTAACATTTTCATCACTTCTTCGCTGATTGTCTCCCGTGCATTAAAGGGTATCGGATATCCTTTAATCCTGATAGGCTCGGTGGTATTCAATTTGATCTCGTGTCGAATTAGACCCGTACAGCCTGGTCTGTCCGTGAACACATCTGGATATTTGGACAAAACCTCCATAATCTGTGTACGTTGACCCTCCGATAACTCAGGGCATACATTTATCTGTTCAATACTTTCTTTACCAACATCCATGGGGTATTCAAGGGGTATTTCTGTGCTGGAGACGAATTCCGCTTCGTCACCAGACCTATCCTCTATCACCGCAACGCATACTACATTCAAAATCCCTTTATCAATCGTTTGTCCAGGTCTCGCTACGTAGAGTTTAAGCATATTGGCATGAAATGTCTTGGACTTCCCCTCCATATCAATGATATAATCCATTTCGCCTTTCACCTGTCTGACTTCATATGGCCCTTTCCATTGGACTAGCAGCTTGTTGTTATTCGTTGGGAGAAGCACCAACACTTGATCGCCTACGTCAAATTTTTTACTCCGAGTTCCTCGGTTGTAGTACTTGGCGTACCTACGACTAGATTTCGCGAGTTCGTCTTGCGCCATTTGACAAGTACTTTCTAATCTTTCGCGCAAATCAACTACGTAATGGTATGTGGTCTTAACTTCTTCGTCCGCGACCTCGTCTGTCCACAGTTCACGAAGTATGCGCATAGGACCACGAACTGTCCTACCGTACAATAGTTCAAACGGAGAGAAACCCAAGCTTTCCTGAGGAACCTCACGATATGCGAACAGAAGGGCGTTCATATATCTATCCCAATCCTTCGGTCTTTCCGCACACATTCTCCGCAACATTTGCTTCAATGTGCCGTTGAATTTCTCGACCAATCCATTGCACATAGGATGGTAAGGTGTTGTGCGTAACTGTTTAAGGGACAACAACCTACTAATTTCTGCCATAAGATCTGAGGTGAATTGCGCTCCACAATCCGTAAGAACCTCTTCGGGCACTCCGACCCTGCTGAACATGTCTACGAGCGCTTCGGCTACACGTTCGGTTTCAATTGATGGCAAAGCTATGGCTTCTGGATATCTGGTAGCGTAATCTACCAGTGTCAAGATGTATCGGTTTTTCCGATCTGTATGCGGAAATATTGGTCCTACAATGTCGATGGCTACTCGTTTGAACGGAGTATCTATCAAGGGCATCTGACCTAACGGTACTCTAGTTACCCTGCCCTTAGAGATCGTCTTCTGGCAAACGTCGCACGAGCGACAGAACCGCGCTATGTCGCTATTGACGCCAGGCCAATAAAATTCTCTTAATACCCTATCCGTTGTTTTCTTTACACCTAAATGACCTGCCATACTCGACTCGTGCGCGACCTTTAGTACGTGTGCCCTAAATTTCTGGGGAACCACTAATTGCAAGAACTTCCTATCCGATGTAGAGTATTCCCTGTACATTAAACCCTTTCGAACAAGGAATTTAGAGGAACCCCCGTTCTTACACTTTCTCACGGTACCCGTTAATGCCTTCTCAGAGGTTGCACGTAAAGACGCGTCACGTTTTTGCTCATTTTGGAATTCTTCGCGGGATATATCAGTAATGGCTTCCGGTACTTTTAACTTACGCAAAGGTTTATTTTCCTCCTTTAACTGAGCCCTAGTTTGCACTGCCTGGATGATAGGGAATCGGAAATCTGCTATGGTTGGAAGTCTAGAACCCGGTACGTTGCCAATCGTCAGTTCATAGATCGGGTTGGCTACGCATAAAGCTTCTACAGTCCCGGTCAAAAAAGGTGTATCTATCATTATCCTTGCAACTGGAACGTGGTCGATTGTCTGGTCAAGCAACATGCAAGGTGATTTAACCCCAAGCAATTGATCATCGCGGACTAAGCTCCGTTTCACGACTACAGTAGTGCATCCCGTGTCTCGTAGAACGGTGACTTCTTGTCCGTTAACAGTGCCGTTTGCGGTCGGCACCCGTGCCTCTGGAAAAATACACGTGCCGATTGATTGGATCACATCGCGACTGGTCTCTGAACGCACCACCGGTTCACGCACCGCTTTCCGCTTAACTTGCTGCGAAACATTAAGTTTTCCATTTACCGATCTTCTGCCTCTAATGGCTACCGCTACTTTCTGGACTGGTCCCTTCCGCTTAGGACGATAGTGGGAGATATGACCCACTTCCTTGCAAATGAAACATTGCATGTCACTCCGCTTCCCCTGGTTACTCCTACCAGATTTTTCAGGTTCCCTGGGTTTCCTGTCGTTGACCTGATTCCTACCTTTGACATCTCGCGTGATGACATTCTGCGAACCTCCCCGAGCTTCGGCGAACAAATCCGCCTGTGTGGCCATTTCATGTACATTTGTGAAGGATCTTTTCCTTCAAGAATAAATATAACTCCTTGCCACAAGTTGTTAACAATTGGTCACGAAGCAAGAAATCGACAAGACCCTCAAATGTCTTGACGACTTTACCACATTCCACCCATCGCTGCAAATAATTGCAAGTCCTACTGACGAACTGAGTGAATGTTTCGCCTCTCTCTGGTTTACTATACTCAAACTTCTTGCGAAACCCTTGCTCGGTTAGTTCATATTTCTTGAGAAGTGCCTCTTTCAACACGGGGTAATTGAGCGAATCGGCCGTGGATAAACGCGAATACACGTCTAACGCTTTACCTTTCAATAACGCGCTAAGATGGAGCGGCCAATCGTCTTTCTTCCATTTTTGTACCGTAGCATACCTCTCAAACCTATTTAGATAACTATCCATATTATCTTTATCGTCTTCAAATGGGGGCAATTTTGGGCCTCTCAGTTTAACATCATGTTCCCCCTCTTTTTTAGCTTGCAATAGCTCAGAATTTCTTAGATGTTCCCTCTGCCGATTTATATCTTCCCCTTCTAACTTCTCCCTCTCTGCTTCCCTTTCCCATTCTATCCTTTCCCTCTCAGCCTGTTTCTCTAGTTCAATCTTACCCTTCTCTAATTCTATCATTTCCTTCTGGGTTTCCTTTTTTTCCCTTTCTAATTCCCTCTCTAATTCCCTCTCCTTTAATCTTTGGTCCCTCTCCCGGGCTTGTTCTTCACGAACGAAATTTCTAAGGGACTCCCCCTCATAACCAAACTGTTTCCCCAGTTCTACCAGTTCTTTCATAGAAGTCATTTCAAAAGTTTGGTGGTGACCAACCTTAAAGTGCAGTTTTATACAAACCACGTAATTACCACAAACCGTATTTTCTTTCACGAAATGCAACAAAAATAATAAATACAAAAAATAAAGTAATATTAGGTATCTACCTAACTTTGGTGCTTTGTCAAGCGCATCTGAAACACACAAAAAGCATACAAATATAATAAAACAATTTCAGTGCTCTGTTATATCCGAAATGATCCCACTTCTGACACCATTTGTAACAAGATAACCGGGTGGGATATTTCGGATTAACAACAGAACACGTTTTGACGACACAGATATATGGTTTAATGTGGCGATTTATATGAATAGTGGATGATGAAGATGTGTGCGTATTTATAATCCAAATATTGGATCTATTTAACAAAAAAAACCGCACAGTTTCAAAGATGAAAAAAATATACAAATAAATTTAGTTCAGTAACCCTAAAATACAGGATAAATGATTTCACAAATGATTCAATAATGGAAAGATGAATATAGTTCACTCAAATAGTAAACAATGTAAGCGTTTACACATAGTAAAAAAAATGTATTCGCTCAGGTAGCGAAATTATGTCACTAAACAAGAATGGATATACAATCTATCCTTCCAGTCCTGAATAATACACCGGGTCTTACTAACCCAAAATTAGCATACAGCTAAAAATACATGTGTGGAGATGCACTCCGTCACCCGTGCACCATATCCGCTCCACAGCTCCTCTGAATCAATTTCACAACCAATATAGACTCCGGACCCTCGGAATACTATGATCACTTGAAATATTAGACCCTCCGGACCCCCTGGTCTTTTGACGGCTCTACAGCTGGGTCACCTTAGTCCCCCTGGACACTCCGGACGCTAGACATTAGACGCTCCGGCACCTTAAACGCTCCGGACACACGGACGTTTCTACCCTCGGACAACACCGGACACCCCGGATATTCCTACCATCAAACCCTCACTCACACTCAGCCCTACAGCTGGAGTTGTGCGAATCCTTTTAGCAGGCCGCTTGCTGACAAAACCATTAGTATTGTAAAGGTCCTTTACATGTAGTAACGTATTTATACCTTTAGAATTTTCGTTATTCTTTATCAAAGGCACCTTGCACGTGTGGCACAGGACGAATCGTACTCACGATTTCGAAATGCATAGACCATATTATAATCACCCTCGGGTATCGTTGTACAGAGAAAAGAAACGAAACCCGAGTACATGTATTTAATTAACAACATTTACACCATTCCGTGACAACCAAAGACACATTTTCAAGAATATCTCTCATTCTAGCCTGCCCATATTGATAAAACTAATCAGATTTTATTCTAATTGCGTGCTAAACATACAAAATTTACTCTGATGCGTTTCTCCTTACAGAAGAGTATACAAATAATATAAAGATGTTTTGTTTTTCAAAATGTGTTGACCATCATTCCAGTGGATTGAAGAGTTATGGAAGCAGAGAAAGTATTGAATGTACCAAAACGTTATCACATACAAGCCCTGTTTATCATTTATTATTATTATAATAATTACGGGAGACCAATATGTATTGGCTAGCAAATAATTCAATAGATAATAATAATTGTTCTCAAATTATTCAGCTAAGAGTTTTTAAAACAATATTACAGAAGCCTAGCTTTCATTGTTGGTTGGTTGATATAGTTGAAGACACAAGTATGATCGCATATTTAGGCCAAAACGTAATGCAATATGACCTTAAACCATGGCCAACCTTCCAATTCCGCCACGCATCAGGTTAAAATACCATACAAAATCACGTAATGCGTATGGAATTATTTCATGCAGAAAACATTTTCCTTTTAGTGAATGATGCAGAACAAAGTCGTCTACATAATCGCTGAAATTTTGATGCGGGAAACAAATATATATATCATCCGGAAGTGAATGATATCAAAATTGCTGCGATGAGGTCAGGCGCATTATAAGTAACTTAGGAAAGCAATCGCCGATCAGAAGCTCAAAGCAATACACTGTAGGAAAATTATATAACTTGTATAAGTATTTATAATGTTAGAGTTAGTTTCATTCATTGCCAACGAATTTCGTTGCTGACGGTTCATAAAAACACGCCCACCACCTATCGACGGACTCCCCGTGCCAAAATGTAACACTGCTATGAACATGATCAATCCTCGCAATGATGTCAGAAGACAAACTGTGTAAGCAGGAGCAAAATAATCAAAATTAGATTAATTTTATGCATAACAAATTTTAATGTATCGTTTTATTTATAACATCATACATAACGAAATATGTATGTTGTTATATGATTTAAATATGGTTCTACAGCTGACATATTTAATTCGCAAGCATTACAGTCCTTTGGAATAATGTTTCATGTTTTTCTCTGCAAAACATCATTTGTTTGTAGCAATGTCCCACACAACCTATCCAATGACCCCATGATGAAAAGTGAGCTATTTTAAAATACACATTGCATTTTCTCAGTATGAACTTAAGATATGCTCAAAACAGGAACATGAAACTTTGCACAATTATTCTTGACATGTCAGTAATATATTTCATTGTTTGAAAGTTTTCATGGAGGTAAAAGGTCAAAAGATAAAACTTTAAACGAAGCAGACGACTAAACGTGATATCTGAAATGTGCAGTGATGGCTGTATGATAGCTACTTTGTAAACAAATAATGTACTCTCAAGTAGTAGGCCCATTACATTTTGGTTGAATAAATTTGTTTCTGGATGAATTAAAGCAGATATTTCGTGGTCTGCCACATATCAGCTGCTTTGCAATATTCCGCGTTAAATCTGTTGATACAATGTTTCGGATCTAGGCGGGCGACAAACGCCAAGCTTCATAAAATTGCTGGGTCCTTACAAATAATATGCAAGTGACAAGGCATAAACTGTATTCTTTAGCGGGTAACAAGAATGGCAAAAAATGTACTTAGTTTTACATCCTGAAGTTCCTCAAAATGTACTTTCTTAGTTCTGCAATACGTGTGCCATGTCATGAAAATCTCAAGCTTGATTATACATTTCGAAATTGTATTGTAATTTCGACTATATTCCAAGTGCAATTGCATCCTCTTTGCTGCACTCCAAATGAAATATATATATATATATATATATATATATATATATATATATATATATATATATATATATATATATATATTAAAAATGCAATTGAAAGACTTCTTATATTTCTCACATTATGGTTTCAAACATGTAATGACAGAGCAGAAACATACATGCAGATGACAACGGGTTGATCCGTCGCCGCTGAAATCCGATGTACTTCATGTAGAATTGGCACAGATAAATCCTGTCCGTAATCACGAAGTATCGTAGAAACTACAAAATACCAAAATCTATTCATTCCAGATCAAATGGACAAGTTGTTGCAATGTGTATTCATTCAAAATATGACTCCAGATTTCAATTTCGAGTGGAACAAAACGCCATTTTCTTTCGAAAGATCGGTCTATATCGCGACTAAGTTGAAATGTATCTGGTCGGAATTATGTGCTGATTAATAATGGTGTTGTTGTGTAATGATAAATCTGCGCTTGTGTATTTAGTTTGGAATACGGCATACATTCAGTTACTTTGTTTCTTGTAGAGTAATTTTGTTTATATAATTAAGGCTCATCTAGAATAAGAAAATGAGCATATAATACAAAGGTTAATGCATCTATATGAGAAAATATGAACTCGTTTTGCCGGATGAATATACTTCACTCCCAAGGTCGTACGGTATTTCGATCTGAAAAACTCGTTCATATTTTCCCGTATAAATGCAGTAGCCTACGACTAGTGCATGGTCATACTATGAACATATATCAAAACATGCAAACGATTATATGACTCACAGTAATAAATCATTTCCCATAGTAAGCCTATGAAAACCCCATGATATTAAAAATTCAATAACTTAAAATGTTTGAGTGTTCATGATCAAACCTATATTTATCAGTATAGATGAAACCTGGATGTCAGCTTCTGTGTAGAGGAAAGGATATGAGCTGCGGCATTTTCTGAACCTGCATGTGTTTGAAACATGTGCTTTCAATTCCGCACCAAAGAGTCGGGTGCTAATTTTAGTAATGAGTGTTCCAAACTTAAAACTGTTAAAGGACTGAAATTCCATCAATAAAACAATGTATCTAATTTGTTTTACTTGCAACAAGGATAAGCTCTCAAAATGTTCTTTTTCTTACAACATAACTTACATTATTAACCAATCATGGTCAGCCTAACCCATATATACTCTATTTTAGATTCACCCATTTCCTGGCTGGTTCCCCTTTGTCCATACCATTAGTACCATATGTCCTTCATATTATTATGTAGTGTTAGCTCCAATGGAGCACAATAATACAGTTACTACTTGTGCATTGTCATGAAGTACATAGTAAATATGTAGAGTCACTTCCCTTAGAATACAGTAGAAGTATGACTAATAGTGCATCATCATGATGTAAATATATATCACAACATCCGAAAGATTTCATAATAAATATATACAGTTAGCTCCCCTGGAACACAATACTAAAGTGACTATTGGAGCATTGTTATGCTGTAAATGGACATCGCAACATGGAAACAAATTCAAAATAAATATGAACATTTTTATAGGATAGAGAATCACTGACCAGTTTAAAAGATTCATAGTAAATATGGATACTAGTTATTGAATTTGGTATCCTGTAAAACAAGTTCAAATATGTCCTAGTAAATACGAACATTTATACAGGTTAGAAAAGTTATCTTTTCCAAAGACATAAGTTTGAAGACATTTCAATTTGCAAGATAGAAAATTTATTGATCGGTTTCAATACGTTTTGGGTAATGTAAATACTGACGTACATTTTCTTACAGAAATTCGGAAAACCCATGTTGTAAATTCAGGAAAATCGGCATGGTGTATATTTTGCATCGTACCTTGTATTGATAGTCAGGTGGTTCCAAATATACAATCATTTACTGGAGTATGTTCTGTTACACCACCATACGATAAAACAGGTGGCCAAGACCCTCTTTTCGGCTTAAATGACAATAAACGATCTTCTGGTTGGGTAAGTGGACACTAATGCTTGTACAGTCGGGATCCTCATATATGCATTCATCTTAAGGTATTTTACTATGGAATGTTCAATGTAGGTCACCGTGTTCTACATATTTTACTTACGTTATTATGTAAACCACTGACATTGAGGTAAGTTTCTTAGACTCCATGTTCCGTGTACAATCTTTAAAGTTGGTTAAAGCATCTATTAAGACACTATGGTCATACACTTTGCAATAGGCAGAGGCGGATTAAAAATGAAGATGCATGAGGAACTGACAGGTTTGTGAAATAAATCCAACATAATCGTAGCAGTTATAGCCCAGGTACAAAAGAATAGTGTTCCGAATTAATGACACGTCCTGAATGTGCTGATATACCAAGTTTTATGAGAGGTTCAAAGGAAGTAGACTTTAATCCGAGATATTAATACATGTCAAACAGTAAATAAGCTTCGTAGACTATAATCCATGATACTGATAAATCTCCAACACTAAGTTAGCTTGGTAGACAATAATCCATGATACTGATAAATCTCTAACAGAAAGTAATCTTGTTAGACTATAATCCATGATACTAACTAATCTCCAACAGTAAGTAAGCTTGGTAGACTATAATCCATGATACTGATAAATCTCTAACAGTAAGTAAGCTTGGTAGAATATAATATATGATACTGATAAATCTCCAACAGCAAGTAAGCTTGGTAGACTATAATCCATGATACTGATAAATCTCTAACAATAAGTAAGCTTGGTAGAATATAATATATGATACTGATAAATCTCCAACAGCAAGTAAGCTTGGTAGACTATAATCCATGATACTGATAAATCTCCAACAGTAAAGAAGCTTGGTAGACTATAATCCATGATACTGATAAATCTCCAACAGTAGGTAAGCTTGGTAGAATATAATCCATGATACTGAAAATCTCCAACAGTAAGTAAGCTTGGTAGACTATAATCCAAGATACTAACTAATCTCCCACAGTAGGTAAGCTTGGTAGAATATATTTCATGATACTGATAAATCTCCAACACTAAGTAAGCTATGTAGACTATAATCCATGATACTAACTAATCTCCAACAGTAAGTAAGCTTGGTAGAATATAATCCATGATACTGATAAATCTCCAACAGTAGGTAAGCTTGGTAGACAATAATATATGATACTGACTAATCTCTAACACTAAGTAAACTTGGAAAAATATAATCCATGATATTGGTAAATCTCTAACAGTAAGTAAGTTTTTTAGACTATTATCCACGATACTGATAAATCTCTACCTTTAAGTAATTTTGGAAGACTTTTATCCACAATACCATAAATCTCCAACAGACAGTAATCTTGATAGACCATAATCCATGATACCGATAAGTCTCTAACACTAAATAAGCTTGGAAGACTATAATCCATGATGCTAATAAATCTATAACAATAAGATAGATTGGTAGACTTTAATCCCTGATACCGATTCATCTCTAACAGTAAACCAGCTCAGAAGACTTTCATTGGATTTTTCTAAACACATGGGTACTTGTTTGTGATCCAAGTGAAATAAATCTTTGTTTTGTTTTGAAATAAAAAAACTTTCTGATGATACTGGAAGGTTCTCATTCTATTGCATTGAAACAGAGAAACTCCTGATTTGATATAATTGTACTTTTTTAAAAAACTATGCTTTCTTTAGACTCAAATTATTTTATGGCAGTTTTGAAATTCTGCAATTCTTATTGATTATTTCTCTTTCTTACCATGCACATTGTAAGGATAATATCTAAAAAATGAATAATTGCCACAGCATCAGATTTATGATTCTACCCTGGAGTAAGAAGTATAGCATACACTGAAATGGATGATAAGGATAACAATGTCAATGAACAGAGCTTAAAGATTAAAGTTGTGATGGAAATGTTATTGATATGTTTTGAGTGGGGATCCCTTTTAAATCTTATTTGAAATTACATCTTATGATTTCAAATTCTTTACTGGTAAAGGTCATATTATGATATCTCTGTGGGAGTCTTTTAAATCGTAAATCAGTCTTGTATGAGGCCTGCAGTTGTGTTGGTATGGCTCCCAATATCTTCTCTGTGGGTAGTCTTTTGAATTACAATTACGATTATGTCTATTATGGGTCCATATGTTGTGCTGGCAGGGTGCCCAATAGATTAAATGTGGAGTAGTTTTATAAATCATATTTAAAAGTGTGCCTTTTATGAATCCAAAGCTGTAAATAGTTCCCAATATGTTGTCTGTGCGGGGATCTTTTTAAACATATTTGAAATTATATATTTTATGAATCCATTGTAAGGTTAAAACAGCCAAGGCTCAAGCCAATTAGAGAAAAAGTACATTGCAGTATTTCATGAGAAAACGTTTACATTGCTTTAATCTGTGTTTGGCTAGACGAAAAAAGAAGCTGACCATAGATGAAAAACAAAATATAATAATTGTAGGACAAATAAAAAAACTAGGGCATGATCATAAGGACAAAACTTGTCTAGTCACATGTATAGAGGGAACATACTGTGATGATAAGGGACGGGGTAAAGTTTATAAGACTGTAGTGAGACTATGCTATGAATATCTCTGTGCATTAAGTAGCAGGACTAATGCTATGAAAATTTCCATGCAGTAGTGGGACTATTTCATAAATATGTCTGTTCTTTATATAGTGTGACTATGCTATGAATCAGTCTGTCCATTAAGTAGTGGGACTATTCCATGAATCTCTGTCAGTGAAGAAATAGGAACATTCGATGAATCTGTCTGTATATTACGTAGGGGGACCATGCTATGTTTCTGTCCAGTTTTTATTTCGCCTATGTTTTGAATATGTCTGTCCATTAAGTAGTGTTAAGAAATGCTATGAATCCATCTGCCCATTACGTATTGGGACCGTACTGTGAAACTGTCCATGACATATTATGACTATTTTGTTAACATGTCTGTCCATTAAGTAGTGGGACTCTGTTTTGAATCTATCCATTAAGTATTGAGACTATGATATGAATCTATCTGACCATTAAATAGTGGGACATGTCTGTCCATTAAGTGGTGTGACTATGCTCCATTGAGTAGTGGGACTCCGCTATGTATATGTATGTCCATTAAGTAGTTGGGCTATGCCATGAATCTGTCTGTCCATAACTAGTGTTCCAATGCTGTGAATCCATTTGTTCATCACGTAATGAGACTTTGCTTTGAATCTATCCATGACTGTTGCTATAAATCTGTCTGTCTTTTAAGTTCTACTTACTGCACAATATTTAAATTCTCCGTCATTTACAGCTATCAAACTTCGTAGATGGCTGGCGCGTGTGGTAAGGAAGAACAGATTGGAGTTTGCAATATGAAAAAGCAAGGTCACCATGAATGAACAACGAAAGGTGGTTTCTATGTAATACTGTTTGTTTTACTTCACGTACTCTGACAAAACTTGATGTATAGATTGCACTTGATATATGCTTATACAGTCAGAAGGTAAAGAGTCAAGGTCATTGTCACTGAAAGAAGAAATGAGGTTTGTACACACACATGCCGTTTCTTCACCATGCATCTACACTAATGTTTCCTGATGACTTGCACACTGTGTAAGCAAACATTCAATTCCTTTTGAAGTTCACTGGTCAAAGAGCAAAGTAATTTTAACTGAAACAAAGTAAAATATTTCGTACATAGTAGCTTCTAGACCACGTACCTTGACCAAGGTTTGTTGTGGTGGGCTTGTGCTTCGGGTATGGTATAGGCCAGTTCATTTGACGATAGAAAGGTCAAAGTACAAGATGTTTTTGACTCAAGCAAGAGTCGATTTTGAAGAATAGCCTTACTGCTTAAGAAAGTTTCTTGGCCAGACTTCATGGAGATCGTAGGTCATGGTCATGGTCTTGAATGTCTTGAGCTTAGGATAATAAAGAAACCTATAGACTCTCTGATCGTAAGGTTATAGGTCATGGTCTAAGATAATATGAAACTTATAGATTCTCTGATCTAAAGGTTATAGGTCATGACCATGGTACGTAAAGTAAGAAAATAACAGTTTGTATATAGTAACTTTATTTGAAGACTGCTAACACTGACGAAAGGTCAAATTCATTGAGATCCATTGGTCCAGTATGGTGCTATTCACAGTACTCTTGTTGGCCTTTGCGAGTAAAGTTCATGTATTCTGTGAGTTTTAATTTTTAAATGTTTCCAACAAGATCAAGTTGGAAACATTTAGTTTCAAAATATACATATAATTTGACCTTTCTCTACCCCTAAATAAGTATGTAAAATTCCCATAAAGGTTGCGTCAAAATCATATAGATTCTGTGACAAACTCTCGTGCATTTTCTGTGTGAGAACATTTTTTAAGTTCTGTGTGTATGAAAATTATATAAATGTTGTGCGAACTAATTCCTTAATTTCCATGTGTAATTGTTTTGTTTAAAAAAAAATTGAGAAATCCCATGAATTCTGTCTGTGAGAAAATTCACTAAATCTCATAAAGTCTGTGCATGATCTGTTGGTGGAAGGCTCTTAAAATGGTATGATGTAACAGCTGATTCTGAACAATAAAATAATGGCTCCATTTATGTTTTTCAGATGCATATGCTTTTGATTTAAAAATCTTATATAAATTGTATGTGGTTTAATGAGATGTTTGGAGCTTCTAAAGTTTTCTTCGAAATTTAAACAAAACAAAACAAATACAAACTAAAATATCTATTTAAATAATTTTAGAATCTGTTTTTTATATGGCATTTGAATTTGGAAAGCAGGCTCTTTCATCACAGGGGCCCCCGAGTGGCTGAATGGTCTAAAGAGCTCACCGTTACGGATCAATAAAACCTCAACTCTATCTGCGTGGGTTCGAGTCTCGGATTCAGCCATGATGGGTATGTGAGAAAGCTTGCCAGTAGCTTCTCGTGGGTTGTTGTTTCTTTCTGGGGTTTTCCCGTGTTCTTCCTCCACCATTAATTCTGGCCGCCATGTATAGCCTATCGTGTGCTGAAAACTGGCGTTAAACCCTACAACTACAACAACAACAACTTTCATCACAGTATAACCTCTAGTACGTTTGCTGGTATATCGTCCATTATACGCATTCTGTCTGAGACAACCTGTATGAGAAACGCGTGATCTTGTTGGAAACAATAATGTTTATAACAGATGAGGTTTCATTGGAAAGAGAGCGTTACATGTAACTAGTCTGTCGGCACAATTGAGCCACTTTTATCAGCATCAGATGTATTATTAATTGACTGTAATTATTTAATTCATTTACAAGTATTACTTGATTCTAATTAATTAATTGATGACAGCTATCCCAACATTGGTACATGTTTCATCGATTGTTTACTAATTTGTCAATCCAACCTTCCATATGATAATGTTGATAAGCATTTGATGCTTAATAGAAACATAATTGACTTGATTTTCTGGAGTATGCAGGAATTAGATCAAATAATCTGGTAAATGGGGTCTCAATTTTATGTTGAGATCCAGATATAATTATCTCTCACACGGGGACATAAATTTACATTGAGGTCTAAATATAGTTATATGACTTAATGGCGACTTAATATTATGCTGAGATCTAGATATAATTATCTCTTACATGGGGACATAAATTTACATTGAGGTCTAAATGTAGTTACATGATTTAATGGCGACTTAATATTATGCTGAGATCTAGATATAATTAACTCTTACATTGGGACATAAATTTACATTGAGGTCTAAATGTAGTTACATGATTTAATGGGGACATAAATTTACATTGAGGTCTAAATGTAGTTACATGATTTAATGGGGACATAAATTTACATTGAGGTCTAAATGTAGTTATATGATTTAATGGGGACATAAATTTACATTGAGGTCTAAATGTAGTTACATGATTTAATGGGGACATAAATTTACATTGAGGTCTAAATGTAGTTATATGATTTAATGGGGACATAAATTTACATTGAGGTCTAAATGTAGTTACAAGATTTAATGGTGACGTACATTTACATTGAGGTCTAAATGTAGTTATATGATTTAATGGGGACATTCATTTACATTGAGGTCTAAATGTAGTTACAAGATTTAATGGGGACGTACATTTACATTGAGGTCTAAATGTAGTTATATGATTTAATGGGGACATAAATTTACATTGAAGTTTAAATGTAGTTATATGATTTAATGGGGACATAAATTTACATTGAGGTCTAAATGTAGTTATTTGATTTAATGGGGACATAAATTTGCATTGAAGTTTAAATATAGTTATATGATTTAATGGGGAAATAAATTTACATTGAAGTTTAAATGTAGTTATATGATTTAATGGGGACATAAATTTACACTTAAGTTTAAATGTAGTTATATGATTTAATGGGGACTTAATTTTAGAGTATGATCTGGATTTAATTTTCTGGTAAAATGAGAATTTAATTTAAAAATGACCTCTAGTGTACTCTTGCATTTTTGCCAGGTCCAAAGACATAATCTTATCTTTTGGTTTTGGAATTTTAAAAAAAAACCTTCTTTAAATCTGAAGAGGAAAGAATTGCACTTGAAAAAGGATTTTAAAGTACATGCATGCCTGATGCATGTATGTATGTATGTGTGTGTATGTGTGTGTGTGTGTGTGTGAATGTCTGGCACGATGTGCATTTATCTATCTCGTTATGTTGTTTTATTTCTTTGTCTCCTCTTCCATTTCAATGAATTCAGATCAAGAAAGTCCCAATTAAACCACATATCATTTTCTACATTTTAGGATGGAAAAACGAAATGCAATATTAGCAGCCTCATATACTGGAGAGTTTGATTTGGGATGTGTACATCGCTGTGACATTGGTTAAATTTGTTCCTACGCTAATCGTACATTTAGAACAATACCTTATTTTGAATAGTCTCTGACAATTCATAGCTTTATAAAGACAGAAATATTTACCTAGCAGATGACATTTAACCATTCTGTTCGGGTGTTTAAATACAAACAGATCAAGGGATTGAACTATTGTATTGTGATCTAAATTATAGACGATCACGCATGTTCCTTTAATTGTAAAACAAGACAAGGTATTTAATATGAGAAGATTACGGTAGAAATAAAGCAAACGGTTGATGCTGAGATTAGTATAAGCTGAATTGTTAATCAGGGTGTTTAAGTCTGATAGACGTTTATGATTCAATGTGACTAAAGATCAGGGTACAGAGTTTGATATTAAAAAAGACACAAATCACCACCACCACCAAAAAATGGCCAAGAAAAGAACAACAAACAATTAAACCGATTAATTTTCTTTATAGACAATAAACTGTATAGGCATGGAGTGCAGTGTCGTGTAGTGACGTGTTCTCCACAGAGTCTTTATTATCAGATATGTAAACATGTGCTACGATAAACATTTTATCAAAGGATGAACTGATATAAAACTTCACGTCTTTATTTCATTTGTACGATTTTTGTCTCGTTCCTCTCGATACTTCTCGCATTAAGACCGAAGTGCTGAGTTGCATTTAAAAGAATACATGTTGACCAAACATTTGGTCACGGAGAAGGATTTAATTAATTATGATGCATTCCTCGATGTAATCACCGAATAATAGATACATGAAACGCCTTACTATTATCATTTGGTTGGTAAGAGTGTATATAATATGCTACTTCATTTTTTCATTGACTGCCTCCAATTATAACAAGATCAGGTAGGCCGAAATAATATATATTTTTTAAAGTATTAAAATGAAATTGCATTGCCTCAATGGTACATGAATTAGCACATATTTTGTTATATTTCCGTAATGATTTTAATGCATCAAGCACTTGCATCTTTCTTTCAAATTTCCTCATACCATGTTTATTTCAGTCCAGTGCTATTGAAATTAACATCAGGTCATGTATATTTCAGTCCAGAGCTTTTTAAATTTGCCTCAGATCATGACGCGTTCAGTCTAGTGCTATTAGAATGGACTCAGGTCATGTAGATTTCAGTCTAGTGCTCTTTAAATGTGCATTATGATTGGACTCAAGTGATGTAGATTTCAGTCTAGTGATGTTTAAATTGGACCCAGGTCATGTAGATTTCAGTCTAGTCCTATTTAAATTTTCCTCCGCTCATGTAGATATCAGTCTAGTACTGTTTAAATGAACAATATGTCATGTAGACTTCAGTCTAGTGCTATTTAAAGTTTCCTCAGATCATATATAGTTCAGTCTAGTGCTATTTAAATTAACACCAGGTCATGTAAATGTCTGTCATGTGCTTTTTAGCATAACCTTAGACCAATGGTTCCAATCCACAAACTGGTGACCCAAATCGGGATGCGAGGACGTTCTGGAGGGACTCGGAAGGGCACCATGATTTTTTCAGAGGGCTGCAAAACTTATCACACTGTGGAAGCGGAGTCGAAAGGCTCAGGCTATATATTTTTAGGGAACGTGAACAATCAAAGTTGTGAACCACTGATATGGGTAATGCAGAGTTTAGTCGAGTTCTATTTATGAGTACACCTATGTTGTTGTAAAATTTCAATAAATGTAATTTAAATAGGAATATCATGAAACAAAATAAGATAAAGGTCAGTAGTAAGTAGGGGCACATTACGTACAATGGGAATTAGCATTACAGACCCCCCCCCCCGGGTCAGATTATGTACGATGGAAATTTAACATGGCGAAAAATCGTGGGTCAGATTACGTACAATGGAAATTTAATATGGCGAAAAATCGTGGGTCACTTTACGTACAAGGGGAATTTAACATGGGGAATAGAGTTTGGGCTTGTTTAGGGACAAGAGGAATTGAATATGTGATTCTTTTTATTTTTTTTTTTTTAAATTTTTTTTTTAAAAAAGGGGTAGGCAATTGAAAAGTCATTCTCTTTTCGAGAAATATGCCTGGCTCTGAAAAGGGCCTTTGGCTTTCTTCTATTTCCTCCATTTACTCATCCAGTCCCTAATCTTTCCCCAAATTCCTTTTTTCTTCTTCTTTTCATTGTCCGGTATCCAGTCCGGGTGACCCATGGCTCGGAACTTCTGTTGGATTTTTATCCAGTTATTGTTCAGTCTCTCATATTCTTCTTTTTTCTTTCTATTCTCTTGTTCTTTTCTATCTTTTGCCCACCTGTCCTTAATTTTCTGCACTTCTTCCTCTATTATCTTTTTCATCTTTTTTCATTTTTCATTCTTCTAAATAGCATCTCACTGCTTTTACCTTGTCCATAGACTCTTTTATAGTCCCCACTATTACATACTCTGGTTGAATCAATCCTCTCAATCTCTTAACTTCTTCCTCTATCATCTCCTCTATCATCTTCCTCGCTAACTGTAGTTCATTGACATAGTCAAGACTTTTTCTCAACCTCCATTCTCTTTCTATCCTTTCAATAGTATACTCTCCATCCATCATCCAAAAGTAAACATTTCTTAAGTCATTAAACAACGCCGACACTTCCATCTTGTATCTGTTATTCCGTAGAATGGTTTGAACGACGGATACTGTGGGTTCTTATACGAAAAGCGCGGACGTGAAGGAAAACATCCCCCTAAAAACATAAAATTGATCTTAGCTAGATCATGACCAAACAACGCGCGGACGTGAAGGAAAACATCCCCCTACTTTCTCATTTCTTATAATAAAAACCAAACTATACTCTTCACATACGCTAAGAATCAATAAACAAACCCATAATCTACTATTCACACAAACGCACGTTAGCTCTTACAAACACAAACACAAACACACATACACTCACACTATGAAAAAAGAGTTAGTGTTTATATTCACACTACTCTACCTACACACATTGGCAAATTGATTGTTATTTCTTTTCTAGGGTATTGGGTAGCCCTGAAAAGGGCTGTTGGTCTTTTTTTAACTCCAGATGCACCTATCTAATGATGGCACCTTCCTGGCCTGGCGCCACACACGCATCTTCTTCCCCAGTCTCCTTTCACCTTTCTTCTCGGGAGTGCAGAGGTGGGATGATTGGCTTCAGCACCCCAATCCTCTGTCTCTGGTATCTTGTAAGTCATCCTCTCTCCTATTTTCTTTTCCTCCTCTTCCCTCTCTCTTCTCTACTCCTCTTCCTTCTTTATTCTTGCTTCTTCTACTATGGCTTCCGCGAATAGTTCATTTACTATGCGCCTGGCATATTCCAGGTGCATCTGGAGTTCTAGCAGTTTCACAATTCCGGTGTTCATTCTTCTGGTGGTGTTGATCAATCAACAAGGGGAATCTGTGCCTTGTAATTTTACATTATTGAATCGGGTGGTTTGAGCATTTCTTCTCATAAAGTCAATGATATCGTCTTCCAAAGGGGGCAATCCATACGAATCGAAATATTCCACACATCCTTCTTGAGGAAAGTAAACGGCTACCCAGTGGGTTCCTGGGAGATGACTGTCGTCCGTGTTGATCACGTAAGCTTGATGGTCTTGAGGTTTGCGATGAGGGAGTTCATCTTTAGCACAGACGACAGGATTCCAAGAAGCCGTATACGAACTGTGGTTCAAAAGGTAATAAAGTTCCCAGGTATCCATTGTTTTGTGTTTTTTTCTTCTTCTTCACAGGTAATAATAAGTCGTCAATTCGATCCTGACTTTTTGCTTGAAAATGTCTGACAAATAACCGTTTCTTCGTTTCGTCTCCTCACTCTGATTCAGGAGAGCTTCGATACGATGGATCTCTTGAGTGGTTAATGGTGGACAAGAATGTTCACGCAAGTCTTTATACCACTGATGCAACACGTCTTCGTCCGAGATGAGACTCCAAGCTTCGTCCAGATATTCGTCCAATTTTTCTTCTTGACTTAACATCAGGCATTTATCGTGTTGAATTTGACTGGGGTGATCGTTTTGACATCCATAGCAATTTTTCTTGATCAATTCCGTCATTTTTTCGACCAAGTGTTTGGCAAAACAGGAGACTAAATGGGCTTCTTGTTCTGGCCATCTTGACTTCATCATGATCACTTCTTCTTCCACAGTCTCCTCACATTTCATGTCCAAAGTTTCTCCACTAGGTAAAGAGGGATAACAGTCTTCCATAGCTTCTAATAGTCTAGAATGACTTCTCTCAAACTGTTGATTTCTATGGTATTATCGAATTCTGCATACAGGATGACGTTCACTGTGTGCCCTGCTTCCAGTGGACTCGCAAACTGAATTTCCACACGAATCTGGCCAGATTTTATAGGGTGGAAATGTCCCTCGTCGCTGCTTTGGTCTGGAGTGAAATCGAAAGCCCACAAAGCATAGCCTCCTGCATAATCGTCGTACGTAATGCCGTGACTGGTGTTGGTTCCTAACTGTCCTGTGGCTTCGTACAGGGACAAGTACGATCTCAAATAATTCTTCGCGGCACCAAAGTTAGGTTTGAAAGGTCGGGTACACAAGGTCTTGCCATCGCGACTGACTGCGATCTTGGACACATTGTAATGTTGAAACTCAAAAGGATTTTCCTGGTAGACTCCATTGAAAGCTGAATTCTTGACGATACCAACAATCAAACGTTTGGGTAACTGTCCTTGGAACAGATCATGGATCGCTGTCCAGCAGGAATGGTGAAGGTTTTCACTTCCACGCGACGTATCGGATACTTGGCGGTCGTTCTGCTCAACGTCTGACTGATGTCGTTTCCCACTTTAGGTAACACTTCCATACGACGCACGTAGAGCTTGGCTTCTTGGATGATGGTTTTGTAAGTGGAACCATCAGCAGCCATCAAATGGAAAGCAGCTCTGCTGAGATTCAGTCTTAGGCGAACATCCACCCCGTTTAACAAATATTTCTCTTGTAACCACATATCCAAATGCAAGCGATCCATCAGTTCTAAACTACGACTTTGATGAATTTTCGCTCGTCGTTCTACAAATCCCGTTGTATTTTGAGCATCCCCAGCAACCTTAGTCGCTTTGTCAGGTTTCCATACCACGCAAGCATCCAGATGAGTGTTCTTGGCTTCTTTTCCGTACGTCAAGAGATTTTCCAGGTACGCTCGGTAAGGGTAAGTATCCATGCTGCTGCTGACCAGTTTGTTATTCAAGTACAAGTCCACTTCGCTAAACAAGGAATGCATGAAATTATTGACGGGAGCTACTACATCATCATTGTCGATGGGACCGTTGTTCGCTTCGGTTACTTTGACTTTCAAGTACAGGTAACTGCTATTCAGATCGATGTAATCTTCGGGTTGTCCTTTGATTTCGAACTCGATGGGACCGGAATCCGTCAAAGAGGAGACGGGATGAAATTCCACCCACTGGGATTCTTGCATCGTCATCATGGGGGCATGGCAAACATATCCAGTTCCGTCTTGGAACAAGCACATGACTCTCGGTGCATCATTTTTTTCTGTGTCTCAATAATCGAAAACGTCTAAGTCTCGAACCGTTCTTCTTTTCTTGGCCTTTCTCGCTTGAAGTCTGGCGAAAGGGTGTTTTCTTCGTCGTCTCTTTCTGCCTTGTCCTTGCTGAATGCCTGACTCGGTAGCGTGCAGGGCATTTATAGGTGTGTCTCGTCGGCCTAAAATGTCTTTGCCGTTTGCAGCAAGACATTTTTGCCTGCCCTCATGAAGGCTTCTTTAGGGTTTTGTTTGTCGATGATGACATTTTGGAGAAATTCTTTGCCTTGCGTCAGTGCCGCATCTTTCAAGGCGTGCAATCCGCGTGTCACCATCGGTTTCAACACCGGGGCCACCGAACGAAAGGCCGATTTTAACATATCTCCTAAACCGTGTCCTCGCTGTCGTGCAACCCCTCGGTATACTGGATACATGACTTACGAGTCGTGAGAGAACCGTTTTCGAAAATAGAGTTTCACCGTGACTTTTCCTTTGGTGAATGGAATATTTTGTCCCAAATCTCCTTTTATAGTAATGTTGACCGTGTCCAAATACGACTTGCTGACCGGCAAATAGTGAGGATGGACAAATTCGCGGTGGACGTGGTAAGTGTTTCCACCTTCCTCGTCAGCGTTCGTGGCAGAATCCACTTTGAAAGGAATGACACGCAGTAACGGTACGGAGGTGTGTCCCACCACGTTGTATTCCACCACATCGGAATACACGAACATCAAATTCAGTCCTTGGTTCAGTTCTACTGGGGTACGAAATAACTTGCTAAAAGACTCGTTGTCGTAAACGATGAGTAATTCGTTGTTATTGAGTATGGTCGTTCTCATGTTCATGTCTCCGCCCAACATGTCAAACAATTCAGGACAAAATAAAATGGACATGATTTTACTCCGCTCAAATTTCATCGAGAAGCGACGAGCTGTTTTGTGGTACTCCATGGTGACACTTTTGTTGACATGCTCCAAAGCTCTAAGAAACACGCCATTAAACCTGGTGGCTATGGTGTTGACCAAATGTTGACCACTAAAATAATAGCCTGGGGGAATGAACAAGTGGTAGGTCCACTTTTGAGTTTTGTCATCATAGGTTTTCTTGTCATATTTGACATTCTTATCCATTTCCTCTTGCAATTGCTCGTCATGAACTTCCACATTAAAAAAATTTTGATTGGGAAGGACATTGAGGACTTGGGTCGGGTGAATCATTTCTACTAAAGCCACTTCCAAATGGGCTTCGTGATCTAAGGGGATGGCCTGAGGTAATTTGGCCGTGTAACAGCACAGCGTGTTGTGGGGAAACACCTCCATGGAACTGTCACTGGGTAAGGTTAAGTAAAATTGGTTTTGGTGACTCATAATTCCAGAGTTCTGTGGCTGTCCGAGGGGTTACTGGACGTCAGAGGCGTGTCTACGCCCAAAATGGGGTTCTGGTTGTGGTTGTTGTTGGAGTGGTGACTGACACTGGCACTGGACACAAGGTTCCCGTGGTTCCCGTTCGAGGAGAATTTCAGGGAGGGATTGGGAAGCAGGTAACCGATGCAACTGCTCAATAAAATGGTCCACAATTGTTTGTCTCCTTGTTGCAAACTCAGATTGGCAATGGCTGCCCCGATGACACAATACACCACGAAGATTTGGCAGAAAAAGACGATTTGCGTTTTAGGCACACGTTCTCCACACCACACCCACAAGGGTTGTTTTTGTAAATCTTGCACAGAAGAACTAGGTGAAGGAGGAGTTGTCGACGTAGCTGCGTCTGCTGTGTGAAAGGGCACGATGGTCACTTCTTTTTATAGTCGATGACTTGCGAAGCGTCGATCCAAGAATCAAAACTGGGTGGATATCCTTTCCAACGTACTTTCACTTCTTTGACACGTCGTTTGCCCACTTTACGGGTTCTGCGTTCGAGAATACTTTCGATGTCGTACACGTCGTCTTCTTTTTTGGTGATACGTTGTAACTCGGGCAAATAAAACGTTCCTTTGAGCACTTCTCCGTTCATGTCTTCCAATTTATAGACGGTAGGATGACGCCATGCACTCGTCCAGTGACGCGAAACAATTCGGTCGTCCAGTTAGGTAAGTAACCTTTGTCGAAAGTGCGTTTGGTTTTGCCAATGCGCACCCAATCTCCTACGGCCAACTCTCCACTTTTCTTGGGGACAGCCCTCGTCGGGGACGTACCAAACAGGCGCTCAAACACCAACACTTCGTTCTCGGGAGTCACTTCTTGAGGGGCACGTCCGATGCTTCGATGGTAAGATTGGTTGTACGCTTGCACCAGGTGCGGTAAGATGTCGATGTACTTCAGAGTGTGGTGATGCGTAAAATATTTCCACATGCGTTCTTTCAAAGTGCGTTGAAAACGTTCCACGATGCTGGCTTTGGTTTCGGGATTCTCGGTGGTAAAAAAATGAATGTCACGTTTCTTTAATTCTTTTTGGAAAGCTTGGTTCAGAAATTCGGTGCCTTTGTCCGTTTGCCATCGAAGAGGGTGACGACCGCTTTGTTTCAACACCCGTTGCAGGGTTCGCACTAACTCGCTGCTGGATTTGGAAGTCAAGGGTACGACCCAGGCAAATTTGGAAAAGACGTCGATGACACAAAACAAATATTTGTAGCCACGATTGTAGCTGGCTAAATGAGAGACATCGGCTAAATCGGCTTGCCATTGATGATCGATGCCTTCCACTCGGGTGCGACTTCTGGCAAACTTGCGTCGAATGGGTTTGTGTAAAGTGTAGGTAGCTTGTTCTTGTAACCATCGTTGCACTTGAGGTAAACGGAGACTTTTCAGTCGCGTTTTGGCAGCACGATACAATTTTTGAACTCCTGCGTAACCTGCAGGATGGGAGGGATCGTAGTAAATGCTGGCTAAGACTTTTTCCATTTTTTTGTGTGTGTTAATAAGTCACCCACTCTTCGATGATGCTACTTTGGGTGTGACGAAAGGGTGGTTTAGAAACGGATTTACCTGTCCGATGGGCTACGGGAGTAGAAGTCGAAGGTAGTGGTGGAGGTGGAGGTGGCAATGGAATGGCTTTGGTCTTCTTTTCTTTTTTCACTTCTGGTTTCCCTTCTTTCTTTTTCACTTCTGTCGAAGGAGGAGTGGACATCATCTTTTTAACCCAAGCTTTCATTTCTTCTCGTTGGGGTGTGGGGGACGGGGTCAACAAGGATGCTGCAATCTTACTCGAAATGGGAGCTGCTGACGGTGTTTGAAACACTTCTCGCATCTCTTCTTCCTCAAGTCTTCGTGGGGTAGCATCTCTGGTGACCCCTGGGGATGGTAGTAGTGGTGGTGGTGGTAGTGATGACGGAGCTGGACTTTTCATCAAGGTCTTAAAATCTTTCAAAGTGGGTAGATCTGTTTCGTCTAAAGCTTTCTGGTGAAAGAGGTGCAGTCGTTGCAAGAGTTGACCGTACTTTTGCGATTTTTCTGTTTCGGACAAATCTTGGCGATCCATCAAGGACTGCAATTCGTGTTATAACTGGGACATCTCGCTCAAATTGGGATTGGGAGGTAAATGCGGGGTGCGTTGTTCTTGCCACCGATGGTATTCCATCCATCGTTTGTAAGGCACTAAAGCTAGTTTTCGTCCTTTCATGGGGTTGTCAGGGGTCGATTCTGAGATCTTGGGACTTCCGAGGGCCTTTTTATCTTGCTCCCACCAGTCCTCCCAACATGGTTCCCAAGACTCCTTTCAGTATGGGGCCTAACAAGAGAGGCAAAATGCCTCCACGTTGGACCAACATCTTCTTCTTTTGACGAATGGGAATTTTCTTTTGAACCATTTGGCGAAGAACGTGATGATGTTTGCTTAAGCATTGTTTCTGGTGTTTGGACAAAGGGATCGTGCCTTTCAAAACGTTCAGACAACATTCACGCACGGTATTGATGACCTCTTTGGAGGCCGATTGAATGAGTTTTTTTCGGAGAGGTGGAGAAGCTTTGGACAGGATAGATAACATGTCCCCATGTTTGACTAAACGTGGTGGTAGTCCTTTCCTTTTCTTTCCTTGGGGTTTTCTGGAGGGTGACATCTTTCAGTCTTCAGGAGTACCAAAAAAACACTGATACCCCCGACGTGGCCACAGGCCTTTTTTATACTGGAACGCGTCGCCACTGATTGTCTTTACGTCGTATCAGTTTGAGGACAGGCATGACACGCCGTGCAAGGGTACGCAACGGACTAAATCGAGCCAGTTCTTGCTTGGACAAATCCAGTAAACTTTGTAACATGCCCTATCTTTCTTGGACTTTGATTTTGGGAGAAGGTACTTTGTGAGCAGCAGCCACTGCCACTAAATTGGAGGGTCCTGCCACTAGGGAAGTTCTTTTTGGGGTCATCAACGGAGACGTTCTTGGTGTAATCAACGTCTCCAAGTACTCTTCAGTTCTTGGTGTCATCAACGGAGAAGTGGATGAACGTGAGGCTGCCGGAGACGCAGTCACTGGCGTGGCAGATCGTGGTTTGCGAGTGTAAGGTTGCATCCTGGCCGAAGTGCCTCTCTTGCGACTAGTTTTCTTCTGTGGGCTTTTCTTTTTCTGGGGACTTTTTCTTTGTTTCTTTTTCTGGGGGCTTCTTTTCTTTTGAAGGGGTGGTGTCTGATCAGAGGAGGGTCCCGCCACTGGAGAAGTTCTTCTTCTTGGGGACCTGGTCTTTTTCTTCTTGGGGCTTCGTTGGACTTTTTTCTTGGGTATAACTTTGGGGGCATTAGGATCCTATCTTAAGAGAGAGCGAATGATGACCCCTCCTAGAGTACCGCTCCCTCCAGGTTTCAAAATGATTTGTTTTTTGGTTTGAGTGTCGATGCGGGGATCGGCCAGTTGGACCAAAGCGACTTTGTTTCGATCGAAAAAGCGTTCGGTTTGATGAGGAATCTGAATGATTCCTTGGAGTATTTGACGTGCCGTCACCGTGAACCATCGTAAGACTTCGTTGAGACTAGCTTCTAAGACACGAGCTCGTATTTGTGGATTGTTTTCTCGACTGATGCCATACAAGGCACGAATCAATTTGACGGGAAGATGCGACTGAAGGGACGTCATGTTGACGTTGTGTGAGACAGACGAAAAAAGGTCTGAGGTTTTTATAGATTTTTTTATGTGGAATGAAATTAAATCGAGGACGGAGACGTGTACAGGACAGGCCCTCCGTCTTGGCACCAGTGGTGAAACAAGTGGGTACGAAATCGCAAATCCTCGGGGGTGGTAGGTTTCAAATCGACAAGTAAATAGGCGTGTGGAGTTTGAGTGGCATCGTCGTACGCCTGAGTCAGCCAAGGCGTTCCTAACTGTTTGGCTAAGACTTGCACTTGCGATTTATCTCGAGGGCTTTTAAACAAGACCACGTAATGCGCATTGAGACTGATGGTGCGATGGGCTTTACTTTGTTGAAACAAATTTTGGGTGATGTAAACGACACTGGCATTACGGTGATGCCCTTTGCGCGTGAACCACAGTTTAATTTCTTCTTCGTCTTCTCCTAACATGTCGTCGAAAATGACCAAATGGGTTTGACAAGAGTCAGAGACGATGCTGTCGTCTTCTTTGGGAATGCCTTGCACAAACACGATGGAATCGCCTTGACTTTCTCGCAAGAGGTTGTACGCCGATTGCCACTCTTTGTAACACCACACGATCCGTTGAGGTGGTCGATCGATCAAATGATGTTTATGTTCGATCAAACGTTTGACGCATTCGGTTTTGCCTGAACCGCTAGATCCAGCAATGAGCATGTTAAAGGGATGGCGAAGATACAAAGCCTCCCAACTGGCACGATCTAAGTGTTCATCGATGACTTTGACAGTAGAGGAAGAGGGAGCAGAGACAGCAGAGGTAGCCATAGTGTGAGAAATGTCACTTGTGACACGAAAACAAACAAGACAAGAGTTTATATACTTTTTCAGAACACGTTTATTGAATTTTTTTTTTTTTCAAACATGAATACGAAAGACAAAAATACATAAAAACCAAAGGTTTAAGTACAAGGATAAAAGGCACATGATAACCATGAACGTGGAATAAAAACAAGTGTCTGTACAACAACATGTTTTGGGTAATGTTCTAACCAGTTCTATAGTAGGGGGTAAGGTCACACACTTGTCATCCCGAAAGGGTCTTTCAGGCCTGTCCACGACAGTCCCGTCCTGGGTGACGGGTTCTTCTGGCACCGTCACTAACACGGGTTGAAAAGTAACTTTTTTCCTTGAACAACTCTCGTGCATACTGGGCCACTTCTTGGGTCCAAGCCTCAAAATCCCATTCTTTCCAGGCACGGACATCTGTCCAATGGGGATGTAAGTCACAAGCTACACACACATCGTCATACACGTCTTGGGTAGCTAAAAGTTGACGAATCTTTTTCTCCCGTAGAGGTCGAGAAGTATCCAGATGAAAACGCAAGGCTTTGAGCAAAAGGAGTTTTTCGTGACCATTTAAGGCCATTGAGGTGGTAAGTACTGATCGTAAAGAGTCCACAAGGAATCGGCTGATAAACGAAATCCCAGGAAACAAGTCACTAAGACACACACCACTTGTCGTCCAAAATTGAATGGATACAGTTCTTGTAATAATCGATGGTAATGATCCACGGTTTGAATATGGTCGTTGAGTTCCTTCCACGGAATCTGTTCAATAATATGTGACATAATCCGTGGCATGGCAACTTGATTTTATAGAGTCTTTGTTTCGGAAGCAATAAAGGTAATTTCTAACTAAACACGTTCGTTCTCCAGTAGGGAATTTAAATGTTACATACTGTAATTGAAGCGTCAGAGTTTGTCTAGATGTTTCGTCTTTCTCTAAGCAGATTCCATGTAAGAAATGTTGGTAATCCTTTAACTCGTCTTCCTCAATACGTTGCAGTAAGTGAATCTCGAAGTAAGCAAAATTACGAACGTCTAGTTCATCATCATCATTCACAAACTGAAAGTGTTCAACAAGGTCTGACCACTGAAAAAATTTCTGACGAATCAGTCCTC
Source organism: Sinohyriopsis cumingii (assembly GCA_028554795.2). Lineage (NCBI taxonomy): Eukaryota > Metazoa > Mollusca > Bivalvia > Unionida > Unionidae > Sinohyriopsis > Sinohyriopsis cumingii. The sequence goes on from JAPYKE020000021.1 coordinate 533,325, forward strand.
TTATACCATTCAGGTACCAGTGGTTAAAGATCTGGTGACGTAACGGATGCAATTGTTCTTTACGTTTCACTTGTATTTTCACCAGCTCTCGGTAAATCCTTTCTCTCAACTCCTCAGGCAAGCCCAAAATGTTCTCTTGTAAAGTATCCATAAGTATATACACTGTTTTTGGAATCGTTGGGTGGTGGCCAATAGCCTCGTTTAACTTTGTGCCTGATGTAATATCCACTCATAATCAGTCTTCTTGTACTTTGGAACAGAGCATAATTTAAAAACGGTTGAATAACTTTGCGTTTGCGTTTCACTTGTATTTTGATCAGTTCTCGGTAAATGCGTTCTCTCAACTCCACAGGCAAAGCACGAATGTTCTCTAGCAAAGTATCCATGAATAGGTCATACTAAATCCTCTTTGGTCTGACACAAGACATGTACTGTTTGCACAGACATAGTTTTAATTCATTGTCGAATCTAAATCGTTTAGTCACTAATTTACACGTTACAATTCGTTCAGAAGTTTCCTCTTTCACCAAGTTAACATTGCGTACAAGATGTTGGTAATTCGTTAACTCTTCCTCTGGAATTCGATGCAGTACGTTTACAATGTAGTAGATAGAATCGTCAATACCAAACCATTCCTTTTTAAAACCAGGGGGTCGTTGATCAATGTCTGTCCAATGGAACACTTTCAACTCAATCAGTCCTTGTATAGCCTGAAGGTACCAGTGGTTCAAACACCGGTGACGTAACGGATGCAATTGTTCTTTACGTTTCACTTGTATTTTGACCAGGTCTCGGTAAATGCGTTCTCTCAACTCCACAGGCAAAGCACGAATGTTCTCTTGTAAAGTATCCATGAACAGATTATGGTAAGTTACTTCAATGTCTCGGTCCCACTAAGGGTAAGTAATGACAATTCGGTGACCATCGAGCATGTTCTACGTAGGCCGAATCTTGCGGTTCCCAGTGGTGAAGTGACGCACCGCAACTGAAGCACTTGACTTTATCTCCTTCGCCCAAATAGAAAAATCCGGCTCTGGCTAATTCTTCGGGGGTCGGTCCTCCCAGATACTTAGGCCATTTTCCTTTGAACGATTGAAGACGATTTTCAAAGTCGCAGTATTCCGACAAACGCACAGGGAACGAATATTCGTCTTTCACAGGTTCGTTTCGATGAGGGTTGAGTGACATGGGCAGGAGTTTGCTCAGGGCTGGATGACATCCGTAAGGGGGGTAGACGTGAAGGTGAACATTCCCCTTTAAAACGAAACCCAGTAAAATGTCCAAGAGGACGAGCGGCATCACTTTCGCATCCCTCAGGTTTGACACGCACAGCATCACTTTCCATGATAGGGGTCGTGAGAACAAAGTTCCCATGATGCTTTACGGCATCGCTAAGGTCACAACGTACAGCATCGTACCCATTGCAAGGCTCACAATCGCATTCCACTTCAGAAGCCTCATACTTGAATTGTGCCTTTCTAAACAACTTGTTTTGTGTTTCTCTGAAAGTATTCATCTTGTTCGCTTGGTCTTGGTAGTCACAATGAACTATCTGTCTTGCCTAGGGTTCCTTTTTATATACAGACCAATACCGACGTGTCCATACGGTAAGGTGAAATGATTGGGAAGTCGCACTCGCTTCTGGTACACGATTTGATAGACTTTTTCCAAGGGTCGACTGACGATGTGGTGAGTGGGTAAACGTACAATCTTGTTCGGTTGATAGGTGGTCACTTTAAAGTTTCCATCCTCTCCCGATTGCAAGGCTTCTTTCAATACCCCAAAGTTGACCACACGACTGGTACGATGATTCAGAGTCAGTCCTTTCACTTTGCACGTCGTGTGCACTTCTCCTTGTTTGTCCCGGTATTCGTAGCCGTAATTTTTGGGACCGCCACTGACGAAACTTAGAATCTTGTCGTCGGGATGCTCGTCTGTCCAGGCTCCTAAACGGTCTCCTTCGATGTCAGGGTGCTGTTGACTCGGTTGATGGATGTAAATGCAACTGTCGGTGTCAAAGTACAGGACACGTTCTCCTAACAGTTCTAAAGCTTCGTACAAATTTAAGCGAACATGAGCTGTCACGTAAGCCGCAATGATGACATTTCCAAAAGGGTCGTCTTGCACAAAGTCCAGATCTTCGTAATTGACCAAGATCAAATCTTCGCGAACGACGTCCACGTGTTTCATGTATTTGGTTTTGTGGTGAATCATCTGGAAGTAGCAGGAAGGTTCTGTCAAATATTCCGTCTTGGGTAAACACGGTCGTTGTGCCATTTTACCCCACAAGCAATTTAACATCACTTTGGCAAACGATCGCCTGCCTTCGTGTTTCTCGATGTGGTCTAAAGAGATGCCTTCTTGTTCATAGTATTTCTCTTTGAATTGTATTTGGTCTTCGGGAGTGTGACACCAGGACGGATAGCCGCTGGCTTCTTGTTTCAGTTTCAAAAAGGCATCCACGTAGTCAGCGAAAATGCCTTTCTGACTAGGATCACCCTTGTGGTACTGTTGTGTCATAGGAAAGTGGCAAATTTCGTACACTTCTAACAGTTGGTATCCCATGTCCAGAGCTTTGAACAATTCTACGCTGACCCAGGTTCCCGTCAAGGCACGTTCTTCCTGGCTGTGATGGCAAGGCTCGTCCTGGTTGGACGTTTCGGCACAAGTACGGCACAAGGGAAACATCAGTTTGCCTTGACAATGGTGAGGTAAGACGGGATGGTATAGGTTAGTGGGAGGCAAAACTTTACACTTGATCAAGCCTTCGTAATGTCGAATGTTTTTCAGGTCGATGTGTTCCGTCAGCAATTGCGGGTGCCCTACAGGAAAGCGACAATATTTGCACACGTAGGGATACAGCGAACACACGTCCAAGTATTTGATTTCTTCTCCTTTCTCTTCGTCGGCTTGGTACAGCAAACAGGTGGCATTGGTCCTTCCTCCGTACAAACTATCCCTCGGGTTCAACGGGTCCATGAACTGGTAACTTTCCACGAGGCGTTTAAACTCGGGATCGGTTTTCATACGGTGATCGTACTCGTGTTCCCACATTTCCACCACTTGGTATCCTTGCTGTTCTAACTTTAGGCGACGCTGACAAGTGTCCTGGTACAAGTCTTCCATGGTTCGTTGCAAAAACTGATTTTTAGTGCTACGATCAGGGTAACAGACGGGACATCGGTGAAATAAGCAACCGTTAAACTCGTACACGATCTTGGGGTTTTCTAAGTCCCAGCCATCGACCGAATACGTTCCGATGGTCTTTTCACCCCCTCCGTTGCGGGCATGCTGAATCCATTTGTCTTCCTTGTCGCACAAGTAATGTAACCAACGTAGGGCTTTGACCGATTATTGACGTTTGACAAAGTTGGTTGTTTGAGGGCTGATGACAGCCACGGTGTTTTCAGGCATGAATCGTTGTCGATACACTAAGGAACACGCTTTGGCAATGGTGCAAGCTTCTTTCAAAGGATCGACCCCTCCGTGTTCCATGAACAGTTCTCGAAATTTTCCACATCAACGCCGTAAAATGTCCACGTCGGAACGACAATACTTTAGCATTTCTTCCTGAAAGTCGAAAGGGTCCGAGGCGTGAGCCTGGTACCAAGCGTAGAAAGCTTCTCGTTGTTCGGTACGCATGTTGTCGGGGTCGTAATAGTGAGCCTCGGGCAAATGGGGTAGAACGGCTTGTTGATTGGCTTCCGTATTGAAAAAGTGAGGAAAATAACCTTTAGCCATTTCTGTCATTCCAAACGTTTTAGGCATTCGGCTCAAAGGCATGGCCAAATAGCTCATCGAATCTTTAAACTGCACTTGTCCCACTTGCATAAAAATGATTTTGGCTTCGTTCAAAGTCACTTTAGGACGCTCGGTGCCTTGTTCCGTAAAGTATCTGAGAAGAAACTGTCCATCGTATCTGGAGAAATTGTGAGCCATCACTGTGGCATGACGATGACAATCTCCGTAACGTTCGATGTCCTCTTGGCTCCACGTCTTGTCGATGGGGTCTAAGACCCATTGTGCAAAATCGGCTAACGTGTTCGGTCCCCGAAAGATTTTTTCACGCCCTCCAGGAATCTTGCTGCAGTGAGGGCAATGATTGAAGATAGGTTCTTGAATGCACTTCTTGCACGCTCGATGAGCCAAGCAGAAATTAGGGATGTGAATGCCGGTCTCTTGCATGCATTCGAAATCGAAAAAGATGAAATTGCCTTTCTTCTTGTAACTGTCCTCTTTCTCTGGTGGGGGTTGGTATTTTTGCACGTAACATTGATGTTCCAAGTCCACGATGTGGTGACAAATGTGACATTTTTTCTTTCCTCGACATAAGTGTGCCTTGGTACTATTGGTACATATGCCTTGTCCACAGGTAGGGCACAATCTCAGGAGTTGACAAGCACATTTCTTCTGTGAACCTTGTGTTTTCAAATGTTGTTGGTAACAGGTAGGGCTGACAAACGTGCGCAGACAAGTTGAACAAGGCACTGGTTCTTCGCTCAGACAGGGTGGAGAGGCCAAACATCCTGGGCATTTCATTCCACAATTCTTGTGTTGCTCTCGATTGTTATAACCATAATCACATTTCTCACAATAATAACTGTATCCCATGAATCCGGTGATGGTGGTAATGGTATCGAAATGGTCATCGTGATAATAAACATGAATGTATTTTCCGTCCTTAAAATCTTGGCCTCGAAACAACAGAGGCCCGCGCATTTCTTGAGGGTGTACTTTCAAGGTGTAGCGTGGAGCTAGGACATCTTGCAATTTTTGCATCTCAGGAATGCCACAGGGTGTGTCTTTGGACAGGCCAGCTTGTTGCAACAGGAGTTCTGCTTCGTTTCGTTTTTTGGCTCGATAGGAACGTTGAATAGTGTTCCAGGTTCTTTTCCATTCTACCGTGTCGTTCTTGTTGGCATAGGTTCGTCCCACCACGATGGCACGGGCTAAACACATCTGGTCATGAGTGTTGTTAATTCGGACGAGACTCTTTTTGGTGCTGCGAAGATCGTCCACCAATAACATCCTTTTGCGTCCAGTCCCTTGAGGAGGAGAGACGTGGGCCATTTTCAGTGTGGCTTTACCATCGGTCATGTCAAACTGGTCATTAGATTGTTGTACGTGTTGAATCTTGTCCATGACTTTGGAAGGGGTTAGTTCTGCGGGTCTGCTAAACTCGATCCAAACAGGGGATTTCAAGCTGTCGTGACCTATGGATAGTGTCAAGCGATCGTCTTCTTTGGGTTGACATGGTCGCTTGAGTGCGGTGAGCAAAGAATCCCAGATCTCGGTGATAAACCCTTCTGCTTTCTCCAATGGTACGTCAGCCTTGAAATCTTTAAAATTCACTGTGTAGGTGTAAGCCGTGGTTCTAAATTTTCTAGAGGAGCGCTTTTCCGTCTCTCGAATGGAATAGTATTTTTCAGGGTTGACTAAGGGTGACGAACTTGGTTTAGAGGGTTCGGATTCTGGTTCACTCATGTCCTCTTCAAAATCACTGGCATGAATTTGTGCCAAGATTTCAGCTCTGGTACGAGGCGATAGATCACGTTTCTGCCTCTTACTTTCTTCTTCTTTCTTCTCGAATGAATAGGATCGTTTCATCTTGAGTGCAAAACGTCAAATGACTCAAGTTTAAACACCATAGACTAATTTATAATCATGGCAGACCAGCGTATATAAAAGGGTGTGCGTCTTGTCCTTTCACTATTCATTTCACTCTCAAGCCGAGCACAGCGATGGAAGAGACTAACCAAATCGAACGTTTCGCCAGAGCTTTGCGAGGGGTCATTAGAAAATTCTCTTCAGACCAGCCCACGGACTACTCTCCTTCCTTTCGAGATAAAAGTCAAGATACTTGCTATATCTGTCAGAAGAAAGGGCATTGGTCTTCAGAGTGTCCAGACCGTCAAAAAAGAACAAAAAAAGGGGCTAAAAAAGACAAAAGTCAAGATACCTGTTATTATTGTAAAGAAAAAGGACATTGGTCTCCAGATTGCCCAAAAAAGAAACAAGAGGAGTCAGAAGAAAAGATAAATTCTTCAGAAGAAGAGAGGGATTTTTCAGAGGACGAAAGCAAACAGGTGAAGAAAAAGAAAGAGGAGAAGAAAAGAAGAAGGGAAGAAAGTGAGGAGGAAGAAGAGGAAAAGAGTGTGACGGTGAAGAAATTCAAAAAACAGAGAGACTAAAAAAGGAGAAAGAAAAAGTCAATGAACTTTTTATTAAAGTGTTGTGTTGTGAATTGTGAATTGGATTGTAAATATTTATAAAAGAATAAATTAATGATATAAGGTAAGTGTCTTTGAGTTATGATTTTAAAATAAGAACGTACACTCACGCACTCATACACAGACACGTACTATAGGGGTAAAATGGGTTGGTTTTTTTAATTTTTTTAATTTTTTTTTTGAGTTATTGGCAAATTGAAATTGTATTTCTTTTCGAGAAATGTGGGTGGCCCTGAAAAGGGCCTTTTTTCTTTTTGGTGTAGGGGTGAGTTTAAGCAATCAACTTTAAGTGCCTTAAGCCTTTGCCACGGCCGAGGCCTACTTCTGGACTGCGTAATGTTGATGATGATGATTGGGTTGAAATCACTAAGGGTGGTACGGTAGGCTTAGTCACAGGGTTAACGTGTTTAGCACGGGAAGGTCGTATTCTCTTCGGTCGTGATAAAGAAGTCTGATACATTTGTTTCAGACTCCTTAACTCGGCTAAAATGTCCAACAGTACCGTGACCGTTTGATTTTCACCCTCTTGTTTCTTTGCTGCTGCTGCTACTTCTTCTTGCTGTTGTTGCTGTTGTTTTTTTTTTCTTACCTCTTCTTCTTGCTGCTGTTGCTGTAGGAGAAAAGCTTGTTCCGCTTCCTTTTGTCGTTGTATAAATTTCTCCAATTCTTCTTTCTGTCTCTGTCTAAAATTCTCCACTTGCGGTAATGAAGAAGGTAACGAAGGTTCCGGAACAAATTCTTGCGAGGTAAGAAAATCCACAAAATCCCAATTCACCTCTTCTGAAAGTAAGTCCGGGTTCCCTTGGGCGGTCTCCCCTGTTGGTGCACCCCAATGGATCGTTTTCTGAATTTCCGTCATGTTGAATCACTGTCGCATAGATTGACTGCACACAAGCGCTAGCGAATCTATATAGACCAACTGACGTCACAGACTACTCTCTTCGGATTGGATGCGCGCTGACTGAATTTTGTAACGCGTGATCGGATTGGTCAACAAACTCAATCCGTTTCAATCCTTCCTCTACCTATAAATAAACGCAGTTCACTGCATTGATTCACCTGTTCTCGTCGCTTCAAGATGTGGACCGATGTGCAATGTTCTACGCTTGTGTCTTCAATGATGTTCCGGACGGACATACCCATGTATGTCCGATCCAAGTGGACCGTTGTCCACAGGACAAACACCAGTCTGTGGATACGTAGGATCTACGTAGAAAGACAAGAATGCCTCAAAAGAGTGCTGATTTACGGGCCAACAGTGAGACGCAGCCTAAGGACAAGAAGAAGACCAATGCGGTGCCCTTTATGTTAATGGATACATTAACATAAACCCAAAGGCCCTTTTCAGGGCCAGCCATATTTCTCGAAAAGAGAATGACTTTTCAATTGCCTACCCCTTTTTTTAAAAATTTTTTTTTTTTAAAAAAAAAATAAAAAAAATCACATATTCAATTCCCCTTGTCCCTAAACAAGCCCAAACTATATTCCCCATGTTAAATTCCCCTTGTACGTAAAGTGACCCACGATTTTTCGCCATATTAAATTTCCATTGTACGTAATCTGACCCACGATTTTTCGCCATGTTAAATTTCCATTGTACGTAATCTGACCCGGGGGGGGGGTCTGTAATGCTAATTCCCATTGTACGTAATGTGCCCCTACTTACTACTAAGGTCGAATAAATAAAAGCAGAAGAATTTCTGATTGTTATGTTATAATTGTCTCTATCTTAGCTCCGTTGGCCTAGTTGTTAGAGCGGCCGCCTAGGATGCGGGAGGTCGAGGGTTCGACTCTCGGCCGAGTCATATCAAAGACTTACAAAATTGGTACTAACTGCCTCGTTTGGCACTCAGCATTTAGAAGTTAGTGTTAGGACTGGTCGGCCTGGTGTTAGGATAATGTGACTGGGTGGGACATAATGATACATGTCTGCGACATGATGCCCCTGTGCTAGGCATCACTATGAACTGCCACACTGCAGACATCGGAGCGATATGGCTGAAAAATTGTTAAAGCTACTTTAAAAATCCAACGCACACACACACGCACGCACGCACAAACACACACACACAATCTTAGCTCCTGTTGAATCGATATAAGTAGTGTACTATTAACTGTCCTCCCTGGTTATAATGTCAAAATGTGACTATTTCAGTAACATGTCACTAGTATGTAATTATTGACGAAGGCACTTAACTGTGGATATTTTGTATAAAGTTGTATGATATATCATGTTGCTTATACTGAATATTGATCCATTTAAGACTAGAATATCGTCCCTGTGCCGTAATTGTTTTTGAGTCCATTAAAAATTTCATACTTTTGTAGTGTGACTTTGGATATAAGATGTAAGTAGTAAATTTTTGACAATATAATGCGTGCTTTCTTTCTAACGATTTCTAAGGTTTTTCTTATCAACAAATTACTTTGAGAATTATATTTATCGATTAAAGTTTATATATATACACATGTATAGTATAGCGGATAATTTTCAGGGACTGGGATTAGGCATTATCGATTCACTACTGAGCATATAGTCTTCCGGCATAATAGTACATTCATTAAAGTTGTTTCAAAATAATAATAATAATAATAATAATAATAATAATAATAATAATAATATAATAATAAATAATGGACATAGGAATTGTAAACATTGCAAACGTGGCGCAAAATCGAATGCTCGAAATTGGGCCAGTGCCAAACCAACCAACTAGACATCCAGCACAGTACCTATTTAATTTACCTCATTGTATGGAATTAGAACACAAATCAAAAGTTCAATGATATTAGGTTTAGATGCAGATGTCGTGTCGATGAATTATGAGATTCGTTTGTGGAGTCTTGGGTTCCAGATTCAATTCCCTGCGCGGGACACGCCAAGTCATCAAACTCTGTCTGACCTGGGTGAGTGACGAACCCGTTACCCCTGGATTACGAATCCACTGCTCGCCCAAACGCGCTGGCACGGTTCCCTGGCGAGTGTTGAACACGTTACCCCAGGATTACGAATCCAACGATTAACCAAATGAACTACCACGGCTAACTACATACAAATATAAATGGTCAAAGGACTTAGTATAAATGCAGCTTGATACAAAGGTAACTGGTAACAAAGCAATTAATATAAATAACGCTTGATTCAATATCTTTGTCTCTTTAGTACGTGGCACAAAATCTGCACTGCAGTGTTTGTGTTAGCGTTAGTTAATTTTGCGGTTGAAATTGATATTATGAGTTAATAATTGTTTTTTTTTTTTTTGCTTATACATTTTTCACAGACCATAAATTTTAGAGCAAATTAAAACAAGCACAAAATAACCGCTCTTAACGTGACAATCTCTAACGGAAAACTGATACTTCTTCCCACAGTGGGATATTCAGGAAAAACGTGCTGACTGAAGTAATTTTGTGGCAAATCGAAGAATTGTATTTTCCGTGAAAATGAATGAATTTGCAATAGTTGCTACGTATCATACATGTTCCTGCCCACATCAAACAAATGAAATTACCTATAAACAAAAAAGCACTTCCTTCCACAGTGACATACCTATACGGCTATCAAGGGCACATCCCCCCCACAGTGGGATATCCAAAATTAAAATGAGTACCGATACTTTTTTTGGGCAGAACTGTTTGTCCAAAGAAAATTAATTAAATATTAGAAGTCTCGACATTAATTAACCTGAAGACAAACAAATATTAAATATTATACAGGTCAGCATTGATCATATGTTACCACATTGAGACGAATTACGAATCAGTCATAATCATATCTACTTGTATTTGCATGTATCTATATCACATCTATCAACCTATTATATTTTCTTTCTTATTTCGTTTTTTACTTCTAAGTAAATAATAATAATAATAATAATAATAATAATAATCTTTAGTTAATGATAATAACACATGAAATAAACATCTGACACGTGGTGTTCAACGTATGCTATATAAAAGTAATTTCCTCTTACTCGGATATACTCGCACATAATTAAAAGAGATTGATCTGCAACTTAAGAAGTTAATAGGTATAAATATAAACATACACGATCCACATGTATACATATTTCATCATGTACGACAGGTAATGCATAAGTAATTTAAAAGTAGGGCAGTACTTGCCCATACTGGCCTTCTTATATATTTTTTAAAAAAATAGTACGATATAACGCAAGAAACGAAATTAAAACTATGACGAAATGATAGCTTAAATACATTTTTTAAAATATTTAGTACGATATAACTCAAGAAGCGAAATCAAAACAATGACCAAATTATCGATTCAAAATTTTTAAAAATGATATAGTGATCGATTCAAAATTCCAACAATGACACAATATGATCGATTTAAAATTCCGCATCCTGCAGTTAATATCTACTCAGTATCACCATCTAGTATAGAGGGATACAGTATTGTTATTTTAAGACACTAGGCCATCTAGTATAGAGGGATACAGTATTATTATTTAAAGACACTATGCCATCTAGTATAAAGGGATACAGTAATATCATTTTAAGACACTATGCCATCTAGTATAAAGGGATACAGTATTGTTATTTTAAGACACTATGCCATCTAGTATAAAGGGATGCAGTATTATTGCTTTTAAGACACTTTGCCATCTAGTATACGGGGATACAATATTATTGCTTTTAAGACACTTTGCCATCTAATATACGGGGATACAGTATTATTACTTTTAAGACACTATGCCATCTAGTATAAAGGGATGCAGTATTATTACGTTTAAGACACTTTGCTATCTAGTATACGGGGATACAGTATTATTACTTTTAAGACACTATGCCATCTAGTATAAAGGGATACAGTATTATTGCTTTTAAGACACGTTGCCATCTAGTATAGGGGGATACAGTATTATTACGTTTAAGACACTATGCCATCTAGTATAAAGGGATACAGTATTATTACGTTTAAGACACTATGCCATCTAGTATAAAGGGATGTAGTGTTATTACTTTTAAGACACTTTGCCATCTAGTATAAAGGGATACAGTATTATTACTTTTAAGACACTTTGCCATCTAGTATACATGAATACAGTAATATTACGTTTAAGACACTTTGCCATCTAGTATACAGGGATAGTGTCTTATTTTTAAGAAAGTATGCCATCTAATATAGTGGCACGATACTCTTTCTGGCGCACAAATACATTCTAAAATAACGTGTTATCATCTATTATAGGAGTACGAGAATATGTCTTAAGCACTATTTAATTTTTAAATGAGCATTTTGCCATCTGGTAAAGCGATACAAGGAAATTTCCGGCGCAGTATTTATCATGCATGCGCAATAGATAACCAACGTATTAAGTTATCATCTGCATTATATGTAGGTGGCAGGGACCAGTTTTTATGTACAAATTTGATGCTGCAATCAGCGACCTAGTATTAAAAATCATAAAAATTCTAATACACAAGTGATGTAAAAAAATGTCCATATTTTTATATACCTATATTAAACGAAAGCATAAAAATAGTATCCACTTGACCAGAGAAGTCAATGGCAGTTCATAGCAAAAGAAGTCTATGCACCTCATCCCCTATTTCATAAAATGCATTTGTCACATCCAAAGGCCATTTTTGACAGCATGTGGTGCGCACAGTGCAAACGCAAGACCCTTCCCTGGATGGAAATCTTTAAAAACATTGTCTCATAAATAATTTGATGCAATTCAGAATGGTTGTCATCCAAGCCGTTTTTGAGATATTCTACTTGCCTTGAACCCACGTGTCTACTGCTATGAGAGGCTAGCTCTTCTTCCTAGCCAACTATTGGTATTTCACTATCAACATACTGCAGAGCAACTAAGGAAGGTGTACATGCCTGACATCAGTTTCAAGAACACCACAAGCCCGAAATACTTAGTTCCAAATATATCCATATCTATAAACAGTAAACAATAATAGCTGAAAAGGTCACACCATAGCCTTAAGTTAAGAAATTTGCCAGGGGCTAAATTACGAAACTGGACCATACCATCATAGCAAGTGAGCCAGTGAAGTTCCCGTCCACGAAATCGACTGGCAGTGGAACGAGAACTTCCCTAAATATAAAGTGACGTACCAGTCAACGAAATATACGGCAGTGTAGCGAGAACTCCCCTAATTTCATATTGATGCCACAGATGTACAACGAGGATACCCACATGCGAAGACTCGTGACGCAGAGCGCCAAGAGAAAATTGAAAAGATGTCTCAATGAACTAATCTTTTTTTCAATGAGACAGGCCTTGTCGCTCCACAACAACCGCACGCCATATCATAGGATGAGTGTCTGTCTGTCTGCATGTATATATTTACATGCATGTGCGTGTGCGTGATTTGGATTTTTAACGTAGCTTTAATAATTTTTCAGTCATATCGCTATGATGTCTGCAGTGTGACAGTTTATAGTGACGTCTAGCACTGGGGCATCATGACACATACATGTAGCATGATGTTCCATCCAGTCACACTATCCTAACACCAGGCCGACCAGTTCTAATACTAACCTCTTAATGCTGATCGCCAAGCGAGGCTGCTGTTAGTACCACTTTTGTAAGCTTTGGTATGACTCGGTCGGACATAGAACCCACGACCTCCCGCTTCCTACCTGCATGTATGTAAATATATATAAGTATGTGTATCTCCTCCTTACTTCGTTCTTCCTTTCTTTCTGAATTTAAGAAAGCGATTGTAGAAATAAATAGAAGAAAAGTATTTGGTATATTTTTCATAACTGATGATAACCCTAATTCTGGTTTAGATTCTCTTAAGGAACGTGCAAGAAAGTCTGATCTAGGATGTGTGACATTCACTCAATTACAGTGAAGTATGTATATAATGGACATGGAAGGATCACAACAAAATATGCCTTACATGCATGGTGAATCTGGCATTGCAGGTTCGGTACCGTTAATGTGGTTTATAGATCGTACAGTTATGACTGAGTTTTGTATGAAACAATAGAAAGTAGTACTTGGGGTTAATATAATTCCCTCTAGAAAACATTTGCTGCACTATTACATTCAATAAAAATTAACTTGTCAAACTCCTCACGCTATGCGTCGTAGGCATCGCATGTGGTAGGCGCTCAGTCTTTTTTCTTGTGAGACGTACAGAGTCCAGGTTTCACTGGCATACATGAGAGTGCTTAGCACACATGCACGGTACACGGTGATCTTAGTGTTCATGGTCAGCATGCTGTTGTTCCACACTCTCTGCGACAACCTGGAGAGAGTTTTTGATGCCTTTCCGATCCGCTTGTTGAGCTCAGCATCGAGCGAGAGGTTGTTGGTGATGGTAGAGCCGAGATACATGAACTGACTCACCACCCCAAGTTCATAGTTGTTGATGATGATGCTTGGGGGACTGCGTCCTGAACCATCACGTTTGTTTTCTTTAGGCTTATGGTTAACCCAAACTCATCACAAAGCGGGCCATCAGGCGCTGAAGCTCAGCTTCTTTGTGGGTGGCTAGAGCAGCATCGTCTGCGAAGAGCATGCCCCTGATCGTTACTTCACGCACTTTGCTCTTTGCCTTCAGTCGTGCCAGGTTGAACAGTCTGCCGTCTGATCGTGTGTGCAGTTAAATCCCTTCTGTGGACGTCCCAAAGGCGTGCTTGAGCAGGACTGCGAAGAAGATGCCGAAGAGCGTGGGGGCAAGGACACAGCCCTGTTTAACTCCACTGTGGATGTCAAAGGGGTCGGATGTTGAGCCATCGTACTGCACTGTGCCTTTCATGTCATCGTGGAAGGACTGGATCATGCTTAGCAGCTTTGGAGGGCAACCAATTTTCGCCAGGATCGTGAAGAGTCCGTCTCTGCTGACCAGATCGAATGCCTTGGTGAGGTCTATAAAGGCCAGGAAGAGGGGTCTGTGTTGTTCTCTGCATTTTTCCTGCAGTTGCCTGACAGAAGATCATGTCGATTGTGGACCTCTCTGCGCGGAACCCGCACTGCGACTCTGGGTAAACTCTGTCAGCAAGCGTCTGCAGTCTGTTCAGGATGACGCGTGCGAAAACTTTACCCACGATGCTGAGAAGTGATATGCCCCTGTAGTTGTTGCAGTCGCTTCTGTAGCCCTTGTTCTTGTACAGGGTTATGATGTTAGCATCTCTCATATCCTGAGGCACTTCCCCCTCGTCCCAGCACTGGCAGAGGAGGTCGTGCAGGTGTGTGAGAAGCACGCTACATCCACACTTGATGAGTTTTGTTGTGATGCCATCCTTCCCTGGGGCTTTACCTAGGGACAGTTTCTCTAAGGCCTTCTTTAGTTCGTCTACAGTAGGTTTCTCGTCCAGTTCGGCCATGAGAGGGAGGTTTTCAATGGCGTTGAGGGCATCATTGTTCACGTGGTTCTCTTTGGAGTACAGTTCGGAGTAGTATTCCACCCAACGCTCCATCTGCTTGCCCTTGTTGTGGATGGTATCGCCTGTGGCAGACTTCAGTGGTGCTGTCAGTTTCTTCGTTCGACCCATTGCTTTCTTTTATGCCATCGTACATGCCTCTGATGTTTACAATGTCTGCTGCTGACTGGGTACTCTGACAGACCTAAAGCCAGTATTCACTGGCACACTGCCGTGCTAATCTCTGCACTTTGCTTCTGGTAAACCTGTATGCATGTAGTTTCTTCTGACAGGGGGATCGCTTGTATTGCTGGTGAGCACTGCGACGCTCTTCTATGGCATACATACATACATACATACATGCATGCATGCATGCATGCATGCATACATACATACATACATACATACATACATACATACATCTATGATGGTTGAACAGAGCCAGTTGTGAGATGCAGTGGAGCTAAATCATCACAGGTGTTAGGTCCTGATGTCCGTTATATGTAACTTTGTTGAACACCCCCACCCAACAAACATACACAGGAGTACACACACATCAATCCGATGTCTTTTTATTAACGAAGGTTTCATTGGAGAACCTGACAGTGTTTGCTATGAACGGGTATCTGCTATATGGATGTGTCCGCTAAGGCAGACTATAATGTATATTCAGGGTATTGAACATCACAAACAATGTCTTATTTTGGAAACAATCACTGTCAAAGCCCCGCTTACAATGAGAAAAATGCTCCCATGTAGGTTGTCTTTAGCTAATTATTTTCAATATCAAAGAACAAACTATACGTGTCAAATTAAATTGTATAGTATTCAAACGCTTCTGTGTGCGTTTTTGTAACAGAAGAAGACGAGATATGTGACATGAAGGAACTGTGTTATCGGTATTAAGTTGTAATATAGTAATAGACCAGAAGTATGATATAGTGACATGATGGAATTGCGCTATCGGTATTATGTTGTAAAATATAGTAATAGACCAGAGGGATGATGTAGTGACATGCTGGAATTGTGTTATCGGTATTAAGTTTTATTGTAGTAATAGACCAGATGGATGATATTATAATTTCAGCAATTATCCTCATTATACCCGCAGTTTCTACATAGTTCAGTTTACTTGAATTTTGTGTAAGTTTGTGCTATATTGCTGAAGTAAATTGTAAAATGTGTCACATAAATTATCAAATTCTTTCTATTATCATACTAGCCAAGGTTTTTATTGATAAAGTGTAAACATGAACAGGTTAAGATAGATGCGAAAATATCCTGATTTGGTGATTTGTGTAATAGTTATTCTTTCTTTGATGATTTGGGTACATAACTAGACGCGATTAACAAGAGGCATTCGTAGACCATATTTATTGTACATATTTGTCAGCAAAGATGGAAGCAGCAGAAATTAATCCTGGTTGAGACAATTAGAAGCAAATTCGCATTATGTATTAGTATATGTATTTATACCAAAGAGAGAATCAGATATCATACTGCCTTAATATCTGTAGATATATATATATATATATATATATATATATATATATATATATATATATATATATATATATATATATATCTGTGTGTGTGTGTGTGTGTGTGTGTGTCATACAGCCTTCAAGTCTGTAATGAGTAGAGAGAGGTGTCATATTGCCTTAATATCTGTTGGAATTCTAGAGATATGTGATACTGCCATCATATATGCAGGGATACTACTGCAGAGAGATATCATACCACCTAAATATGTGTAGTTATACGAGAGAGAGAGAAAGAATCAGATGACGTAAATCAATAGCCATTTTTTTTCTTAATTAACTCACATGAGTTGTTGATATTTTGTAACTAATGTATGTTCAACAAACACAACGAGGTCTGACGATGTTGACAAGATAGCTAATCAATACAAGGTGTCTGCAACATTTTGTCTCTGTCTCGCCTTACGGTTTCTGCACGATTTAGTGTCAGCCTCATCTTGCGCTGACTGCACGATTTAGTCCCTAGGCTGTTTCACTGTACACTCTCGATCATTATACTGACTACACGATTTAGCCCGTAAGCTTTTTCACTGTACACTTTCGATCTTTATGCTGACTACACGATTTAGTCTCTAGGCTGTTTCACTGTACACTTTCGATCTTTATGCTGACTACACGATTTAGTCCCTAGGCTGTTTCACTGTACACTTTCGATCTTTATGCTGACTACACGATTTAGTCCCTAGGCTGTTTCACTGTACACTCTCGATCCGAGCATTGCTAAAATAATTTAGCACATTAAAGGGTTTTATAAAAGGCAGTCCAATAATTTGTCAACATAGTACTCGTACAAAAATAAGTATAGCAGGATTAAAATAATTAATATCTACACAAGAAATAAAAACGGTGACTGTTCTTAATGCCCACTGCCTTAATATTCGTATTTAGATGTCATACTGCCTTAATATCCGAATTTATACTGAAGAGAGAATCAGATGTCATATTGCCTTTAATAGTTGTATTTATGCTACAGAGAGAATCAGATATTACGAAACAAAAAACCTTTTTCTTTACTCGAATGAACTGTTGATCTTTCTTTTAAAAAGTATTATTATTATTAAAATTGTTATTATTATTTTTAACAATTGATATTGGTAAGGTCACACGTAACTATTTGTTTATTGCTTTACTTTGTTAAATCACCTAGTAGTTTCTCTGTCTTTTTCGAAAAAGAGAAGATAACATTGTTCTAACAGCAATGTGCAAAATTATTCTTTTTGATTGAGAAAGCATTGGCAGATTAAAATAACTCGACCAAAAATAGCTTTTATATCTGGCTAAACTAAGTTCATATTGAGAATATGAGCGATAAACTTGTGATGTAATGAGACCTAATGGAAAATGAGCATTGTCCGCTGCGAATTTAACTGTCAAAACAAAGGTGGTCTTCACAAGGCTGGTAATTTTTATTTTCTTCTGGTTTTACTTTATGGAACAAATATTTATCTAGATGGGTTTTTCTTCCTAAATGTTTTTTGGCAGTTCATTTTTTAACATTATTCTGTCATTACATTTAGTTGGTACCAATGAGATGAAGTACCGTACCAAATTGGTCCATGCGTGCATGCATACATACATACATACATACATACAAAAAGACATACATACAAACATACATACATACATACAATCATGTACTTTGGAATCCTTTATTAATTGCAATTCATTTTCTCCTCAATTTTTTTAAAGAATTCTAAGGTTTTTTTTTTATTACGAAGCCAGAAGACAGAATTATGAGTACACCTGACCACAACGTAAAACTAAATTCACATGTACCATATAATTACATTTAGACAATGTAAAATGATATTGCCATTTACTAGATAATTACATTTAGACTTCAGTGTAAAATAATTTCCCTATTTGCCAGATAATTACATCTAGACTTCAGTGTAAAGGTGACAAACTACATAAATATTCTAAATACGGGTTTGTGGTGTTTGTGTCTTTAGTTCAAATTAAATATATTGTTGCAAAAAGAAATTATGAGATGTTTTGTCACGCACTCTCAATCCCAATAACCTAAAACATATCACAAACAGAGTAAATTTCCCAGGTACACATAGAGGTAGCGGCCCCGAGTTGTCCTTGGTGGGTATCGAATCTGTTACCCTTGGATTAGGAGTTCGATGACCGATAAGACGGATGTACAAGAACCTTTGTTTTTAATATTGTACGACCATCAATTGCTTGGGAAATCAACTTAAAATAAGCAAAAGTTTAAAGTTCAAATTTTGCTTTACTACGTGTGGTTGGCACCATGGTCATGTCCTCTTTTGTCTTACCCCTAAACGTATTAAGATAAATTGATAGGCACACATCAATGCACCATTGTTTTGAACACAATACACATGATGACAAATACTAACATAAATCTGGAGCCGTGTACAAACAGAATGGACGGTCGTTTCGAATGACCATAGCTGGTATAGTTAAAGGGAAGTACGAAATGCATTTAAATAAATTGTACTCATAACAAAATACAATGCAAACAAATTTGTTTAAATTTAAAACATATAAATCTAAAATAATCCAAAATTCGAAAAATGTCGTATACACGTAGTTTTTATTGGAAGTCTCTGTCACCCGAATATATTTTGTGTAATCGTAGATTATATTGGAATTTGAAATCTCTGTCACACACATTCATGTTGTATTCCGTACTTTGTACTGGAATTTGGGGAATCTTTGTCACGCATTGTCTCCAAGTGGCCGAGTGGTCTAAGGCTCTCGATCAATGACGTCTATTCTCTGTCCAACTGTTCTCTAGGATCATGCGGGCTAACGTAGGTATGAGAAACATCTTGTCATTAGGTTCCTGTGGATCGGTTTTTCTTTCAAGGATTTTCATCTGAGCTCTTCTTTAAAGGTCACCGGCCATACTCCAACATTTTCCTATTTATATCAGATTTGCATTACATGATTAAAAATAGTTATACTCGCACACAAAAAATTATCAAGGGTAAAGAAGAAATAATAATTTAATTATTCGAAATAGAAGTATACAACGCTGTTACTTCCCCTTAGTTACGATTTCCCACCTATAGAGGACGCAACCGGAAATGACGTACATTTATCCCTACAAGACGAAGTACATGTTTCTTGTTGTCGAAAAATAAAACACTATAAACTATGGATAGGGAATATTTTAGATGAAACTAATGAAAACTAATTTACTGTTCAGCTTTATATCGGTATGCGTGCACGACGGACTAGATTGTGTCGCTTTCAGAACTGTTCCAATTTTCAATTTATTTTGAAAATTCCTGTTAATACAGGTAAAAAGAATCAATGCTGGCCTCCCTATGTCGGCAGACTTTATACAAAAATATAATATAACGGCCGTCATGTAAAGCCAATCATGCGCTGAAGAATGGCATTAAGCGCATAAAACATGCATATTGTTCCAGTAGTTTACAGGTCAGTTTAGAATCTATTCGTTCCGCTCGTACATGAGGTACACATATAGTTTGTAGTGCAATTTGGAGTCTTCTCTTTACACGCATGAAAAAGTTGGCTTTTTTAAGAGTATCTAATAAATTTGCATTTTAAAACGGTGCCGCTCAGTTATTTTTTATCAAAATATATATCTACCAATACTTTCTGAATATATACGAGGAACGGGGTTATCTTTTTCTTTTATTCCAAACAAGCCAGACAAACTACTATGTGATTTGGAAGAAAAAAAAGTATCCTCCGTGAGACCGTACAAAAAACAACTGTTCATTGTGAATCAAATACATGCTAAAAAAGAATAAAAGGATATCATGAGGTCAATATTAGCTATATCAGTTTATTTACAACATATTCCGGTTAATTGGAAAAATGTCGATTTAGAATAAATACAGATATTAAGGCATTGTGCATTATGAAGGTGTAGATTAATATTAATTTTCTTAAATTGTTTAACTTATTTTTCGAGTACTTGGTTGAAATTATTTGACTGACATTATAAACTTATTTTTTTATGACTACTTTGTTGACAAGTTATTGGACGGGCGTTTTGCAAAACCTTTCTCTGTGCCCGATTGTTTTAACAATGATTGGATCGTGAGTGTTAGGTGAGAGAGTGACTAAATCTTGCAGACAGCGTTAGGTGAGACAGGGACTAAATCTTGCAGACAGCGTTAGGTGAGACAGGGACTAAATCTCGCAGATGCCTCGTATTAGTTGGCTATCTGATCAAAATAGTCAGTACTCGTCGTGTATGCTGAACACTGTTTATTTTAAATATGCACTAGTTAGTGTATATAATGGAGGAAATATATGAACCTGACTGACTTGATAATCATTCAAACAACCAATGAAGAGTTAAATCATCCAAGTTATAAAATATTTGTTCTCCAAAGCTATTATCATATAGATACATTATTTAATATGTGTGCAGATAACAACGAGGATGTGCTACTTACTTTCTCTATATACCGCTCGGGTGACTAGTGGTTAGATCATCCGCCTGGGATGCGGAAGGTCGCGGGTTGGATCCTTGGCCGATTCATACCAAAGATATAAAAATGGCACTAACAGCCGCCTCGCTTGGCGCTTAGCATTAAAAGGTTAATGTTAGGACTAGTAGGCCTGTTGTTAGTATAATGAGACTTGGTGGAACATGATGCTACATGTCTACTGCATGATTCACCAATGCTAGACATCACTATAAACTGCCACGTTGCAGATATCCTAGCGATATCACTGACAAATTGTTAAAGCTACGTTTAAAGTCAAATTCACACACACACACACACACATACTTGTAAAAGGTGTCAAGTGGGGACCAATGAAAAATACCAGTCAAATGGGGACCTTATTAAATACTATTCATATTGCCAAATTCTCTTAAAGGGAACATTACTAGAAGAAAAAATATCATTGATATAGGTTCAACACCATGACATTTCCTTTCTTCACATTGTGTTATTGTCATAAGCAAATGAGGACTTCTTACTCAGACTATCAATGCAAGACCTCGTATACACCATGACAACTGTGGACATTTCTTACACAATACAACCTAGGACTTTCTTATTGACACATGTCCAAACAAAAAAATGAAGATGTCCATCACTAGTACATCTTGGTTGTTGTTGTTTTTATAGGGTTTAACGCCATTTTTCACCAAGAGAAAGGTTTTACATGGGTGGGGGTGGGGGTGAATAAATGGTGCATACTTTAGAACCAAGGAAAACCCCGGAACCACTGACACACGAGAATCTACCGGCAAGCTTTCTTACATAGCCACATTGTCCGAGCCCGAGAGCGCTTTAGACCACTTGGCCACTTGGCCACCCAGGTCCCCAATGCATCTTGAACCTAAGACATATAATACTCTAGAAATGAATAAGGATCTCTTACAAGTACGGTGGAGATGGCTTACACAATAACCGTTCTGGACCTTTCATGTCAAATTTCTTCATAAGGCAAACAATTAGAATTTGTTGTGTATTACAGCTATTCAAGACTAGCCTGGTGCCATTTCTTAATTCAGCGAGCGTGTGAAGAACTCGTTTACAATACCGCATCATACACTCAAACAATTCAGGACCTGCCTGGTTTACTTTTAAATTAAGCAAGCAAGTGAAGACCCCATGAATAGCATGGCACCTTACACAACAGCAACTCAGGACCTGCCTGGTGTAATTTCTTCATTATGCAAACAAGTGAAGACCCAATGCATAATATGGCATCGTACACAAGAACAACTCAGGACCTGCCTGGTGTACTTTCTTACTTATGCAAGCAAGTGAAGAACTAATGCATAACATGATATCTTACACAACAGCAACTCAGGACCTGCCTGGTGTAATTTCTTCATTATGCAAACAAGTGAAGACCCAATGCATAATATGGCATCGTACACAAGAACAACTCAGGACCTGCCTGGTGTACTTTCTTAATTATGCAAGCAAGTGAAGAACTAATGCATAACATGACATCTTACACAACAGCAACTCAGGACCTGCCTGGTGTAATTTCTTCATTATGTAAACAAGTGAAGACCCCATGCATAACATGGCATCTTACACAACAGCAACTCAGGACCTGCCTGGTGTACTTTCTTCATTATGCAAACAAGTGAAGACCCAATGCATAGTATGGCATCTTAAACAACAGCAACTAAGGACCTGGCTGGTGTAATTTCTTAATTATTCAAATAAGTGAAGACCCCATGCATAACATGGCATCTTACACAACAGCAACTCAGGACATGCCTGGTGTAATTTCTTAATTATGTATACAGGTGAAGACCCCACACGATAGCAACTCGGGACCTGCCAGTTGTAATTTTTTATTTAAGCAAGTGATGACGTCACACACAACACGACATAAAAAACTTGACAAATGGACCGAATAATAAATGTGTTCATAGAAAATAAGATATACCCCAGGTTGTTGTGCTGATAAAGATGTTTTCATTCACTTCATTTAAAAAAGTCAATTTGATCTTTAGTTTCCTGTGAAACGTTTCAATCCAATTTCAGAAAGATTTTTGTCAAAATTCTTTACAATTACATTGAATGAAAGAAAAAAAGGCATTAATTAAAATACTGGTACCTAAAATAGTCCTGAAACTCTGAATTGATTCTGATTCATCTTTTACTTGTATACAATGAATACAGACTTATAAACTTGAGTATTAGGTTACATGATGCACTAACACATAACTTGCCCAGAAAAAACAAATAATTATCTGGACTAAAACTATTACCAAGTAACCTTAACAAAATCAGGGGCATTTTTACAGGTATAATTACAAAGGTTTTAAAAAGTGATGCTCTCTAATAAATCATGATCTGATCAAAATCCAAGTGTTACTGGGATATTAACACTTCATAATAAAGTAATGTCCATGTCTCAATGAAGCAGCTTAAAACTGAAATTCACACTGGGATTCTCAGGGTCCTCTGTGTCAAATTATAGACAATTTCCATTAGGGGCTATCCATATAGTACGTGTACAAAAATCTGGCAAAGCTTGACCCTTCACCTCCCCTTGTACACATGCGTACGTTTTACACACACCCCACCTGCGTATGTACGATTGACGCACTCCACCCCCAAATTCTATGGAATGGCCTATATTTAATCCACGCAGAAACGATCAAGGATTAATAATATTAAAGTATTTAATAAAACAGATAGACCACCGACCTTGAATATCTGGCTGCCTAGCAAAAATAAACTGCGTAACTTAAAAAGTTTGTCTAGTGTCTGCTAAAATTCTAACGCCGACTGAACCCAGTCGAACAGGTTACATATTAGACAATTTATCGAGGTTCCACACCCTTCCCCGTATGCATTTGGGTTTATCCCCCCCCCCCCCCCCGCGTATGCATTTGGGTTAAAACCCCCCATCCATGAGCACTTAGATGGAGCAAATTTCTGTCGATCTATGGAAAGCACATTACTTTGGGCCAGAGAACAATTAATTAGATTTATGGGGACAGGCGCTTGTTAAATCGCTATAGTGCAGCGATTTTTAATGTTGAGATTTTTAAATGAAGCAGTCGTTTACTTAACGGCGAGACGGACTATTTGCGACATGGCTAAGTTTGATGTCATAGTGGATATGTCGAAACTGAAAACTTTCCAGAAACCGTAATTCGAAAACCTGGAAGGTCAAGTTGACCCCAATATTTCGCCTAGATAAAAGGCGGTAAAAATATTTCATTCTGATTGGTTACGCTATATAAGGGGCGTGTTTGCCACACGAATTTCCTAGCTGTAAATATTTCCCCCATTGAAGAATTTGTTTAGTCTAAGCTTTGATGCTATAGTAAAGGTACAGGGGACTCCGAGAGTCAATTTTGGAACAAATTTTCTCGTAAAACATTTGTCCAAGGGACCGGATGTCTGGAAGGTCGACGGACACAATTTTGTTGGTAGAAGCGATAAACGCTAAGCAAAAAAAGGTATCTGCGTCAATGTCATAAAATTCGTTCATACTAATATAATGATTTGTTTGAATTATTTGATAATATATGCATGAATTTAAATTTGTAGATCAATTCTCATGATATAAGTATAACTGTGTTGAGTTTATATATATATATATATATATATATATATATATATATATATATATATATATATATATATGGCGTTCTGCAACGTCAGCTATGAGTTGGGGTGGGGTGCTCCCAATATTTATTTGAATTACTATGGAATTCCCACCCTGGCTCGTTTTTAGGAAGTGAAATTAGTGATAGAGAGAGGTAAAGCTCCGAACCCCCAGTCAGCAATGCCGACAATTAAATTACTGAGAACACAAAGGTGAAATTCAAAAGAATAACAATTTAATACAATTTAAACGATTTAAATTTCTCAACCAATCTTCTTCCTCTCGATCATGTAACAACCTATTTCATCACGTGATTATAGTGTGAGATGGCTTTCCCCGGTACTTGGTTTCTACTCATCTGTGCTCTACTCTGCCAATTCCTTTCCTCCTTCCGGCGTTCTCCGTACTACGATTCTTCCTATACTCTACTCCTTCTTGTCTCCTTTATCCTCCTCCTCCTCCTACTCTCTCTCTCTCTCTCTCTCTCTCTCTCTCTCTCTCTCTCTCTCTCTCTCTCTCGCGACTAGGTATGTCCTCTGCCTACTGCCTTGTTCTATCCTATTGTTTTTATAGGGTCTAACGCCATTTTTCAGAATGAGAAAGGTTATACGTGGTGGTCAGAATAAATGGTGGAGAATTTAGAACCAAGCAAAACCCCGGAAAGAACCACTGACCCACGAGAATCCACCGACATCCTTTCTCATATACCCACATTGTCTGAGCCCGAGACTCGAACCCACGCAGGACCTGCCTGGTGTACGTTTAAATTAAGCAAGCAAGTGAAGACCCCATGCATAGCATGCCATCTTACACACAACAACTCAAGACCTACCTGTTGTAATTTCTTAATTATGTATAAAAGTGAAGACCTCACACAACAGCAGCTTGGGACCTGCCGTGTGTAATTTTTTAATTAAACAAGTGAAGACTTCATATACAACACGACATAAAAAAAATTGACAAATGGATCGCATAATAAATGTGTTCATATAAAATAAGATATACCCCAGGTTGTTGTGCTGATAAAGCTGTTTTCATTCACTTCATTTAAAAAAGTCAATTTGATCTTTAGTTTTCTGTAAAACGTTTCAATCCAATTTTAGAAGGATTTTTGTCGAAATTCTGTACAATTACATTGAATGAAAGAAAAAGTGGCATTAATTAAAATACTGATACCTAAAATAGTCCTGAAACTCTGAATTGATTCTAATTCACCTTTTGAATGTAGACAATGAATACAGACTTACAAACTTGAGTATTAGGTTACATAATACAGTAACACATAACTTGCCCAGGAAAAAATACTTATCTGGACTAAAACTATTACCAAGTAACCTTAACAAAATCAGGGGCATTTTTACAGGTATAATTACAAAGGTTTTAAAAAGTTATTCTCTCTAATAAATCATGATCTGATCAAAATCCGAGTGTTACTGGGATATTGACACTTCATAATAAAGTGACGTCCATGTCTCAATGAAGCAGCTTAAAACTGAAATTCACACTGCGATTATCAGAAACCATCCATATAATATGTACACAAAAATCTGGCAAAGCTTGAATCCCCTCCCCCCGTACACATACATTCTTTGTACACACCTCCCCACCTGCGTATGTACACTTGACGCACCCCATGCCCCAAATTTCATTAGAACGGCCTATATTTAATCCACGCAGAAACGATCAAGGATTAATAATATTAATATGCCTAATAAAACAATGTCCAACTAAGCTGAATATCTGGCTGCATCAAATAAATAAGTTTTAACTTTAAAAAGTTTGTCTAGTGTCTGCTAAAATGCAAACGCCGACTAAACCCAGTCAAACAGGTTACATATTATATGAATTATCGAGGTTCCACACCCTCTCCCCGTTTCTTATGCGTACGTACATTATCAGTAGACCCCCCTCCCGTAAGCAAGCGTATGCATTTGGGTTAACCCCCCTCCCCATGAGTACTGTGATGGGACAAATTTATGTTGCTCAACAGGAAAGCACAATAGTTTGGGCCAGAGAACAATTGATTAGATTTATGGGGACATGCTCTTGTTACGTCGCTATACTTCAGTGATTTTTAATGTCGGGTCGGTAGCGGTAGAATTTTTTTTTAATTAAGCAGTCGTTTACTTAACCGCGAGACGGACAATTAGGGACACGGCTAACTTCGATTTCATAGTGGATCTGTCGAAATTGAAAATACTCCAGAAACCGTTAGTTGAAAACCTGCAAGGTCAAGATTGACCCCAATTTTGTCCCCTAGATAAAAAGAAGCGGTAAATATATTTCATCCTGATTGGTTACGCTATATAAGGGACGTGTTTCTCACACGAATTTCCTAGCTGTAAATATTACCCCCATCGAAAAATCTAGTTAGTCTAAGCTTTGCTGCAAGAGTAAAGGTACAGGGGACTCCGAGAGTCAGTTTGGAAGAAATTCTCTCGTAAAACATTTGTCCAAGAGACCGGATGTCTGGAAGGTTGACGGATACAATTTTGGCGGTAGAAGCGAGAAACGCTTAGCAAAAAAAAAAAAAAAAGAGGTATTTGCCTTCAATATCATGAAATTCGTCGATACCAATATAATGATTTGCTTGAAATATTTGATAATATGTGCATGAATTTATTTGTTTAAATTTGTAGATCAATTCTCTTGATATAAGTATAACTGATATATACAATAATCTTCTTAATATAAGGCAGTCGAAATTTGTCGTCTTGTTTTATATGAATTAGGTTCTAAGAATTTCATGTATTAATTTAGTTAATATGAATTACGAGAATCCGTGTGAATTCACCAATCTCGGGTAATTTCACGTATGACAAAGACTTGAGTACATATTGACTGAAATAAAAAGTTGTTAAGTCATGCAGTGTAATTTCATGTATGCTAAAGACTTGAATGTGTGTATTCGCTGAACATAACGTAAAGCCAGGTAGTGAATTTCATTCAATCATTTGTGTAATTGAGACGAGAGCGGAGCTTCTAAGTCTCGTGTATTAATGCGAAGTGATGAATTAGCCATTAGGGTGTAAATTAATCTTATGAAACTAGATTTGTTTTGGTGTGCCATGCTTGGGCCGATTAATAGCTTTAGTATCTGTTTCAGTACCGATAGTAGGATCTGATAACGAGAGGGAGTAATGTTCTGTTCCCAGTAGAATAACCGACAGAATATTTAGGTTGCTCTCTGTTCGTTTTCAAAGGGAATACAGCTCTTCAGATGTATTCCCAGAAGTATCCTCAGATGTACCTACGCAATGACGTATCCAATCATATGTGTATCTACACGCTTACATATCCACCTAACCACACAAAGTCTGAGGGCCAACGGGAGGCTAAACAGTAGGAAGGTTGGAGAGAAAAAGAAAAAGAAAGGAAAAAGGCAGAAGAACAGAGAACAGCTACAGTGAAATGGGAGTGAACCAGAGATAAGCAGGTTATGTAATTGTATAAGGCAACACATTCAATTGTTCACTCGATCGTATGATGAACTAATTATATCAGTAAAACAGATCATCTATTTTAATAAATATATTTGTGTTTTGAAATTCAGTGAAAGATTTATTCCAAAATGAATTGTATCTTCCTAATGTATTCTTTTATCACCATTGTTTATGTAATTGATTAAATTTTGATTTTCTGTCTACGGGAGTTCTAGTTGTTCTGTTCTTTATATCTGCTCAGATCTCTATTTGTTCTACCTATAAGATTACTCGATCCGGGCAATAACACCAAGAGCGATCAACTCCTAGATAACGAGATCCGAATAAAGCAGACACCTTGAAAGAAGGTACAATCCGCCTATCAACCCTCGCCTTTTACAAAAAGTGGGAGCGTCCTACAACGTGGGCGCTCTCGTCCGGGGATCAGGACGTTTTTGTTTGAGTAAAGAGTCTGAGCAAATATAGAATATAATAAGTATCTAAACACTGATAATTTTCATTGTACTTGTCAAGAAATAGCGATCAGAGTTAATCGAATCATTGTCTGTTTATTTTTTAAATATATTTTGTGCATGTAATTTGTCTTGCCATTTCTTTTCATATTGTGATGAAAATATTGTGAGAAATTGTTGGCGGGTCGTATTCTAAAGTTGTGAAGTAAAATGAAGAATTACCTTTGTATTCTCTTGGGAGAAGAGATATTTACGCCAACCCCGCAGTAGTAATTACGTCTTGTTAGTGTGTAAACGTTACGCTTAATTTTGGGGAAGACATTCCAGCTGTGTGCTGCCCGTTTATTTACTGTTGATGCAGGAATAGTTTGGTTTAATTGAGTAGGCCATACTAGAGGAGAATAAATACGGTGGGGCTATTTTCGACTAGGGCAGTAAAACTTACATATAGGTAAAGGACTTAATTCTTGTGTCACCATTACAAGTAGACCAATATGGTGACATACAGACAATTAGTTAGAGAATTTAAATCAATAGGTAGAGACGAGTTAAACTACGAAGGGGCCCAGTTAGCTGAATTTGTTGAGCGAAGTGTTAGATAACACAAGGAGCAACTAGTCGCAAACGAGAGAAAGACAGACAAGCAGCTGAGCGCGAACGAGAGCTCGAACTAGCCAGATTGCAGGCGGAAGAAAAATCTAGTGAACGCGAACATATGCTAGCCATGGAGAGACGGAGGATCGAAGCAGAGTCCAGAAGGGGTGAAGACCTGAATGAACGTTCAGGACCCACAAGTAGGCGATCTGAAGACAGACAACCAATACAGATCACCATGTCCATGTTCAACGACAAGGACGAGATCACTGACAACTTTTTGACAGAGTTCGAAAGGTTGACTCTGGTTCACCAGCTACCCAAAGACCAGTGGGCTATCAATGTTTCGGCATTCTTACAGGGAGTCGCGAAAGACGTCTACCATAATATGACCCCAAACGAGGTAGACGACTACGACACTCTGAAGAAAGTGCTACTACGGCACTATGAAACGTTTCGGAAACTCTTCAGAGAATCGTCGAAGAGAGCTACCGAAACGCACGCGCAATTCCATTGCCGCGTACGTGTGATTTTTGATAAATGGATCAAATGTATGGTGCCGCGCTAACGTATGAAGGCATACGCGAAGAAATTTTGAAAGAGCATGTTTTAAGTACATACAGAAAAGACTTAATAGTGTTCTTAGCGGAGCGTGAATTCTAACCTTGGATGATATAAGCGTGGTGGCCGAGCGCTATGAGAGCGCGCACTCGCGTTCAACCACCTGGGATGGCAGGGACCGACCTGGTATCGGCGAACATAGAAAGGCCACTGAGGTGGCACCCCGCAGACGGAATGGTCCGAATGGTGGGATGCCAGGGGTCGGAAATCCCAGCCGAGAACATTTCTCTTTGGTCTGAGAAGACTCAGGGGGCACATAATGATACCACGGGGAGGAAAGGTGAGCCGGTGCATTACGGCTGCAATAGACCAGGCCATGTCGTTATGGATTGTAGGAAGTATCGTACCGACAACGATTAATTCTGTAACTCCGAATACTGTTAAGAAACGGAAAACAGTGGAGTTGACCAACACAGCGGTAGCTACGGTTAATGGTGAGATGGAAAACGTGTTATATGATATCGGCTGTAGTTATCCGGCCTTGGCAGATAGTGCATATTACACAGGCGAGACGCTTGAAGTCCAGTTTGCTAACCGGACGAAAGATTTCCTCCCGGTCGTTAACATTGATCTTGATTCGCTATTAGTAAAGGGACGAATTCAAGCGGCGTGTTTGTCGGGACTGTCTCATGACGTACTATTAGGGTGTAGGTATATATAATCTGCGTTGGCGTTTGGACCGAGACAAGGAAATCTCAGTGAAGGGGTTATATTATTTGTCTCCCCACGAGGCTTGCCAGAGTGGGAAAACATATAATGTAACCCCGTGACTGGGATTTCCTTTTCTCGGCCCAAACCCCAACGTAGATTATTTTTCTCACCCGATATTATTCTTTAAAGTAAAGAGAATTCTTTACTAGTGTTCTCGTCGAATGTTTACATGGACCGCATGAATATAAATATGTGTGACCGTTACGTCCGAAGTACAGTTTATACGCGTGAGCAAAGAAAACTAACAACATAAAACGTCGCATAGTAATGAGGTATTATCACATTTAATATATGGATGTTACATGAAATTGACAATAAATAATTAATATTTATTACAAGAAACTGTTTTATTTTCATTAGTTCCAATTTTGACAGGTTATATTGTAAATAATAAAACGATATTGGCTACTCAGCTGTGCTGTAGTTATACTTAGTACAAGCTGTAACCAAGAGTAACATCTTGCTTTATAATTCATTGGTAATTAGAGATCTGTGTCACTATCGTATATAACTATTCTTTTCTTTGGAGGGGGTGAAACTGTTTGTGACATACTTGTGTTGTCCTTAATATTGATTGTAAAATTACCCCCGTGTATAATAGACCCTCCAAAAACGGACTCTAGCGGATAACCATGTCCTAAACTTTCAAGTTCACAGATTCTTTGAACATTTATTCTGTCCTGGAAATATGGCAAGTTCTACAGTGAAATCTGCTTTTGGATTAATGTGCTGACGGATAAATGATTCCTTCTGGCTGGTAAGTGCATTTTTGTCATTAAATATCGTAGCTATATTTTGATTCAGCCCCGCACAATGGATATGCTTAACAAAATTAGAATAAAGCATGTTTTATGTAACACTTTTCTGGCTGTTACTAAGTTTTAAGTAGTTGTTAAGAGAGTTGGGAGGCTATGAAGTGTATAGGTCTATAGTCTATGTACATGGATCAGTGTTTTCTGTCATAGTTCATTTCACACAGCATTGAGAATTTTATCCTATCTGTAGCAGTCATTTTTTAGGTCAGCGTCGTTAAATGTAGCTAATAGTATATAATTTGTTTCACACGAAATATTTAAAACTAGTTAGGTAGCTTTAGCTGCATTAATGACGCTGACCTGAAAATGTACTGAGCTAGGCCTGCATATAGGATAAAATTGACCATGCTGTGTGGAAAGAACTAGCATAATGCCAAAAGGCTCGACATCGTATGCGTTTGTGTTTTTGTCTCTCGCGAAATGTTTTTGCATGGTGTGATCTCAAAGATTGATTTACCTTAAGTTACTATATTTTTGTTATATATTTGTTGCTGTTGTTGTTGTTTGATTTTAGTACAACTACGTCAGGCACAGCAGAAGACAACAAAGGTTTCTTTATTTAAAAGTAGTTCTGAGTCCGTGAACACCTTGACTGAGACGACTGGTCTGAGAGGACTAGACTAAGATAAGAAAAGTAAGGTTAGCAAAACAGCTAGATTTCTCTGTCGCATGGGTAAGAAATGTATTGCCACAACCTAACCATATGACGTGTACCCCTGTAATGTCGGGTCCGTTGAGACGTGGGCTATGAAGCGAAGTTCAGGGTCAAAGCTGCTACGACCCACGACTTCGCTCATAAACAATTTGCTACCTGGCGAGTTAAGGAAACTTCAAGAGGGAGACTTATCTCTCAACAAGGTACGCAGATACGCAAAATGTGGGTCCATACGGAAATTGTCAGACGGAGAGGTGAAGTTCACGACGAAATGGGGTATTTTGTATCGGTACGCCAAGAAAGGGACCGATACGTTTAAACAAGTTATTGTGCCCAGAGTGAAGCGAGCCGAAGTGCTTAGGCTGGCACATGAGGGTCTACTTGGAAGCCACATGGGTGTGGCGAAGACCAGAGATAGGTTGGTGAGGAAGTTCTACTGGCCAGGTGTGTATGGGGATGTTCAGAAGTTTTGTTTGTCGTGCGTCAAGTGTCAGCGGGTGGCACCTAAGACCTCCCATCGCCCGGTGCCACTAGGAACTACCCCACTGATTGACCAACCTTTCTCGAGGGTGGAGATGGACCTAGTAGGTCAGATAAAGCCGGCGGCAGAAAGCGGTAATCGTTATATATTAACGATAGTTTATCACGCCACCCGGTACCCGGAGGCCGTGGCCTTGAAGAGCGTTAACTCAGTAACGGTGGCTGAGGCCCTATTAGGAGTTTGGTCGAGAGTTGGTGTCCCTGAGGAGATACTAACTGACCAGGGGACGCAGTTCATGAGCCAGGTGATGGGAGAGGTAAATAGATTACTGTCCATTAGAGACCTGACGACTACTCCGTATCACCCGCAGTTCAACGGTTTGGTGGAACGTTTCAACGGAACACTGAAACAGGCTCTGAAGAAGCTCTGTGAAGGTCGACCCAGGGATTGGGATCGATACCTTCCCGCGAAACTTTTTGCGTATCTAGAGGTACCACAGGCTAGTTTGTTTTTTTTTTTCTTTTGAATTAGTCTATGGGAGGATAGTCAGGGGCCCATGGCTGTATTAAAGCAATTATGGACGGATGAACAAGCA
Organism: Sinohyriopsis cumingii; assembly: GCA_028554795.2. Classification (NCBI taxonomy): domain Eukaryota; kingdom Metazoa; phylum Mollusca; class Bivalvia; order Unionida; family Unionidae; genus Sinohyriopsis; species Sinohyriopsis cumingii. Next base: position 565,877 of record JAPYKE020000021.1, read on the forward strand.
TCCGAGGAAGAGCGGACACCATACCAATATGGTGCTGATCTCTGCAACAAGCTAGGACAGGTTTCTAAATTGGCTCAGGAGAATCTCTGCGACGTAAAGGGGCGTCATGCCAAATACTACCATAAAAAGACGAAGGAACGTTACTTTGAGGTGGCTGACAAGGTGTTGTTGTTGCTGCAGTTAGAGCACAATAAACTTCAAGTCTCATGGAGGGGACCATTCGTGGTAACGGAGAAAAAAGGGTGGGCAGAACTACCGTATCCGGGTAGGAGACAAGGAGGAGCTGTAACACGTAATTCTCCTAAAACGTTACCGTGAAAGAGAGACACCCACAGAGTTCGTGGTTGCTACGGTTGTCACTGAAGAATTCGACGACAAAGGAGGAGAGACGGAAGTACTCCCTAGTTATCCTTTGACGAGGGAAGAAACCTACTTCGACGTTGTCCTTGACGGGACGTTAACGTCAGAGCAACGTAAGGAGGTGGAGTCGTTACTCCAAAATTACTCGAGCGTCTTGACAGAACGACCTGGCAAGATGGAGTTGGAGGAGTTCACCCTAAAGTTACTGGATGAGGCCAGTGAAGTTGAAACCATATACACTACTCTATGCGAAATTAGAAACTGTCCGAAATGAAATTTGAGCTATGATAGACTTGAGAGTTATAGACCCAACTGAGTCGGCGTATAGCTCTCATGTTGTACTGGTGCAGAAGAAAGACGGTACACACATATTTTGCATCGATTACAGGAAGCTGAACAGGATCACGGAATTCCAAGTAGAACTTTTACCTGACCTTGAGTCCATATTTGCTGGGGTGACCAATGCGAAGTATTTTTCGAAAATCGATCTGTCCATTGAATACTGGCAAATTCCAGTTCGAAGTGAAGATAGAGCAAAACTTGCTTTCGCAACTCCAGATAGGACCTACCAGTGGGTAGTCATGCCATTCGGGGTCCAGAATGCACCGAGTGTCTTCACGCGTAGGATGAGAAAATTACCTGAACCGTTAAGGGGGACTGGAGTTTCAAACTTCATGGACGATGTGCTCTTAGCGACAGCTACATGGGACGATCATATCATTTTGCTGACAAAAATGTTGAAGCGACTTCGACAAACGGGACTGACCGCACGACCATCTAAGTGCCATATGGGGTTTAGGAAACTAACTCACCTAGGTCATAGCCTCAGCGAAGACACGTTAACGCCAGATAGTCCAAAGGTCGATCAACTTAGGAACGCAGTACGACCGACAACTAAAACGGAAGTTCGATCTTTCTTGGGACTGGCAGGGTATTATCGACGATATGTTGCTAATTTCAGCGCTATTGCGAGCCCATTGACTGACTTGACTCGGGAAAAGGCTCCGACGGAAGTTATATGGGCAGACGCATGAGAACGAGCATTTCAAACGTTGAAGGACAGACTGATGTTAGACGCAGTAGTGAAATTGCCTGATGTGACACGAGATTTTGTCCTACGTACTGACGCTTGTGATAGAGGTTTAGGGGCAATGTTATTACAAGAGCATGACGTAAGCGTATTCGCAGTTGCATACAGTAGCAGGAAATTGTCAACTGCAGAACGCAATTATTCAGTTTCTGAGAATGAATGCTTGGCAATTATCTTTGGGATATCTAAATTCCAACCTTATCTGTATGGACGAAAATTTATTTTAGAAACTAACCATCAAGCACTTGCCTATTTAGCTCAAGCTAAGCTAACTAATGGACGATTAATGAGATGGTCATTATTTCTGCAACAGTACCAAGTCTAGGTATGGGCTACAAGAATGTAGGGTCTCACTGTTTAAGTAGACTAGGGACATCTGAGGTGAAGGGTTCATCTGAGGACGTGTAAATGAATCAGATTAGATCTCCAAAAATTTGGAGAGTAAAATCCCCGATTTTACTCTTCAAGGAGGGGCCTATGTGATGGGGAAAATGTATGTTGATCTACGGAAAGCACATTAGTTTGGACCAGAGAACAATTAATTAGATTTATGGGGACAGGCGCTTGTTAAATCGTTATACTTCAGTGATTTTTAATGTCGGGTCGGTAGCGGTAGAGATTTTTAAATTAAGCAGTCGTTTACTTAACCGCGAGACGGACTATTAGGGACATGGCTAACTTCTATTTCATAATGGATCTATCGAAATTGAAAATTTTCCAGAAACCGTTAGTCGAAATCCTGGAAGGTCAAGTTAACCCCAATTTTGGCGCCTAGATAAAAGGCGGTAAATATATTTCATCCTGATTGGTTACTCTAAACAAGGGGCGTGTTTCTCACACGAATTTCCTAACTGTAAATATCCCCCCCACCCCATCGAAAAATCTAATTAGTCTAAGCTTTGCTGCAAGAGTAAAGGTACAGGGGACTCCGAGAGTCAATTTGGAAGAAATTCTCTCGTAAAACATTTGTCCAAGGGACCGGATTTCTGGAAGGTCGACGGACACAATTTTGGCGGTAGAAGCGAGAACGCTTAGCAAAAAAAAGGGTATTTGCGTCAATTTCATGAAATTTGTTGATACCAATATAATGATTTGCTTGAAATATTTGATATGTGCATGCATTTATTTGTTTAAATTCGTAGATCAATTCTCTTGATATAAGTATAACTGTGTCGAGTTTATACATATATGAATTCGCACAATACTCTTCTTTATATAAGGTTGTCGAATTGTTTGAATTTGTGGTCTTGTTTTATAGGAATTAGGTTCTAAGAATTTCATGTATTACTTTCGTTAATATGAATTACGAGAATCCGTGTGAGTTCACCGATCTTGGGTAATTTCACGTATGATAAAGACTCGAGTACATATTGACTGAAATTAAATGTTGTTAAGCCATGCAGTGTAATTTCTTGTATGCTAAAGACTTGAATGTGTGTATTCGCTGAACGTAACATAAAGCCAGGTAGTGAATTGCATTCATTCATTTGTGTAATTGAGACGAGAGCGGAGCTTCTAAGTCTTGTATGTTAATGTGAAGTGATGAATTAGCCATTAGGATGTACATTAATCTTATGAAACTAGATTTGTTTTGGTCTGCCATGCTTGGGCCGACTAATAGCTTTGGTATGTTTCAATACCGATAGTAAGATCTGATAACGAGAGGTGAGTAATGTTCTATTCTCAGTCGAATAACTGACAGAAAATTTAGGTTGTCCTGTTTGTTTTCAAAGGGGAAAATAGCTCTTCATATGTATTCCCAAAAGTATCCTCAGATGTACCTAAGCAATGACGTATCCAATCATATGTATATCTACACGCTTACATATCCACCTACCCAAACAAAGTTTGAGGGCGAAAGGGAGGCAAAACAGTAGGAAGGTTGGAGAGAAAAAGAAAAAGAAAGGAAAAAGGCAAAAGGACAGAGAACAGCTACAGTGAAATGGGAGTGAACCAGAGATAAGCAGGTTATGCAATTGTACAAGGCAACGACTTCGATTGTTCACTCGATCGCATGATGAACTACATCTATCAGTAAAACAGATCAGCTATTTTAATATATTTGTGTTTTGAAAATCAGTGAAAGATTCCAAAAAGAAGTGTATTTTCCCAATGTATTGTATTATCACCGTTGTTTATGTAATTGATTAAATTTTGATTTTCCATGTACGGGAGTTTGAGTTGTTCTGTTCTAAATATCTGCTCAGATCTCTATTTGTTCTACCTATAAGTTTACTCGATCCGGGGAATAAAACTGAGGGCGATCATCTACTAGATAATGAGAACCGAATAAAGTGGACAACTTGAAAGAAGGTACAATCTGCCAATCAACCCTCACCCTTTACAGAGAGTGGGTGCATCTTACAATTATGTACGAAATGGATGGCCCCTTATGAATAATTTTAAAATCCCAATTCTAGATCTTGAGACACTTGTTCCCTATTATTTCAATTTACTTCAGATGTCAAAGAAATGTCAGTGTCACAAGTGTAAACAGTGGCATGTTTTTGATAAGACATATTACAAAAACACATTTTTTAAAAGAATGTTGCTTTATTTGTCATTTGACTAGACATTTTCAAAACAGCAGACAATCAAAAATAGAAATCAGGATGCATTTTTCTAATGTAATAATGATTTAGAATTCATTTTCCATACTGTTTCTACATTACCTTCATTTTATTTTACATGTCATTTCAATATGAATATTGATAAAAGAAACTCAGCAGATAAATCTAAAATAGCAACCTGCATGAAGACACATTTTTCAACCATGATTTCATCTTGACATTTTTATACTTCACCAAAACTTATTTTTAAGAAAACTTCATATTGAACTCAAAGCAAATCAACATTTTTACAGCAATTTAATTTATTTCATTAATGTATTCAATAAATTGTGTAGTAACACACGCATTGTGTAATCATTTCATGTAGCATTTGAACCAAGAAATCTGAAATACTTTAATTCATTCATCATTTGACAAATTTAATAATTTACAGAAAATTTCAGCATCTGTCTGATCTCACCATTCTTCAAGTTCAGTTTTGGTTCTCTTAACCACCAAAAGCCCTTACATTGCATACAACATTGTTTGTACATGGCACACTTGCTATACTGGCATTCAAGAACTGATTATGTCCAGAGAATGTTATATGAAAAGGTAAGTTATATAATGATCAACAAAATAAATGGGTGGCAAAAAGACTTGATAAATTGTTTATCTTTAATTACAAAAATATGATGACCATTAGCATGAAAGAAATCGGTAAGGAACATCCATCAGTACACTTGATATGATTTCCAACTGACATCAAAATCGGCCTCGTGTAACTTTTCCCAGGTGCTGGTCCATGTTCAGTTGTATGTTTTTTAATTTAAAAAAATTACAACCCTGTAATTAGCCTTAATACTAGCATTTGCAGTTGTTATGCAGTACATTAAAATCTTTTTTTTTAACGACCTAAGGTGATCTCGTGTAACATTTATGTAACAGAAATGACACAGTTATGTGATTCTCATGCACTGTTATTTTAAGAGGAAAACACCCACATAATTTGTTATGTACCAAACCTTAATAAATTCATGTGAAATAAACCTGCACTGCATGCATGCATATATATATATATATATATATATATATATATATATATATATATATATATATATATATATATATATAGAGAGAGAGAGAGAGAGAGAGAGAGAGAGAGAGTATGGATGGGGATGTCATGTGAATAAAATGTTAAAGTGCTGTGATTTTTGCTTAAAATATGAAGTTTAATCAACCCCATAAAGAATTAAATATTCATTATAACTCATTTCATTCTTTTATTTTATCAAGTATTTTCAAGTTTCTGTGCATGTAATATTTTGTGAAATGATAAGTCAACAGAAACACTTAAAAGTACAAATTATTATCAGTATCTATCAACATAGCTTCATACAACATAAACTGAAGCAATGACTAACATAATAAATTACTGACCCAACATATTAAATAATTACTACATTATATATATATATTTCTGTTTTCAGATTACATCAGAATTTCCATTGGGGGGCACTCTTTTTCAAGAAAATCAACAAAACAAGCTAATTATGGGACATAGGAAACACCAAATATGCAACATTCTAACCTGATGTGATGTAGATACTCCCTGAACCAAACCTGTCCATTAACGGATCTCGACAATTCATTAAATTTTTACAAAAAAATTAAAATAAATTAGTTTGTCCTTGTTACACGAGTTACATTTTGAAACAATGGTGTGTCTTTTCTAGTTTTTGCCAACTGCAATAGAACACTAAATTTTAAAAAGAAATATTAAGAAAATGTTTCACAAAAATATTTGTAAAATCATAATGTAATATTTGAAATTGTTAATTGATGGATTATGAATACGTGTGTACCCATTTTATATACATCTAAACCATGTTGTTTGTATTCATTATGCAGTTGTAATAGTTATGTTGATTATTATCCAGATAGCAAAAGAAATCATGAACTGAATATCTAATTTGTTTGTCCTGTTATGTGAGTTCCAAGTGTAGGATGGCAACGATTTGACAATATTTTGAAATGAAAACTGACTGTTATCTTCCAACTATTATTTTATAGAAGATGGGATACTAAACCACTGATTCATAACAAATTTGATGTGATAATGATGCATTAAAAAATTGGGGTATTTGCTCATCATTTTTCTTACTTAATACATTAAAGAAACATACATGTTGTCTCAGCTCCACATTCGCTAACACATTTTTTGTACATTGTTTACTTATAATAGCCTTATAACTATATGAATGGTACTTAAATTTATTTCCATTAAGTGCCCTTATAGTTAAACTGGAATGTCTAAGAATCAGCACACATTACTACACAATAAAAAAAAAACAACCTTTCATTACACTAATAATAGCAATTACTCATGTTTTATCATCAGCTGTTTGCCAAATATCAAACACCTAAATGTGTCAACCAAACATTTTATGCTCCAACACAATGTAAAAATTGTTTAAGTTCAATCAGTATTCACAATAAACTATTTTAAATTCAACCCTCACTTTTCATTAAAAAATGTGAGAAGAATCCTTCATTATGCTTCTGACTGTATCATTGGAAAATTCCACTTAAGGTTAAACATTTTGCATCAGACACTACTCAGCAAAGCTTCATGTCTTACACAGAATTCTGACCCTCCAATAAAATATTCCTATTTTACACCAGTGCATGAGGGTTCTTCTATTGTTTACTCTGTACAAAACATTTACAGATTTAAATCTTTCAACATTTCTGGTCTTACTTTTAATGAAGGTTTCACTGAATAGTTGAAAAAACACTGTGATCTAGATTGTAAGAAATACTGATTTCAGAATATTGTGACAAATCATCCATTTAAAGTAATATCATACCCACTAATGAAAACATTTGCCACATTCTTATAAATATGCATGAATCGAATCCATCAATCCCCACATCTTCTCTCAAAAGTAAAGATCAAACATACTCATGTGAATACAGAAATCTTTAGCCATCTGAATTTTATTTATATTAAAAAGGCCTATGTCTGACCCTTGCTGTAAAAGCTATGCATAGCCCAGTTACTCGGCTAGACTGTAAGCTAACATTATTTTAAGAGCAGCATAACTAAACTGGTCTCAACATAAAATATGTAACTAGTTTTTAAATATATTATTTTCTTTATTACAAACTTTAAGTTATATAATGCATGATCAAAGTTTTAAAAAATGGAAAATTCCCTTAATATCTTTTGGATAAAATAATCCTCAAGTACCATGATCAGTATTCCAGCTGGGGCATGGCAACCTGACCTCAAAATCCATATGCCCTGCCAATGTTTCTGGCTTCTAAATAATATTCTGCTCCCCAAATACCCCCATCCCTTATATCCTGTGTTACTGTCCTCAGTATTCAGCCTCTTTGGGTTGAAATGATATCTGCATAAAGAGGGCTGGGCAATCATCACTATCTAGATGGAAAATAATTTTAAGTTAGGATGGACACTAATCCTGACTAGCATGCTGCAAAAACTAGATGCAACCAGAAACTGCTTGTTGACTGCTCTATTTCCCTATAATGTTATAATTAAGTGCAAAAAGATCAATTGTGACAAGGACAGTTTGTCAAGAATCCCAACAAATGTCTGTGAGGTGCTGAATGATGTTGTATGGGACCTGTCAGAATGATACACCAAAATCAAGAAGAAAACCATTCCCTGAGCATAGTTACTATTATAACTGACCCCTGGTGAAGGATATAGCAACCAACATTTTAAAGGAAATAACAATAATCTGCATACCAAAGGGTGTTTAATGAAACATAGGAACAGCCACCACTTTGTCCAACAAGTCATCAAATCAGGTTGACAACTTGGAATTTTGACATTATAGCAGTATGAGATATCTAAACAGCTGTTCCCAATGTAAAAGCGCTTTTAATGACTGATTTGTCATATTAAAGAACACTCAAGCCAGGTCCAATTAAAATGTTATCAGTCTACAACTGATCAGTTTATGTACTATTAACACAACTTGAACACTGATGACAAAATTGGCTACAGCCAGGTTTGATATAGCATACACCAACCACAAAAGTGCTCAATGATCTTGAGACAGGGTTTTACGAATACATTTTTTACTGATTTGCCTGTTGGTACATATACCCTGATTCAGATTTTTAGAAACTTTTACAATTCTATTCCGAATGAAATGTTTAATTTGCTGCCAACTTCTATTGGCAAGAGCAGCTTCTTTGATCTTAGCATTCTGGCATTGTAGCTTTCCTGGTAATTTTCTGACTTCAATGTAACGATTAAGCTGCCGTTTTACAGCCTCCTGCTCCTCTCTAGTCCACAATGTTCTTTCTCTAAGTGTTTTTTCTGCAATGGATATAATAATTCTCATTATCATCTAACAATTAATCCTAACAATCATATATATGACAGAGTTATCCCAGAAATTTTTGAAGTCATTTTGGTTGATGCCTGCAATTATCATGTTTGTCTGATTCAAAATTTTGTGCTAAAATATTCCTCAAAACTAAAATCAATAAATAATTCAAATAAAATTTTCTATACATATAAAAGAAAATTATATTTTACAAAATTTCTGACTTCAAGAATTAAATTAAGCTGCATCATCATCTATTTATGATGTCATTATTGTAGCCACAGAAAGAGTATCTTTAGGCTGTAATGTGTGCAAGTGAAATTAAACAAGTTCCTGTCACCTTTCATTGTTTGTTAGATTAAAACAGAAATCTCATCTATGGTTATGTGAAGATATCAGATGTTAAATTCAGGGAAAAACAATTTAGCAAATGTATGTCTTCTTAAGTCCATTTAAATCTTTCAACTGTACATTTAATATGCATCCCAACACTTAATGGAGCTTCTTATATTAGCCAAATAAAAACACATTTTGATTACGCTGTTGTTTATATTATTGCTATATCCCCTATTTCTCTGTGCTTTTGTTATAAATTACACAATTGTGAATTTATTTCTAAACCTATTTCCTTACTGCAATCATGAGCTATGTGTATATGTAAAAACAGTTACTCACACAGCTTGATACATAAAAATGTGTTATGTCATTGTCAAAAAATGGAACTACTGAAATATCAAGAATATAATTTGAAACTGATTCTGAATAAAGTACAGTAAGATTGAAAATGCTTGTTCATAGTGATCTTTTATTCCTTCACATCGTTCACTGTGCAATTATGTGTATTTGGAACACTTTGTTTACTTCCCTTATGTAACTTTGCTGGTATTAATATATTTAATGTGAATTATCAACTGGATTGTGTGTGAAATATTTCTCAATTTATTGATACTATCATGTTTCTTTTTCCCCCAAGTCTCAGGACTTTTTAACTAATGAAAAATTTTGGATTTTCAAAATATAATAATTGACAATTAGATCTATTTCAAAGTGATAACAGCATTCATGCAAATGGTGGATGTCATATGTAGTTATTTTCACCATGGTTCCCACGCTTTTCCAGGATGAAATTACTTTTTTCAAGGTTAACATATGACCATTACTGAATGGAAATAAAGAACATTTTTTAGATCATAAAACATACATTTTCTAAACAGAAAGATATTAATCTCTTTCAAGACTCTCCAAAAACACTTAAGTCAGAAAAGATGATCAAGCACAAAGCCACAAAATGTATCACATGACACAAGATTATATCCCTATAAATTGGCATGTAAAGTCATTTCAGTGTACAGAATAAAAATTCTAACTTTATTTTGCTGCATTATGTTGCTAAGTGGGAACAACATAATGAACATAAATTATGGTTTGTTTCCTTTCAAACCTTTAACTCTTAAGAATTCTGTAGCAATATATATATATATATATATATATATACACACACAGGGCTCAAATTTAATACAAATTTAATTGTAGCCAGAAGGACTATGATATTGAGAAATTTACTAGTCCTGCCAAATCTTTACTAGTCCTGTTCACAAAACAATGTCACACGGCTTTCATGTACATGTCTGTGCGTTTGTTTTTGCGAATTGCGTACACCAGTTACACCACATAACGTTCCTTTCCTCATCATAATTCAGACATTCCCAGTTTTTTGTCCATTTCTTCTGAAATTTTCCATTACGCTTTTCCCTATCATAAGAACTATTCCTCATCATTCTGTTTCAACTTCTGCTTTTTTTTCTGGTGGCTGAACACATTCTATCAAATGCCACATTTTGCCTGTCTTATAAGGAGGAAATTGTGCCTTGTTTTGAAATACGATATGTTATAGTAGACACGAATTATTTAAAGCAAGAAAAGGAATGGCACAGTGTCCTTTATATAATAAAGTCAGAGTAAGAAACACATTTCAAAACACGTGTCTTTGCCCCCTCCCACAATTAAATCGCCTCTCCCTAACAAAGACTTAACTTCAGCAGATGTTCTTCATGATCAAAGCAGTGGCTTTTGTAAACACTGTTATAAAATATTAGCATCAGAAGATAGTGTTAGTTTCAGCTTGGAAAAGGTGTGTTCCCATCAAACGAAGCCATGTGACACTCGGCGGGTTGTATTTAATAGCTCCAATTACGGTATCATAAGTCGTAAGTTTGGTAATTGTTCCTAATTAATCGAACTTCAATGTACTGTTGAAATTAATAATAAGGCGGAAAATTTTCAAATCTTAGATGCCTATGCTCCGAGATTTTAATTCCCAACAAATGTACAGCGTTCTGCTTGGATATCTCCATGTGTATTCAATTATTTGTTTATTCTTGTAAGGGAAAAATATAAAAACTCTTCTTATCATCATAGAAAAAGTTGTTGCATAGAAAGGATGTGTCAATAATGTAATCGTAATAAATGATCTAATTCTAATAATTATTTCGATGGAAATGTAAAATATGTAGTTTCCTGTTTGTGACTGTTGGAGTGTTTGGGTAGCGAGAAAAAAAAAAGAACCTTAAATAAAAAAATGTGCAAACTAATTTCTTTGAATAGTTTTTGCCATGTTCTTTTGTGTGGTATACCACTTTGTAGTTTGTTACTGTGGTCGAGTGAATGAAGTGTGATACCATGTCATTTTTTCATTTGATTCGTTATCAGATTAATTAGGATCAATTACCAAACATCCGTTGTTAATGACAGGACCATAATTTGCGCTGTTAAGTGAAATGCACAAAATCGGATGGATTGTTGTTATAGAAACGTACCTTTCCGAGACAGAAATTGACTTCATCTTTTCATGCTATTATTTTAGGACCGTGTTTACAATGGCCACTGCTTTGAGTTTACAGAACAATTTGATAAGTCAAGTCTTTATTAGGCAATGGAGTAAACAAATGCTGACTATTGATAACTGAAACTTACTAGCCCATCGGACTATTAACATTGTGAAAGTTACTAGTCCAACGGGAAATCTGCTAGCCTCGGGCTAGCGGACTACCGCTAATTTCAAGCCCTGATATATATATATATATATATATATATATATATATATATATATATATATATATATATATATATATAAAATTTAAAGTAAAATTTCCTTTTACAGTATAAAAAAAAACCAATAGACACAAATAATTAGAATCTTGTCTTGTAATGAAAAGAGTTTAACCCTGAATTTATCTGTGCCAATAAAATCCCAAACAAGATTTTTCAAACAACCTAATCTCCTCAAGATGATCTGGTTAAAAATTCATCATTTAAAAAACATTTTCAAAAGGGATGATTTAAATTTTGACAAAAGACCTTCAAAATTGTTTACTTTTGTATAAACAAGGACTGAATTTTCTGTAAAATCAACTTGTCTTCTTGTAATTCGTTAATCCAGTCCCCCAACCTGTATTGATACAGGGACTCATATCGTTTTTAACATATAATACAAGGGACAACAATTTCTCATTTCAATTCTGAGATTTAACAATTTGGACTACAAATCTGGCTTAAAATGAATAGCAGTCCGTTTTCTAATACGAGTTTCCTCCGAATATTCCCACCCCATTTTTCATATTTGGACATTTAGGTTGGGGTGTGGGGGGTCATTGCAACTGCATATCGAAGATTTGGAATTTGCCGCAACCTGGTGGTAGCGATATATGGTACTCGCTTACCAGCAGGCCTAGAAAATTTAACCTTATGTTATATTGACTCTTACCTGCATGAAATCGTCAGGAAAAGGATTTATTTCTCAGAAATGGCAAGTATTATAATCGTTATGTCGTTAATCCACTGACAGAAAAGACGAAACTACAGCACAGATGAAACCCAACGCAGTACTCACCATTTGCATTGCTAGTCACATGACTGCACAAAACTCAAATGACGACACTGGAAGTTCAATAGTCACGTGATATCAACAACAAACTACTTTTTAATGTTGTTGCACAGAAATTCAATTATATTAAATGAAAGTAAGACACTTTTTGTAAAAATCATTAATAATTAATTAATTCTGTAAAAACCAGCAGTCTGGCCAGTCTGATTTATATAGCGGAGAGCACATATCAACATGGTAGTCACATGATACAACAAAACTCCAGAAGTTATTCTCGGAATAAATAAAGATGGAGAATTTTGTGTTCTTTCGTTTTTTTTTTTTAATTACAACCAGTATACGACTTCCATTTTAACATTTGAAAATGTAGGTTGTTAGATTTGTGTACTCATGTGACAAGCAATGCAAATCGTGAGTACCAGGTCACATTTCATCAACAATGTAGTTTTATCTTGCCTTTCAGCAGATTAAAGACATAACGATTTTAATACTCACAATTTCTGAGAAAATAAGTAAATTTCATATCGATTTCATGCATGTATTACTCGATCTAACAATGTTTAAAGTTTGCTAGGCCATGTAGTAGGCGGCTACACTTTCCCACCACACTGGCCTCTTGTGATGCTAGACTGGTTTTCATGCCTTCCATGTAAGGAATGATACGGATATTGAGCTGACATTGAAAATAAAAGTCTAATTGACGAATCTAATCCACTGGGCATTTGGATTGACTCTGCAAATATGTTTATTGCAAGCAACCAAACAATCCATACTGCACCCTCCGAATATTCTGGTTAGAACTCGATAAATTTAACTCAAGATGAATTACATGATTGTTTTAGGCGGAAAATTACAGAGTTTTTCCCGACTTTCATCAATATTTGCAAAATTCAAGGACTTTTCATGGTTGGGAAAAAATTATAATTTATCCGACTTTTTCCTGATTTCCAGGTAGCGTGGGAACCTTGTTTCACATGCAAGTTTGCTGCTAGGGGATTTGATACTACCTTCTCTTCTAGTAATAGGCAATCTTGACTGAAATTGCTTTGACAAGATGTGAAATAAAGCATAATTAATAAATCAGAAATTGTTTACTCAAAAACATAAAATGCTTGCTCAAAAAATGGTGGTTGATGCACATCAAGAATATGGGGTTTTAAAACTGAAACAGCTATCAACTTCACCTAGTCCTTTGGTATTATTTTCTTCTTCAATTTTACTTGGTGACAGTAATCATCTTTTCCAACATGATATACTGATATCAACACATTATTGTTTAATAACATTATTGCTGCCCTTCCTGCTTTTCCCCCAAGAATATGAATATTCCTTCATATACATCTGAACAGACTTTAAATTTTGGAAAAGGCTTATTTGTGTCTTCTTTACTGAACATGATTTTGTTTGCTGGATGCCATTTTTGTAGAAAAATTCTATAAACAATGACGTATCATGCAAATGTTTTGGACGAAAAATATGGGCAGTTTAAAGCATCCAAGGTGCTACTGTAATGCTAGTCTGGTTCCCTGATCAATTCCACTGAATATAATATGAAATCCAGATCTGGAGTAAATATGGATAAGACAGTCTCAAGATTTGACTGCAATGATCATATCTTTGTAATTAATCCATAAGTATATTAAAGGTAATTTTGTAAGAGTCAAATCGTAAGGGTTGGCAGGTCTGAGTTGTATAATACAGTCGAACCTGTCAATACTAACCACCTATGAGAACAGGCCAAACCAGCCTTTGTACACAGGTAACCTCTGTGTGCAGGTTCACCTTTAAAAAAGTTTTGGAGAACAAATACTATGCATAGAATATCTATCTATCATTATTGTTACTACATCAACAACATTTATTGAATATCATAATATACACAGATAGGTTTCTCTTTCCCAAACTTTTGGTAACACACAAAATTATTGTATCCTGCTTATCCTAATCCATTCCATAAATGAAACCATCACTAACTCTTTAAAAAAAATCACTGATTATACGTTTTCTTTTGTGCATCATGACAAAACTCCACTAACTGACAGGTTACATAAGACTGTGAAATAGAGGACACTTTGGGTTCACTACTGACAGTTTATATAGAACTTCCTCACGATGCAAATGTTTAGACCACATACACTGATCATTCACTATTAACCCTTTACCTCATGCAAGCATCTTTGGACATCTCTACTCCATTCGCATGGAATCGCCTTTTGACACTTGCTGTAAACATCAGCCATTTTGAGCTGGTTTTCGAAGCGCCACCTTTGGAGAAACCCTCCTTATTAGATGCTACATTCATTTTTGTGAATGACAATTCCGTCAAATCACGTGGTCACTGTTTATGCACTGGTCAATATCTGCTATTTAAAGTAACTGGGTCGTAATCTCCACTCTCCAAAATGGCGGTCACGGATTTCATTCAGTACTTAATGAAGTTTTCACAATTAGAATCACAACTATGAAAGATTCAATAACTTAGGTAAAGGCTCTGATATTGATGGAGGCAGCAATTAGTTTTTTTAAATTATCAAATTCAGATGACTTAGTGATGTAGACGCAGATGAAAAACATGTAAATTTCGAGTATGGGAAATGGCAGCTATGGTTGATCATGCGTCCTTACTGACATGACGGTGAATGATTTCTCTCAAGATTTTAAAGCACATAAAAAATTCTTCTTTGAAGATAATTACACAGCTTATAACAATTGGACTTTACTCTTAAATTTTTTCACATATAATAAATGTGTACCAAAAATGTAAAATGGTTAAAATTGCAGTTAAACATAACATACACTACATTGCTTAACAGTTCACAGGCAGGATTTCATTCAGTACTTACAAAATTTTCATGATTAGAATCACAACAATGAAAGATTAAATAACTTAAGTAAAGGCTCTGATATTGATGTAGGCAGCAATTAGTTTTTATAAATTATCAAATTCAGATGACTTAGTGATGTAGATGCAGACGAAAAACATGTAAATTTCGAGTGTGGGAAATGGCAGCTACGGTTGGTCACGTGGCCTCACTGACATAAAGGTGAACGAGTTCTCTCAAGATTTTAAAGCACATAAAAAATTCTTCTGTGAAAAATAATTACACAGTTATAACAATTGGACTTTACTCTTAAATTTTTCCACATATAATAGATGTGTACCAAAAATGTAAAATGGTTAAAATTGCTGTTAAACGTAACATGCACTACATTGCTTAACAGTTCACAGGCAGGCCTATACGTATGTGGTCGGCTAGGTAACAGGTGTTCTATTTATAGCGCACTGCACTTTGTCACTATGCTCTATGAGGTAAAGGGTTAACTCATTAACCCCTGGCACCATGTTTACGCATCAGGAGGTAGTAGCCTAATGACAAGCTCTGTAGCGTCAAGGTCACGCATGATACACTAAAATGGGTGGTATTATAGAAAGGTAGACAGATCTAGCTCTACAATGATACCAAATAATATGGCCGTTCTAGTTTCACTAAAAGGGGCCCCAAGTGGCCGAGTGGTCTAAAGCGCTCTCCGTTACGGATCACTGCCATCTCACCTCTGTCTGTGCCAGTTCGAGTCTCGGATTCAGCCAATGTGGGTATGTGAGAAAGCTTGCCAGTAGCTTCTCGTGGGTCGGTGGTTCTTTCCAGGTTCTTCCTCCACCATTAATACTGGTCGCCATGTATAGCTTATCGTGTGCTAAAAAAATGGCGTTAAACCCCACAACAACAACTAGTTTCACTACAAAATACAGAGGGACAAACCTAATTTTTTGGACCCAATTTTTTTCCACCCAAAATTCGCCCGTGGTTGGAATCCGATTTTGTGTCAGGATTTTAGACTTTCTGGGCTTAGATCTCAGAAAGACCGGTCTGAACTGCACAAAGACAGGCGAACCTTTGCAAAAAGTAGGATAAGATAGGCATTTGGAATAAGCCAAAAAAAAAAAAAAAAAAAAAAATCCAACTTATACCTTTCTGCTCCTGTGCAAGTCAAATAGACCATGATAAACGATGTATCTAACACAATTAGCATTACGTTAACGGTAAATCTCTTGGAAGTTGATGTGTTAGGATGTATTCAGAAGTAGCCCCCAAAATGTGTTTCCTATTCACATTTGAGCTGAAAATGACAAAAACCTCAAGGGGTTAACGAGTTAATACACTCCAGTGACCACTTAAATCTAATTAGGAAAGATCTGGCTAATGACCTTTGTAAGCAGTAAGCAGATGACTGTTATATACATGATATTCAAATAAGAAATTTACCTGGGGGAAATCAGAAAGGATGTTGAGACAATCACTAAATAAAGGTGACCATTCAGACAGGCGTGACTACTTAATACTGATGATCATTCCAATTCCCAATTTATTTTACCTCAAGTATAACTATTTTAATATATTAAAGTTTATACTAAACCCTCTACAGTTTCCGGTATCTGGATAAATCTCTCACCTATTCTGCGTTTCTTTGATGGTAATTGAGGACTACTATCCTGGTCGTCTTGAAAATCATCCATCGAATCATCTGATGCATCAGCATCAATGTCATCCTCCGGTTCAAATGTCTCTGAAAATAAATCATAACTTGTTGCAGATTGTATACAAAATTTATTTAAAAAAACAACCTGTCTTTTATTCTCCAAATATGTCTTTTAGTGAAAATGCAGTATCAATATAACCATCCATTCAGGAGTAGCAGTATCAAGATTTTCAACACTGGTGGCAGTACTGGATGCCAAATGGGCAACATTTTTAATTAGGACCAGCTAAATTTTATAAGAACCCAAGGCTAAAATGACCATCCATTCATCAGGAGTAGCAATAACAAGATTTTCAAGATGACAATCGTGGCCGATATCAGAGGCACCATTTTCATTCAGGACCAACAAGACTTAGGGATGAATGTGGGGGTTTCAATAGAACTAAGCAAAATTAGATAATTTGATCTGGGGATCCCAATACCCAAGTATTTATTAGTACCTTGTAACCTATTTTACAAGGCCACAGGTGATACTTTGTGTTTAGTGAAGGACATGTAAGCTTGTTTTCATGATATCTCCAATGTGGTGATAAGCTGTTTATTAGTATATTTTACCCAAATTTACTGAAAATGGATTAAGGCATTTTTCAATGTACTCAAATTATGCAAAACAAATGAATTTTAAGCCTGTACTCCAAAGTATTCAGCATATATTTCCATATGCATAATGGTGTTTTGATAAATATATACCATGCTACTGTACATATTCTAGCTGTTTGTTCATGTTTTAAACAGTAGCACACATTGACCTAAAATTGTGAACACTCACTCAAACAGAGCCAAATACATGGTTCCACCACTTTTTAAAAGAAAAATTTACAAGTCTTTTCCATGACGAAATTCATTTTTTCGAGGTTCACATATGACCATTAATCTATGAAATTTAAGAACATTTTATCTTCGCAAACATGAATGTTTCAAATTAAAAGCTGCTTCTATTTCAAGACTCTCTCGTAACATCTGAAGCAGACATGTGACCATGTACTAAACCAAAAAATGTATTGCAAGCAGCAAGCTTGACAAGTGAAAATTCCTATAAAATTGGCATACTAAGTCATTTCAATTTAAAGAATAAAAATGTTAAATTTACTTTGCTGAACTTCGTTATGGTGGTATGATGAAACAATAATAGAACGATTAACTGAAAATAGTTTCGTTTTCCTTCCAAACTTTTAATTCTAAAGGAATAGGAATGATCAGTTTTAAATCAAGATAGCAATGTCTCAAGTAGAATATCTGTTAATTGACATAGCATTTAATTAAAGAAAACAAATGTCATTAGTGCCAGCAAATTCAAAACCTTATACAAGGATTTGGTACATGTATCACTGAAATTTACTTATACAAAGTAAACATTTCCAATCAGTTTAAAAAACAAAACAACTGAAGAAATAATGCAAAGTAAGAGAATCTTATCTCATAATGAAAAAAGTTTCAACCTTGAATTAATCTGTGCTAATAAACCAAAAACGAACATTTTTCAAATAACCTGAATTAAATTTTGACAAAAAGACCTTCAAAATGATATATAAATATATTACTGTATTAGAAAAGATTGAATTTTTGCTAACTCCAGTTATGTCTGCTTGTAATCCAATAAATCAATATCCAAACCTGTATTGATACTCACAGGGGCTGGTATAATTTCTTAAAATTTACCTAAGAATAATATAATACACAGGATCAAGCTTCTCCCATTCTCATGCAAACTATTAAAGAGAAACCTATATTTCAAATTACATTACATTGTGTAATTATTTTTCACCAATGTTCAACTCCAAGATTCGACATTTTTGAATACATAAAAATTTACTTACTACTCTATCTATATGGAATGAGAGCCCATCGTCTAATCCGAGTTCCCTCTGACCCTTGCCACCCATATATTATAACTGGACCCTTACGTTGGGGTCAGAGTCTACCGTCCATCAAAAAGTTGGAATTCACCACCACCATGCATTCTCAACATAGGGTAGCTGCTGACCAGTGGGATTAGTAAACTTAAATGATGTTACATTATGAGTCACACCTGCATGAAGTTAGTAGAAAATGATTTTCTGAGAAACTGCTAGTATCCCAAACCAAAATGCATCCTTGCTGAAAGCTTGTGGCAAGCTTGCGGTAAGCTTGCGATAAGCTAGTTTGATGTTTATAAGCTAACATGGATGCTTGCGCAAGCTTGTACAAGCAAGTGCAGGCTTAGGCAAGATAGCTGGATATAACCGCAAGCTTGCACAAGCTTGCGCAAGCTTGTACAAGCTTTCTTGTTTGCTTCAGAAATGAAAACTAGCTTGCACAAGCTTTCTTGTTTGTTTCATAAAGTAAAACTAGCTTGCGCAAGCTTACTTGTTTTCTTCAGAAAGTAAAATTAGCTTGCGCAAGCTTGTTTTCTTCAGAAAGTAAAACTAGCTTGCGCAAGCTTTCTTGTATGTTTCAGAAAGTAAATTTAAACTAGCTTGCAACAAGTTTCTTCATATATATATATATATATATATATATATATATATATATATATATATATATCCATTACTTGTGAAAGTTTGAGACCATGTATCCAAGTAGCAGGCACCATCACTGTCACGCCCCTACGAAAACAAAGTCATGACTTGATGAACAATCATGAAGTGTTCATGAAAGTTCCTCAAGTAAGTTCATGAGCTTCAAGAATTTTGATGAATCATGTACTTGAAGTTCATGAACACACTGATGAATTTTTATGAACTATTATAATATCTTTGAAGTTCCTGAAATATCATGAACTAATGGTTCATGAACAATTCAAGTACTTTGATGCAATACCATGGTATTTCTTAAAAAAATGTATATTAAATATCTATATCATTATATTCATAAAATGTTCATGAAAATTTATCATACAAACTTCTCACAATATTAGTGAAATTTAAATAAAGGTGAATTTTTTCTTCTTTTTTTAAAATGATATACTGTATAAATGTTCATACAGATCTTTAATTCAATACTTGTTTACTTAACCTGAGTATTTCTGGATTAATATGGGAAAATATTTTCTGGCCAGCATCAACAAAATGTATTTGCTTTAAAAAGCTTTCAATGACTTTGTCCTAACGTTTTTTTTCTTCTCTCCATTACTGTTATAAACTGCTTATTCTATTGACTTAGTCACTGGTTGCCAATTTGCAGTAAAAACCGAAATATATTAACAACGATTATTCTGATTGAATGACTTTGAAAAAAGACGTGATATGATTGGTTAATATACGCGCGCGATTTCTACAGTTAAGCTTGCTCAGAAACCAAAGATCATGCAGATGGTTAGGCAAAAACCTCGAACAAAAACCGTGGACTCCATGGAATGGACAGATGAGAATATTTTCAATATCATTTTTTTAAAGTAAGTAGAAGTGCAGAGAAGCGACTTTGAAGAATGTGAAGGAAATGATTTGGTGAGAGCAAAATTAGGCGGAAAAGCGTACCAAGCCCGGATGACCAGAATTACGGTGAGTATTTTTTTCTTGGTCATTCGTGATTATTTCAGTAGAAGTTATATGGATATTTTATTGGTTTATATATGTCATCATATTATTTATAACCAAGCTAATGACACGATTTTGTTCAGACCTAATTTAAACTTGCTCATCGAAGTTTTGAAAATCACTAAACATTATCACCCCCACCCACCCCAGTTCTCGATACCAGACGTGGTTCGATATCGATAGGAGTTGAGATGTTCGAGATCGTTTTCTTTTACATGACATCACTATTTCTATAATCTGATGTAATTTCGTAATTTAAAAAAAAAAACCTTAAGAAAATAGTTAATGCGTGAAACTGTTCACAATAAAAGTGCAAATAACAACGTGATGAAACCGGAAGCAGCTATACGCAACATGCGGAGTCGGAGTGGATGCATTAGTGACATACTAAGGGCCTATACCACACAAGTCTGGCGTTTTATCAATAAAAAATGGCGAAAATATTTGAAAGCATGAAATAACCGTTATCTGTAATATATACGGTTATTTAGTGTAACGGTGTTGTCAAAAAAAATGTCATATTTTACTGAATAAAACATCCGTCTCCTGTGACTATACCTATGGCTAGACAGATTCAGTTAATATAAAACAGTGACAAAATTCTGCAATAATATAAATGCTCAGTATTATGTGTAAGGGATTAAATCATTTTTGAGTTGGATCATATTATTCCAGTAAGTAAAGTGGAGTACAATGATAATGTGCTAAAAGCTAAAAACAATGTTGATCAGAGATTATCTGTAATTAACTAACTTTACCTTTTTTTCAGACCAGACAGCAGAAAAGTAAAATTGGTAGAGGATGAAGTTTGTAGGTTAAGGATGAAAATTTGAAAACTGGAGGATTCAAGATGGAAGAGACATTAAATTGTGACTGCTGCAACAATGTTAAAGATCCAAACAGTAATCAGATGGAACAGCTTAAGTTGCAGAAGGAGACATTCAGTAGTGACATTGGACAGGATTTGATTAAATTATAGACCCTGCACATCTTCACAAAAGAGTTATCAGACAGGTCAGTCTCTGGAAGAAGATTGGTC
The DNA here is from genome assembly GCA_028554795.2 of Sinohyriopsis cumingii. Classification (NCBI taxonomy): domain Eukaryota; kingdom Metazoa; phylum Mollusca; class Bivalvia; order Unionida; family Unionidae; genus Sinohyriopsis; species Sinohyriopsis cumingii. The sequence continues at coordinate 587,219 of JAPYKE020000021.1, forward strand.
AGGAGAAACCCCAGCTGAAAGACAGCCCCATGACAATGAAATATGCTTCAACAGTTGATTGCAGGCAACTGCCCCAATATCTCTTGAACATTTTTCAAAGAAAAATTACAGAACATACAAAAAGTGTTGCTAAGGGTAAAAAAAAAGAATATCACTTGTCAGTTTAAATTTATCTGAAATCAAATACAGTTTTTAAGATAATATGTTGCATTTTATACTGTATTAACCCCATCCCCCATCTAAGGTTACTGTATGATTCAGGATGAATAGGTATTTGTGACTTATCAGGTTATCATATTTTGTTTTATAGGCACTGTTCGTGAAGTCATGAATCATTGAGAAACTTTGTTCATCATAGTTCATGAATATGTTCATGCACTTGATCATGAATGATGATGATCCAATTTGTGGACTGTTTTCAATTCATGCACATTCTAGAATAATTCATGAACCTTTTGATGAACTTTCATGAACAGTTCTTGAACCAAGTTCATGAACAGTTCATTCATTATTCATGATCATTTCATAGGGGCGTGACACTTGCAGCTAGGGGAACACATAAAGCTTCTGCAGCCTTGGGTAAGCTTGCAGTGAATGAATAAACTTGAACAATGGAATTAAACTTAATGTTTTGGCAGAACAGATTTGTTTTCCACTGTATTGCAACTATAAGATTGCATTATTTAATCATTAAATATGCAGATTACTTCATTGGAATGAAGTAAAACTTTGCAATATATTATGATAATTTGGTCCACCAGGAGCAGTTGAGTCTAAAATGCATTTTTGGACAGGGGCCTTCGGACTCCCCGACCCCCCCCCCTTCACATTTTCAGGGGGTTTTTTGGAAGGGGGGAAAACACAATCATGTCTGATTTTTGAAAGCCCAGATGCTTGTAGCAAGAAATCTCTGCAAGCTTGCAACAAGCTAGTAACAAGCTTGCACAAGCTTGTGTATACTTATTGTACTAGGTAAATAAATAACAAGCTTGCGCATGCTTGTGCAAGCTTAAGCTTGCGCAAGCTTGTGCAAGCTTAAGCTTTCGCAAGCTTGTGCATGCTTATGACACTTTTGTTAAATAAGCTTGCGCAAGCTTGCTGCAATGTTCCAAATACAAGCTTGCCGCAAGCTTGCTGCAATGTTCCAAATACAAGCTTGCCGCAAGCTTTATAAATAAGCTTGCGCAAGCTTGCTGCAATGTTCCAAATACAAGCTTGCCGCAAGCTTGCTGCAATGTTCCAAACACAAGCTTGCCGCAAGCTTTATAAATAAGCTTGCGCAAGCTTGCTGCAATGTTCCAAATACAAGCTTGCCGCAAGCTTTAAAACAAGCTTGCAATTTTGGTTTGGGATTATCATTATGTCTATTTTCATTACAATAGCCTGTGCTCCGTTCTTGTAAGCAAAGGCTGAAGATATATATATATATATATATATATATATATATATATATATATACTCACAGGGCTACAAAAACTTACATTAGTCTGCTTATATGTGACTTTATCAGTCAATCTGCCAATGATCTCTAAGACTCCAGACCTCAAATATCTGACAGAAAAGTAAAAATTGCCACTATTCGTTATTATGAGTTATGAAGTGGACTTGTGTGATAAAACATGAGATGGCAATCCCTTTCATGGTTAAGTGATCTGTTTATTGTGCTGAGTACCTGTCATGTCCCTGTGCTTGATAAGGTATAGCAACATTGTACATGTAAATGGCTATGTGTTCTGCCATGCACCAAGTAAATATTCTTTTATCATTTGTTAACTTGCAAGGCCTTCTGCCATGATGCTCTATGTCAAGCTTGGCTTAAATTAGTACCCAGGCTTTTCAAATGATAGTGGACTGCTTCGATGGCCTAGTTGTTAGAGCGTCCGCCTTGGATGCTGGAGGTCATGGGTTTGATCCCCGGCAGAGTCATACCAAAGGCTTACAAAAATGGTACTTACAGCTGCCTCACTTGGCCCTCAGCATTAAGAGGTTAGTGTTAGGACTGGTCAGCCTGGTGTCAGGATAATGTGACTGGGTGGGACATCATGCTACATCACTATAAACTACCACACTGCTGACATCGTAGCAATATGACTGAAAAATTGTTAAAGCTACGTTAAAAATCCAAATCACATACACACACACACACACACACTCAAATGACAGCATTTGCTGATGGATATGTAATGGTCAATGCATGCTGGGACATAACATAAGCTCACTTGACTTATGATCAGGTGAGCTAACAATGAAACAAAATTCAAATTTTAGCTTTATCATTTAAGACTAAAGAGTGGACCCCAGGTGACAAAGTGGTCTAAAGTGCTGATCTTCACCAATCACTGCCATCTCACCTCTGTCCATGTGGGTTCAAGCCTTCGGCTAGGCCAATGTGGGTATGTGAGAAAGCAGCCAGTAGCTTCCCGTTGGTCGGTGGTTCTTACCAGAGTTTTGCTCCAACAGTTATACTGCACTGAGAAATGGTGTCAAAACCAAAAACAGAAAGGGACTAAAGTACTCACCTGATGCATCAAATTCAATCTCATCAAAATCCATTCCTTTGTATTTGCCAATATTTCCTGTGTTGAAGGCATGAAGTACTTTTGTGACCTTTGCAAGTTCTAGAGTGTTGTCAGGCAATCTGTAGAATTCTCTGTGAATTCTTATATCATGGCCAAGAAATTTTGCTAAGATGTCCTGGCTATTTGAGCTTAAGCCTAAGACTTGACAAAGTGTTGCCAGCTGCATTCTCAGATTAGTTGAAGTTATGCGTGATGGATGTTTTGCTCCTGATTTGTGTGCCATTTCACGCAATGCATCACTTCCTCTGTGGGTAAAGGCTGAATCGGTCTTTCCAAACAAAAATTCTGAGGTCACTCCAACTTGATATCTGTTGTCAATCAGAACCTGAAACATCCACAAGTATACAATTTACCATTTTCATAATGTAAAACTTTAATCATAATGATAAAGAACCATGCATAATTATAAGCAGTGTAATCAATGATTAGTTATCCCACCTCTACAAAGTTTCAAGATATCTCTAGTAGGCACTGTAAACATGAATTATCATGCAGAAATTATCTACACTAAGTGACCATTCCAGTGGCCTAAGTGGTAAATCTTCCACCTCTGATGCAGGAGGTCGCAGGTTTCAAACCCCAGCCAAGTTATACCAAAGACTAGTAAAAATGATACTAGCAGCTGCCTCACTTGGCGCTCAGCATTCAGAGGTTAATGCTAGGACTGGTCAGCCTGGTGTCAGGATAATCTGACTAGGTGAGACAAGAGGCCACATATCTGTAGCATGATGCCCAAGTGCTAGACATCACTGTAAATTGCCACAGAGCAAACAAATTCACACTATCATGATTCTGACAGAGAACTGTTCACCCCTTGCAAGTGAACTTTTTTTTCTGCATTTTCCCCCTTACATTCTATCTTTTAATCTTTAAAAATTTAAATTTTGTATTTTTAGCTGCCAGTATTGTGCTGACATACCAATAAAACCCACTTACTGGAACAAGTCAAGAAAGACATAAAACAATAAAAAAGAACATTCCTTGCAATATCAAAGTAGATTCGTTATACTGAGATGATAAAAACCAGACATTATAGTTGTTTTTTTAAAAGAAATCATTATTCTCAAAATCTTGTTTAGAAGCTTTTATCTATCTGCAGCAGACAAATTCAGATGGGTTAAAGTCACAGACTCTGAGTAACTCTAGAGTGAGGGCCAGCAGTACAAGCATAGTTCATAAATGAGTTTATTAACCATTAAAGACGAGGCCTTATATGAAAATCATGCAGTTGACTGCACAATTCCTATACTTATTTTCATGTACAATACACAATTAGCCTGTTGAGGGTAACATAAATACTCAATATACATTCAATATTGTGATACGTTACCCTCTACAGGTTAATTATGAATATGGAAACTGATATGAAATCACTATGGAAGAAAAAACTGAATGGAGCTCTTCCCAAAACTCATATTGCAATATCAAGATATTTAAGATTTTTAAAGATATGATTAATAAAGTCTCACAGTAGTTATTTTTAGTTTATTATTAAGATACATTCTATTGTCTGATTTTAGCAACTGCCACTTTAAAATACCTTTTTTTCAATCTTTCAACATTTTCTCACTAATTTTTAATGTACATGGTTAAAAAGAACAAAGGAACAAGAGTGGCCTGACAGGACTGAAAACTAGCCAAAAAGGATTTCCATGACCATTTCTTCCCTAAAACTCCGGCATACTGAAAGTATCTTTGATATTCTTCAGTGATAAAAATATGTTCAATTACTTGTTGCTGTGGCCATAATGGGTGTCATATTAACACCATTTTCATTTAGGACCAAAAGACATCATCAGAAGTCTTTAAGTGAAAACCTCATTTCAATATGATCGTTTACTGAAGAGTAGTGATTAACAAGATTTCCAAGACGTTGACTTTGCTGGTCATATTGGACATCAAGATTGGAAACATTTTCATTTAGGAGCAATTTGACATGATAAGAAGTTTTCTGGTAAAAAACCCATGACATTAACAATTTTTCCCATATTGGATAGTAGATTGACACTACAGAAGTCTTTCAGTGAAGACCCCATGTTGATATGACCGTCCATTCAGGAAGAGTAACAATAATAAGATTTTCAAGAGAAGCACCATTTTCATTTATGACCAACTAGACAATGGGATGAATGTGTGTGCAACGTTTCACGGAAATCCCCCATGTAGGATGAAAAGCAGTTCTAACTACTCATTTTCATCTTGGAACAAGACACTGGATGATCAAACTTTTGGCTCTGATCTATGTGTATGTCATGGAAATAATGAATGTGCAACATTTCAAGTATAATATGTACCTGTATGTTCTGCTCCATTTTCTTTGTCAGGATTATCGACACTTTTCTTCCCCTCTTGCCTCTGGTTTCTATCCTTCTGTGTGTCTCACAAAGAAGTACCTCAAATTTTGAAAGACTTTCTTTGACCTCCTTGTCAATCCCGCTATTTTCCAAAATAAGACCCTTCTTCAAGTCAGCTATTTTGAGTCTTTGTGCCTCACCACTTCTCTTTCTGTTGAAGAGGATAATTTGACACAGACAAATCTTTGCCAATTCAAAATAGGTGTTCTGCAAATCTGTTTTAGTTGTGACCTGCAAAATTAGTTCTTTTGCTCTCTTCTCTAAATACTGGTGAAGTTGCAAAACATCATCTACCAAGGGCAAAAGACATGGCTTATTATAATGAGCCTCATGTAATGTATCCAAAGCGTGGGCCGCAATCCTATAACTCCATTCATCATTGTATAGATCCAAGAATGACTGGGCATTAACTTTTTTTTCCTCATCTCCTTCTTTAATTGCTTTGTTTTTCAAGATTGCTGCACACTTCTTTAGACTATAACCTAGTTTTAAAGGCAGCGATGGTATAGAATACTTGTGTGATTCATCATCAAACCCTGCAACCTTCTTAACTGCTTTGATTAGATCTTCCCAATTTGCTGGATACAAGCATTTTTCTAAAGAGTTGATAGCTGGATTGATTTCTTTTATTTTAACAAGAAGTCTTCCTAACTCCTTCATCTTCTGCGATATATATTGGTGATTTTGTTGATGGTGCCCCAGTTTCTCATATTGTCTCAGTCCAAATTCCTTTGTTAAAGAATCACTTTTTAGTGCAGCTGTTACTCCCTGAGAATCATCTCTCATCCTGTACAAAATGTTCATGTAAAACGGCTTGGGATCAGGCACAGGTAACAGCAAACGGGAGTTGGTGACTGCACTCCTGTAGCCATCACTTAATTTATCGGGCTTGTGTCTACAGTGTTTTTGGTGTTTCCAGAGGTCATTCTTCACCACAAATGCAAGGCAAAATTCACAAGGAATATACTGTGAAGGGTCTCTTTCTTCTCCCTCCCTTGATCGGTATTTTAATAAAAGAACTCCATCTTCTTTCAATGTTGTGTTGTAGTTGTGAATATAATCACCCTTTCGCAGGAGCAACTCCCAGGCATCCTTTCGTTCTCTTGAACCTTTTATTAATGTCAGTACTTTTGCCACTTCTGGTTCATTTGCATGGATTTGTTCCAAATGCCTTGGGATCTTCTGATAACACTTTTCACAAAACAAACAACTGTGAACTTTCTGTGTTCTTTTCTCATTCACTTTTACAGATTTCTGTATTACTATCTTATTAAAACTGTGTTCTTTTTTTGGAATTATTGTCGACTCCTCTGATTCACTTTCATCCTCCCCTTTCTTCTGTTTTTTATCATGTGTGTCATAATCGTCTGTTTCTTCTTGCTCTGAACAGCTGTTTGGTACATAGTCGCTATCTTCCTCCTCAGAACCACTGATGCTGTAGTCTTCTTCACTCCATTCTTCAAGGAAATTTAAAAAACATTCTGATGAAATCATAAACCAAACAAGATGGATGTCCTCAAAGTGCCATCCTTTGGTTGGGTGAACTATGAACTAATAAAGATGAACACTTTACCAAAGTTGGTTGAAAGTATAGTTAAAATGCTAGAAGACACCAACTTCTATCTAATATTCCTTCATTGTCAAAGAATAATGAAAATAAGGATGGATGGAAATATTTAAAATTCAGGTCTCTGGTGCAGTCCACATCATCACCAGCTTTCACAAATAATGTCATTATCAACAATACATCTTTATTTAAATGCATTTTCTGGTGAATATGCCAAAAATTGGATGCCTTGTGCAATCAGTGGTAGATGGGCAAAGGTAGCATTTAGTATTTCTTCTACATTAGCAAAAAATGCCACATTGAATTTTAAAAAGATGGGTATTTTGCCAGTACAAAAGTATCCCTCTTTTGAGTGGTCACTCTTGATTACAGGCCATCATGCCAGACACCAAAATAGCATATTTGTACCAATTTGTCTTTTCAATAAGGTCAGCATTTTGGAACTATGGTATGATCAAGACATTTCTGGGCTAAAGCCTTTTGAGGGAGGTATCACAAGATACCAAGCCATGGTATTGATTCACTTGCATATTTCATTGAACAGCACAACTTACAGTTAAGTGATCGCATTTCCCGATATAATTCTTCATCCATTATTCTGTTGACAGTGATCTTATTTTGAACAATCCAATATATTTCAAGATGCATATATATCTGAAGGTACATGACTCTGCAGGCATAAAGAATCTGAGAAAGTAAACAGAAACCTAACACATCCCTGTTGGATTTCTGATGATAATGATATTTTGACCAAATGAAAAATACTCCTATCAGATATCTGTAGTTGTAAACATAAATTCTGTTCTTTTTCTTATATTGAATTGCACATTTATAAAATATAATAATATAAAATTTCTTATTTGACATAACAGCTAGATTGTTAAATCATTGTATGACGGGTGTCAAACTGCCTTGAGCATCAGTCATAATCAAAGCTTTGCACTTCCATCAACAAAAAAAGATTATAGGATGTGATACCAAACTATAGTTTTGTGATCTTGTTTAATTCAACAGCAAAATACCATCAGGCATCAAACAAAATCTGCATTTTACCCTGTCAGGATTGCTGTAATAATAAATACCATTGCAATAGGTATGAAATTGCCTTAGAGATTTTGTTAAGGGTGCAACATAGTTTCCAATTGGGGATTTTACAGTTTAATGCCCCAAGTTTTTGAGTAGACCATTCATGTTTCAGCATAAAGACAGATCCCCAATAAAGAGTTGTTATTTTCATAGAGGTTGGAAGGAAAAGGTGAAATAATCACATCTTAAATTATAATCTTTGATGGTAACTATGGCTTTGTGCTTTATGTACAAAAACAACAGAGCATAAAGTATGTTTGCCAATGCGAACTTTCCACCTCTACAATATAATTGGTTAGCTTCCAAAGTTAGTGACTAGTTATAACTACACATTGTGGTGTAGCTTAACCTTTGCAGTACAACGTAAAAATATATAAGCAATCGAAGCTACGGTCTGCATTTTAAGAAAACAAGATGACAATTCTATGCACACTGGAAATTTACCTAAATGCAAAAGTTAATATAAATCACGAGGCGAAAACCCTAGGTCACTGACCTTGTTAATAAAGGGTAAAGTACTCCTCATGATGCCCCTGTAACCAAGTTTCCTAAATGCAGCCAACAGAGAAACTACCTGTATGTAAAATTTATGCAAATTACTCATGAGTGACCTAATTTTGTTGGAGCAAATTAATTACTCCCCATGACAAATGTAAATGTCAAGGCACATGAGTCTGCAGGCAAAATAATCAGAGGAACTTAGCTAAACACAAACACTAACAACAGTGTTGATGCTGAACAGATGGGACTAACTGATTGACATACATGCATCTTCAATCCATAGACTGGAGTTGCTTTCCAATAAAATCTTCAATAATAAATAAATCAGTATCATTAAAAATAAATGAATCAAAAAAATTCTTAAAATACTTTATGTTCTCTGGCTGCAAGAAAAACAATACTTTTACGATCAATGTGTGACTGCACAATGCTCATAGCTCTTTGATCAAAATAATTTTGATGAAAGTGATATTTTGGTTGCACATTTTAGTTAAAAGAACAAGGAAGGGTATGTACATACGTACAAGGTCTAACATCATTTCAGTACTATAATAGTGGCTATATGGTAGAAGTTCTATAAAAAGCTGACTTAGTCCATGCAGCATGAGAAATGCAGTTCAAACTTATCTACATTTTGTGAGACGGTGTTGTAATACCATGTATACATGTATTTTTAAGACTGCAATAAAGAAATGCATGAGATCTGAGCCAAACACTAGTGTAAAATGTAAATCAATGACTTACTTATGGTGGAAATGTCTACTACCCCTTGTATTTTTTGCTAGCAGGAGCTGAGTAATTCTGCTATATTACTTAGGGCCACTTAGTGACCCCAATTTCCATTGGAGAATCCAAAACTTTTATTTTGAAATATCCCAATTTAAGTCTGTAAATCATGCTTGATAGAACTTTTTCTTTCTTCCATTTGTATCCGATACAAACAAATTCTGGAATCAAGAAACATTTGCTGAACAATGGTCCAACATAGTTTTCTACAGCTACGGCCCTAGGGGTAGTCTGTGTTCTATTAAGAACTTGGTAAATAATGCCTCTGCATTTATAAACTTTGTATCCACAATTGAGTTCTGCTGTAAGAAAGAAGTTACCTTAGTACTGGACTTAGTAAAAAGAGCTAATTCAAGGTTTCTTTGTTTTACCACCATGATCGATATTAAAATCCTTTCCACAAAGCCTGCAATGGGTATGAAGCTGTCCTAGAATGTAACGCTGTATTATGTAATCATCTTTGAGTTGGTTTTTCATCTTTTTCTAATCCATCTGTAAAATTATCTGACAAACATTTTTGCTCTTTGCTCTAACACGCATTAACTATAATAAATCTGACGACTTTTAGCACCAAAAACCTCCAGACTGGTTCTGTACCAGATATGAATTAGAACAAAGAATCTGCGAACAAAGATTAAAAATTAGAAAACCAGTATGTCCTCTCCTAACTAAGCCATACAGCTGCTATAAATAGAAACTGAGGTCGAAAGTGTGAAAGTAGAAACCAGCATGTTTCTTGGAAATAGGGAAGCTGCTATAAATAGAACATAATACTGTTAGGAAAGTACATGCAAAAGTCTATGGACAAGCGTACTCTTATGTCATAGTTACGTTGAAACCATCTTTTCTAGAATACAGTCTGTGGGATTAATGGGATGTTAATAAAAATTGAGAAAACAAATTATTAATTCTTTTGGCAGGGGGATATGCCGAAAATACATAGTCCGAATATGTTTACGTGTAATGCGTAATTTTGTGGCCAAAAACGTAATGATTACGCCAAAAGCATAATGGTTGGCATGTATTTGTAAGAAGTGATAAACATATTTTGAGCTTTCAGTTGCTTAAATTTAACAGAGGGAATGAGAATCCCCTTATGTGCTTGGAGTTGGGTGGTCTAGCATAAAATCCTACAGGACATTTTTGGATGACTTTGAATCAAATCATGTATTTTATAAGACATTCTGTTTCATTGTTATTGAACAGAGAATACAGTTTACTTGTGTTACTTAGAAGTATGAGGCAAGATTTTTTCAGAACATAAATGGATTCCAAGAGAACAAAGCAGCAAGGAACTATAAATTTCTTTTACAGAGCTGGAATGCCTTTTTTGTGGTCAGGAATGGACTTGAATATAAAAAAACAAAATTAAATACTGAGAAATCAAGTTTATTCATAGTGTACCAATTTTCCAAGATTTATTGGTTGCTTCTAACATCCAGAGTTATGTCATTTGATGTTACAGAAATAAAATTTACCAATGTAGCTACCCACTAACCTTTTCCTCTCCCTAAACCAGAATGATACCTCTGAAAGCAAAATAATATACAGTATTCCCCCTCCTCCCTTTCAAGTATGTATTTTTAAGCTAAGATTTCAAGAGCGACTTGAGCCCCTGAGTCTTTTTGGTTTTTGTAACAGTATTTTCTCATCAAAATTGACATGTCTTTCCATGTTGCCTTGTTTATCACTGTTTATCACAAAGGTAAAAGCCCACAGGTTTTTCCCACTAAATCTTCTGTGCACATGGGGTTTTCACAAGTTTTTCTTCCACCAGTTATACTTGATGCCTTGGATAGCCTATCTCGCACTGAGAAATTGTGTTAAATCCAAAACAATAATTAAATAGTTCACATTATTCCACAGCAAGGAAATGATTTACACATCTGTTGTACTACAAACCTGCTGAACTTTCTGGACAACAATTCTCCAACTTGCTTTCTTCATGATCATCTTTGTATCTCACATCGTCAATCTTCAGATCTGTTAAACGTCCTTCTGCATGTGCTATTATGACAGTATGTAAAATGCATCATAAAACTAACCTAAGATGTCACTAGAGTAACACAAATTCTTCAAAAAGCAAAGTCTCATATGATCTGTCATCACATAAACCAAACACTTCACTGTCCTTACTGGTAGGTCATAAAGGTGATTAATATTCCTAATATAAATATACCATCCAGTTTCACGACTGCATATAATGGTACCTGAGAAACTGAGTTAAATACAAGACTTGATTGCTGTAACGTAAAAAAGAAATCACCGGGATATACCTTTATCTGTGGTGAGTAGTACACTCTAAGATGAATAAGCCAATCAAGTTTCATGATCATACATATAGTGGTGTCCTAGAAAACTAAATGCACAAGCTTAACCTAAATGCTGGAGTGTGAAAAGCTGGAACTTGTGACTTTTGCCCATTTCAAGTAGTAGCCTCCAAGATGAATACACCAAGTTTCTTGGTGTTACATACAGTTTTGATCTTGCTCAAACAAAGCATATAAACAAAAACAAAACAAATAAAAGTCTAGATTAGATAAATATTCATGTAACATCCTACAGAGGTAAGATGTACATGAACATAGCAGTCTAAAAGCACAAGATTTATGAAAGGCACAACCGAAGTAGGTTCTTGATGGTGATGTATTACATACTTTGTTGTGATGGCATATATAATAGTTGCGCAAAGTAAATATGATGAAATGTGACTGCAGATAGTATCTAAATGCAACAATTCAACAATCATGATACACATGTCAACAGCATTTAATTTTGTTTTCAAATCTTGATCATTTGGCTGCACAGGTAAATAAACAGAAATCAAAGATAAAGTTATACTGAGGGCTGTTCCAGTAAAACATATACCCTACAGGGGGAAGGCACTTTTAAATTCAACCAACCCACAACAGAAGTAATAAAAAAAAATTATGATCCACCATCAGATGTGTTTTAATTGAAAAAACACTGCCCCCTATAGAAGCATATTTTTTAAACATAATTTCTGACTGGGTTAGTGGGCAGTAGATGCGATTTTAATATTGGGTTGGGGACAGAAGCGATTTGACCTTGAAGATTGGACCCTAGATCAACATATATACTCTATTTTGTGGTCATACATAGAATTACACTTCTCCCTTGATAACTTGCACCCAGGATATATAACATGAACATGGGCATGGATCACATTTATTTCTTCTTCCAGAAAATACCCAAAGAATTGGCCCTTATCTGTTGATTTTTTTGTTGCTGTAGGGTTTTGACGCCAGTTTCCAGCACATGATAGGCTATAAATGGCGGCCAGTATTAATGGTGTTAAAAGAACCTTGGAAAACCACCAACCCGCGAGAAGCTACTGGCAAGCTTTCTCACATACCCATATTAGCCAAATCCGAGACTCGAACCAACGCAGACAGAGGTGAGATGGAAGTGATCCGTAACGGACAGCGCTTTAGACCACTCAGCCACTCAGGGCCCCCCTATTTGTTGAACATGAACAAAAACCATGATCAAATCAAGTAAATTAAACTTTTATATCTAGTTCACTTTATCTCTGAAAACTAGGGTATAGTGCCTTGTTCATGAACATACTGTGATAGACAACTTAAGCTGATCCAATGGAATGATTCAAAAACAATACATGCCAGCCCCAAGGGAGGTATAAGCGTAATTTTTGCTAAGTGGCAAAAGAGTGTAATCTAAGCTTAAAAAGTGTAAATCTATACAAAACTAGCACTAATAGCAGTACCCCTACTTCGTAGAGTCTACAACATCATTGCTAATATATTACATGCTGAAATTAGCAAATTTTTAGGGATACTGGACAGCACAATGGATAAAGGGCCATATCATTAGCTCATTTGGCCTCATGACCAGGTGAGCAAAGAATGCAACACATGAGTTACCTTCTTTAGAGCTGATCATATATTCTTTTCTATCTTGCAAAGCTCCTCTGATTATAGAATCAAATACCCACTGTTTATCTATTGCATCTGGAAATTTTCCTGAAATTAAAACAAAAAAAAATAAATATGTAGCAAACAAATGAATCTCACCCAGGAAGTATTTGCACTCAGATAACATTCTTAAAAAAATTATTAAAGGTACAAAGTATTACAATGCCAAATAATGAATCAGAATATTGGGTCCTATAACATGTACATGGCAAAAGGTGAAAGTGTACCATTTTAATGTAAAATCAAGTGATATGCAAGACATATAAAAAGAAAAAGAATAGTCATTTTGAGATGACATATCATATCTTGTCCTCTGCTAAGACCATCACTCAATTTATATGCTACTTGTTCTACACTTTGTTTCCATTGTAACATAGCAGAATGCAGAAAATTTTATGTATCAAAAGGCACCTATAAGCAACTTGCAAAAGGTGTACAAAGTTTGGTTGAAATAGTACTAACAGTGAGAGAGTTATACTCTGGAAACAAAACTATTTAGACAGAAGGACAAAGCATTATCCACTCTTTTATTATATACCGGGGTGATAAAGAAAGTTGCTGTATGTATCAGGGGTTTCTTGAATAAATATACCTGGCAAACATTCACTCTTTCCCAGTTGCCAGACACAACTAATTTTAGTGACAAGAAATTGTTTTCCACACAATCAAGCATAAACAAGTCTTTGTGTGAATTCCCAGCATTTTAATGTTTTTTTAAAAAAAGCACTACAAAAAAACTAAACTAAAAAACCCATATGGGTCTAAAGTACGGTATTTTTTTAAAAACAATAACCTTTTGAACAGAGTTGTACCTTTAAAAAGACATCAAAATAAGACTGAAACATGGACTCATATAAATAAAAACACGTTTGGAAACAGCTGACAGTCTGGCCTCTAGAAAACTCAGTAAAAAATATCCAACTGACTCTGATGCTGATCAACCAATAAAAAAGATTAAAGATTAAAGATTTAGTGCAGGTGTGCAAATATAACATGGCAATAGATGCAGGTTCTACAGTCAATAGATGGCAATCTCTCACTATGGTTTAGGATTAGTGACATTACAGAAAAACTTTATAATTTAATGCTAAAGCAGGCAAAACAAAAGCTTACTAGATGCAATGTTTCCAGCTTCAGCCAGGATAACATGGACAGGTTCCATTTCTTTTCCCTCGACCAGATGCCCACCCATCTTCTGGACAAGACATTTCATTTCATCTGTAAGAGAAAAAAAAAAATTGAATACATGTAAATTTCTTCCATTAAACATTTTCTTATAAATGAAGAAACACAACATACAATCAAACATTTAAATATTCATCAACTTCACCTCCACTCATTATATGACCTAGAAAGACAGGAGTCATGCTTGTTTTAATCATGATCTTTCAAACTGAGCCATTAACTGTACACGTGTTAATAGAACACATGTCTCCACACAAATGCATGACCTTGGAGTGCTCTGCATATATTCTGTACTTCTGAGAGAGTGCCAGATGGAAGGTGAAGTTGTTTGCGTTTGCAACATGCACAATGGAAAGAATGTTGGCACACCTCTATGTTGCTTGTGGAAATTGAAAATGATCTAAGCAAAGAGCCAACCAAAATGGTTGAAAAATCAACCTGAATTAGTCTAAAGTACACTATCTTTAGCAGTTATTAAAATAGGAAAACAATTTTGCCAGATTAGACAATACCAGCTTCTGACTGTTCAATGAATGAATTACCAAATATATAAAAAGTAAACATAAGTTATCGCTTGCTTTTAAAAAAATACAATTTACCTGAAGTCCATTAAGTGAAAATGGCCAATTGAAGCAAGCAGTTTTTTGATAGGTGAACAACTTAAGCAAGACCAGGCTGTATACTTTATAACCCAAATTACACCCATCAATCATACACCGAAATAAAGGGAATTAAAAGTTATTTCAGCAGTACCTAAGATATATGAGGTATTGTTTAAATAGCCAGGGCAGTGACAAAAATCTAGGAAATTCTTTTTTATATAAATCTAACCCCATATTTAACATGAAATTGTACAGAACTACCTTTACAGTAAAAAAAATGGCTCCAAAACTGAACTGTTTGCAAAACTTTACCAAAGTCATTTCAGCATGAAATGTAGGTAATATGGGTAATGGTGACCAACTTTTAGTAGAATAATGCACTCACCACTATATACACATGGTGGTCCATACACCTGACTTCTCCCCTAAAGAACTGCATTCATACAACTTATATTGATATAATAGTGTGCCAGTTATTATAACTGATAACTTATTTTAGTACATATCCATTTAATCTTAAACGGATGATCTGGCATTTGACATGGATGTTCAATCTGTAATTCTGTATTGCAAACCCAGCCTAGAACTACTTTTACCAGTTAAAATATTAAATAACAGTCCATTTATAAAATATCGAGGATGATTTATTTCTATGCATTCAAAATTATTCAAAAATGCCAACACATATTTGCAATTTAAAAAAATGCAGTCATATTTGGTGAAAATGGCCTCTCTTGCCAATGGGGATAATGGGAGAGTACCATAAGTAACAATGGGCAGTTTGTGCATTTCAAAATTTCCCTGTGCCTTGTTGATGTTCTATGCACTGTAGTAAATATCTGTATGTCAGACTTAGTTGCTGGACTAGTGCTTGGCTTATTCAGTGTAAAATCTTACCGGTCCTGGACAACAGTGGGAAATGTCACTTTTAGGTCAAGGCATGGCATCTTATAAAACAGCAACTCAAGATCTGCCTGGTGTAATTTCTTCATTATACAAAAAAGCGAAGACTCCATGCATAACATGGTAAATTACACAACAGCAACTCACAACCTGCCTGGTGTAATTTCCTTATTATGTAAACAAGTGAAGACCCCAAGCATAACATGGCATATTACACAACAGCAACTCAGGACCTGCCTGGTGTAATTTCTTCATTATGCAAACAAGTGAAGACCCCATGCATAATATGACATCTTACACAACATCAACTCTGGACCTGCCTGATGTAATTTCTTGATTATACAAAACAAGTGAAGACCGCATGCATAACATGGCATATTACACAACAGCAACTCAGGACCTGCCTGGTGTAATTTCTTAATTATGCAAACAAGTGAAGACCCCATGCATAACATGGCATCTTACACAACAGCAACTCAGGACCTGCCTGGTGTAATTTCTTAATTATGCAAACAAGTGAAGACCCCATGCATAACATGGCATCTTACACAACAGCAACTCAGGACCTGCCTGGTGTAATTTCTTAATTATGCAAACAAGTGAAGACCCCATGCATAACATGGCATATTACACAACAGCAACTCAGGACCTGCCCTGTGTAATTTCTTAATTATGCAAACAAGTGAAGACCCCATGCATAACATGGCATATTACACAACAGCAATTCAGGACCTGCCTTGTGTAATTTCTTAATTATGCAAACAAGTGAAGACCCCATGCATAACATGGCATATTACACAACAGCAACTCAGGACCTGCCTGGTGTAATTTCTTAATTATGCAAACAAGTGAAGACCCCATGCATAACATGACATCTTACACAACAGCAACTCAAGACCTGCCTGGTGTAATTTCCTTATTATGCAAACAAGTGAAGACCCCATGCATAACATGGCATATTACACAACAGCAACTCAGGACCTGCCTTGTGTAATTTCTTAATTATGCAAACAAGTGAAGACCCCATGCATAACATGGCATATTACACAACAGCAATTCAGGACCTGCCTTGTGTAATTTCTTAATTATGCAAACAAGTGAAGACCCCATGCATAACATGGCATATTACACAACAGCAACTCAGGACCTGCCTGGTGTAATTTCTTAATTATGCAAACAAGTGAAGACCCCATGCATAACATGACATCTTACACAACAGCAACTCAAGACCTGCCTGGTGTAATTTCCTTATTATGTAAACAAGTGAAGACCTCATGCATAACATGGCATCTTACACAACAGCAACTCAAGACCTGCCTGGTGTAATTTCCTTATTATGTAAACAAGTGAAGACCCCATGCATAACATGGCATATTACACAACAGCAACTCAGGACCTGCCTGGTGTAATTTCCTTATTATGTAAACAAGTGAAGACCCCATGCATAACATGGCATCTTACACAACAGCAACTCAAGACCTGCCTAGTGTAATTTCTTAATTATACAAACACGTGAAGACCCAATGCATAACATGGCATCTTACACATCAGCAATTCAGGTATGGCCCAGATAATTTTTTTAGTTAAGCAACTAGGTCAAGAGCTTATGCAAACAACTGCATCTAACAGTTACTCTGAACATTTTCAAACAAAAGGCAGTTCACTTTTATCAATCAATGTGACCATGACCTTAGACCTGACCCCACCATGGGTGTCTTGTCACAAGTGCAAGCAACTTATCACGTCTGGTTAAGATTTTTGCCATAGAACTTAGGTTATTGAGCTATACTATTGAGTAATATGACCTTAAATCTTGTATACAACACTTCTCTGCAAACGAATCGATTCTGCATTTATTATAATCTATTTCTACCGATTATCGCCTACTTTCAGTGGACATTTCTTAATCAGAAAAGGAGTAAAAAAAGAAAAGCTTGACCAAGATTGCCATTAGGATATAACCCTGATTGTGACATGCTGCACATTCTTTCACAGGTGTTTACAAGTGTACAAAGTTTCATTTTACCATCTCAAATAGCCACAGGGTACCAAAGCAGAAAAGAAAAACATTGTTGTGATAATGACCCTGAAGGTAGGACCCAGATCCAGTAAATTGCAATACACGGGTGTACTAAGTATCATACAGCATTTTAAGCTAAACAGTGTAAAGAAAGAGTTATAGATTGACAGAAACTAATTTTATGACTCCTGCTTTTTTGCAGATAGGGGCAGAGGAGAAAAAGGTATGGTAAAAATATTTATATACTACCAATTTACCGTATGTGATCTCTTCCAGGTCCCCTAATATCTGACAACTGAATTGGAATCTTCTGTCTATTCCTGTTGGCCACTTTCCAAAACGGGGCTCTCCTATTATTTTATAATCATCCTTAAAAGAGAAAAATACAATTTGATGTTGGTCACACTGTTTCATAACCAAGTGCAAGCATGCATCTGCATGAGCTGAGTAGCATTTTGCCAACAGTAGGTTACATTGACCTACTGTCAAGCCAACCTTGGTACAGTGATCACTCTGACATCTGTGTGCATGTCTAGATGTCCAAGCATTAAATGAAAATTTTTGATAATTAATTATAATCACAGCATTACTTTTGGGGAAATTTCCATTGGTGTCATTAGTCTTCATATTTTGTTATTGTTGCTAAGAGCAAAATGATGTTTATACAATGATCATTTAAGCTGCATAGTCTTAATGCTCATCCTTAATAAATACGAGCTGTTCACTTTTGTCAGATGATATGATGATACTGAAGATACAATTTACTGATTCAGCCAATGTGGGTATGTGAGAAAGCTTGCCAGTAGCTTCTCGAGGGTCGGTGGTTCTTTCCGGGTTCTTCCTCCATCATTAATACTGGCTGCCATATATAGCCTATCATGTGCTGAAAAATGGCGTTAAACCCTACAACAACAACAGCAACAATTTACTGAATGTTTTTTGTTTTAATTTTTCTTTGTTTTGAACAAAACCATGCCTGACTCAAGAGAGCAATACAATTCCCAAAGCATACATCTTAGGTGGATTTATGCTGCCAACCAAAATTAGGGTTTTCCTACAAACATTCATTAATTATTAATGATGCCATTAATTAATTATTTCATAATAATACCAAATAAGTTACATTCATACTGGTTATACTAATTTCTTTATTTTTTGGTAATTTCAAAACACCAAAAATGGGGTAGAAAAAAAAGAGCAAAAATAACTGTACAATTTTGTGGGATGAATCCCATGCTCTAATGTTTAAAAGAAATTTATGTAACAAAGAACACCGGCAAAATATAAAAAAGTGCCAATAATCGATTACATTCAACGACTAACCAATTCAACAGAACTAATCAATCCCCAAATTTAATCTGATTCCAAGCACCAGACCATTTCATTTTGTGTAATATGGGTTTTTGTTTTTTCCACAAATTCTTTGATGTACAATTATTAAACATTTGGAACAGATCAAGTTCATCTTCTAATCAAGTACAATCAAAAAATAAAAATTCAAAAAGTAAAAAAAAAAAAGATAAGTCCAAGACTCGGGACATTACTCAGCCTCTATTTTTTTTTCCAAACAAATTTTTTATATTTAAATATAAATTGATTATTACCTCAAATTGATTATTACCTCATCTAAGAGATGCCCCTTGATGACAGAGTCATATATCCAACCAATGTCAACAATACAAATTCCATCCAAAAGGGCATAAGACATCTTTAGTGTCAAACCCTGTATAAACTGTCTGTGGTCTGTAAAATAAAGAAAAGAGTAAAGGTGATAATACACAATCTTGCTGTATGACCACAGTGCAATTAAACACATTGGTAATAAAACTGTTGGGTTTTTACATCATTTTAAATTTCTTTAATAATTCTTAACATTTTTCAAGTAAACTTTTGACAAACTAGATTTTGGTGCATTAAATTCCTCTCCACCCTATCAAATGGTTTTTCATAGTCTTTAAAAACACTGTATACAATCTACCTGTGTTTTCTTACATATTTGAAGACGAAATATAAGGATGAATGTATATAATTATATTATCAACTTTATAACCCACTCCTAAACTGGCTTGTTATTTGCCAAGTAATTCATTTTCATCCACCCACTGATTTATCTTCTCATTTAAAATCTATGTAAAATCTTAATACAAGAAGTAAACTAATGCTTCTGCGCTTGTATTGTTTGAAGTTTTGTTTCCTACATGCAGACCCCGAGAGGTATAAGTGTAATTTTTGCTAGCATAAGTGGCATAATCTGAGTATAAAAAGTGTAATCTATGCATTAATAGTACTGATATTAGTACCCCTACTTTGCCAAGGCTACAACATCATAGCTAATATATTTCATACCATAATTACAGTTTACTGTATGAAAAATGTTCCTTTAGTTTTACTACTAACCTGGATCTGTAGGTCTAAATACTTGGCAAAAATGGGCAAAGTCCATGTGGATTATGGAACCAGAATACAAACACAAAACATAGTAAAAAAATTATTTATATTTCAACACTCACTTTAACTAGTCTACATGTCTACCTTTTGCCAAAGGATTGTGAAGTCTACAAATTATGCATTGAAGAAGAGCTCAATTTGAGTGTTGTATAATACAGCAATACAGTAATATTTCACTCATCACATTCTTCTTAGCAAATTTGTAAAGCAGTGTTGATTTGTCCTATTTCTGATTGGAAATGTTTTTAAGTTTAAAAAGACCCATCTGCTCAAAAATTTTCATCCACAAGTCAAACCGTAAAATCCCATTTCACTTAGGCCTAATATCTGGTGCCATTTTCTTTAAAAGCAGAGACTGATCTGTGAATTAAGTCGACAATGAATATAATACATCTGAAAGGTAAAGTTTCAAATTTCAGAATTAAAGAAACCCAACGGTTTTCTTGCAAATGGGTCATATACAGCAGCTGTGAATAGAACATTTGGAAAGTACATATAGATCTATGATGGGCAAATTAGCACCTACACTATTCTTATGCAGCAGTGAGCAATTTATATACAAGCATGCATCCGACTAATTCGGTGAAAACAAAACATAATGATTATAACAAAAGCATAATGGTTGGCATGTATGGTTCATTTACATCATCGTTCTTCATAATTCATATAACAATAGCTGTTGATCAATATTCTTAATAATATCCAATATTGAATAGCTTATTATATAATATTGTTAATATTGGTACAGGTGGCCTAGTGGTTAGAGCATCCACCTCGGATGCGAAAGGTTGTGGGTTCGATCCCCGGCCGAGTCATACCAAAGACTTACAAAAACGGTACTAACACCTGCTTCTCTTGGTGCTCAGCATTAAGAGGTTAGTGTTAGGACTGGTCGGCCTGGAGTCAGGATAATGTGACTGGGTGGGACATCATGCTACATGTCTGCGGCATGATGCCCCAGTGCTAGACATCACTGTACACCAGAGGTGGGCCAACTTTCCAGTGCAAGTGCTGCATACACAAATTTACACCTTGTTGCGGGCCGCATAGTTCATTAATTAAAATAATTAATATTTGAAATAGCAAAAACAAAAGGTTTTTCTAAATAACATCATAATTCATTTTCAGTTGTTAATATGTTGTTAATATTTGAAAACTTAAACTTCAAAACAAGCACATTTATTTGATAAACAGAGTAACATAAACAGAATAAGTGCAAATGATGACTTGTTCCTAGGCCGCATGAAAACCCTTGGCGGGCCGCATGTGGCCTGTGGGCCAGAGTTTGCCCACCCCTGCTATAAACTGTCAAACTGCAGACATCGTAGCAATATGACTGAAAAATTGTTAAAGCTACGTTAAAAATCCAAATCACACACACACACACACACACACAATATTGGTACAATTATGTTGCCTGTACATATAAGGGAATCACTGGAGAAAGTATCATCTCCCCCAACTTTGCCATGCTTCAGTTAACTTATTGTAAACTGTATGGAAATCATAGAACATTATGTTACAGATACTTATAAAATTACACCCAAGTGTGTTATATATAGCACACAGTTAATTTCAATAGCATGGAATAAAATTTACCTCCAGCACACACTAAATGTGTAACATCACTGGTAAATTCTGTCCTCTGTTGGCCATTTGACACCTTCAGGAATTCATCTAGGGTACACTGGATGAAAGATATATTAATTCAGAGTATGAACAAAATCCATTAAGGAGTTTAGGAAATATAAGCACTGTGGTAGCTATATTAAACATCAGATCGACACCATTATCATTTGTGACCAAGTAGACATCAAAAGAAACCTTCTGATGTCAACTCCATGGCACTTCTTTTGTTCAGGAGGAGTAGTGATAACAAGATTTTCATGACAGATATGTGGTGACTGAACATCATTTTGTTTAGTTTGAACATGAATCTCTGGGGGAGCAGCAAGAACAACATTTTTAGGATAGCCTCTGCTGTGGCTATATTGGACAACAGATTAGTTCCATTTTCATATAGGACCAACTATATATCATAAGAAATCTTCTGGTCAAAACCCTATCTCAATATGACATTCAGGAGTAGAGATAACAAGATTTTGAAGATGGATAGCAGATCAGCAATGTTTCCACTATGAGACAACAAGACATCACAAGTTTTTTTAAAAAGTGAAAACAGAAATGTTGATATAACAGTCTATTCAGGAGGAGTGGCAATAAGATTTTCAAGATGGCCACTGTGACAGTCATACTGAATGTACGAGTGGCACCATTTTTTTGTAGGACAAAGTAAAACATGGGATGATTGTACATGTAAAGTTTAATGGCAATCCTCTAAGTAGTTTGGGAGGAGTAGTGATAACAAACTTTTACTAATGGACACATGGACAATATACCATCCCATATGCTCTTCTGGTCTATGACCAATAGGGCTAAAAAGAGTGTGAAAAGCTGAAATTAGATTAGCTCTTTCTCTTTCACTAAGGTGCACCTCAAGGAGGTCATGTAGGCGCCTTATTGATCGTAATACCAATGGACATTAATTAAAATCTGCCCAATCCCAACTTACAAATGCACCTTAACCATCATAATTAAAAAAAAACAGACAAATATTTTCAATTACAATGGCTGTTTACAATGGCAACCAGGCACTAAACTGGATGAATAAAAGTTGTTGTTGTTGTTGTTGTTGTTGTGGGGTTTAACGCCATTTTTCAGCACGATAGGCTATACATGGCAGCCAGTATTAATGGTGGAGGAAGAATCCGGAAAACCCCGGAAAGAACCACCAACCCACGAGAAGCTACGGGCAAGCTTTCTCACATGCCCACATTGGCTGAATCTTAGACTCGAACCGCCGCAGACAGAGGTGAGATGGCAGTGATCCGTAACGAAGGGATGAATAAAAGTGGCTTTGGGTCTAATCATTAACATTGCAGGGAGTAGTATAAATTTTGTTCTAATATGCAGAGATGCTGCCAGGATCTGCAAGTGGGAGTTCCCTCTCATTACCAAAAGAAGGGGAAAGTAGGGGAGAAAAGAAAGGGGTGGGTGGGAAGGAGGAGGAGGAAATGGCTACAGTTCAATATTTATCTAATGACTCAATATCCGCCTCTCTTTCTTCCTGCTCCACGCTGTCTACTGAAATCAAAATTTTTAAAAGATGTTGCATCTAGTTGTATAAGGATTAATCTGTGGCCTGTTTCTGAGCTTAATCTGTTCCTTATCTTTTTATGAATATTGCTTTGTGAAGAGAACACACCTTTTACAATCTACTGTCTGAAAGCACATATACATAGTAAGTTGGCCAGCTTGAACAAGTTGGGAAATGGATGTTAGAACAATTTGTCAACAGCTCACATGTATAGTCTTTTGGATACTTCTGCTCCAAAATAAATTTTTTCACTAACAATAGCTCTGCCCAAGTTTCACTTTCTTGAATCAGTGTTTTACTAATATGCAACACTTGTATCTGTTCTATCATGCTGTATTGGGGTTTTAACTTTCATCACTACCATCGTCTGCTTGTTCAAAGAGAGGTATTTTGATCAAATAAATATCTTTACTTCTTGATTCATTTTTCTTTTCTTGTTTATTTATTCTATATTAAACCTTATAGGGCTATCTAGTTTTGTAGCACAAGATCCCCAAGGGCAAAATTGTTAGAGCAAAGAAATAAAAATTGCACTCTACTTTTAAATTTGTTGTATTTTAATTAGGCCTTTTCTACATTTAATTTCGGAATACTGCATGCCATTTGTTTTTGTCCATCCAGCATGTACATTGGATTTGTACTTAACAGCATTTCTGGGCTCAGAACCACTCAGTGGTATCTCCATTAACACTTTTGCAGCTTAAACTTAAAAAATCCTTATCATCATCGCTATCATTTTTTGCCATATGAAATCGTCATCTGAAAAAAGAAATCAGCAGTCTTGGGATTTATAGGTAGCCTGTATTTTAAACATATATTTGTAAAACTTCTTTGATACCAGGTTCAAACTATGACAGAATGCTTGTTCCAGGGATCAAGGTTCCTATCATATTTAGTCTAACAACCAGTCATGTCAAGCTGAGTAACCAAGATGTGTAAAGATGACCACCTGAAAAAAGCATGACATTGCAATAAGTGCTACAATACCTCTAATTGGACTTGTTTTGTGACATGCATTTTAAGGGTGAACAGTTATAAAAAAAAAATGTATATTATGCAGAGTACATTTTCATATACCCAATGTTTAACTAATTTATAGGAGTTCTCACATACCAATGCTATCCAAGTGTGCAAATTCATACAAATGTTGCTTGATTTGCACCTTGTTAGTTTCTCTGAACATGCCGTGCTTTCATTGTAACATTCACCCTGCTACACAATGAATCATGTCTTGATTTGCCTATCCACTGTACTTTTAGCACTTATTTTGTTGGATTTATTTCCTGCAGAGCTTATGTAATGATCTTGCAATGATACTTATCAGCAGTGAAATAAATTAAATAACTGCCATTTTAAGGTATGTGATCAAATTCTCAAAAATGACACTAACACATGTAGTTTAAACAGTCTGTACCACATTCCTACATAAACTGAATGACTTGTACTTAAAAAGGAGGTCAAAGAGGTTTTCATACAAGTATCATTTACCTTTTTCATATTCACTCCTGAAAACAGGATGATTGGTCCACTTGGCCTTTGTTTCTCTGAAACATTTATTGATATGCAGCATCATACACTATATACAGTTTTAAGGTATTTAATATTTTTTTTCATGTTTGTTCTAACAAGAAATTGTGATTGTAAAAATGCATATACCAACACTTTTGGGGTGTCACAAGTAATTTGCTCAGCATTTTGAATTATAAACCAGCTCTTCCAGACATGATTATTGTGTGTATAATGAGCAAATGGCAAGAAAAAGTGTAAAAGTATAAAACTCAATATAGGTGGAAGTACACTAACTGTGCGTATGAACTGCAACTGCAGTACTTTAATTACCAAACCCTAACCCTAACCCTATAGCTTATATGCACAGATTCTAGATTCTTATCATCTACATATTACCATCTTGTATTTAGAATTTAAATGAGAAAATGTTTTGAACCTGTTTTCTGCAAAATAAAATAATTGTATGCTATACCATAATGACAATTTACAATAATGAAAACACTAGGAGTGAAACAAAAAACTTCTGCTGCATACTGATATCATTTTTTGTGATACACAAGCTATCAATGTCGATCCACATCTAATGTGATGGTCTTTTCATCTAAAGGTGTATGTAAGTGGTAGGGTGGTACCATTTTATCTGTGTTGACATATGGGTTGTATTTCTAGTAAACAGATTACAGACAGACATAGGCTTATCATCTGTTCACATGCCATTCTCAATCTATGACAAGGTACAAAAAGCACTTTCAAAGAGACTACCTGCTGGGTGTTAGTGATTCTTATCCAACTTTTTAGGCCATTTTAGACTGAAGTTTTGAAGTTAAATGGTGCTATGTTCAAAATAGAATACATCATGCAAAGGAAATCTTTTCTAAAGATGTCCAAGTGTGGGAGAGGATATGACTAACAACCAAATCCTTCACATTGTACTTACTGCATGAGCAAAACCAATGCCACAGCCAAAGATACTCATTTCTGCCAGTGAAAAACCAAACTGTTGACAACATCCACTCCACATCTACAAATTAACAAGGTGACTATACCTAGTTTGGAATATGGTCCCTTGCCGATTCTGTGCTATTTATTTCGTTATATTTTTAAAAACCTGTTGGTACATTCAGTCACTTATTGCATATATCAACATGTAATTTAAGTACTTTACACGTGATTTCACAAGTTTCTCTGTTGTTGTATATCTAGAGCAAAACAATAATCACAAATTAGAATTAAATGAAACATATTTCTCTGCATGACACGTCAAAAGTGTAACCTTCAAATCTGATGCAAGCAGAGAAGATGTGAGGCAACAGAAAAACCTTGTGTAATATGGTAATCAAATAGTAATCTACTTAAATTACACATCGGGAACAAAATCAGAAATGTTATCTTTACCCTGATATGTGATCCGTGGCTGAGCAGACTTATGGGATAAAAGAATCAGCATGGAACTGGTGGGGTTGGGACATGGGGTCAAAGCACTAAAGTTATCCACCTGATGCTTGTTCACTTTTAAAAGACAAATAGGTGCTATCAGCAGTTTTTCTTTTTTACTGCATGTTCCTGCTACTGTTGTCTCAAATGAATTCTCAGTTTAAAGAATGAACAGGCAAATGACTAATAAATTATTCACATCTGCTTGAGATTAAAGTACCTTGTAAAGGGTAAGCAGACTAAGTGGTTAGAGCATTTGCCTTGGATGCAGGAGTTCGTGGAATTTGAACCCTGGCCGAGCCACACCAAAGACTTATAAAATGGTACTGGCAGCTGCCTCACTTGGCACTCAGCATTAAGAAGTTAGTGTAAGGACCCATCAGCCTGGTGTCAGGCTAATGTGACTGGGTGGTACATTATGCCACATGTCTGCATCATGATGTCCCAGTGCTAGACATCACTCTAAACTGGTACACTGCAGACATTGTAGCGATATGACTAAAATTGTTAAAGCTACATTAAAAACACCAAACAATCAAACATCTAGTTAAGTGTTCTTGTGAAAACCGCATGTCATAATGACCACTCCTGGTGCAACTTTTCTGTGTTGCTATCTGCAAAAGAGTTGCTTGCTGTTCTTTTATTTGTAAACACAATTTAACAAAGCATTTTCAAAACAAATAACTCAACAACTCTTAACTTACCAGTTTTGGGTGACTGAAAGGTAGAATAATTAATTTAAAGGCATCTTTATTCAAGGCTTCTTTATTTAACAAAAACGTTTATAAAAGAATGTAAAAGTTCTCAATAAGAAAAAGGAGAAAAAAATTGGGTCATCTGCATAAAATATGTGCATTTTTGGCAAAATGATATGCATACATCCCACATCAAGTATGGTTATAATTTCTCTTTCTTTCCTGGTAATAAAAATAAGGCAAAGTCTGAAGGGCATATAGCACAAATGAAGTACAAAATTAAAGGATGTTAGGTTAAACGGTCCAATAGTGTTGATCATCATGAATATTGCAGGCAATCGATACTGTTCTGCAATCAAAATTTTATAAGCATAAATGTGCATTTCAATTCTAGAATGGCCAAAATTTGACCCTACGCTAGAAAAAATGAAAATAACCTCACCTTCTCTCTTACAAAACATTTTTGACATGGTTCACACATATATTTCATTAGGAAATTTAAGTACTTTTCAAAGCCTTTCAAAGACAAAATGTTTGCTTTTAAGAACTATAACTTACTGTGTATAAACTTCGGATGAATGTTGATAACGTTATGCAAAGTCCACTTAATTTCTTAATTATTTCATTCATAAAAAAACACTACAATATTTTTTTAAAATAAACTAGGTTTAGGAGAAGACAACAATGTATAATAGACTTCAGGACATTGGGGGGGGATAGAGGTGCAGTCATCTAATCTACATCATTTTGAGAGGCAGCAGTCTCCTTTGCTAGAGTTTCAGACTTATTTTGAGGTTTTCAAGATCAAGCCAAAAGAAATTGTCTCAAATCATTCCTGCTTGCAAGGTTTAATTAATTTTATGCTTTTCATACTTGCCAATGGACATAAGAGCGCTTTCACTCACTGAGGTTACCACAGTTATGCAAGTTCCTAGTTATACCACTGTTGAGGTTACTTTAGAGCTAAGATCAAATGCATGGACATTTTCAACAGAGTTGTCAGATTCCATTGATTCGATGTTTTGTGCTAGTTCTATTGTATTTCTTCAGTGATTTTAACTGATTCTGTATTGTATTCTGTATTCAATTTTCTACTCATTTTTCAGTGATTTCAGGTTCAACAGGGCCAGAAACATACCATTCTGAGACTTTTTGATCGATGTGTAAGGTGTATTGTCAACACCATCGGTAAATCCTGGGGACTTGCAGAGCTAAAGCTACTGCTGAACCATAGTCTTTAGACAATCATGAGACACAACATTTAATTCATCACTTGGCCTTAACCATATATACAGTGCATAGAGCCCATGGGAATCTTGTTGACAATATGCTTTTGTTTATCAGTCTCAATGGCCTAATGTACACAGCATCAATTAATTTTACAACACAGGTCAATTACAATCCCAAATGAGACTATGTACTAAGGAGCTCATAGGCAACTGAACCAAAAGTCTTATGAAATATATTAAGTAACCAATATATCTTTGAAATTCAAGGAAGATTGAGTTTTTCCCTTTCTAATGAATCTTTCCTTTCTTTTCTTGATATTAGTAAATAAATGTTTCTATGAAATGTGTTTGTCTAACAATTTTAGCACTTTTCAAGAACTAGTATGTTCAAGCACTTTTCAAGTACTTTTTGGAGCTGACCACAAATTCATTAACTTTTTGAGGTAACCACCATAAAGCAAGCACTTTCAAGATCATGCTAAAACTGTTCTTACCTCTGTTTTCCAAGGAAGTTTATCAATCCCATAGTCATACAGTAATTCTTCCCCCATACTTATATCTCTGAAAAAAAAGGGAAAATAAGGGTCTATTCTAGATTTAACAAATGTAGAGGGATATTCCCCCACCCTCATTTAAAACTAAGAATCCATCAAAGGGACTCATCCTCTACTGATTTGCCAATCAATGAGAAACCAACGTTAAAGTAAACAAACTTGTGACTCATAGTCTGTTATGTTTATTGGAGCGGAACCACATGTTGCAGGTCGGTTAATGTTTTAGTATTGTAGCCAGTGCCTACATGAACCTATTGGTATATGACCAGTCATGCAATATGCATGAACACATTTTTATTAACCCAGCCATTACATCAGAATTATTGAGTCTAGTTGAATGAAGCTTCTACAATGTGTGTTTGTGATTTGAATTTTTAACATAGCTTTAACAATTTTTCAGTCACATTGCTATAATGTCTGCAGTGTGGCAGTTTATAGTGATGTCTAGTACTGGGGCATCATGCCGCAGACATGTAGCATGATGTCCCACCAAGTCACATTATCCTGACACCAAGCCGACCAGTCCTAACACTAACCTCCTAATGCTGAGCACAAAGTGAGACAGCTGTTAGTACCATTTTTGTCAGTACAGCATAGTTAAAGAACTTGAAACCCATGTTCAACTGTTATACAAAAATCAAGATGCATGTCAAATATAACATGCTAAGGTACTATGGACATCTTACAATATTCAGGAAGCAGAATGCTGGATTCCTCTAAGACAAAATAACTTCTGGCAACATAGCAAGATTAGACAAAAGTTGTGGTCCCACGTTGCATCAAAAATGAGACTGAAATGTACTCTAGTATGCATTTGTGCATAAAATAAGATAAAGAGAACAGAATACTTAGTCTGATTTTTAAAAATGTTTTATGTGAATTGTCATTATTATCTAGCTTTGTAGCATGAACATAATACTCTGTATGTTCATAAATCCAATGTCAACGCTGAAACTGTCAGGATCACATTTCAACTTAGTTACTGACCAGTGGCAATATGACATGGGAAAACAAACAAGTTCAAGTTTTTAGGACATCAGAATTTGATTATCCAATTGTAGAATACGAGTTAAATATCAGCTTATGCAAAGATTGTGATGTGTAAATTTAGTTAAAGTACATGTTCTGACAATAATCAGAAGCAATACGTCAAAGTATGCTTGCAAGCCTACCTGGTGCTGAAAAGGGCTAATGAGGAGTCTGACCCTTTAGAGACCACTTTCATTGTGCAATTCCTTTCTTTTTTTCCTCCATGGTTGACAAGTCGTCCTAACCTGTTATTTTCTTCTGTTGCATCAATGCTGAAATAAATGTTGTTTTATTTTTAATTTTAGGTCCATGACAAAGCACTGAAAGACAAAATATAGAATGCAACATATTTCTGACCCAACATTTCACTGAAAATTGACCCAAAGAAAAATGACAGAAATCTCTTCGAAATCTTAAGTAGTGTGGCAACATATGCTACATTGTAATATAAACATTAAATGGTTTATCTTGGGAAGAGTAAACTAATTTTAATTCTGTAATGCTTGTTATTATACTACTTTCACATTTCCTGGTACTAGTTCGTTGTCCAAGGCATGTTTCCTTCCTCCAACCAGAAATTGGAGGCCTCGAGAAACATCAGAGTGAGGAGTGAGGTTGGAATTTGATAATAACAACAGATAAGCATTTATGATTAAATGTAATTCAATCCCCCGAAATTACATTTTCATAGCAGCAACATATTACCTGTTATTATTCCATCGCACACTTTTCTAACTCAGAGGGAAGTTGATTACCGCATTGGCAGTAGATTGCTCTTAACAACTTGCTTGGCTGACATTATCTTACCTAATGCACTGATGCCTTTATTCTGGTGCAACATCAAAGGCAGAACAAAAATGTTGAGCGAGACCACCAGAACACGTCTTTTATAATATCATCCTGAGATAAAAGATTATGAAAGGCCAAAGACACAGAAATAGCCTGAACCTAATGGGCTTTGATTTTAACCCTCTAGCCTAAACCCAATGTCTGTGAGAGATTGCTTAGCTCATTGACAGGATAACCCACCTCAAGATGTTGGCTGCTGAAATATCAGGGGTATCTATTACAGGAAGAGAAAGAATGTTTTTGACCAATTATTTTCTATTTGACCTTTATCCAATAACACAAGGCTCTAACTAGACAAGAGGGTTTATCGCAGATGTGACTGAGACAACAGATTTCAAATGGTTCATGGGCTTTAGAAGATAGCCAATTCTTAGCTATAAAACAGGACAGGCAAAGAAGAATAAACTGAAGGCAACCCATTTCCACTAAATGGCATTAGTTTCACTCCTCACTGATGATCAAGAAAGAAGTCAGTCTCTAAGGTTCTCGAAGGAAGCCTCACTCAAGTGTTCATAAGGTAATTTAGTTAACAAGTGAAGGACACAAAAGATTCCATCATGGCACCGAAGAGTAATGGACATTTTCTGAAGCTAAAAGTAACTGATCAGTCCAAATCTTAATATGAGGGTCTGACCCATAGAGAACTTTAGAGTACTGCAGAGGTCAATTGTCCTTGATATTAGACGAAGCAATCTGAAAGAAAGGGGGAAAAAAACACAAATGTGATCAAAGATGTTAGCAGCCTTCAAGTTTGGGAAATGCAATCTGCAACTGTGCTTGAAAACTAGTCTTAATGGATAGAATGCTTGACAACAGGCAGTCTAATTCCCAATACTCCCAATATCCTTAATAAATGTCATGTATGTAAAGGTCACCTGATTTATATGGTCAGCAGCCAGGTGTTTCATTGCAGCCAGAATATCTGGTGTAGGAAGAAACTGGACAAATCAGAAGAACCACCGACCCCCAGGAAGCTACTGGCAAGTTTTCTCACATACTTGTGCTGACTGAGCCTTAGACTCGAAAACCCCAAAGACAGAGGTGAGATATCAGTGATCTGTAAAGGCAAGTTCCTTAGACCACATGGTCACTTGGGGCCTCCAGAAACATAAGTCACCGTTTGTGCTAGTGTGACAGGTATAATTTGATACCTTTATCTATCTGTCTCTACAGGGTTCATACAGAATTCAGAATAATAAATTCAAAGAATTTTTCCAAACTTTCAAAGACCACAAACATTGATTTCCAAGACCTATTTTCACTAACATTTTGTATAAAAGTTATGTTATATGAGTTCAACTTTTAGAAGAGATATGAATTACATCCCTTTTCATTACTATTAGGTTTTTTTCCATATTCACAGTCTGTCTGTAAAAGCAAGTGAAGTTTGAGTTCAAAAAGAATAGCTACAGATGTTTTCTTTTGATTTCCTATTCCTAACAGGCCTCTTACGTAAAGCGACTGTTTTTTTAATCTTTGATCTTGGCAAGTTGAGCAACTGAGTAATTAAGATATTGTTTTTAAATTGTCAACTGAGATATATATTTCAAGTCAGTGATGATCTATTTTACAGGATGGGTTAAAGTGAGCCGGATAAAGTTATTTTGTTTGGAACATAAATTTGTGAGATAAAATATATGCACAATTTATGATTTTTGTTGCACTGTAAATATAAAACAATGTAATAATAATAACAGCAATAATAATGATGACGTTATTCGGTGTGTATGTCCTAAACCCAAGGTAACCTGTGTGCAAAGATCAGTAGCGACTTTACACATGGGCGCCACTAGTGACAGGTTTGATTGTACTAGATGACAGACATTATTAACTTACCACCATGACTGGCCATGATATTTGTAAAAGTATCTGAATACTGAGGGTAGAGACTCTTCCCGTCTTTCCCCCTCATCCGCAGTGACCTTTTCTCCTGAATATTCCAATATGAAATCTCCTGCTTGTCTTTCCGTGTCAGACACTATTCCTCGACCTAACAAATATGCACAATAGGAATGGAATTAACTTTACATTTAAGCTTTCTTTAAAGATCTTCACTTCACATTCTAATGGTGTGACATAGGCTTTTCAGGTGACAGATTTTAGACGACAAAGAAAAAAATGAGTCCCTTGAAGGGACCAAGATTCTAATGTCTGAACGGAATATCCAGGAATCCAAAATTAAACGATTTCTTCTTTCTGAGTAACAAAACCATCTTGGAAATTATGGAGAAAATCCAACATATAAAATTTGTTAATATCACTTACTCTAGTTAATGTGTTTACAAGATACCTTTAAGTGCACTACAAAACAGTTCATCATGCTTTTGATCTTGACCATAAATGTTGCAAATAGTGTTTCAATGGAAGTTCCATGTCTATGTTATCATTCAAGCTAAAGAAGTGCTAACAAAAGTTTTAAGATGGTTATGGTGCCAGTCTTTTGGGCACCATTTTCGTTAGAACCAGCTACATAATTGCTATATAGTGTTTGAGTGAAAATCCAATGCCAATACAAACAGCACTTCAGGAGAAGAATACACATAAGAAGACATATACTGATTTTCTGAATGGCCAATAGAGGGTATTTCTCTTTTTTTTTTTATAAAAAAAAAACAATTTAGGGCACTGTGTAAGATAAACTTGCATTTTTAAATTAAATTTTGTTCATTGTATTTTAAAAAGTATTGAAAATTCTTGCTTTAAAGGGGAAAATGAAAATAACAAACCTTTCTCTTGAAAGTACTGTATGCTGAATCCAGGTTGGTCTTTACCTAAGGCTATCCATTGTCTTGCAACTTCTGACTGCTTTATTCTCCTCTGCTAGAAAAGTACATTGTAAATATGTTGGAGAAATTTAAAGAATCTGACAAGCAACATTATCAAAAATTAAAAATATATATACCAATGCCAGCTGCAGTTTTAAAACAATATGTTGTGGACAATTATCGCCTGTAAACTAACATGTTCCTTCCAATATCTCTAGAGAGGTACAAGTTGGCGAAAAGCATGATCTGAGCATAGAATATTTATACAGTAATGAACGTCAGGCTTGGGACATTAACAAGTTGGGACACAAAATCATAGTAAATGTTTTGTAAACTACAAGTTTTGGAACACCTGAGAGCCATTTCTTCAACTGGCCAATTAATGCCTTCCATCAATTTGATGGTAGTTTTTAAAGAAATCAAGTTAGATTGATATAAACTGTTTGAAAAAACAGTCAAAATGTTCAATAATAATCTACTTTCTTCTTATATTTCTATTGGAAATCTGTCCAATTTACTTGGTTCATTACAAGTATTTAACATTATCACAATGTTGTACCCATAATAACAATAACTTCTTTCAAAACTGACACCTCATGCTTTATCGCATAAAATTGTCAAAAGTTACCAAAAATTACGTTTTCTGCCTTGAAAATTTAAAAATATACTTGCTTAGCATGATACCAGAAAATCAACAATGAAAACAGTATCCAGATATGATTCATTGCTCACAAATCAGAGCGACCTTGTTTGTACCAGTGTTGGCTACTAATTTAGCATATGACAATCTAAATATAAAGGATACTGCTTGAAATGAATTACTAATAAATATATATATATTTATATATTTCAAGTGGGTTTTTCAAACACAAGATGAAATATATCCAGTAATTTGAGATTATTTACACCAAAAATATAAATAGTTATGTCATTCTTCTTCCCAATTCAAATTAAAATAGCACATTAAGAAATAAACTTTGTGCCTTGTTGAATTTTTACTGGAGTCATCTGCAATGGAAAACGGCCATCTTTACCACTGAAACACATAAACATCTAAGAATAACTTCAAATTTCACTGTTATTTTGTTATCTATGCAGCAGTGAAAATATTTACATTTCACTCCAGTGCAATATCTTAATAATTTCACTTAGAAAATCCAGTAATTCATGGCATAGCATAGAAGAAATACAGAATAACTAAATTCATGCAAAAGTTTTAAAGCTGATAACTATCATGTATAGTGCTTCTGCATATACATGATTGTGTGTGCATGAGAGAGAGAGAGAGATAGAGAGAGATATGGGGAATGACTGGGGTATGTGCCAACTGGTTTGGACTAATGTTGCTGAAGGAAGGGTTCATTTAACACCTAACCAAATTTCCTCTTTACCCAAGCCACTAAAACAATTAACAGGCTCAGGTTGCTGTCAGCAAACATGACATATTACAGCCCGACATCCACAACCAAAAAGAAGCAAAAAGAGAGCTAAAATAAGCTGCAGAAAGAGTAGATTTTTGGTAAGCCAAAATATAAACTAAAATGAATCCATGATGACCTTGTCTGGCATTATTTAGCATATTATCTTCTATTATTTTAATTCGTTAATAAATATATGGCATTTATGTGAATATACAGTATGATGATGATGTGCTTTATATATATACATATAAACATATAAATATACTCATTCATACATTTCTTATGTGCATGACATTGTGTTGTACACTTGCTTACATCAATTTTAATGTTCATTTTGAGCACATGATAAAATGTAAATAGCAATGGACTAAAGTGTGATCTGGAAAAATGAGAATTGGTAATAAAAATGATAACGATAAATTCAGCTTGCAATATTTTTTTTAAGAATAAAGGATATTAATGATGTTCTCTAAGTAAACTAAATAGGTCTATTTTAGGTTTCAAATTAAGTATTAAACGGTCTAAGCAGCAAGAAATCCTCCAGTAGAAAAATCAACAGTTATCTTCATTGACCCTGACATGATAAAAAATCACCGTCAGCTAGGATACGATTGGAGACAAGAGTAAAAAGTTGCCAATCCAAAGCAGCTAATTGTAAACAGCTGTTGAATATCAATTATTTATTAATGTGGTATATTCACTATGCATAAAAATAGAGTATTGAGGAGAAAACATGTTTTCAGATGTCCACACTGCCTCTTCCAAGAATAACTGATTATATACCAGTGTCAGCCTATTCTGTGCATCATACTGTTCTGCGCAATGATACATAATTTCTGTAGACCCTGGATCACATGTCGTTTTCGGTCGAAATACTGTTTGTATAAGGAAAATGGTCATCCTGTAATATTGGTAAGTAATATTCATAAAGTGTAAAAAAGAACAAAAAAACCAAAAAAAAAAAAAACATTTCTATTCTAAATGGATATGAAAACGCGCCTTCTAAATGTCAACATGAAGACCCACTCCATGACCTTCCTGAACTTGTAACCCAGAATTTATACTATATTCTCCCATTCATCAAAATGAAATATTTATCTTTTAGAATAATACAAATAAATACATTATTTAAAAGAAAGAAATGTTTACCTTGGGACAATAATGCAACTTAATCCAAGTTTACAATTTTGGAAGAAATTGTCCCACATCTACTTTATCATCTGCTAACCGACTTGCCCTGCACAAGTGAGATTGTCAAGAAATTCTTGGGCATATTGTCTGTTTAATAATTCTTTAGTATTTGTCCCCCTATAAATGAGACCTTGTAAACACATGACATCCATTTTGTTGTTGTTTCTCTTCAACTTAATAACTTATTAAATTTATAAAATGTTGAACATTTTTACTGATTTAAAAAAAAAAATCAATTTAGTTTGCTTAATATCTCTAGGCATTTATTGATATTGCTACACTTAATGTTCTGAAATCAACTATAAACTTGACCAAAGTCCGCAGCTGAAATGCTGACGAAAAGAGTCCAAAGTAATGTAGGGGTAGTATTCCATGTGTTCAGAATTAGTATTATTTTGAACATAATGTTCTGGTGACAATAGCTTCATTTCAAACCGTAAGCACTGTAGTATTTATTTTTTATCAATCGGTCGAATTTGGTGTTCATTTTGTGCCAATATTGGTGATGCAAGCCTTACACATGCGGAAAAGCCAGATTACAGTGTAATTGTCTCATTTTATGTTGCAGTACATATAGAATGCTCTATTCGACATTTTTAGCAAAACTGGCATCATTTGCAATATTTCCTGAATACAGGAATGGAGATAAATGATAAATAAACAAGTCCAGCTTTCATTAGTACTGGCCCTTCTTGGATACATCCAGTGTTAAATTACAGCATTTCACCATACTAACAGAATAATGATTAGTTAACCCTTTACCTCATAGAGCAAAGTTACCAAGTGCAGCGCGGTATAAATAGAACACCTGTTACCTTATCAACTCCATACACATAGGCCTGCCTGTCAACTGTTAAGCAATGTAGTGTACGTTACGTTTAACAGCTATTTTAAAGATTTTACATTTTGGGTACACATCTATTATGTGTGGAAAAATTTAAGAGTAAAGTCCGATTGTTATAGCTGTGTAATTATTTTTCACAGAAGAATTTTTTATGTGCTTTAAAATCTTGAGAAAACTCATTCACCGTCAAGTCAGTGAGACCATGTGACCAACCGTAGCTGTCATTTCTCATACTCGAAATTTACATGTTTTTTGTCCGCGTCTACATCACTAAGTTATCTGAACTGGATAATTTATAAAAATTAATTGCTGCCTACATCAATGTCAGAGTATTTACCTAAGGTATTGAATCTTTCATAGTAGTGATTCTAATCTTGAAAACTTAGTAAGTATTGAATGAAATCCGCGACCTCCATTTTGGAGAGTGGAGATTATGAACCAGTTACTTTAAATAGCAGATATCGACCAGAGCATAAAGTGACCAAGTGATCTGACGTAATTGTCATTCGCAAAAATGAATGTAGTATTTAATAAGGGGTATTCCCCGAAGGTGGTGCTACGAGAACCGGCTTCAAATGGCTTATGTTTACAGCAGACGTCAAAAGGTGCTTCCATGAGAATGGCGTAGAGACGTGAAAAGGCGCTTCCATGCGAATGGAGTAGAGTGTCCAAAGACGCTTGCACGAGGTAAATGGTTAAATGAGTAATCATTTTTCAAGACGAGATTTAAAATGCAAAATAATGCAAGTTAATTTGCTCGATATTATTAGTAAATTATAATTGTAATCAAGAAAAAATAGAAAATATGACAAAAATAATACCATACTAATGATTGTTTTTAAACTGATTCTGAGATCCTTGTGCATAAAGATATACAGTGGAAACCCGCTATAACACGATAATTGGGGTCCAAAAAATTGGATCGCGTTAATATTGGGGTCGCGTTAATGCAGAGTTTTACAGTATTTTGCTTTTTTTCAGATAACAACTCACTGGCATGTATTCATGTCTAATGTGTACAATGAATAGGGTATCAACACTGTTTACTATCGTGCCGTCCTGGCATGCAGTTCATCTATAATGCATGCAATTCCATTGAAAAATTGCACACATATTTACAATATTTAATTTTAAAAAAATTCCCAGATCATTGTGTCTGAATTTAACTTTTAATATACAGCATGAACAGAGTATCAACACCGTTTACTTGCCATCTGATATCGTACCGTTGGGGCTTGCAATTAATCCATAATATATGTAATTTCATTGCCAAAATTGCATACATATTTAAACTATTCAAATAATTTTATCACACATCATGATGTGTCTGAATTCAATGGGAAAAATTAACAGCAAGATTAGGTTAAGAAAGACGAAGCACGTGTATGGTTCATTACGATTCAGAGTCTATGAACAGTGTCTGTACAAATTTCATACTTGAAAAATTTTCTCATATGCATTTCCGTGTACATTTATCCACTGCAAATTTCCAATAATTAATGTTTGTACGCCTATTCGTTTGAGCGACCACAGCAAGAATAATTAACAATCAACACATACTTTCAGTGTGCATATAACTTTTACTTCAGATTTTATGAATATCGAAATAAAAAGTGTAAAAACTACTATACTAATCACTATGCAAAGTGTAAGAATGACTTGCAATTGTGAACTTGCTTTTCCGTAATGGTAAAATATTTTTTAAAAAAAATTGAAAATGAAAACGAGTTCATAAACACCATACCATTGTAAAACCCGAGAACTAAGTGCAGTAGGCTTGCGATGGTCACGAGTCACGTTTATAAATTTTTTAAGCTGAATGCATGAATAATTTCATACATTGCATTTAATAACACTGCCAAGCCTAGCAAATATCTTGGCGGCTTTCGTCTTTTTTTATGTTTATTAAATTGTGAGAATCTTTTATCAACCACCGCATTGTCTGCTGCTTGGTTGTATATGCAGTTAAAGAAGAAACACACGTTCGCTATTGTGAGCAACGACTGTATACAGAATTCATTGAAGACAAACACAAAGACGACTTACTGGCTTTACTCATGGATCAGTAATAAGCAACATTTCCGATAATGTTTATTTTTAGCATAACACTCCAAGAACCTGGTGAAATTGTTAAATTTCAGAAGCCAAGCCACAATCGTATTAGATTTGAATTTGTACGCGAAATCTTCCTCAAAATGACAATAAACATTTTACACATTATTTCTCGTACTTTGAAAAAAAAAAAGTATTTTTCTGGGTACGAGAAAAATACATGCATATGTATTTAAAATTTCAGGAACAACAGCACGATTGCATTATATTTGAATTCATACATGATCACTTCCCTAAAATGATAATAAATTTTTTTGTGCAAAGTGCAGAGAATAAATTGCATTTGTGAACCTGCTTTTCTATAACGGTAAAATATTTTTATAAAAGAATAGGAAATTAATAATGAGTTCATAAGAAAACCCCATACACAGGTAAAACCCAAAAAATAAGTGCAGTAGGCCTGCAATGGTCACAAGACACTTTTATAAAAAAAATTTACATTTGAACACATGTACAATTTCATACCCTTTAAACTTCCAGCTAATAAAGCGGACATTATTTACTGGTCAACTGATTGCATCTAATAACACCGCCAAGTCTAGCAATCATCATGGAGGCTTTTGTTTTTTGATGTTTATTAAACTGTGAGAATCTTTTATCAACCACCACATTGCCTGCTGCTTGGTTGTATATGCAGTTAAGGAAGAAACACACGTTCGCTATTGTGAGCAATGACTGTATACAGAATTCATTGTAGACAATCACAAAGACGACTTACTGACTTTACTCATGGACCAGTAATAAGTAACATTTCCGATAATGTTTATTTTGGCATAACACTTCAAGAACCTGGTGATATTGTTAAATTTCAGAAGCTACGCCACGATCTTATTATATTAAAATTCATATGTGAACTCTTCCCCAAAATGATAATAAACGTTTTACACACTATTTCTCATATTTAAAAAAATGTATTTTCCCAGTACGAGAAAAATACACATACATGTATTTAAAATTTCAGGAACCATGCCACAATCATATTAAATTCAAATTCATACGTGATCTCTTCCCCATAATGATAATACATTCTTATATACTATTTCATGTCCATTGAACAAAATATATATTTTCATGTGCGAGTGAATATACAAAATTTCGGGAGCCACACCACAACCGCGTTATATCCGAATTTGTTTCATAGCAGGGTTGCACTGTAATTCCGAGTTTGATTTTATTTGTTTTCTATTTCAGAGATATATATATGGTGATTAAGACGTACTGTCTTTTATCTGTAATTTGTTTCTTGCTTAGTTGCTGAGAATACAGTATGCCAGTATTAAAGATACTCAAACTTGATTCAAATGCACACAGGTGGACACTGTTTGGTACCCCCTGGCAAAAATCAGGTAAAAAACTTATAAATTGATGAATGAAATGATTAAGTTTTGTGCAGTTTGGAATAGCCTCGACACCTTTTTGTTTTTAAAATCGGTAGTCGGGTACAAACAAATTGTCATGTTGCATGCTTTTAAGTTGGAATCACTTGTGCCATTTTTAATTTCTTGTAAGTGTCAATGCAACAATGAAAATTTCAAAATAATTCCACCTCAATAAATAGACTGCTAAACAAAATAAAGTAAAATTACAAGCCACAATAACCCAATTAATACAGAACTGAAACTCTGAATTGGACTTACGATTGTCTCCTTTACAATCAACTTCATATCCCGCCACATAAACTTTTGTTGTAATGATGCATTGTCAAGTATCTAATAGTGCATGCGTCAAAGAATTGTCACTTCAGACATGCGTGAACGATATAGTAACAAGAATTAAAATACAAAATAACCAGGGAACTACTAGTACTAATATTATTACCCCTACTCCTACCTTGTGAACAGGGTACTAACATGAGCATATAGGTGTCAATGGAGCAAGCCAGGTGTAACTCACACCCAGTGCTCTTTTAGCCTAATATTAACAATTTGAACATATTCCTTGCATATAATGCAATAAATTAAGTAGTCCTCTTATTTAATACCATAAGTATTGCGAATCATTGTAGAAATAGCTGTAAAATCTCGTTTACCTTTTACATTCTATATTTTCATATAAATCATCCGCCATATTAGTTCAAATAATGATTACTTCTGTTCTCAGCCTCGTTTGTTTGTGTGCCATATAAGGACAGTGAGGCCTTATTTGGAAAAGTAAACAAATCGTAGTAAAATACTGGCATGGTCTGAGTCAGAAATTCTGTGCATTAACAGCAAATATGGTTTATCAGCAACTTTGAAATGCCACCAAGAAGTTATTATTCACCACTGATTGATAATAACATAGTGCAGAATATCCAAATATGGTCTGGCAAGCCTTACATAGAAAAGGGGTCACGGCAAGAGTCTCGCGTTATCTGTCACTGCGGACACATTCAGGTTAGTGTAACCATGCCAATTTATTTTATCGTGTAAAGGCTTAATAAATTCAAAATAAGCCAAACTTCTTTCACAACACAATTATACTTATGTAGTAGATTTCTACACTTTGTTTTTCTGACTTTAGTGGTGATTTTTTTTACTCTTTGTTCCGTGTATTCAAATTCATAAAGGGCCCCTCCTCTAACATTTTCAGCCACTAAACATTCAGTGATCGATTAAGGCCTATACTGCATGGGGACCAGATACCGCCAGCGACCACTTACCGCCAACGTCATATTTCTCGTGCTCACGTGCGCTTTTTTTACATTCCTGCATAAAGATAGTTTTGCAAGGCCAGTTTCCTTCATTCCAGTGAAGAAAAATAATTTCCAGCTATAAAGGTAAGAAAAATATTACTGGTGAACTCCAGTGACCTAAATTCGATTATGTAAATATCATGGGGGGGGGTAATTTTTTTCCATAAATGTCACTTTAGTACATACGTAAGCTCTATGACAAAACAATTGGATATGGGACCTCAGATCCATGCAGACGACATTTCTATTGAAACGTTTTAAAAACTTTTATTCATCCATAAATGTATCCTCCAAGAATAAAATATCCACTTGAAAGTCATTGTTTATAATATACACACCAAAGGATCTCTCGAACTTACACTACTATGACCGCACCAACAAATGATGTAGCACAGCATTCCTATACGAATGTAACTCTTGTCATGAGTTATTCCTAGTACAGGGGTCATCTCAAAACCATCTATTTTAAAAGGGATGTAACTGTAACAAAACATCAGCTTATTATTAATTTTTGCTTCCCATTTATTATCTCTCTCTCTCTCTCTCTCTCTCTCTCTCTCTCTCTCTCTATATATATATATATATATATATATATATATATATATAATGTGATTTACAAATATAACACTACATTGAATTAATTAATAATTTATTGTAGAAAAATGGCAAAGCGTTTAAAGTATCTCCAAGAAGATCTATTGTCTGCCGTCTCGTCTGTGAAGAAGTTACAGCTCACCTGTAGTCAGGCCTCCAGGGAATACAATATTCCAAGGAAGACAATCGAAGATGCTCTGAAAGGTCGATATTTGAAACATGTCCCTGGACCAAACAGAATGCTGGATGCAACAGAAGAAGATGCGTTAGTATCATACATGAAGTATATGCTACAGCAAGGTTTCCCAATGACATGGGCTATTGCTAGAGGGTATATCATATCCATTATGAAGAAAAATGAAAGAACATCTCTATTCAGCTGCGAGAAAGGTCCCTCAAATAAATGGTTTGGAAAGTTTTTCAGCCGACATCCAGAACTCAGAGAGAGAGAACCAGAACGACTTGATAGGGGGAGGTCACGCATGTCCAATGAAAATGTCATGAACAGTTATTTTGCCCTTTTTGATGGACACCACAAAGAAACTTGGCTTAGAAAAGGAGCCAGACAGAATATTTAATTGTGATGAGACTGGTTGGAGCGGAAGGGAGAAGCCACGACAAAAAGTCATTGGCGTGAAGGGCCATCACACATATCAGCAAGCTCTGTTATCATCTGGACATATCATTGCCCACATCTGTATTGCTGCAGATGGTAGAGTCCTTCCCACGTTTTTAATTTTTGAAAAATCTGTCCCCCATACAGCCTATAAAGATGGTGTTCCAGGTAACTGGCTGTTTGGAACATCAGAGTCTGGATACATGGACAGCTATCTTTTTCTGACATGGTTTAAAGACCTGTTCATTCCAAATTGTGGGAAAGATCGCCCAGTGTTGCTGGTTATGGATAACCATGACAGCCATATCAACCTGGATGTAGTTAAACTGGCCAGAGAAAACCATATTGAGCTGATTGGACTTCCTCCACACAGTACACACAGTTTGCAACCTTTAGATGTTGGAATCATGGGGCCTCTAAAGATGAAATTCAATTCCATTTCTCTGAATCTTGGATTCATCAATCAGCATCAAACTATCAACAAAGCAAAGTTTCCAGTAATTTTGTCGTATGCAATTGATAATGTGTGCTCTCCAGCCAAAATTAAGGATAGTTTTATGAAGTCTGGCCTTTATCCTCTGAATCCAGATGCAATTGACAAAACGCAAGTTATGCCATCACAGTTCATCTTCAAAGTCAACTCTAGCCAGTTCCCATTGACATCATCCCAAACTGTCGCATTAAAATATCCAGATCTGAATACTTCCACATGTATAGAAGCAAAACCTTCAACATCTTTGATTACAACTTCATCATCTGCATCCAATTATTCTTGTGACAAGTGTGGATCTTACTTAGGTGGTAATCCATTAGTGAAGGAAGGCATTATTCCCGAAGCTTTGTCTGATCTTTTCCCCCAGTACCTGCAAAGCCCCAAACAGCAAAAAGAAGATGCATCACTGAGGCAAGAGTGATAACTAGTGATAAATTTTATCAGCATCTTCTTAACAAAACTGAAGAAGAAGAAAAGAGATTGAATGCAGGAAAATACAAAGAGAGGAAAGAAAGAAACAGAGAGAAGTAGAGAAAGAATATAAAGGAAAATACTATGGAAAGGGGAGAAAATCATCAAGCAAGAAAAAAAAGAACGATGTATGTGGGATATGTAACAAGGCCGAACCACCTACTATTGATGATGAGTCAAATGTAAATTGGATTTGCTGTGACTTATGTGAGAAATGGTACCACCTGGCCTGTGTTGGTTTAACAGATGAGGAAAATGTTGATGAAACTTACTTTATTTGTACCTATTGCTCTACAAAATCAAATTAAATTGAAGGAAATGCACATTTAATACATGTTTCAATTGACAATTTAAATGTTCATTTCAATGTTCATTTGTTACTTTTTGTTAACTTGTTTGTGAACTACTGGAGGAAAGAGAGGGAGCCTTTGGAATATAGAATTTATCGGTATGTGCAACCTACAAATATATACAACCCTCTCTCTCTCTCTATATATATATATATATATATATATATATAAAAAGCTGTTTTAAGCTTTCCAATCACTGATAATGAAGATGTAATTCTTAAATGATGAAGAAGTTATACATACAAAGCAAATAATTACTGTAAGTGTAAGTGGTGTATATGATATCGACTTTAAGTTTTAAATAAAATAAGGTTTTGATACAAACCCTATTATGATGCTGGTTGTCATTGTGACGCATGCGCGATTCGTAATGTCGGTTTCC
This sequence comes from Sinohyriopsis cumingii, assembly GCA_028554795.2. Taxonomy (NCBI): domain Eukaryota; kingdom Metazoa; phylum Mollusca; class Bivalvia; order Unionida; family Unionidae; genus Sinohyriopsis; species Sinohyriopsis cumingii. The sequence continues at coordinate 631,575 of JAPYKE020000021.1, forward strand.
GTCAAAACTACTGAGATGATGACTATCGGTTGCGTTGGTTGCTAATTGTACGTGAAGTAGAATTTTCCTTTTGAAGAAAGTGAATTCTGCGGCATGAAATATGAATGTTTTGTTGTTATTATGCAGAAATAAATCATATCTCAATTTCTAATTGTCAATAACGGCACTGGCGGTAACTGGTACTGTCAATGCGAAAGAAGGGACTCGTTATTATAGTAACTTTACGTTATTCTGTAAGGCATGACTGTAAGTTTTTCATTACATTTTTCTTTTGAAATATTCGTAAAATAGGTAGAGATTAATTGGATAGAATTATAACTTTCAAATATTTCTAATTATTAAGAACGCGTTGAGAAACTTGGATAAAGTGGCGGTAACTGGTCCCTTGGCAGTAGCATATGTTGTAAAGGGGCCCTAAATCTAAATCTAAAAACATGCATTTTAAAACATATAAATGTGCTGGGCCCGTAGCATATGCTACTAGGATAATCCGGCACTGGTAACTTTAATAAAGCCTGCTTCTCATGACAGCTGGAGACAGTAGTTAATGACATGCGGCGACCGTGTCACCTACAGTATAGTACTGAAAATTTCCGTTAAGCATGAAACGTGCGTAAGATGACCGTTGTTATGGCCACTCTACTCAGAGTCAGGTTAGAAACTAGAGTCAGGTTAGAAACTATAAATCAGTGAATGAATTGACTAAGTTCCTTGCACTTTTTATCATATTACAGGTTTCCGTTATTTAAATCGGTAGAGGGGTACAAACAAACGGGTTTGTTTTATCATTTTATAGTTGTCAGTGTTTGTGAGCCCCTGGCGACAATCAGGGTAGAAATTAAAAATTGATGTCTAAGTTGTGTGCATTTCGTTATATCCCTGATGCCTTTTGTTTTTAATATCGATACAAGTAATGGGGTACAAAATATATCGCTATGTTGCATATTTTTAGGTTCGAATCGCATGCACAATTTTGAATTTCTTGCGAGAGGCAACACATCAATGAAAATATCATCGGCATTCCACGTCAATAAATGGTCTGCTAATGAAATAAAGTAGAATTACACACCAAAAAAAACCCATTGTTTTTAAAAAGAAACTTTGAACTGGACTTACAAGTCTCTGTTTTACTAACGATTTCATTCCTTTCCCGCTGCTTCAACTTCTTCGATGAGTCATTGCTCTTGGTGCAACAGCGCATGCGTCGAAACGTGCCATTTCCGGACATGCGTGAACGACAAAGTGTAAAGAGATTGTGTATGAAAATACAGCGGTTCCAGTAATATGTGTAAGCCCGGGTTTACACACGTCTCAAAAGTACTGGCAACTGAGACAGTCCAAATTTTAATTTTTATTTCATGAAACATAAGAAATTAGCATAAATGCACATTTTGGCAAGTGACGACTTGAATTGGGTCCCCACTTGATTTTTAAGTCTCCATTTGTTGGTGTGTATTCAACATCTGGTCTTCACTTGGCAGCAGTTACAAACACACACACACACACACACACACACACACTCTGTCTCACTGCCTGAAGAATTTAAGTTTCCTTCAGCTTAATGTAAAATCTATGCAACAAAAGGAAAGGAAACTTCGATAATTTTGGTAATATGTTTTATAACGTTCTTCAGTACTTTAGTAAAAACAAAGGAAAAATACATGTTCAATTAGTATTTGGAACAACTGCATATATATATATGTATGTGTGTGTGTGTGTGTATATATATATATATATATATATATATATATATCGAGTCCGCTGTCAAAGGACTAACTACTCAAATCTCAATATCGGCCCTCTCGTCCATTGCTACATAAATATTTAATACAGATAATATAATCGGGTCACATCTCGTCTTATTCCAATGCACAATTACAGAATAAAGTGCGTGATTATTCTACAATTCAAGGTGACAATTTGGGGGATCAGACAGATTATTTTCTTTTTAAGTTGGGTTTTGGCAGTGATTTTTACCAATTTAAAGAATGTTTTTGATGTATCATTATATTGAATGTACGTTGTAATCTGTCTTAGCGGACACACCCATATAGCGGATACCCGTTCATAACAATCACTTCGGGAATCCCATATAAAAACCTTCAATAAGTCTCATGCATATGTCGGGAACCTGTCGAACGCAAACAGCGCATAATTTTTTAATTTGTTTTTCTTTCGGGGGGGGGGGGGAGGGGGGTACGTTTAACGCACATCATAACCTATCATATGGGCTGATCTGCCTCTTTGCATTTCACCACAGGCGTTATTTCATATACATGTATGTATGAATGTATGTATGTATGTATGTATGTATGTATGTATGTATGTATGTATGTATGTATGTATGTTTTACGAAGAGTTTTGCTTCGTAAACTCTAAGTCTTCCGTTTCTAAATTCCGAGAGAGAGAGAGAGAGAGAGAAGAAAGGAAGGAAGTTCAAGTCATTTAATGTAGTGTCACTCGATGATGAAGACGTGACTACATTCTTGGGGAATTGAAGGTACTCGGGATCAACTGTAAAGACAAAAGTCTATTTGAGCTTCTGGCCAGCAAAACTTTATTGAAATACTCAACATATAAACTTACATTTCAGTATCAAACTACAACAAGCTCAATTTACGGATATAAGAAATACATATAAAACTACGATATCCTTTCACTTACCGACATCATACTTGTATAATAACTGCCGTTTTAGAATGTAATATAGATAATTAAATATCGAATTAATTCACAATAGCAAAAGAATCTAAAATTCAATATTTTAGACTAATACCGTAATTGAAATATATTTTACTGAATTTATTCTAAAAAGTCAACATATTAAATTATATTATATAAAGAGTATTTTATTTCTAAATTAACTATTACTGAGTATGAAGTTGGTAGCGAACGTTGCTTTTACTAAAATCAATAATATAGTTATAAGTAAATATAAGTTCTTCAAACAATTAAACTTTCCGATACATTATATTAAGGAATAGCAAGAAAATATTTAAATAATCTAATGTTTAAACATACTGATGTTAGGTTAACATCTTAACACTAAAATTTCTTATAACACTAAAAATTCTTATGACACTAAAAATTCTTATAACACTAAAAAGTCTTATAGTATGAAAACTGTACATAGACGGTTATCTTACCTGCAAAAGACAGAGCCTGCTTGAGTTTCTGGCTAGCAAAACTGGTGTCGACCCGCGGCTGGGCTTAATATACCCGCTTTCTTAAGACAACGCCAAATATGGCGTGTTCTTTAGCTCTTGCGTTTGGCCAGAATCTCAAAGCGAGGCTTCGTAGTCTCTTACAGATTATTGTCTAGGTCTATGTACATTATTACGTAAGTACTTCTGCAAGATCAGCACATTTGCCCTCCATGAGAATTTTGGAATCTGTCTAGTTCGCTATTTTTATAACCTGATGAATGTACTCTCTTTCTGCTGAGTCTGAGATACAAGTACTGTTTTGTATAAGACGGTTCGTACTTGATCATAATAGCGTAATCATTGTTGAATAGTAGTATATAATTGTAACACGAATAAATGGATTAAATCTCAATATATTTAAGTAGAAGATTACTTTCAGTATGATTTATCAATTTACTTCTAATACAATTTAATCAAAACTTACTCTTAACACAATTTAGAGGAATTTCCAATCTTGTTACTGGTACTGAAAAATTCTGTCCTAATATATGTATGTATGTGTGTGTATGTGTGTGTGTGTGCGTGCGTGCGTGGGTGCGTGCGTGTGCGTGCGTGCTTGCGTGCGTTCTTGCTTGCATGTATGTATGTATGTATGTATGCATGTGTGTGTATGTATGTATGTATGTATGCATGCATGCATGCATGCATGCATGTATGTATGTATGTATGCATGTATGTATGTATGTATGTATGCATGAATCTATGCATGTATGTGTGTGTCTGTGTATGTATATATATATGTATGTATTTATGTCTTTTGTATGTATGTACGTATGTATTTATGTGTGTGTATGTAGTGTATGTATATATGTGTGTGTGTGCATGTGTGTATGTATGTATGTATGTGTGTGTGCCTGTATGTATGTATGTATGTATGTATGTATTTATGTGTGGGTATGTATTGTATGTATGTATGTGTGTGTGCATGTATGTATGTATGTATGTATGTATGTATGTGTGTTCATGCATGCATATATGTACTTCTGGATGTGCATTAATCTATTTGGCAATATGTCTTTGTCTCATGTTCGTTTTAAACAATTCCAATCAAGAAAACCCTCATTTAGCTATGCATAATTTTCTTGTCTCGTGTACTGGGAATTTTGATTTGGGATGTGAACGTTGCTGTGATATAGGTTGCCTTAGATACTGGGGACATTGATTTGGGATGTTTACGTCATTGTGGCATATGTTGCTTCATACACTGGTGGCTTTGTTTTGGTATGTGTACGTAAGTGTTACATAAGTTGCCTCACACTGGGGACTTTGATTTGGGATGTTTAGGCCACTGTGACATAGGTTGCCTCCTACACTGGGGACTTTGCTTTGGGATATGTACGTCACTTTGACTTTGGTTCAATTTGTTCCCAAAATGATTATAAATATGGAACACTATTTTAGTTAGTATAGTCACTGTCAAGTCATGGTTTTATTAAAAGAGAAATATTTACCCGGCAGGTGGGATTGACCAGCTATTTCGGGTGTTTTAAAAGAAACAAATTAAGCGATTGATATCTAGTGTTGTGATCTAAATTTTAGACGGTCACGCACTTCGTCAAATGCTTTTAATTGTTAATCAAGACAAGGTATGTAATATGAGAAGATAGTATTACCTGTATGAGAGATTAAGGTAGAAATAAAGCCAGCGGTTGACGTTTAGATTATTGTCTGTCGAATATATTAATCAGGGTATTTAAGTCTCGTAAACGTGAAGTATTGCAAGGAGTCCACCGATCAGGGAACTCTTCCTCCCCCCCCACCCCACACGCACACACTTTTTAAGAAAACTAAATCATGGAATTTTGAGTCTAATATTGAACCATCAGACAAAATACAATACCACCGTTACCATCACCTAACCAAAACCGAAAAAATAAACAATCCGATTAATTTCCTATATTGAATATCAACACTATTGGCATATATATGAATTAGTACATATTTTTATATTTTCGTATGGCTTATATTACATCTAGTACTTACATCTTTCTATGAAATTTACCTCATGTCATGCACACTTCAGTTTATTGCTATTTATATTAGGATCAGGTCATGTATATTTCAGTCTAGTGCTATTTAAATTGGACTCAGGTCATGTATAATTCAGTCTAGTGCTATTTAAATTGGACTCAGGTCATGTAGATTTCAGTCTAGTGCTTTTTAACTTGGACTCAGGTCATGTAGATTTCAGTCTAGTGCTATTTAAATTGGACTCAGGTCATGCAGATTTTAGTTTATGATAGTCATGAGTAAATCAATGTTGTTCTAAAATTTCAATAATTGTCGTTTAAATAGGAATAGCATGATGCAAAATAGATACAGGTATTTCAAATAAAATCATAATATTTTAACATTTTTATATGATAATAGTTTCCATCATAACTCCGGTTGAACCCATAGAATCAGTCTCATATCAACTATCCTCCATGGTTACAATGCTCCACACGTGACTATTTCAGTAACATATCACCTTTAGCACTAAGTATCGACCAAGGTACTTGACTGCTAATATTTTGTTTTAAGGTTATATGATATAGCAGGCTGCTTATATTGAATATTTTTCTATTTAAGACTAGACTCTCAGACAGCATTGTAGCATAAGCTTAATAACTGTAAATGGCGTGCTTAAATTTTATTGCTGACTACATTAGTTTTAGTATTTCACTAAAATACGTGCACACAAATATGAATGCATTCGATAGATCTTCAAATATTGTACATTTATCATGACTTAAATTTGTTAATGTTTTCAAATTGTGACTGAAAGAACGAGGCTTGAAATTGTTGCATAAAATTTCTTTACGTTAAGTGTGAAAATACTGTTTATTATGGAGACGGGTGTAGGTTCCTTGTTTTGAGTCTATTACAAAGTTCATACTTCTGTTTTGTGACTATATATGGCATGAAGGTAGTAAGTGTTTGAAAATATAATGGGTGATTTATTTCGAACGGTTATAGAAGTATGTTCTTAGTATAAACTTTTAGAATTGTAGCTTTTATCGATCTATGTCTATATCTATCCGCATGTATTATTTCCATCGATTGGGGTTAGGGATTATCGATTTACTGATAACCATAAAGTCTTTTGCCAAAACCGAACATTGACGAACTTGTTCATTAGTCACTTAAAATAACATTGTTCTATCCCAGGGGTCGGCAACCTACGGCACAAGTGCCATAAGGTGGCACATCAAAACGTTATATGTGGCACGCGAAGGGCAGCCAGAAAGCTAAATTTTAACAGTGGTACTCTCTTACTGGTGGCACACACTCGTTCCTTTTGTAATTAATCCGGTATGTAAAATAGGTTAGCGACCCATGTCCTATCCGTTCTTGGAATCTCGTGAAACACAGCGACTTCAAAATGAACATCAATCCTTATTTTGAGGTATTACCTAAGACGGATGACAATGAGGCACTTAGTATAGATTCACGAATCATTCCGTCAGGCAAACAGAAGTTCCCACACTCTCAATAGACGGAGTGTCACCGAAAAAAATCAGGTAGCTCACATGACACAAAATATTTCGTCAATCACGGCATACGCCTTGAAACTAAACGTAAATAAGCAGAAGGAATATTCTTCAATCCTGATGCACAATACTGTTTCAAATCTACGTCCCCCCCCAACATGTACTTCTTTGGCTATGACAGCATCATCAGCAGACGTCCAAGTCCCACGCAAAGTCCACATTTGAGGATATTGCTTGGTGCATCTCTTCATAAGTGTACCTTCAGTTTCCATTGATGTATTGAGTTGTATTTTCCTCGTATAAATATATATATTTCTCGTGTCAATATTTCGCTGGTTTTTCTTGGTTACATAATATTCCATTCTCTTTTGCAAGCTAAGTTTTGTTCACTACTGACGCGCGCGTTCCTAGTATTAAAACAGTGCATATGCGAGGTAGTGGTTCAGGTTTTATTCATAAATTAACCATCACGTAAAATATGTAAGAAAACAAACTAATTGTATTGTTTCAATTGTATTAGCCCTTTAATATAACAGAACGATTGATATGGGTGTTATTAAGTATAAAATAAAAAGGTTATTGACTGAGTATTGAAAAATGTTGGTCCTTCCTTCATGTGGCGTAGGATGCAACCTTTGCATACATACATACATACATACACGACCGCTCCGGTGGCCTAGTGGTTACAGCGTCCGTCTCAGATGCGGAGGTCACGGATTCGAACCCCGGCCGAGTCATAACAAAGACATAAAAATGGTCCTAACAGCTGCCTCACTAGGCGCTCAGCGTTAAGAGGTTAGTGTTGGGACTCGTTGGCCTGTAGTCAGGATAATGTGACTCTGTTGGACATAATGCTATATTTCTGGGTCTGGATGCCCCAGTGCTAGACGTCACTATTAAACTGCCACACTGCAGACATCGTAGCGATATGACTGAAAAAATGTTAAAGCTACTAAAAAAATCGATGTCTCGCAGACGCACACACACACACACACACACACACACACACACACACACACACTTGCAGAATCAGTTGCGTCTGCGGCAAGACGCAAGGAAGGCAAAGCAGCGCCGGTGTTAGATCATGATATTCGTTATGGTCAATTTATCTGCCACCCTCCCCAAAAAACGCTGTCTGCATTAAATGTCTGTCCGTTATATAAATGACATTTATGGCAGACTTTCATAGGGGATCCTTTAAGTTCGCTATGGTGATGTGTCTTCTAAGACAGGCTCTAATGTACGTTTTAGAAAATGATAAATCAGCAACAGCTTCTTTTTCTAAACGATCATGAACAAGTTGTCACTTATAAAGGGAAACCTATCCATGTAGGTGGCTTTTTTCAGCGTAAAGGAAGAAACCATTTGTGCCCCTGATAGTCAGTGTCAACTGTATAATAATCAAACACGTCATTATTTATTTTGTGCTATAAACAGATGATGATGCGAGGGTATCTGTAGCGTCGGTATCAAATATCAATGTGATAATAGAACAGAGAACTGATACTGAGATTTTAGTTATTATTGTCACTCTGTATCTAGTAGTACGGTCTAGTTTTACTTATACAACACGTAGTGTAAATTGTGTATTTTAGATGCATGATAAACAGTTTATCCAGACCGTGCGTGAAAGGTGACTGATGCTCATTTCCAATGCCAACTTCGTGAACAACTCATCGGACTTTGGATTTCACTTAGGAATAACATATATAACCAACAATAACCCCGGTCTCTGGACTTTGTGATTATAATTGAGAATTAAGATATATAACGGACGAGGCTGGTCTTATTTTCTAGACTGTACGTTCGTACTGAGTTCAAAACATTAGGAGAAAATACATCCTTTGAGTTTAGTATGTACACAAATGAATAACTAGTATAGAATAGGAATAACCAGCTAGTGTAGACTAGAAATAACTATTTATTGTAATACCTGTCGTGGACATCACCACAGTAATCATTGCCGCACTAGACGCAGTCATTACCACAGTCAGTAAAGGTCCAAGTTGACAACGCTGTAATGGTCAGCATAATGGCCAGCGTTGGCAAACACAGCGGGGTCGAAGACGACAAATATGTTTATGGCCAGCGCTAGAAAATGCAATGGGGTCAATGCCAGTAATGCTACATGAATTAAAGAAATTACACCTTAATTTAGTTCTTGAAGCTAAATTAAAGAAATTATACCTTAATTTAGTTCTTGAAGCTAATAAATTACTTCTTAATTTATTTCCTGAAACTCATTTAAGTGGCAGGTGTATATATATATATATATATGGGCTACAAGAGCCATGTTTATTTACAGTACACATTATGCTGCTGCTATTTTGAAAGACGATAAAAGAAATACAATAAATACAAACAGCAGCAGCAACTATAGTAGTTTCATTGTTGCACTTTTAGAAATTGTGTAGAGTTATGTAATACATCAGTTAGAAATTGATGTGGCTGTGTTTGTATCAGTATCACAATAGAAAAACAATAACAACAGCGTACCAGAAATATACAAAGAGTTGCGTTTATATGAATATCAGTGTGCTTTTAATAGCGACAGAGGTTGGAGCGGTTGTGAAAAAAAATCGCATGTAGTTAATTTAGGAGTAACTGGTACAGCATTAGCCATTTAATGATATGCTGAGACGTGGTTTGATAATTTTGGCAGCAACAGCGGAAGCATCGGCATCAACACAAGTAGTAGTAGTAGTAGTAGTAGTTGCGGTATTTTTGTTGTTGTGGTAGTATTTGTAGGAGGAGAATAATTAGAATGGAGTAGTGTCTGTCAGCTTGACAAATATAAAGAAAGAAAGGATAGATAGATAAATAGATAGATAGATTCAAATACTCTGGTTACTAGATTTAAAAAATAAACTGAAAAAGACTTGTATGCAAGCATCGCAATTTTATTGTCATAATTTAATCCTCGTTCAATATTTCGTGTAATTTTAACTGCTTGTATTTGTTTGAACAAATTGCACGTCCGAGGTATAAGCTTTACTATACAATTCAGTTTATCATTGAAAAGTCCTTGAAGTAGTAGTAGTCTGCAATACAATCAGCCAGGTATGGTGTAACCCAATCATTACCTTGCTTGTTGTAACATGCTTCAGTAATCCTCCCCCCCCCCCCCCCGTTGATTGTTAGGTCTGTTTATAGCAACAGGACAATACTAGGGAGGATATTAAAACACGTATTGTGGAACCGGACACACTAGATAGTTCCATAAGCTCGAACTGTGAGGGATTCATATAAACTATGTAAGTACTACTCTTCTTTAAATGATTTTAAAACTACACAAATGCTTCTATATTCACCTGTGTTCACAAAGAATAGTGTGGCAGTTATCTGCCAGTATCAGTCTAACTACATTCATACACATTGATATTACCGGTGTTCACAATTATAGACATTCATATCTAATGCATGTATGCAATTATATTGGAATGATAGTGTTTTCAAAGGTATTGATTATCCAGTATTGACATAGATGCGTAAGATGGCTGAGTTCAGACTGGACATAATGCATAGCATTACTTAATATAAACTTGACGCAGATCTATAAACTAACAATAGTTTTGGTAGAGATTTGAGTTTTGGACGTTAGTAATTCTAAGAAGTATTCAGGTGTATGACAGAGGGGTGGAGGTGGTGAACATCACGAAGATTGGTATTCGCGCCAATCAGAGGTTGTCCTCAACTTGGTTACGTGTAGTTGTTACTGCGCCGGAAAAATAATTGCAATCAACGTGCGAAACGTCATTAAAATCACACACACGCAAAATCGTGAACCCATGCACAAAAATAAAAATCACACAAGAGCAGAAAAATTGTGACCGCACATTTGAAAGAAAAACAAAATACACGCAAATAAATTCTAGCCATGCATGCACACTTGGGTGGATATATGTGTTCCAACCACGGCTTGCAGGAATATTTAAACGTAATTCAAAACAAATGTAGATGTTGTTGCTTGGGGATCAACGCTGTTTTTCAGTGCATGCTAGGCTATATATGGCGGCCAGTGTAACTGCTGCAAGAAGAATCCACCGACCCCTGGGAATCTTTCTGTCACACCCTCTTTGGCTGAGACTCTTACCCACTCGGACAGGCGTGAAAAGGCAGTTGTCGCCAAAGGCGAGCGCTTGTATTATGCCTATATCGTGGATGTGGAAACCTACGCTGAATGCTCTGGTATGAATCCTCCAAACTTCAGGCTGATCGTTATGATCGCAAAGCCGTAAGAACTGTGTGCTCACACTCGTGTGTCAAAATAAACACACGCACACACACACGCATATATATATATATATATATATATATATATATATATATATATATATATATATATATATATATATATATAAAATAAACACACACACACACACGCATATATATATATATATATATATATATATATATATATATATATATATATATATATATATATATATATATATATATATATATGTACATTTTATTTATCTCATATACAAATGCATATATTTGCCATTCGAACGGAGTTCGTGTGACGTTCTGTCGTATTGGGGTGGGGTTCTCCCAATATAATTTAATTAAATTAAATTGAAAGTTCCACCCTGGCTCGTTAGGTTAGAAAGTTAAATTAGTGATGATGTAGATTTACAGCTCTGAGCCCCCAGTCAGCAATGCCGACGATTAAATTATAGAGAACACGAAGATGAAATTCAATCAATAACAATTTAATAAATGTGATAATTTAAAAAATAACGATAACTTCCAATCACTCGTCTTTCCCTCGACCAAGTGACAGCCTAATTCATCCCGTGATTTACAGTGTGAGTTCGATTTTCCCCCTGTCCTTGCATCTACTCATCTATTTCTTCTCGCTGATTCTTCCTTCTTTCCGTTCCTCTAACTCCTTCTTTGTCTCTGTTTCCTCTCTACTATCTCCTCCAGCTTCGCTTCCAGACTTCAACTTCTCCTTTCTTCTCCTTTCCTCCTTTCCTCCGTCTCTCTATCCGAGACAACGGGACCAAACTTTAACTGGTCTGTCCCTCAAAGCTTCCTGTGAAAAACCACAAGGCGTTAACAAATGTTTTATCGAATCTCACCTCACACTATAACGACAATTAACCATCAGATAGCTGTCACTGTTTCGGCCACGCATGCATACACATCGAAATTCCCACACACTTCTTGCAGGGTAAACAATGGTGTAATAACACAGTATCAGCGAATTGTTATACAGACATCAATACATTGCGTCACGTCAGTATATACACATATATATTTAATCTCATCGTACTACAATCTGACAAAATCAGACGCATGTCTGTACATTACAAATATTCAACAATGGCAAAATCTATAATCATATGAACATATGTGTTAGTCTACTATAAAATACCCACATAGTAAATTACAATATTAACTCTTACAACGGCTGGCAAGCTATATAATTCTTTACAAATATCAACTCATTTCTTCAAAATATGCAAACATATTAACAAAACAAAGTAATTCTTCGTACAACGATTCAAGTACTAATAAAGTATACATACGACCTACAATCGGGATTTTATTCCCTCAAAATTACTTCAAATGCAATGGCATTAATACACGAAATAAAGAACAAAACTATCGCGACACTACACACTGAGTGCGAACATGAATATATATATATATATATATATATATATATATATATATATATATATATATATATATATATATATACACATATACAGCGATCTATACCATTCCAGCGCTCCTGCTCATGAAATCGGCGCCTACGTTCTCAGTTCCTTTCACGTACCTGATCTGCATCTGGTATTGCTGTAAGAACCGCGACCATCGCATCAATCGTCCATTCGACAATTTCGCCTGCGCGAGATACGCGAGTGGTTGGTGGTCGGTCTCCAAGATGAACTTCCGCCCGTATAAGTACCGCTCGAATCGTGATATACCGAACACGATTCCGAGGCATTCTCTCTCCGATACGGAGTAGTTCTTCTCGGCAGCTGACAACTTCCGACTGCCGTACGCGACAGGAAAAAGCATCTCATCGTATTCCTGTAGTAATACTGCTCCCAGTCCCGTGTCACATGCGTCGGTGCGAAGAACGAAGTCTTTTGCCAGATCCGGTAGACGGACAACTGCGTCGGATGTAAGTCTATCCTTCAGCGTTTGGAAAGCATGCTCACACGCATCTGTCCAAATAACCTTAGTCGGGGCACGTTTCTTGGTTAGGTCAGACAACGGTCCTGCAATCGCGCTGAAATTGGCCACATACCTCCGGTAATACCCGGCCAATCCCAGAAATGACCTCACCGCAGTTTTCGTGGTGGGCCGTGCGGCGTTTCTCAGCTGCTCCACCTTCGACTTCTCTGGGGACAGCGTACCTTGGCTCAGGGTATGTCCCAAATAGTCCAATGTCCGGAACCCTAGGTGACATTTGGAAGGGCGAGCTGTCAATCCCGCCTGACGCAGCCGCTCTAAAACGTCAGCTAACAGAGTGAGGTGTTCACCCCACGTCGCTGTGGCTAACAAGAGGTCATCCATGAAGTTGTGGACACCCCTATAACGCAAGGGTTCCAACAACTTCCGCATCATCCTAGTAAAGACGCTGCGCGCGTTCTGTATCCCGAACGGCATGACCAACCATTGGTAGGTCCCGTCGGGAGTAGCAAAAGCTAGCTTTGCCCTATCCTCCTCCCTTACCGGAATTTGCTAATAGCCCTTGGACAAATCCAGCTTGGAAGAATATTTCGCTTTCGAGACAGAAGCGAAAATATGTTCCGGGTCAGGTAGCATTTCGACTTGAAATTCTGTCACCTGATTTAGCTTCCGGTAGTCGACACAAAACCGATGGGTGCCGTCCTTCTTCTGCACTAGGACTACCGGAGAGCTGTACGGAGAGTCGGCGGGTTCGATCACTCCCAGAGCAATCATCTGCTCGATCTCCTCCCTTACGACTTGTCGTTTTGCGTGGGGCAAGGGGTAGGGTTTCCGCTGGACTGGCCGGTTATCCACCAGCTTTAACCCGAACTCGACAAGCGAAGTTCTGCCCGGTATTTCCGTAAGCACATCGGAATACCCGGCCAGCAACGTATCAATCTCTTCCCGCTGTACCGCAGTCAACATGGGGTCGCACTCCACGTCCGAGGGTGTCTCAGCCCTCGTTAACGGACAGCTCGGAACAGTGTTGGCACCTTCCGTATCGCCTTCGGCGTCCTCGGTGACTATCGTGGCGATAACAAAATCGCTGACGGTCTCTCTTCCCCGGTATCTCTTAAGGAGATTGGCATGGTACAATTTCTCCTTCGTTGGTAGCCGTATCCGATATGTTTGACCTCCGACCTTCTCGGTGACAACGTATGGACCCCTCCAGGAAACTTGCAACTTGTTGTGTTCTTTGGGCAGCAGTAACAACACCTTGTCCCCTACTTCAAACTGGCGTGGTTTTGCGCGCTTGTTGTAATTCTTCGCCTGACGCGCCTTCGCTCGCTTGAGGTTCTCCTGTGCGAGGGAACAAACTTCCTCCAGTTTGTTGCGCAAGTCCTCAACGTATTGGTAGGTGGTGCGTACCTCCTCCACAGCGTGATCGTCCGTCCACAGTTGTCTCAGTATGGCGATTGGGCCGCGTACGGTCCTCCCGTACAGGAGTTCAAAGGGAGAGAACCCTAAACTCGCTTGAGGTACTTCCCGGTAGGCCAAAAGCATGGCAGGAATATACCGATCCCAATCCTTGGGGCGGCCTTCGCACAGCTTCTTGAGCGTGTTCTTTAGGGTCCCGTTAAACCGTTCGACCAGTCCGTTACATTGAGGGTGATACGGTGTAGTCGTGAGGTGCTTAATTGACATCAGTCGGTTTACCTCTGCCATCACGCGACTCGTGAATTGTGTCCCTTGGTCGGTCAGGATCTCGTCGGGCACTCCAACTCTTGACCAAATCCCAAACAGCGCTTCCGCGACGGTTTCCGAATCAATATTACGCAGCGCAACGGCCTCCGGATAGCGTGTAGCGTAATCTACGACCGTTAAGATATACCGATTTCCGTGCGACGACGCGGGTTTTATCGGTCCGATCAAGTCCATCGCGACGCGTCTAAACGGTTCATCGATAAGGGGTGTACTCCCCAAGGGGACGGGTCGATGATCCGTTTTCGGTGCCATTCTCTGACACTTGTCACAGGAGAGACAGAACCGTTTGACGTCTCCCTGGACCCCTGGCCAGTAGAATCCTTTGACAAGACGGTCACGCGTCTTGGCAATTCCCATGTGTCCACCCATGAGACTCTCGTGCGCGAGTTTCAACACTTCCCCTGGCTTCTCTTTTGGTACGACGACTTGCTTAAAGGGTTCGTTACCATTCCTGGCGTAGCGATACAAGATCCCCTTCTTGTATGCGAACTTCACCCCGCCATTCGGAGTTTCTCTCTCCGTCCCTGCTTCAGCGTGTTGGTGCAACTGCGCCAGAGTTGCGTCTTCCTGTTGCAGCTTCCTCAGCTCGGCCGGAAGAACGTTACTCACCGGTGTCGATGTAACTTCAATCGGGTTCGCTTTCGTCTGTCGACTCTTGGACCTGGTTTCCACAACACTCACCGGCATCGGTGTGCAGGTTTCGGGGTTCGGTTGTGGCAACACATAACGACATCCCAGTATGACGTCATGCGACAAACCACCCAAGCATGCAGCTTCAATTTTCCCCTTCACGTACGGTGAATCGAGGTCAATGACAGCCACTGGTAATGAGTCACGCGCGCTGTTCGCGTACTGAACTTCGATTACCTCCCCTGTGTAATCCTCAGGCTTAACGTACTTCTTGTCGACAAGGTCTGGGACGCTACACCCAGTGTCATACAAGATGGTGGCACCTTCTCCGTTGACAGTAGCAGACGCGAGGTTGCCTGGGTTACAGCTTGCCTCCGGCTCGCGCTCCTTCCTAGCGACGGCATTCACCTGGGTCTGCCTGCCCTTGGGACAGTCCCTGGCAATATTCCCCGGGTGCTTGCAGTTGTAACACGTAGGCGGCCCTCGCCGACCTGCAAGTCCCGCTTTCGTGGGTGAGGCCTGTCCAGGTCTATGGTTGGCATCCCTACCTGTAGATCCCCCTCCGATCCTCCCGTCGCCCTGACGGTTACGGACAGCCGGCTCTACCTCAACCACACGGCGCGACTCAGTGGGTCGGGGTCGGTCCGCACCCCCGGAACCTCCGCTTTTCGAGTGTGCCTGCTCGTATCGCTCCGCCATGCTAGCGATCTCTTCGAGCGTCCGGTGCTCTCTCTCTGCTAGAAAGACTGTCAACTCGCGACGGTAAGTACTCAGGACATGTTCCTTGAGTATAACCTCGCGTAGCCCGTCGTACGATCGTTCGACTTCGGCCATCTTCATCCACTTCTCAAATAACCCTCGAACACGGGTGTGGAATTGAGAGTGGGTCTCCGTTGCCTTTTTCGCCGAGTCCCGAAAAAGTTTACGATATGTTTCGGCGGTCAGCCGATAATGGCAGAGAAGGGCCTTTTTGAGCGCATTGTAGTCGTCAGCATCGTCTGCAGCTAAGCCGTGGTAGACTTCACGAGCTGCACCTTGCAAAAAAGCTGAGACATTAATCGCCCAATGTTGTTCAGGAATTTTATGAGCGTGAGCGAGTTTCTCAAACTGAACAAGAAAATCGTCGATAGATTCCTCCTTATCGCTGAACCGCGGCATACTTATCTGGACCATTCGGTGGTCTATGAAAGGTCGTCCGGTCCCTCCAGAGCTTGTGCTGGCGTCGTCCCGATCTATGTCCCTAGCGGCTAACCTGACCTTCTCCATTTCGAGAGTGTGAGCAAGCTCTCGTTCTTTTGTGGCCGCTGATATCCTGGCCAACTCTTGGTCCGCTGCTATCTTAGCCAGCTCCAGCTCTTTCTGTGTTTCTCTTTCGGCGGCTATCCGGGCCAGCTCCAGTTCTTTCTGGGTTTCTCGGTCCGCTGCTATCTTGGCCAACTCCAGCTCTTTCTGTGTTTCTCGGTCCGCTGTTATCTTGGCCAGCTCTCGGTCCGCTGCCATCTTAGCCAGCTCCTTCTCCGCTGCTTTTTCTGCCTTCCATTCCTTGATTCTTTCTTCAATAAATGCTGCCAGGCGATCTCCCTCGTAGCCGAGATCTTCCGAACCCATGGCACGGTACTCCTTGATCATTTGCCTTTCTGTAGCCATATTGTTATACTAATAGGAAGTGATACCTTGTCTCGACCTTACTAACAATGGACAGATATTACAAGTTCCCAGCCAAATACTTACCTGTCGACAACAACTAATTTCGTTCAGGTAAGATATTTGCTCGATATTTGCTTCACAATTACTGCAAGTAATTAAAGATCTACCAAACATGCAAATATCAAACATAACAAACACAAGATGAGAAAATCATAAAAATTCAAAATACATAGGATGGAAAATATCTCACACTGTTCACTAATACTTCCTAACAAATAAACTTTTAGGTCGTAAAATAATATTTATGTCTAATTCAAATCCCGGACGGAGCGCCCACTGTGACGTTCTGTCGTATTGGGGTGGGGTTCTCCCAATATAATTTAATTAAATTAAATTGAAAGTTCCACCCTGGCTCGTTAGGTTAGAAAGTTAAATTAGTGATGATGTAGATTTACAGCTCTGAACCCCCAGTCAGCAATGCCGACGGTTAAATTTTAGAGAACACGAAGATGAAATTCAATCAATAACAATTTAATAAATGTGATAATTTAAAAAAAAAACGATAACTTCCAATCACTCGTCTTTCCCTCGACCAAGTGACAGCCTAATTCATCCCTTGATTTACAGTGTGAGTTCGATTTTCCCCCTGTCCTTGCATCTACTCAACTATTTCTTCCCGCTGATTCTTCCTTCTTTCCGTTCCTCTAACTCCTTTTTTGTCTCTGTTTCCTCTCTACTATCTCCTCCAGCTTCGCTCCCAGACTTCAACTTCTCCTTTCTTCTCCTTTCCTCCGTCTCTCTATCCGAGACAACGGGACCAAACTTTAACTGGTCTGTCCCTCAAAGCTTCCTGTGAAAAACCACAAGGCGTTAACAAATGTTTGATCGAACCTCACCTCACACTATAACGACAATTAACCATCAGATAGCTGTCACTGTTTCGGCCACGCATGCATACACATCGAAATTCCCACACACTTCTTGCAGGGTAAACAATGGTGTAATAACACAGTATCAGCGAATTGTTATACAGACATCAATACATTGCGTCACGTCAGTATATACACATATATATTTAATCTCATCGTACTACAATCTGACAAAATCAGACGCATGTCTGTACATTACAAATATTCAACAATGGCAAAATCTATAATCATATGAACATATGTGTTAGTCTACTATAAAATACCCACATAGTAAATTACAATATTAACTCTTACGACGGCTGGCAAGCTATATAATTCTTTACAAATATCAACTCATTTCTTCAAAATATGCAAACATATTAACAAAACAAAGTAATTCTTCGTACAACGATTCAAGTACTAATAAAGTATACATACGACCTACAATTAAAATGCAGTCGCATTCCACAAAGACCGAACAAATATCTACTGACGTTTTGAAGCTTTCTGTACTTAGATCTTCCCTCTCTAAGATTTTCCCGCCAATAACGAATGGCTATTTGGAGTTACGCTAACCTCTTCTCTGGGTAATTTCTCTCAGCGAACTAACTTTTGCCGGAAAACGCAGGGATATCATTCTACCCAAATCAAGGTCTCCCCCTATCTCGATTCTGATTGGGTGGCGCTGTGCCCCTGTCCAATCGTCTTAGCGGCCAGTTCAACCTGTCTGTCTGTTTGCAGGGGAAAGAAGTTAGGACACTCCCACTTCTTCATGCAATTTCTTTTGATCTTGGAAACATTTCGACACCTAGGTGATAACTGGCTATCGGGCGCCTCGCAACTCCGATGTCCGGTTCTTCTATTCTAGCCACAACAATCTTACGTAACGGATTAGTGCTAGCCTTCGGCAATGTTCCACATCAAACAATGACCCGTCAGAATTACCTTGATTATACATGTTTCAAACTGGGCTACTCTGGGTCGGGGTAAACATGACAGTTCGATTAACGAGAGGCAACTGTGTATTGACTGGGAGAAAGAACTCATATCCCTGCCGAGTGTGTCCGCTACAAAATGTAGTTCTGTCTTTTTGTGCCTTTTCATATCGATAAGTTTGATTATTTTCATTTTTTAGTTTTCATTTTATTCACATTGATTAAATCAATATAAGTTACATTTATGATTGATACATGAAAATTGGTTTAATGAAGAAAGTAGAGCACTAGTCTTACAGACATATATTCTTGAATACTGAACGCTCATCAATGCATTGACGTACAAGCGTAAGGAAATTTGCGTGGACTCTAATCTAAGCGAAACGACGAACCAACAAGAGGTAATTGAAATATTTGAATATATTAAAAGTTGATCTAAGTCATTATTCTGCTTTAATTAACATTACTACTGTCCATAAAATACTCTCTCTCTCTCTCTCTCTCTCTCTCTCTCTCTCTGTTCATTTGGTCGGTTTGACTAAACATTAACCATCATTCTTCATTTGTCGAGATACGCTGTGGTATCGCACAAGCGAAAATCCTTTACTCTCGTACTTTGGTGGATTTCCGCCATTATCTTGATACGCTCGACAACACAGAGAGAGAGAGAGAGAGAGAGAGAGAGAGAGAGAGAGAGAGAGAGAGCCGTGTGGCTTTTGAATATTTTTATATTTAATGAATATTAATCGATGTTTAGAACCCTATAATAGGTTTAAATACAACGACATCAACAAAGCCTTAAATACATTACATATGTGTGCCCCGTAACTAAGATATTTGCCTTACGGTGTCGACCTGCAATTGCAACTTTGTATCATAGATTATATAAACAATTTAGAGAGGTCCCAAGGGAAGCATAAACATGCTGTTATGAAGAATGATATTGTCGGTTACTTCACAGGGGTTCGTTACAAAGAAAATTAGGAGTATCCGTCCATGAATCAAAGGATGGTGGTTCTAACCTGTAACAATATAACACAAGGGAAGACACCAGGCCACACCTCTCGGTTGTTCTAACCCTGCTAGTTTATTCTAACTGAGTCTTCTAATTTCAACTTAAGCCAGTCGTAATCGAGAATAGTTCAATTTTAAAAACAGCTCGACACACTTCCTTCATTTTTTTTTGGGTGGGGGGTGGGGTGGGGAGGGAGCTCTCTTTTGATCTTTCCAGACCATTTTTAGAGACCCTCCTGTCCTATTGTTATAGTGTGATTCTGCTATGGTTTTGCCTTATAGTCTTTTTTTATTAAGATATAGTATTTGTTTTTGTTTTTTTTTGTGTGTTTTTTTTTGATGGGGTATATATTTTTATTTCTATGTAAGATTTTTTAATATTTCTTTTTAGTATATTTTATATATAATTTGTTTATATTTTTTTAGTTTTATTCTTTTTTAATTTTTTAAAAATATTTGTTTTAAGTCACTTTTCCATTCATCAGCTTGCTTCCCTAGACATTCGTTATCTTGCAGTACTGTCTGGTAGTGCCGTTTGCATTCGGATAGTCTTTTATTTCACCATTGACCGACTGGTAAAGTCCTAACAACCTCGAGTCTGTAGTTCAATGGTGAAATCCATGACAATCCGAATGCAAACAGCACTGCCAAACATATATGCCATGTTGGTATATACACACACACACACACACACACACACATATATATATATATATATATATATATATATATATATATATATATATATATATATATATATATATATATATATATATATATATTACAATCGGAAGTCAAAAGGCATGACTAACAATATCAGTATGTTCGCTTAATGAGGTTATTCCCTACTACGCCATTGAATGATTTGAATGCGACTATCGACATGACCAATAAGATCATCTTCAAGGAAGAACTAGCGCGACAGTCTCTGATCTAAGCTGCTTTTTAAACGCGTTTTGATCTTGACCGATCAGAGATTTTCACGGTTAAACTTCAGAGATGTGTCCGTGGTACATGAATATGTTCATGATGTCAAAGATGAGTTTGCCTCTGACAAAGCCGTCCTTGTTTTTACAACGTGGCAGGCCGAGCAATTAGATGCACAAAAAACGACCCGAGCAAGATACATTTTAAAAGCCGTGGACACCATGTACACGATGACGCACACGTAGACAATACACCTGCTCGTAATATTATCAATAATTTGTCTGATCAAAATTGTCTTCTCAGGATTAGATTTATTTTACAGAGACTTTGGTGGTACGAGTCAAGATGGAGCTGATACGGGAAGAGTATCGAATCGTCAGTTAGTCATTATATTATGAAAAACATAATCGCCTGGTTGGCTCATTGGTATTGATAACATTTACTACGAAAATGCATATCGGATCACTGCAGTGGTACATGCAATGTACGTGATGAATGAGTCAAGTCGAGATGCGTTACTACCAGTGCACTACGGTGTGAAAATTATGTACCTCAATGTATTATTAAGAATTCCACTACCACCACTGATATTACAAGAAACAATAAAGTGTCTTTTTGAATATTTTCCGCGATTCTCGTTCGGACAACATCGACCAGTTTGTGCTACCGTCTGACGAATCTTATCAATATCAGCAACTACACGTAAATATTCATATGACAGAGATGCTATAGTCAATCGCTTATTCACAGTCACGTGCCTGGCGCAAAATTTTCCACAACAAAACATGGAGACCCACTCTAAAAGTTTACTCGAAGATATTCAGCAATCCTGTGTCGCGCATAGGAATGGTGGTCTACGAAAAATCCGATCTAATGTCGATAAAGTATTCAGCATTAACAGGGTCGCGCAATACCCGGCCAGATATCTCGGGTGTGGTGAATGTCAACCGTATTTTGAAAGATTCGGACATACCACGCATCATCTCACTCGTGTAGCCATCAATGAACCTCTACCCCCATAATGACTTGCCTGGATTTGCCGGGATCAACAGCTTTGAGTTTTCACAAACGTCCATCCGGTTGTCCCTTCGTGCTTTAGACGTCACTTTAATCCTCCGTATCCTAACGAGTGAGCAAGATTAGGTATTGATCGGGCAGAATTATATTTTCTGGATCAGGATTACGAAGAAGATGTCTTTTTCGTTTCTAAACAAACTTTTTGCATGTCATTGACTAATAATATCATCAAATATGTTACCAATTACTACAATGGATAGCAACTACAGTACACAAAAATGAGATCTCCCAAGTTCGCGTGCGTGAGCATCAATTTGCTCGCAATGATTAACAGCTTTCCCACAATTGCCGACATAGTTGTCATTGATTTGTTTAATTTTAACATAAACCATCTCCTTGACAAAGACATTTCCGTGCTCAAGCTGGTTGGAAAGAGATGTGAAAACCTTGGTACCCTTGACGTGAATATACAATACACTAGCGAAGACATATTTAGGTCACTCCTGGATATACAATATCGGCACTGGAAAATCAACCAAGAGCAATGGTATACCCACCAAGAATACGCAGATAACGTCGCTGTGTAAGAATATCTTCGTAACAATATTCTCGTGACGATGTCAACGCGTCGTCGACCAATTTGTTTATCTGAAAGGCGTTGGCAGATCCATTTAAACTACGAGTGCTATTTACTTGTTTCTGAATAAGAACGTAATCATGCTTGTGCACACACACAGGCTCGCGAGAGAAATTAGACGCATACACGTGTGTGCACAGACGTGAAATAATTTCTTTCAATTTAGTGGTGACACGTGTGATCCGGCACTCATAGATAAAACATGATTTATACGGGTCATTATATAGGGTGAGATCTGCATAGTTCCCAAAATCCTACTAAAATGGGTGGTGCAGAAAAGCACTCAAGTGATCGCGCTTAGGGATCAAGGTCAACCTCCAAGGAATGCTGTTGAGTCTGCAGGAGACTGGCGGGTAAGTACCACAGTTCGCGTGATCGTCCTCAACACTTGAATCAATTGTACATCAGCGATTTGGTCTCGGCGGCCAATCAGACAGCCTTGCATCATACACAATTTGAACGTTTGCTTGGAATGTGTATAGTCACATATGCCGTCTAACGCCATGGACATACGTGACGTTTCAATGACGCGAGAACCGACTCCTTTCAAACATCATTTGGCGTTACCCAACTCGGTCCGTGCTATCATCAATGGACAGTCCGGATCTAAGAACACTTAGATGTTACTCAGTTTAATCATGAGATGGTACAAGTGGGACAAACTGTACTTGACTGCTCCATTCGTGGATAATCAGCGATACTACTACGTTCTTAATGACTTCGGTTTCGTCTGTGTGGAAGAAAATCAAGACATGACCCGGTTGAATTGTCACCGGCATCAAGGATGATATGCCGTCCATCAACCATCTCGACGAAAATATCTGCAACTTAGTTTATATGATGACACCATACTGGACAAACTGGCAAACCCGGAAAGAAATTTCTCACGAGGTAGATACAAGAACATAAGTACTTGCACTTACGGAGTTGTCATCATCAATCTCGCTGACCCAAATGGTAGTTACACGATCGGTCTCGACCATATATTTCATCGTTGCGTGATGGCATCTATGTATCGTCACCTACGATATGACCGCAAAACACACGTCAAAAATACAATGACGCCGTCGAGCGTAAGCCAGTGTCTCCATGCCATAAAACTATATGCCAGCATAAAGAACTGTAAAGCAAAGATTGTAATCGTGTCAATACGTGCGTGAAAATCTCACAACAGGCAAAACTCACGAGAGAAACGACTGCCGTTACTAGTGCGACCAATTAAACATAGACCATCACTTAAAATGTTAAGTGAGAACTTCAATGAACTCGATAGAATCACGGATAAGCTTAGGTTAACACCACCGTGGGAGAGTCTCAATCTTGTCCCAATCACCTCGCTGATTGACAATGATAAAACCTGCGCTGATTGCCATCGAATCCGCTTGTGTAAATTTACAACAAATCTGGACGTCGCGGCGGTTACTAACCATCTTGTAGTCATTCGCGATCAAAGAACAATAGGAAAGCGATTGACGTTACAGTGCAAAGACATCAGTGAAGCATAGCTACCGTTAACTAAGTAGAATTCCACAGTCTGACAAGCAGGTGAGAACCCAAAGACGTCACTGACTGCGTATGATTGCGTCTTGGAAGGCCACGTGGACTGGTAAAAATAACACATTCAAGCACACAGCCATGCTGACAGGTGTGGATAGATTTTCGATCTTTAATGGAGCAAAATTTAGCATCTTTACCACGTATCTGTGGGTGATATTCCTCCTACCACTTGACCAGTATATACAAGAATAGCGGGAATGTGTACCTGTTGGATCTTGACGATAAACCTTGAAACGCGGTCACGTATTGATGGTATATCGATTTTCTATTAGACGTTACTCGATTTATACATTAGCGACTAATATTCAGCTTTGACATTGACACTAGATGCACAACACTACTGACGTGTCAAGATCATCGAAGCTGATATGCAACTGTAAAACTAAATTCTTACGCCGGAAACAATTCTATATGGGTATGAAAGAGTTGGAGGAATTATCGATACAGCATGTGGGATTGCAGCTGCATAGACAATCGGGCTAGGTGTTACCGTAATCATCACACCAATGACCGCAGTAGAAGCAACTGTCAGCATGGAAGTTAGTACTATATCCATTTCAGTCGGTGGAGTATCGACGGCTGGTAAATGATATAGTCACGGTTGAACACAGGGTCGCACAGACACATCAAAATAATTTCACCCGCATTAGACAGTCTCGAAAGCGTCGAAAAACAATATTTTGAAGCCAACGACGATTACGATGTTATCGCCGCAGAAGACAATGTCGCGCTCACCGAATGTAAAATTTCAAAGCAATCGAAAATGCCGTCAAAATCTCCAATACCGCATCGCACAGGTAATTACCCGGCAACTAGTCGCCCACAAATAGCACCAAAAAACAAAATGAATATCACCCCGGCCGTTACTAGTGACAGTGATAGTAGCGTTTTACGCGATTTATTTTTCGTCATCATTCAGTAATCTCGACGAAGCGTCGCCCGCTGTTTGGACGATGATATGCGTGTGTTGCTTCGAAGGCGCATCGAAATATATCTTGGTCACTCTAAATCGTTTGCGTCATTGAACTAAGGTCATACTAATGAGTCATTGGCGGACCGGTTTAGTGCAGTGTTAGCCAGACACTTAGCTACTACTCGTAACTGCGCGCGCGGGGGGGTTTGGGGCACTTTGGTCGCAATTACTAATGTATTCACAGCAAGTGGTTGTTTTTTTTTTTTTGGTTTTTTTTCTACCAGAGTCGTCCGCTTTATCTTGCAAATATTTATGCAAACCACAGTTGGAACGAAATAGTCCGTGATTTAGCTAACATTTTTTGATGTGTGTTTGGATTTTAAGGCTGGGTTTTGTTCGCACGTTGGATCGTGATTTTTTTTTTCTGCCTGTGTGTGATTTGTTCACTAATTTTCAGGTGTTTGTAACAAATACATGTAGCCATGTTGGAGAATACCCCTGATCGGCGCAAATACCTATATTTGGAAGGACAGCCCACCCTACCCCCTCCAGATGCTTGTATACAATTACTGAAATGCCAATTACTGGAGACAGATAAGGGTAACATAGTATGGAATGGAAGTTTTGTATGTTTCTATTTGTTTCAAATCGCTTCAACCCTGTTATAAATGAGCCCAGATGCCTATTAAGATGACTCAAAATTGTTATTTAGAAAATTACTATATATAAACAATGCATAAATAATTTTTAAAAAACTGTTATCCATTAGATCTATCACTTGGGTGTTTCTTTGAATTATAAAGATTATTGTTTTCTGATACACGAATTGCGCTGGCATTCAGACGCACGCGATTGAAAAGGTAGTAGCGTGGTACAGTTTCCAGTGACTATCATGCATTACTAATGGCGACATGTTGCAACTGAAATTATACGATGCCTTGTGTCCGATCTTTGAGACGTTTGTGAGTGACAGTGTGAATGCAGCCTAATAGCTTGCATGTTGACTTGTCCTTTATACATTTAGCACAAGTTTTCTCTGACCGCTGTCACCACACGTTAGATCCAAAAGTTGTCCTTTAACTCTTGATTTAGTCCATGATTCCTCTAACCTTTCTCATTAAATCTTAGATCATAATGTTGGCTTTTATGTATACATGTAGTTCAAAACTTTCCTCTGGCCGCCATCACCCCCATGTTAGATCATGGTGTTGGAAAGTTACCCTGGTTCACCCACCCCATCTATAAATAGTTTCCATGCATAGTTAGAGAGATTTAGCTGACCACTCCGGTGGCCTAGTGGTTAGAGCGTTCGCATCGGATGGGGGAAGACGCGGGATCAAACCCCGGCCGAGTTATATCAAAGACTTATAAAAATGTTACTGACAGCTACCTCGCTAGGCGCTATGCATTAAGATGTTAGTGCTATGACTGGTAGGCCTGGTGTTAAGATTATGTGACTGGGTGGGACATGATGCTACATGTCTGCGGCATGATGCCCCAGTTCTAGACATCACTATAAACTGCCACAATGTAAACATATTAGTGATATGACTGAAAAATTGTTAAAGCTACGTTAAAAATCCAAATCAATATAGCTATATGCTAAAGAAATTCTCGGCAGTGTTTGACTGGTTTGTTTATAGCAACAGGATTTTGTCCAGGGAACGAAGAAGATATACGTTGTGTAAATTCAATAATATTAGATTTTAAAAGATTTATTTACAATTGTGTAAGTATCAGTCTTCTTTATATGATTATAAAATTGCACGAATACACTTTCATGTTACCTGTGTTCACATCTGCGGGTGGGGTACTACTACGTAGCCAATACATTTTGCAGGTATCAGTCTACAAATACACAGTCATATCAACTGTTTTCACATTTACGGGAATTTGTATCAATTCTATGTATGAAATGTTACTGGAATGGCATAAATGTCGACGGTATTTGTTGCTCAGTAATTACACAGAAACATAGCATGGTTGAGTTCAGACTTGATACAGATTCATATAATGGTCAAGTTTAGATAAGACACACTTTGATATCATGGTTTAGTTCAGAGTTCATACAGATGCATAAAAGACTTGATACAGATGCATAGCAGGGTTGCCCGCAGAATTTATTTCCTGGACAAACATGTAGTGGTCAGGTATTAAGTTTTGCGGATGTAGGCCAAACTATGTTTAGAGGTGAAATCGGGTGATGGGAAGCATCCCCTTGCCCCTATGTGCAGGTGTCCCATGATTGAATTCAGTCTTCACACAAAAGCATAGCATAGTTGAGTTTAGACTTCACACTAATAAGCAATCTGGTGCATACATGTTTTGAAACATCAATAATTTTGTACGGTTTAGAATGTTTGTTACCACAAGGAGTAACATGGTAAAGGACGTAGTTACCTTATGCATGTTTCTACTAGTTTCATCTCGCTGAACCACGATATGAAGGAATAAAGATGTCCATCATTTTATCATTAAAACTCTAGATATCTAAGATTTAGTTATTCAGAAAAATACCGTCGCCCAAATAAATAAATAAATACTTCATCAGTCATACTTTTTTTTTGCATATGTTTGTACATGGCATTATTGTCATATATTGTACAAAAGCAAACTTGCTGTTGAATAAACCGATACATACCGCAATGTGTGTATTGGACCTATACAAATTCTTGATGCTTCATTTTTTTATTATAATAAACTACAACAAGTATATATAAAGATAATACTGAGTTAGCTGATACCATAACAAATGTATTGTAATAGTGTCAGAGTAAACAATTGATGTTGATGCGGATATGAAAAAGCATCTTGATTGGTTTTGTAAGTCTGATAATTCAAACGACCATGCCATACACTGTCTGATCATCCAAACGACCGTGTCTTACAATGTCTGTTCATCCAAATGACCATGCTTACACTGTCTGATCATCCAAACAACCATGCCTTACACTGATTATCCAAACGACCATGCCTTACTCTGTCCGATCATCCAAACGTCCATGACTTACACTGTCTGATTATCCAAACGTCAATAACTTACACTGTGATCATCCAAACGACCATGATTTACACTGTCTGATGATCCAAACGACCATGCCTTACACTGTCTGAACCTCCAAACGACCATACCTTACACTCTCTGATCATCCAAACGACCATGCCTTACACTGTCTGATCATTAAAACGACCATACCTTACACTGTCTGATCATCCAAACGTGCATGCTTTATACTGTCTGATCATCCAAATAACCATGACTTATTATCCAAACGACCATGCCATACACTGTCCGATCATCCAAACGTCCATTCCTTACACTGTCTAATCGTCCAAACGACCATACCTTACACTGTCTGATCATCCAAACGACCATGCCTTACATTGTCTGATCATCCAAACGACCATACCTTACACTGTCTGATCATCCAAACGTCCATTCCTTACACTGTCTAATCGTCCAAACGACCATGCCTTACACTGTCTAATCATCCAAACGAACATGCCTTACACTGTCTGATCCTCCAAACGGCCATGCCTTATCATCCAAACGACCATGCCTTACACTGTCTGATCATCCAAACGTCCATGCCTTACATTGTCTAATCGTCCAAAAGACCATACCTTACACTGTCTGCTCATCAAAACGGCCATGCCTTACACTGTCTGATCATCCAAATGAACATGCCTTACACTGTCTGATCATCCAAACGTCCATTCAGCACACCGGCTGATCATCCAAACGACCATACCTTACACTGTCTGATCATCCAAACGTCCATTCCTTTCACTGTCTAATCGTCCAAACGACCATGCCTTACACTGTCTGATCATCCAAACGACCATGCCTTACACTGTCTGATCGTCCAAAAGACCATGCCTTATCATCCAACCGACCATGCCTTACACTGTCTGATCATCCAAATGTCCATTCCGTACACTGTCTGATCATCCAAACGTCCGTTCCTTACACTGTCTGATCAGCCAAACGACCATGCCATTCACTGTTTCATCATCCAAACGACCATGACTTACACTGTCTGATTATCCAAACGACCATGCCTTACCCTATGAAACAAAGAAGAAATTGTCTTTAAGATCTAAAGATGAACTAAATGGAAACTATATGAGAAACATGCTAGTCTAAGGTCGAAAAATTTCTCTAATTAAATTGGCATAACACTAATTTACCAGGCAAAACGAATTGCAGGGCCGGTGTTTGAAAACCAGTTAGATCATGTGCTGTATATGCATTCAATATTTGAACAGATTGAAATTAACTATGCAAATTTAGGAGAGTAGGCATGAAATGGAACAATATCAGACACAGAGGACATCATTTTCACCATTATGTATACAAATAAAAATGACCCATACAAAATTAAGTGTGTAAGATCAGGATTATTTATTACAATGATTTACTTTTATGTTTAACATGATTGTTTATAACAATGAGCATCAGCTATGATAAGAAGGCTTATTTACAAAAATCATTTATTTTTATGTTTACGGGAATTATTTAATAAAATGGTTTACTTCTATGTTCCCTATGATTGATTGACAAACTTCTCCGACCACTACGGACGACGGACGCTGAGCCATACCATGAAATCGGCCTTCGGCCTAGTGAGTATGTGGGTTATTTGGATTTTTAACGTAGCTTTAACAATTTTTCAGTCATATCACTACGATGTCTGCAGTGTCGCAGTTTATAGTGATGTCCAGCACTGGGACATCATGCTGCAGACATGTAGCATGATGTCCCACCCAGTCACATTATCCTGACACCAGGCAGACCAGTCCTAACACTAACCTCTTAATGCTGAGAGCCAAGCGATGCAGCTGTTAGTACCATTTTTGGTATGCCTCGGCCAGGAATCGAACCCACGACCTCCCACATCCGTGGCTCGGCCTAGTGAACTAGAACAAGTGTGTCATGCACATGTATAATATGCTTGTGTACCTCTCAATCGTTAATTTTCTTCCCAGCAGCTGGCAATGAACTGAAATAATTATATAAGAGGAAAACAATATTATTACGTTATAAATTCTGGTTGAATACTTTTCCGACTTCGTTTGCAAAGGAAATAATACACGGTGTTTCTATTTACACATCCACCTAGCCTAGACGTAGTTTTGTTGTGATTAATAGTACATATTTCCTTGATGCCAGAGACATTGTTCTTTTACAGACAAGCTAACATCTTTACAATAATTGAATACATGAAAAGTAGTTATGCACATGGATGTTGGCTGGAAGTTTCTTCTCTATTTTTTGCAGCTCATGCCTGAAATCTAAGCTGTGCTAGTTTCACAGTTCACTTCAGAAGAGTCAATACATCTCAATCCACAGTCAATTAAAATGGCATGATGGCTACAGCGATGTCACAAGAACCTATTTGCAGTCTGGTCAAGGATGGGACCCTGGTATTAGAGACGGAAGGTATGTGATAGATAAATTGAAAGAAAAACATGTGAAACTGCACAAATTATACGTAACGTATACCGACTATGTGATAAGTAGTATCATTATATGCTAATTTTCGTCTCCGTTAACTTTACATAGTTAGAGTTGTGCAGTATTTTACGATATTGAACACCTTCATATTGCACGCACATGCACGATACGTGTGCCCAATAGGAGTATAGTGTATTAGGACCTCGTTTGTAAACAAATCATAATCACTCATGTAGAAGTCGCTTCAGGTTTTGGTCGATTAAATTTGCTTCTTAATGAACTAAAGCAGCTGTCTCGTGGAGTGCAACACACCAGCTGCTTTGCAATATTTCGCGTTACTTATTTTGATACAATGTTTCGGATTTAGGTTAGCGATAGACGCCATACAGGTCATACTATTGCGGGGTCCCTACAAAGCGCATGCAAGCGACAAGCCGTAAGCGTGTCTTCTTTAGCTGGTAATAAGAATGGCAAAAATAAACTTACTGTTCTACATCCTGAATTTTCCCAAAATGAACTTTCTTAGTTCTACACATCCGACTTACATGAGCTATGTCAAGGGTTCTAAAACTTGACTACACAGTGCACAATTGTACTGTAATTTCGACTACATTTCCAACTGCAATAAAATTTTCTTACTGCGCTCAAAAAGAAATTAACATGATAGTCGATGTCGTCTTTTTGATAATTACAATTGAAACAGTTCATATTTATCCCACATCATGATTCCAAACATTCATGACAGAACAGAAACACACTTGCAGATGAGTCAAGACTCGTTCCTCCCTGCTCAAAACGACAATTCTTTCTGAAACTGGTGTCAAGCGTGCCACTAAGTCCGGGGATCGCAGGGTGGTGCTATGTGCGAATTAATATTGTTATGGTGCATTGAAGAATCTACGGTTGTGTATTTATTTTGGCACACAGCACAAATTCAATTACTTTTTTCTTGTAGTATATTTATTTTTAAATTAAGCCTTAGGTAGAATAATAAAATGAGTACATAATAAAAAAGGTTACTGCATTTGTGTGGGAAAATATGAACTTGTTTTCTCTTATGAATACTGGCACTCCCAGGGTCGTGCAGTATTAATTCTAAAAATCTCGTTCATTTTTTCCATACAAATGAAGTAATCTATAAATACTGAATCATGCCGTCACTGTTGTAAACATATAGGGTGCGTGGGAGGTTGACCGACAGCAATGGCCGTTCACAACAGTGATTCGACTGTGCGGATGGATGTACAATAATAATTATATTCGACTTAATGCCAGTAGATATCCTGATTACTGTTTGAGATGTCTTGTATTAAATCTAATTATTAAAAGTGCCACACGTACACTGGAGTACATTGTATCTTGAGTCTTAAAGTTAGCGACTGGCGAATAAGTAAATAAAAATATTGTCAGTCAAGATATTATATATTTCTACTTGGTATTCTTTACTCTGTATTAACATGCATTTCAGTTACAGTTTAAATCAGATGATTCTGGGAAACGATCGATAAACAGACGCCATGTAGATTCCGGGTTATGCAAGGGCGTTACTCCGAGTCGCGGTATTATCGAAAAAATATTTTTACGATGGCATATACTTGTCATGATGTTAGGATCTTGACCTATAGGCTGCACAAATTGTAAATCAATTTAAAAATTGAATGCTACTTCAATGGCTCTCATTCTGTCACATGTACCCTCCAAGGACAGAAACCTGTCTGAGATAATTAAAACAATGGATACGTAACCACTTGTGACGCGGGGGGAAGGGATACTCAAGTACCCGATCAAAGGGAGATTTTATTATATGTAAACATGAACTGCTTTGTTGTCGGTTCACACATGTCAACCACAAAGAGAGGTATAATTACTACTAATATAAGTGGCTAAAAGCGTGGTCTTAACATATACCATACCAATCTATATATTTTATGCCATACATACAGAAAACTATATCAAAAACGTACATTTATATTTGCTACTTACCTGGATCTGCAGTTAAATTTTTTGTCACAAATCGGCTAAATCCATGTGGATTTGTAGTTAGTACAAGAGTATAGACACGAAAGAAATTGATAAATTATATATGCATAACACTCTTTTTAACTATTCTTCATGTCTACAGTAATTTTCGTGAACAGTCGTCCACAAATGATGACTGTTATATGACATCATTGTCGCATTCTTATTTCAAATTTTTTAACGGGCTATTGATCTGTCCTTTCTGGATGCAACATGTTTTAGGTTAAACAGAATCTCTCCCCTTCAACATTTTTCAGTCATATAACATGCTTCAGTCTCATCGATAATGCTCGTTTATTACGATATCTGACGTCATTGTATTTCATTTTAGACTGGTTTACTATGTATGTGGTTTCAAAATAGAATGTATCTGAGACAACGTGGTTTCAAATTTAAGAAATCCGTCTGTTTTGCTGGAACTGTTTCATAAACATATTGTAAATAGAAAATAAGGAATTTAATCGGAAGTCTCACGAGGAACACAGGGGCTGGTATCGTTGTTTCCTATTTAACGATAAGCCATATATGTACTATACAATTAAAATCCCATGAAAATAGGTGCATTACGTCATTTTCCTTTGGCTAATGAGAGGGCAGTATTCCATTCAGCGAGCTGCACTTGCATATTAAGTGTGCGCGATCATATCAATGTCGAGCAGTAGCGTGGGAAAATGGTCTGGCATTCCTTAAAGGTATGATAGTAAGGCAAATTCTGGACAGGCATTCAAACTCGAACGCCTAAGCTAGGCAACGGTACCAAATTGTATACGCTACGTGAAACGCGAAATCTAGCTTGAAATATCATCGTTTATTCTTAAATAGGTCGCGCGAGAAAGGAGAGAAGTGTCCTTCCTTGTATTATTATATAGTATATGTACGACAAATAGACTGAAGGAAACGATACGAGCCCGTGTGGCGATGACTTAAAGCGCACATGACAGGAGTCTCGAACTGTAATCGTTAGTTTATTCTCGAGCTGAACTTGGAAACTTTTTTAAATGGGTACCTGATCGTTTAGTTTATTACCCGGGTTATTATCAACGGACGTGTACCTGCGTGCCCGGGTACCCTTTGGAAACTTGGGAGGATGGGGGTGCACCATGATGATCGTTGTAAATGGGCACACCAACATGAGTATGAAAAGGTATGCCGATCCCAGACTATTTAAACAAGACCAGATGTTTCAATGAAAAGTAATGAATCGTGTACAAAAATAGGTTTAAATCAACACCTGTCAATTGAGAAAGCCACCGGAAAATAACGCCATTAACATCCTTCATATTTGGACTCTTGCTTGCTACCATATTTTCAATCCCTTAATTCTTGACAAATATAGTACTCATGTGATAAAAATTATTGGGCATTATCAGACGACAAACTGGTTTACCGGTTCTTTACAATGATATGATTTTAAGAAAAAATAGATTATTTGAGGACATGGTATGACCATGTTTTGAAAAAGTCAGATTCATGGATGCATTTTTTTAAACAGTGATGCGGAACTATTAACTTGTGGTCATCCAGTGTATATAAGATAAGCAGACGATATGCAGAAAATTACCGACAACCAAAAATACCGCGATACCAAAGAAGCCTCGGTATCGTAGGAAGCTACTATAGTTTAAAACACTGTTCTTTAAGAAAACCAAAACATAAAAGGAAAACAAAACGGAAAAAATCAAGTGTTTTAGTTGACGGCATGCGCTTTATTTTAGCTCTAAAAGACCAAAAATTTGTATGTTATTGGTTCTTGATTCAGCCAAATACAGTGGGATAGTTTACCCCTCCCACACATACAATTTTTTTTCCAATCATGCAACGTTCCAATTGGGTTTGTTAGCGTGACGTCAGATGCCATAGGTCTATTGGCTGCTTTCACTGGCAACGTGTACGCATTGCAGACTTTCGCCTAGGGGGACGTCCATTAATTATGTCAACAATTTTTAGGCAATTTTTTACCCCCCTCCCCCTCTTGTCAACAACTGCCAAACTTTCAGTGACCCCCCTAATAAAATTACGTCAAAAATTTTTATGCCCCCCCCCCCCAAACTAACACTATTTTTTACGGCTGGCTTTTATGCTTAAAATAGAATTATGGAAATTAAAAGATCTACAAATAAATTTTAATACTTTTTCTTTTACTTGTTTAACAGATTTCAAATTGACTATAACACTTTGAATTCATGAAAAAATCGAGACTTTATATTCTAGCTTCTATCAACTTCCCATGGGGAAGCCAAATGTTCCTCCATTGTTATAATGGGCATAGTAGCTGATTCATTGATTTCTTGTGGAACAGATACACCAGACAAGTCAACATCATCTTCATCTAACCATTCTGCGCTTAACATCTCTCCATGCGCAATAATTGCCATCAGCTCTCTCTGTCTTTTGGCAGCCACTCGCATTGGCCGAATGATGATTTAAGACTATGACTTCCTTGGCAAGAGCTCAACCGGTTTAGGATTAAACTAGTGGGCTGTTGACGGGCGAGCGTGTGCCATACCAACGCACCGACTAATTTCCTATTTTTTGATTTATGAAATTTATTGTAAAAAATAACATTGTTGACGTCAATTATCTTGAACTCACCCTCCCCATGTCAACAATTTTCAAACTCCTTCAAACCCCCTCTCCGCCCATTTTGTTGACATAATTAATGGACGACCCCTAGTTTGCCTTTTTTCAGTGTTAACAATCTTACTAATAGCGCTGAAACTGCATTATTTCCGTGTTAACATTCTTGCAGTAAGGGCTGACCTGCTTCTTTCAATGTTAGCAATCTTGCTATCAGGGTTCATGCTGCTCATTTCAATGTTATCATCACTGAATGTAATACAGTGGCGTAGTTTACCACCCCACCATATCCCGTTCTATTCAATTATGCAACGTTCCAATTGGATTTGTTGTGAGGTCAGATGCGACAAGTCTTTTGGCTGCTGGAACATGTTTTCGCTGACAATGTGTGTCCATTACAGACTTTCGACTAATATGCCTTATTTCAATGTTAGCTATCTTACAATTAGGGTTGACGCTGTTTATTTCAGTGTTAGCAATCTTGCTGTCTGGGATGACATGGTTTATTTCAATTTTAGCAATCTTACAGTCTATGCGGAAGCTGCTTATTTCAATGTTGACAATCATTTTATTAGAGTTGAAGTTACTTATTTCGATGTTAGCAATCTTGCTATCAGGGTTGACGTTAGTTATTTCGATGTTAGCAATCTTGCCGTCAGGGTTGAAGTTACTTATTTCAATGTTAGCAATCGTTTTATTAGAGTTAAAATTACTTATTTCAATGTTAGTGATCATTGTATTAGAGTTGTAGTTACTTATTTCAATGTTGACAATCATTGTATCAGAGTTGACGTTACTTATTTCAATGTTGACAATCATTCTATCAGAGTTGAAATTACTTATTTCAATGTTGACAATCATTTTATTAGAGTTGACGTACTTATTTAGATGTTAGCAATGTTGCTATTAGGGTTAACGTTGCCTATTTCAATGTTGACAATCATTGTACCAGATTTGACGTTGCTTATTTCAATGTTGTCAATCATTGTATAAGAGTTGACGTTGCTTATTTAGATATTAGCAATCTTGCTATTAGGGTTGACGTTGCTTATTTCAATGTTAGCAATCGTCGTATTAGAGTTGCAGTTACTTATTTCAATGTTGACAATCATTGTATCAGAGTTGAAGTTACTTATTTCAATGTCGACAATCATTGTATTAGAGTTGACGTTGCTTATTTAGATATTAGCAATCTTACTATTAGGGTTGACCTTGCTTATTTCAATGTTGACAATCATTGTATCAGATTTGACCTTGCTTATTTCAATGTTAGCAACCCTGCTATCGAGGTTGACGCTGATTATTTCAATGTTGACAATTTTGACATGTAAATCTTCCATGTCTTCTAAAGCTATGCGCTACATCTTTTTTGTTTGAAACTGACAAATCGACTTTTTTATTCTCTTGAATGTTATACAGTAACACATCTATTTCTGGCCACACTCTTATCCCATCCAAACATGTGAACAAATGCACAGTATCAACCGATTCTCAGTTTCTTGTTTTTATGTTAAGCTCGCGAAATACTTACACCAAAAATATTTGAATTTATCACAGTATAATGTACATGAGTTTTCACATATTTTCCGCTCTACAATATGCAAAACGATGATTATCCTTTGGATCAAGGAACTAGAGTGCATCTATTATTAAAGCATGATTGGTGAATATCCGAAAGTGTGCTCTGGTCAAGGGACATTGTACGGAATTTTTTCAACTATGGTTGATTCGGAAAACTCCTAAATAAAATGAAGTTTTAGAACTTTATGAAAATTTCAAATTATATAGGAAATCGGGTCTTTTCAAAATTGTTTTCAATGTGCAATATCATAAATTCTAATATATGACATACATTCAATTTATGACAACGTAAAATAATATAATGATAAATTCGATTAATTGGTATAATCAAAAATGGAAAGGTAAACCGAATAACCATCCAGCGTAAATGGATCATTTACACTTAAACTGATCAATCAATACTTTCAAAAAGAATTAACCAGCATGATATTTTTTTAATCATCAGGCAAAAAATGAAAAACATGAAAATCTTTTTTAATTTATGTATGTACGTATTTAGTTTTATATACTTAACATCAATCTTTTGTAGCGTCAGGAACTGACATGGATGCAAAGTAACTAAATAAAAATGTCAGGTATATCATATCAGTGGTAAATTAAAATAAAATGTAGAGAATATGAAACTAGCAGAACAAAATGACTACATGAATATTCAGCGAAATTATTAAATCTATCTATCTATCTATCTATCTATCTATCTATCTATGTGTGTGTGTGTGTGTGTGTCACTGGGTGGGGGAAAAATACCCGTCCACACCCAACAAAACAAGGAAATACTGGTATCTGTAAAATACGATAATAACGGGGAAATTTCTAATATTTACTTTCTGAAATAAAACAAATAAGTAAAGAAAGAAAAGTTACATTTTACATTCTGTTGACATTTTCTTTTTAAAAAATGAAAAAAATATGTATAAGAAACGAAAACGTATTCAGCAGCAGAATCGTAAATTATGGAAATGTGTTGTATGGAGTATCCAAGTGTTGTCCTGTACGACCCATTACTTTATGTAGCCACACAATGCCATCATCCCCCGTTTAATATATCAACACAAGCTTATGCACACAATTTTTTGTCTTAAGCGTAATTAAATCTTTCGCTTTTGTCATACTTATTCCTTTAGAAAAGTTACTACGTTAGAAAGTGTAGTGATCTTTAATTTGCAACAAAGTATCCATTTTTGGAGACTAACAAATCGGATTAATATAATAAAGAAGAAACAGAAACAGAACATCATTTTCCCCACATATTCTTGAAAAGTCAAACAATGGAGAGCATAAATCATATCTTCTGTTCATAAGACATCCTTCAAAACGCTTTCCAGCTGAATAATACAGATATAGCCTCAATTAACAAAAAAATCCACGCGACCCACAAACAAAGAAAAAAAAAAGAAAACGCAAGAAGGATAACCTTAACAACAACAATAACATTGGCTAGAAAATCAACAGAAATAATCCTCAACATTAATATACTGTAATCATGAGAACAACAGTACAGAAATATAAAATTAACAAGCATTGTACATGACGATATTAACAACGATGATGATGATAACCATTCGTTACTGCTGTTTGAAACGATTATGTTGATAAACGATTTGATCATGATCATGATGACGATGACGATAACATTTGAAACTTTCCTATACCGTTATTTTGATACCCACTCGCAAATCTATAGTTCCATTTATCTGTTCTTAGTTAAATTTAGGATTCAACCTATGAATAAACAGTGCACTTTACACTTGATAAACCCATGACCTTGGCCTTCGATTGTACTTGAGTCAACTCCTCCTAGTACAATAGTACTGTAAATTAGGTGGTAAAATGCCAGTGAAGAAATCACAGCTTTTGATAAATGCTGCACAATCAATATTGATTGCTTTTGGTTTTTATGATGGTTTTCTTGCAGAATGGCAAGAAATTTTAAATATTCGGTAGTTGAATAAGCCAGGAACTTTTTTCTTACGGCGACGGAACACAGCTCTGACGATGTTAAAAGGTTGAACGGTGCATACGCCACTGCATATTGGTGACGTCACAATAAAGCGCATCTCTTCCAAGAAGACTGTTACACTGTTGTACCCTTACGACAAGTTCGAGCATTTTTCAACTTTGATCTTTAAGAAAATTAATGTCACTATATCTAATGTAAACAAAGTGGACGATTTGCGAACGCTTTCCGAATTTCTCTGTCCTGATATAAATCAAATAAATTTATTGGAGAAAATAATAAGTGAAATTTTAGATCTAATATTGCACCATAGTGTGTTTTCACTGTTTTACTAACGGCACGTGTTAAGAAGTGTATGAAGCTCAGGAACACACAATACATGCAATGGCATTCGGGATGAGAATCAAATGGTTCTGTTGTATGTATCTTTACGTAACAGTAGCATTTTTTTGTTTTATGCACCCACCACCACCCCTACTCAGTCTGCAAGCAATGAACATACGGGTTGATATTTTGAAAGGACGTGTATAATGCTCAAAAGCATGTGGATACAAAAGGATCAAGGGTGAAAAACGAACGGACATTTTGTTCTTGTTGTATACACTATGTTGCCATTATCCAGTTCATTACAACGTGATCTGGAGTTGAAGAAGACATTATTGCCTTTGCTAGGTTTAACTGTGTCCTTTAGGCCATTACATGGGGTATCATTATTGACTTTGCTAGGTTTAACTGTGTCCTTTAGGCCATTACATGGGGTATCATTATTGACTTTGCTAGGTTTAACTGTGTCCTTTAGGCCTATACATGGGGAACCATTATTGACTTTGCTAGGTTTAACTGTGTCCTTTAGGCCTATACCTGGAGTACTGACCTCCTATAGGTGAACAAAATTCTAAAGTACAATAAAGTCCAATACACAAAAAACTGAGACAGAAAAAATACTTTGCCTCTAGAGGCCAGAAGCACAATACAAGATATTAAAAGTAATTTGCATGAATTATTGTGATGTTGATTTCAAGATCAATGCCTTTATTTCATACCATGATAGAGAAATCATCTCAAAAATTAAACTTAAAAAAATATGGTACTTTTAAATAATCACAAAAGTTTACATGCAAACAGAGTTTTCCTTTGAAGTAGCAGGGTAATACATACTTGTAATGTTGATCATCATTGGCAAATATTGCAGGAACACATAGTCTATCTCTTTAACGTTTATTTTTAAAAAATATTGTTTTAAGTGTCATGAGTACTGATTGGGCGTCTTGTTTCCTGTAGGAAAACGATACAGTAGATATGGACATCTCCT
The DNA here is from genome assembly GCA_028554795.2 of Sinohyriopsis cumingii. Lineage (NCBI taxonomy): Eukaryota > Metazoa > Mollusca > Bivalvia > Unionida > Unionidae > Sinohyriopsis > Sinohyriopsis cumingii. Next base: position 671,242 of record JAPYKE020000021.1, read on the forward strand.
ACTTCCATTGTACTAGTGTTTACAAAGTGATTGGGTGTTTTCAATAAGTTTTATTTTTTACTGACATAAACGAGTGCCTGTACTGGACGATGACTGTTCCTCTCTGGTTTGTATCGCCACTGTAATGTGGGTTTTATTTCGTCTAAACATATTGACGGTAAATGCTTTATATTTAAAAGGAAAGGTTTACCTTTTGTTTCTTCTCTTTTTACGTAACAAGTTAGTATTAATTTTTCATTCGCCAGGCAGTCTGTCCTCTACGTAATTTTTGTATGGCTTTTAAAATAGAAAATCGAATTTAAATTTACTGTCATTCTTTGTGCATGATTTGATAATTTTACTCATATTCTTACGTTTGTTTGTACCGCTTACCGATTTTAAAAACGAAAAGCATCAAGAATATACAAAATTAAAAAGTAATCATTTCATTCATTAATTTTAGTAATTTCATTCGTTAATTTATATATCCTTGATGACGTATGTTTCATAAATCCGTATGGGGCTACGCACAAAAGGGAAAGAATGTGTATACTATAACAACAATCAACAGCTAGAATTCTGTGTACAGGACCATATAGAGTGATCACGAGCCAAGGGGTAAGAAACACCCGGGCCTATCTTAGTTCGTGTTCAAACAAAATTTTTCTTTTATACAATTATAAAAGTGTTACTCGGTCCAGGCCCCCTTACGGGCCAAGGCCCCGAGGATTTATCCCCGGTTGCCCTTCCCCTTTCTTTTGTCGACCTTGTCTGTGTATGTTAAACATCTATATCATTGTCTTCCGGTTTTGACTGAAAAGCTGAAGTTTGTGCCTAATTTGGGTAGGACCTTGATCCTGTCGATAATGACTGCCTTAGACGTAAATATTATCTGTGGATTTATCTTTTCATACTTAAAAATATGTTAATTGTACATAGTTACTAGGTGAAGACCTTGGAAATTTCGAAGCAATGACCCATGGGCTAAATCTACTGGGATATGGGTTGTTTCGGTTGCATGTAATAATTTGTCTCTTATTGCACAGTAGGTGTATATCTGGTTATATGGTGGGGATCTCAGTATTTTCCAAGTTATGATGCAGGGAAAACAAAGTCCATTAAAATAGGAGTGGGATAAATATTTTTGAAGGTGAGGATAGACCGTGGGCTATCACCTTATATAGTTTGTATTGATACTTGGCCGTATGTCACATTGGTAATTATCACATTACTTGAAATTTATACAAAATCACAGCTACCCCTTTAGTCTTACTTTATTCTGAGTAAAGCAATGTTTATCATTTTAGACTCAAACCTATTGTCTATAGTTCGTTCCACATATCATAGCCAATTTTTCCTATCTGTAACTCGGTAAATTTTTAGGTTATCTTCATTAATTGTAGCTAAAAATACCTAATTCGTTTTAAATACTTTGTGACATGAATTAGGTATTTTGTGGAGCGAACAATAATAGTAATAATACTACAAATAAAACGACTATTACGATAATGGTGCTGGTGGCTAAATTTACGATACTAGGACATTATTTTAGGTCAGAAATAGATATATAGTTGTGTACAAGTTTATTCTGCATTGGTTACTAAAAGTATATATGACTGTATTTTGTTTATTCCGCATCCTGATGTGTGTCACTCTTTTATCAATAGCCGGCCGTGAACCCGACTACAATGGCGTTGTGGTGATCGAAGACACGTTGCTGGTTATAGACGAGAATGAGGGGAATCTCCATCTTTACAGTTGTAATGGCGGTAAACTTCTGTCTAAATCACACAAACTGGAGTCCGATCCCATGGATGTCTGTCTTATTAGCAAGACGGAAGTCGCTGTGTGTCTGGGTTACAGCAGGAATATTGTAATCCTGTCATTTAAATCTGTAGATGACGTAAAACGGGTCAAAACATTAGATGTATGGACAGGATTTAGTGGATGTGATTCAGTGGCAAAATTGAATTCAGACAAACTCGTTGTTAGCGGTTGGAACTGGGACGGCATGTTGTGTTGGGACGTTGTATCGATTACAGATGGACGTCTTGACTCAACTCACAACATCTGTAAAGGGGACATTGGTAGTCGTACTCACTTGGCCATTAAAGAGAACACAATCTACATGTCGTGTCGGACTGGTGACTCCACAACTAGAGGTGTGTATGCATATGATATGTTTAATCCACACACACACAAGTTTCTGTATCAACACCAGGAATTAAAATATCCCGGGTCGATAATGGCTGACAAGGATTGTGTGTACGTGTGTGACAGGTACTCTAACATAATTCATCAGCTGACAGACTGCGGTCAACTAGTGACCATACACACAGTGTCATCAATGCCACATGGAATATTCTATGATGACCAGCATGGAGTTCTTTACACCACAAGCAGGGAAAGTAATGTGATTACTGTTTACAGACTGAAATATTCACATAAATCAGGTAATTACATTTTATTTTGTATCAGACGAAAAGGAAAACTACGTATGAGTTATAAATGTTTCAGTTACAAATTTATTATCAAGTCAAACAAGTTTTAAATATGTCAGCTAAAATAAAATACACAAATTAATTCAGAGTGGAAGAGCAGCAGAGGGCCAACCGGCTCTAATTGGTTCACTTGTATTTCGTCAAATTAAGCCTTCCTACAAAAACACAAAAAATCGTAAAAAAAAGTGCATATCAAGCATAAAACAACTTCGTTTACCGTTATCGCCGTTTTTTTTTTATCTTTGTATGCGCGATTGTCGGTGACATTTTGGAGGCATGCCCTCCCTGCCGCTTCCTGCGTCCCTTTTCGAAACCCAAGGTCTTTATCTATGTACGAAAAGGATCAACATTTGCGTGTCTGTTGTCATAAATTAAAAATTTAAGTTGACAATAATGACTAACATTGGAGAAGCACATTCCGCTGGATTAGCTCAAGAGCGACTAACGGCGATTAAGAAATATCTTCCCGTGAGAGATTCTGTAAAACAAAAACTTCAAGAACGTCAGCAAGCACAAGTTGAATTTGCAACAGGTGCAGAACAATTATTTAAACCTGTTACAACAGCTACTGAAAAAGCTGCGGTGGTCACTGAAAGAGCTTTATTGGGAGATATTAAGGATGAGGAGGAACGAAGAAAAGGTATTGTTCCAGTGCTAAAACAACCCGCTGAGCAGACTGAAAAAATTGCGAGAAGAACCAAACAAAAAAGATTTTACGAGAACTTCCAACTGATATAGCTGCAGCTCAACCTCCACCGGTCGGCGAAAAAATACTTAAAGGCATTGGACAAATTCGTACTGAAATCGGTGATATAAAAGATCGCACACCAGAAACAGAAACAGAACAATCCAGGGTTAAGGTTGATATAAAGGATAAATTTGTCGAAAAGGGTATTAAAACCATAAATGCGGTTCCAACCATAGATGGTTTAGCTGAGTTTGCCGCGCGAAGTTATGATCAACGAGGCAGAGTTTTAAAATCCGAATATGCCAATGATGCTATAGGTCGTGAAAATTGGTACAAGTGGATATTTCGTATATACTATGATGTTGATCAGGCTAGAAATAGTGATACTAGATATATTACATTTTCTAAAGCAATAGATAATTATTTTACACTACTACAACAATCTCCTCCCCAGCAAGAGGGAAAACAACAACCACAATCTCAAAAGGATGTTTCTGGTGCTACTGGCAGTGGTCTAGGTGGTGGTCTTACTTCTCCTAGCAATATCATCAATGACGTGCAACGGTTAGAAGTTCTCATAGGAGGAAAGCGAGCTGGGAATAACTCACCAGAAATAATTAATGAAGCAGCTGATATTTGTCAGCGATTATTTCAAGACGGTATCATGGATACTAGCATCTACCGAGAACTTATTGATGAACTTGTTGACAGCGATTAGATAGATAACTAATTAAATAAAATGATCGTACACAATTCTCATCGTAGACCAGTCATGGTCAGAGTTGTAAATTCACGAGTACCCGTATACAGGGTGACTTATGGAAAGTAATAAACGAAGCTGCAAATCAAAAGCTAGCAGCGCTGATAAATCAAGGGGCTGAACAAATAAACACAAGTCTGGTGGCGGAAAGCGGTCTTCGTTTTAGACGATAACTTTTATAATAAAGTGTTTAAACGTCAATCCGACACAGCATTCAACACAGACGAACCGGTTCTTAAAAATGAATCAGTGCGCGATTTTCAGTATTATTCTTATGACGCACGAAACCCAAATCAACGAGGACGAATTGAATTACAGGTTCAAGATACAAGTAGATATTTCTTGCCCGCTGAGGCTTTCATTGAAGTAGAAGGTGAAATTAAAAAAATAGATAACACAGACTACGCCGCGGGGGATACAATCGGTTTTGAAAATAACGGAATTATGGCCTTGTTTAGTAGCGCCATATATATGACTGACGGAAGGAATATCGAATCGATTCAGAATGATGTTGATGTTGCCACAACAATAATTGGTCTAGCGAGATATTCTGACGACTTTACAAGATCATCTGGTCCATCAATGATGTTTGCCAAGGACGCTTCTGATCATCCTAACAGTGATCAGTTCATTATTTGACGACCAAAAAATCGCGCCCACCTAATCCTGCTGATATCGACGTGGAAGACATGATCATTAATACTAGTCCCGGATTTAATTTAGGTTTCCATACGCGTAAATTAATGTTGAAAGGGGATAGTAGAACATTTTCTTGTGCGATTCCGCTGTCGCATATCTTTGGATTTTGCAGAGATGTCAGAACGGTAATTTTTCGGAACAAAACATACGGTTGTGCTTGTTAGAAAAAATGATGACAATGATGCTTTATGGAGACCTGCTGGTGACGCTGTTAAAGTATTAATAACAAAACTATCACTGTGGATGCAGGTAATGACTCCGGCAATTACTTAAGAACCACGTCTGCTTTCTTTTATGGATCAAGGTGGTAAATTATTGTTATCGTGGCTTACAACAACCACAGATAGTATTCAAAGTAATAATAATGGTTTATTTACATGACATATAGCATCACAGCAGGGGGTTTCCGCGCCGCGACATATTTTTATTGCTCTTCAGGATGCTACACGAATAAACTCACAAACACGGAGTCATATGATATTTGACAAACTCGGTGTCTCAGAAATTTCCTTAAAAATAAACGGACATCAAGAACCATCTGAGAACATACTGATAATTTGATTTTGATAATAATCATGTTGCACGTGCATGTCAACGCTTGACGAAATATCTAGCGCGTGATATAAATATTGATACTGGTTTGCAAATATCACAATTGGATTTTATATCTCATTATCCAATCTATTACTTTTCACTAGAACTTCTTGATTTAACTAGACAGTCTCTCGTTCATATTCACTTTCGGGCCAATGTAACAAGAGCAGCTATAGCTAATTACAGCGCAATTTCTGTTATACTCAGCGATAAAGCAATGTTACTTGAAGGTGCTGGCGGCCGAATGAGATTCGTTGATGCACCAGTAGAAAGCATGTAATATTTTCCGAAGACAAGTAGAAAATTAGATCAATCTCATATTAAATAAAATGTCATACAGTCACGTTAATGTCACTCTGACTCCTGGTCAGGCAAAACAATTATAATCGAAAAACGCGAGTGCATGTGGTGCAACGATAACACTTAAAAACGATCAAATCGCTAATGGTGGTCCAAACAAGTTATCGCTGACTAAAACCCAACTAAAACATTTCAATAAAGCGAAGCAAGCGAAAACTGGAACTCAACTTGATTTCGCTCCAAAAGCCATCAAGGATATGGTTAAAACCGGTGGTATATTTCCTCTTCTCGCAGCAATACCAGCACTGATAGCTGCTGCCGCCCCAGCTGTAGCTAAGGCCGCCGCGTTAGGAGCTGTTGGAACCGCTGCTGAAATGGCATTAAAGAAAGCCACAGGGAAAGGATACAAAAAAAGGACGCGGGTTAAGACTTCCAGGAACTCCACTATCATGGTACCAAAACGGTTCTAGATTTTCTAACCATGTCAAATTTTGATTTACTCGATGCCGCTAAACAATTAAATATAAAAAATTTCAGAGGCGTCTTCATGCGAGATCAATTACCAGCAAAACCGAATAATCCAGAAACCGGAATTATTAATCTCGATAACAGTAACGGTTCAGGAACTCATTAGGTTGCTTACGCGATACATCCACGTGGAATTATCTATTTTGATTCGTATGGGTTAGCGCCGCCAGTTGAATTTCTCAAATATACAAAAGACATTCCATCAAAAGTTTCATTTCCAAGTACATGACTTCATTTCTAGGTATTTACTTCCTTGACTTCACTGGTAACTTCGTTACTCATACAAATTGTCTTACAAGTATTAAATTTATCACCTTTCTTGTTTCATATTCTTGGGCTAATTCCAACCTATTTTTTTTCAATTGCACGAGACAACGAAACAAATTCATATATTTGTGCTTCTTCTACTGTAACCAGCGATTTATATAATTTCTGGATCATCTTTATAAATCTCTACTGAGCAGGCAAAATATAGTATTTCAAAATCAGACATGATTTTTTCATGATTTAGTTCATCAGATATATTAAATCCGCGCTCTTCTAATTTTTTAATAGCAACAATCACATCAATTATATTTTCGTAATTCATTTATATAATATATATTTAAAAGAAAAAGAAATAAACAGTGACATGATGAGCAGTTATCAATGGGCACCTGCACTGACCTATGTGTTTCCACGGGGTCCTTTCAGACTTTTTCAAGATTTTATCTTGGAGATTTTTTATCTCAGAGATTTTTTTATGTCAGTCTTACAGAGACCTTTCTTGTGGCTTCTCGGCAATCCCCGTGATCGTATCTTTTTGGTCGCATTCTTTCTCAATGTTTTATTTTTACCCATATGACTTACAGCTTACATCCGCCACTACTTTGGGGGGCTCCACACAACGAAATGTTAAAGCTGTCTGTTGTACATACCCCCAAGATCAAAATCCCAGGGGTGAAAAACACAACCCCACGATTCGACGTGGATTAGTTATGTACACGAGGGCCCTGCTGGAGGCTCCCAATTTTATTATAAAGCCCCTAAATTGGGACCGTCGACAGTATGTCCGTGACGAGACTCGAACCGCTGGCATTTGATAGAGTCGGGACGAGAGTCAAACGCTTTACAACTGATCCACGGATTTGTCTAATAATACAGGATTTAAAAATTACAGTTAACAAGTTCTGAACTGGATTTTAAATATTACTGCTAAATTTAAGTTCTGAACTGGATTTTAAACATTACTGCTAAATTTAAGTTCTGAACTGGTTTTGTGAAAAATAACACTTACCTGTACTGACAATATCAGACGCGGAAGTGTTAATGCGAAAATAGACTGTGGCGCAGAAGTGTATACATTTAGCTGTAAAAAAAACAACTGTGTACAGTTCTGTCGCGCTGGATAAATTTAACCGTAATGACATATAATGCACAATCTCAAGGAGTGTTGCAAATCTCCCTAACAAAGTCACCTTGACGAAATCACCTTGACAAAGTCAAGGGGAGATAATTGTATCATTGACTTTTACACAGTCGCTGTAGAGTTATCTCCGTTATCTGCATCTACATAAGAAATATATGATCCAGCTTTCAAACTTGTATGAAAACGATGATTTGATTACATTTTCTGCAACACGTTGGACCGAACGCGGGTTAATACCGAAATACTTGCCAGCCACGGCCATTGACTGAAATATTTTCTCTTCACGGGTACTTATATTGAAAGATTTGACAGCTTTCCTTGCAGCGCTCTTAAATTTACCGGTACTACCTCGTGCAGAATTCTCGCCCGGCGTGATGGCTTGTAGATTAGATAATTTATTATTAAGTGTTTGCCCATCAATGTGATCGATCACAAGACCGTCTTTGATCTTCCCAAAGAAACATTCAAATGCCAATCTGTGATTGAGATAACATTCCCCTCCAGCAGTAAACCTTAGATGACCAGCTTTAGTAACAACACCAACTGGTTTTTTCAACCTGCAATGTCTGACTATTCCCTCACGATTCGCTTCGTAATTCTTGACGATGGGGTGTGGGACAAATTCTTGATTCATTTTATATAATAATGTATTTGTCTAATTTATAATTTGCCTGAAAACTTAGTTATATAATCGCGCTCACATTTTAGCGCATCATTGTTAATTTTTTTGTTATAATATCTTTTAAGTTCCCGGTATCTTTTTCCCCCGCAGCTTGTACATAACTGTATTTTACTCCTGACCCCAACACCACATCGCAGACACGGTATTTGTCCTAAACTCCCCTTTCGGATTCTTTGGGAATGTTCCCCGCAGAATTCTTTTCTGCAGGATTTATTACAGGCGGTTATAGATCCAAGTTTAAACCACTTACACTGATTTAAATGTTTGTCTTAAATATAATATGGAGGAGTTTGAAAGATTATCTACAATCAAGCCCTGGAAAGCTTCTAGAGTTGATCTTGACAGACTAACCCCTGACTCGCGGAGACGAGCCCTGGCTGATCTGTTTGATATTATCAGGAATGCCAAAAAGGAATTTCGTAATGATAGAGCATCTCACGTATGGTCCACTTTCAAAATTATACGCGACGTTGACGAAGTCAGCATTGACGAAGTCATTGATGCTGTAATGAATGACGCACAAGCGAAAACGACTATCGATTATCTCCCCCTTGATAATCAGAAATATCATTTCAGAATAAAGTTTATTGTGAGTTCGGATGATGATCGGTGGATTATCCTTGACAAACGTGACCCTGTCCTTGCTAATGGAAAAACCGCTTTGTTAAGTAAAGATTCCAAACCAGGAATGTTAACTGGGATTGATAAACCATATTACGCTCGAGCGTATCCTGTAACAGCGGTCATTTATGGAATCTATCCGATAAAAAAACCAAATATCAATAAACTTGCCCCAATGAGATTCTCAAAGCTGAATTGTGTAGCCGAGCGAGTAATGGAACATTTCAAAAACGCAAAACGTGGAAACGGTTTAACAGATCTGCGACGTGAAAAAATAAACAAATGGGCTGAATCGGTTAAGGATGCAGGAGCGTCAATAAACGATGTCGCTGAATTATCAAGTAAATTAAAGTTTCCAATGATAGTAAAAACATTAACCGGAGAGGTATTATATGAATTAGCGAATAAGTCAATGGGAGCGCCTATTGAAATTATTGACCATAACGCTCACGCTTGGACTAAGGCAGTAACAATGTTTCCACGAGATCGTGTTGTAAAATATTATTCGTCGGAATGGAACCTTGCCCGTGGAATGTTTGATGTTATCAGTCAAATAAGTAAAAACGAAGCAGTGTCAGTGTGGTTATTTAAAAGTTCCGAAGATGGTGAGTATGATCAATTTGTAAGACCTAACGGCGAATTATACCGGACGGAATCTCTGCATGAAGAAATGAAAAAACTCGCAGAAAAATATTCAAAAAACACTGATCAGTTATTAACTAATTGTTGTACAGTTCCATTAGTTGCTGCCCACGCCGCCAGAGAAGTAAATTAGTGGTCGCCGACACGCGCTGAGTTCCTTGAAGATGTTCAGTTAAGTTGTATCGAATACGGACACGGCGGTTTGTGGAATACTAAATATGACTACAACGATATGATATCAGTGGACATGACTGCATGTTATCCTGGAAGCTTTCTCGGGATGGGCCAATGTAATAAATATTTTGTGAGATTTGGCCATCCTGGACATGAGATGACCCGAGTATCAATTAATGGTCCTTTGCCTGATTTTTACCTGACAGGATTTGCTCGCGTAACGTCGTTTGAACTCGCTAAAGGTCTTCATCCGTGTTGTTATGTTTGGTTTGGTAGAAACTTCTCGGAGAAACTTTGGGCACCAATAGTGTTATTACGATATATGCTTGACAGCCGAATACTGATATCGTTGACGGTCAGTGAAGCGATTATATCATATCGGAAACAGATTGAGGTTTGGTTACCAACACGGGATAATATCATTCGCGAAAAAGTCATCGAAGAATATAAACGAGATTATCCAAATACTCCTGCTGATGTCATTATTAATAACGCTCCTAATATTCTTAAGATTAAACTCAGCACAGTGAAGACGCAGCAAAATATCTAGGCAGAAGAATAATCGGTAAATTTACTCAAGGTGGTGCGTATGATCATAAACGACATCACTCCCGATTGATTATCGACGACGCTGAAATAAAATTTATAATTGCTGATGCAGCTGAGAAAAATATACTTGTAAATCGGAAAGGCGCATACTTGTTGTCTGACGGAACACGGTTGGGCACAGTTGTTAGTGACATCAGTGGTGAGTCACCTCAGTACACACATCTAAGATCTTCGATGCTGGCTTATGTTTCTATAAATTTGCTATCAATGATAAATCGATTTCCTGATACTGCAGTTAGAGTTGCAAGGGATTCATGTTATATCGATATTCAGAATTACTGGCTCGTTTTACAAGCAATGATGAATTATGGAGTTCATGGAGAATAAAAAATGAAATGTTACATTATTATTGTGAATCCGCTGATGTCGAGATCAAAGATAATTATCATTATGGATCAATATCGGAAATGTCGTTGGCACCGTCTGTGTATGATCCAGTATGCAGACATAAGACTGTTTATTTGAACGGACCGGGTGAATCTGGTAAGACAACTCGAGCAATATAATTATTTCGAAATTCAGATTTAATTGTGCTAACACCAACACACAGACTCGCCAGGGAGATGAAACAACGAGGAGTCAATTCTTGTACTTAACACAGCTTTTTCAAATACAGCGGTGGTGTGTGGACTCCAGATCGAATGGGAGAGAAATATATTCCGCGGAATATTGTTTGGGATGAAATAGGCACTGTGTCATTAGATATATTAAAAATATTTCTTGATTGGCTGCTAACAAAAAATACTGCAGTGGTTATGTGTGGTGATCACGATCAGCCACCTCCGTTTGTTGGACCATCTCCGCATTTGTTGTTAAACGATTTTGTTGATTGTTATGAAGAAGTGTCTGATGATTACAGATCTCTTGATGCAACGTTGAAGGAATTTAAAACATTAATCAGACTACAACCGAATAAATTTCAATGTGAAATTATGCGCAAGGTGATTTCAGAGACTTCAATGAGCGACTTTCTGCAAACGTGGAAACCAAATGATTTGATGGTGGCAAGTAGAAAGATAGAGACACACTTCAACAAAGGTTGCTTCAGTTACAGCGGGAGAAGTTTCCAGTGTTGCCAGTGCCGTTGTGTTATAGACCAACTGATACACGGTTGCAGAATATCTACGTTGATATTCCTGGGAAAACAGAGAAACAGAATTTAGTATTAAATGATTTTGTCACAGGTGATGTTAATGTTGTTGAAGATGCACTAAAAATGAACAAATCCCCGTGGACGCTAGGATACGCAATGACGATTCATTCATCTCAAGGACTAACTATTTCTGATACAGTTGTTTGGATCGTTGATGATCGCATCGAGTGGTCAAACTTAGTTTATTTACCAGTGTCCAGAGTCAGAAGAATATCTCAGCTGCGGAGAATTGTTTAGGACGAGTCAATGGCTGATGAAATTAATAATGAAAACAACAGTGATATAATAAGAAAAAAAATTAGCCGGTTACAAACAGAATGACAAAAAAAAAATATTCCAGAATTTGACCTCGATGTTGAATTTATCATGACCCTGAAGCAACAGCAGAATAATCACTGTGCGAGCTGTAATTGTATTATGTTGTGGCAGTATTCGAGTACTAATCCAAGACAATTCACCGTAGATAGAAAAGATAATAATCGCGGTCACACACGAGAAAATGTGATGCTGACATGTTTTAAGTGTAATCGACTTCGTGGTGCTGGCACCCTTGGTGCTAGTTAAGTGATCTGGGCGGTAATTGTGTATCTTCGGGAATTACTTGTAATTGTTCACGTGTGAATCCACGTTGAGGAGCAGTTGAATCCAGCCTGTAGATTTCTGGTCTACCAGTGGATATAGTTATGTTAGATATCTTGTGTGTGGTGATGTTCTTTTTTTACCACCTTCAAGTTCACCTGGTTCATATAAATATCTCACAGTGACATTGTCCAGTATTGGTTGTGCTGAAAAATCACGTCGTACGGGTATATTTTTTTTGGGGGGTAATTGCATTAATAGGTTTCATGTTGGTTGTTCGAATTATTTCATTATTTAATGCAGTTATCATGCTTGGTAATCTTGCAACCCATTCGCGAGATCTTATGTCCTGAACGAATTCCTTCGCGTATTGATATCCAAATAACCGCTCAGCAAGTGTTCGATTAAATCGTTCAAAAATTGCCTGATCACGATGAATCTCAGTATGCCCTCTTCTGATGTTGACATTATGTTGCTTCATCAGCGATGATACTAGACCCTGAAATTCTTTGCCAGGATCAACTTGTAAGAGATGTGGCCATCGCAGCCCACCCCGTTGATAAATTCGGTCAAAAGCAGAAGCAACCTGAGACGCTGTTTTAGTCATTAACGGTTCTGCTTCTTTATATCGACTTGCAATATCAACGACAGTTAACGCGTATTTATATGTTCGAAGACGAACCGTATCATGTGGAAGAAATAATATATCAGCTTGGTGAACTTCATTAGGGACACTAACATCAAAATGTGCAAAATTAATTTTCTTAGGACGCGGTAGATAAATTTGCCATATTGCCTGTTTGGATAACCAATTCTTAGCAGTATCACGTGTGACTTTTGCTGCACTGGCAAGTTTTCTAATTGCTGCGCTACCCCTCCAGTATCCTCTTGGGGAATAATAAATCGACTCCATTATAATTAATTACCAGCACCTAATACAAGCTTAGATTTCATCGCAGATTTTATTAACCAACTAGCTAACCTTTCCTTGAAAGATTTATCAGTGATGGAATTTAGCGCGAGAATTAATTTCACATCCGCGAGATGTCGCTGTTGCAAATCCTTACTTCGGTAAGCTACATCATGAACATGACATGCTTTATCTATATCATTTATTGGTTCTTCTGCAGGTTTTGGTCGCTCTTGGTTATCAAATCTGATATCAAGTCGGGTCCCAGGACCACAATAATTATATCATGGAAGATGTTTTCCTCCTGGATATTTCGCCCACGGAGCTCCGGGTAGTTTTCCTAACTTGGCTGCGATATCACCTCCTTTATTTTTACTTGGAGCTGACTTTGGTTTTGACTTTGGCGCTGACTTTGGTTTTGGCGCTGACTTTGGATTTGGCGCTGGCTGTGTTGACTTGCCACCTGACGACGTCAGGGAAATAAATTTAAATTTCTTTGTACCGCATCGTTCACACTTACCCGTAACCGCAGATCTATTATTTTTTGTTGTAATGGTTGTTAGATCACTTGTTGGAGTGCGCGCCCTGCATTTCACACAATATAAATCCATATTTATTTATATATTACTTTAATGGAAATCACCGACTTTTCTGCAACAAGGAAACGAGAACCAGTTAAGCATCACGCAGCGCTACCAAATTCTGTTCGTATGATTATAATTGGACTATCTGGGAGCGGTAAGACACAGTTGTTACTTAATTTAATAATGAAGTGGATAAAGTGGGACAAGTTGAATTTGGTAGCTCCATCTGTGGACGATCAACGATGCTACGAAGTGTTAAAAGATTTTAATGAAAGTGCAAAATCGTTAAATGAAAACGATGATGATGTTGTTGAATTTATAACTGACATTAATGAGGAGCCAAGTATTGATGATATTGATGGATTTATTAATAATTTAGTCGTGTATGATGATGTGATGTTGGATAAACTATCAAATCCTGCCAGGATATTTTCCAGAGGCAGGCACAAAAACACAGATGTGATTTATGTAACCCAAAGATACACCCAAATACCAAAAGTGATCAGAGATAACTGTAATATTCTTGCTGTGTTTAACGGAGTTGATACACACACGTTACGAAATATTCATCAGACTTGGTGCAGTGGCGATATGGATATAGATAAGTTTAGAAATTTATTTAGTCAGGCTCAGTCAAAACCGCACGGATTTATAACAATAAATTTACATGAATCTCGAACACGGTATCGAGTCGGGTTAGATACAATTTTTGGATAATAGCAGCAAGTAGGGCATGCCTCCAAATTGTCACCGACAATAGAGCATACTTTCCTTTTTGCGACAAGGAAAAAACAATATACCGGCGATAACGGTAAACTAAGTTGTTTTACGCTAGATACGCACTTTTTTTACGATTTTTTGTGTTTTTGTAGGAAGGCTTAATTTGCCGAAATACAGCTGAACCAATTAAAGCCGGTTGGCCCTCTCTGCTGCTGGAAGAAAAATTGAAATTTTAATTTCTGTGTATATAGTCATGTATTGACTTTAAATAGTATTTGTTTAATTTTAAAATTTAATACTGATGTATTTTAAAATTTCACACTAATGTAGTTGTACCCAAGTCCTTTCATTACCGATTGTTAATTGATTTATGTATTAGTTGTCATCAGAAAACTTTGACACGAAATTTGTCATTTGTGATGGACTTTCACAATGGCGGCTGACTACAAAACTTAGGTAAGTGTAGCGTGATACACTTTTTCCTAGTAGGCGGGGCTTTCATAGTGACGTCATAGCACGCGACATTCCTCAATCCAGTTTACACTACAGGTGCTCGAATCGAGCTTGATGTTAAGAAAAAAAGAATCATCTAAAGGAAAAAATCATACAGAGTGACAAAAATACCTTAGATTACCCCGATGACCCGTTCTGACATAGGACCCTCTCTATCATAATATATAAGAGAGAAGGTACGGAACTTCCAAATGCTTCGCTCCACCCATGACCCTCAATTTCCTTCTGCTATTTCCGTCTTTAAAGGCACACGACCATATTATATGGCTTGTTTTAATTCTGAGATATTTTTCCATCCATCAAGCCATCATTTAGGTATTTTTGTCACTCTGTATGATTTTTTCCTTTAGATGATTCTTTTTTTTTAAAATCAAGCTCGCGTCGAGCACCTGTGGTTTACACTAGATCACACCACTTAATTCGTAGAGTCAAAAGCTGTCAGGAAATTTTTAAAACTGATTTTTGTGCATCACACCTCGATTGTCACCATCTTCAAATTTCTACGTTATTTATTATTTCTTAGACCGGTTTAATAATGATACTACAAGAGATATTTACCGAGGAACAATCACAATAAATTGCATAATCAACGTGTAAAAATATGTGTAATCAAACAAAAAACAAATTATATGATAGTAAGCCAAACCTTGGACAGGCATTTGTATATACTTCAGCTAGACATCGGTACAAAATTTATTATCAAATTATTTATTAACATAGCTTTGGGACTTAAACCAGACATACTGGTTAGATACCAATTCTCCCCGCATACCAATTGTCGCCATAGTAATAATAACTCGTAACCGCACACGAAGATTTCGTTCCTATTTAGAAAATAAGAAGATTGAATTAATCCGACAAGCTCGGGAAAAAAATAAACATTCGGTAAATCCATTTAGTAAAGAAAATAACCAAAATCCCCACTTTGTCCCCTTACTCCTCCATTTACTGACATGGGGAGTCACGTGGTACAATTAGCATACATGGGTCAACAATAACTATGTCATAAAACAATACCTTAATGTAGGCTCCCGCTTTCATAGCAGACGCTGTAAAGGAGAATTACAACATTTCCAAAATAAAGCATCCTCAATTAAGAAGTAGACATTAATGTAACCTTTACATGTTACATAATGTGTTAAAAAGTCCCGGTTTGTTCAACCGGTGATTAAGTAAAATTTCATGCATTCCTATCATAAATCATAACTGGTAAATAATATTAATTTGAATTACAAAGCAACACAAATTAAAAATTAATTAATCAGAAATAACGAAATTTTCTTTTAATGAAAGAAAAAATATAATCCAATAACCATGTGTGAGAAGATCATTAATTTTCAACATGTGGCGATAAATGGTACTGTCTCTCCCGTAAAGTTCAGAGGTATAATAGCAACTCATTTCTGGCGATCAGCCTAGAGCGATCAGCCTTAGCTAGATTTGTCTCGCGAGTTCTCGTTTTGGCTGAGGGACCGATCATTCTAGCTTAGTAATCTGCATAGATAAGAAGCTTCTTTTGAGATAACTAATATACACAATGCACCGGCGAACGTACTAAGGAAACGGAAGTATAATAAGAAGAAGAATGCATTTGTAACAATGAGTAAACAATTATTTACAACTATCCCAACATGATACAACAAGAAACATATACTGAATTACCACTTAACATTACTTTTTTTCTTGTAACGTTACATCAGTATCACTATGTATCATGATATCACTTTCTTTCTTTAAATTTAATTAGTAAACTAAAATAATTATATGACATTAATAATTAATATGCAGACATATATCAAGAATCAAGTTAAAAATTATTTGCAATCAACTTGAAATTAAATATTTACATTCATTTAAACATGCACAATTTTAATAATTTTAAATTGTAGACTGATATAAAATAAGTTGACTTACTTGTGTGCGATTTGTCTCACAAGATAACATTCAATGATAACAAAAGAGTAAGTATTAACATTGCATTACTCATTAAAAAGTCCTAAAGCAATATTTATTATTTTGTACATGATGAGGTTACTGTACTTAAAAGGTTGCATGAAGAAACAACATGGGAATTTCATAAGGTGCACACATGTAACATGTCTAATTAATATGAGTGAAGACATTTATATAATCTTTATTATCACTTGTTTATAAATAAAATTATCATGCTTTAAACATGAAACAATTATTCCTCTTTTTAATCCACTTTAATTGAATTTGTTTGCTTTTGATGTCAGGACAAGTAGGATTAATTATGAAATATATAACTAAAATCACTGGTTATGAATAAATACCCATAACGTATTTGTAGTATAAATTATATATTTTTTTAATGAAATTCTGTTATTATTAATTAATTAATTAATTAATTAATTAATTAATTAATTAATTAATTAATTAACTAAAACATATGAGATTAGTTAGGATTGGATTAATTAAATCTAGAATGAATTGCCCACTGAACTTAGACACAAAGTCACTGTGATCCCATTCAAGAGTGCTCTTAAAACTCACTTGTTTCGACTGCAAGAACGAACTTAAAGACCTAATAATGTTTCCTACTTTAAATATTCTCAGCATGGTTTTTTAATATTTTCTAATTTCACAGTGTTTGTTTTTGTGATCATATCATTATATGTTTTTTATCTTATAGTTGTTGTCTAATGTTGTAAAGCGCTTACAGCTTCTAAAGATTATGCGCTATACAAAGTCCTCATTATTATTATTATTATTATTATTATTATTATTATTATTATTACTGAATATAATCACTTGGGATAATGGAGAAATTCAGTCATTAAATATTCATTTATACAAATATGCAAATGAATTTGGTTGAAACTTTTGTTTTAATTGGACATTGTGGTTTTTCAAAAATAACGTTGACATTGAGACTTGTGCATCTAGAAATTTAGTATTATGTTATCAGACCGGTAGTGTATATACTTTAACCGTTACTAATAATTCCATTGTAGGTTTCATTTCAACGCTGGTTATTACATTTTATTTTGTTTACTGTTACAATTTTTAAAGTACTATTTGAAATTAGACCGTCATTGGTGGCGTTATCAATTTTCGTGGATTGGTTGAATTGCAAGGTTATTTCGCTAGTAGTTTTATTATAATTATTATATATTATTATAACCGTATCTATGAATTCTTTGTATGTTTATATTTTTTAATAGACACGTTTTTAAATTAGAATTGAAATTAAACGATACATCATTATACGCCTCATACCCATTTATTACCGTTATCAGTTTTCGTGGTTTATTAATAAGATCGCATTATTTTATCTGCACGGCAGTACTCGTAATAGTATCTATACTGACACCGTTCCTAAGATATAAGTTACATTTTATTTGGGTGCTAGCAATTACATTTCTTTCCGATTAATCCACTTTAATTTTATTACCGTTATTAGTTTTCGAGGACTGGTATAAAAAAAGAAGTCATTGAAAAACTCGCAGGGGCTCGTATCATTACTTACAATTGACCTGTCATACATGTGCTATATAGTAGTTATTATATAGTACATTAGTCCGAATTTCCTCTAACCATTGCCACCCCATTTTTGATATTTGGACAATTATATTGGAGTGTAAGGTCCCTACACCCCATCATAAATATCCAAATATCAAAAATGGGGTGACTAGGGTCAGAGTTAATTCTGACTAATAGTACATGTATGACAGGTCAGTTGTAAGCAGCGATACGACCCCCTGTGGAAAAACCAATATGGTGTGGCCTAGCTTCCGACGATATTGGTTCTATGGTATCTCGATATTTGAACTTTTCGGTAGGTATTTATTTCATCTATTGCACCACATAGCATGTACTTATATATACTACGTGACCATAGCCTAGGTTACTAGTTCTGCATCACCAGTTTATTTTGGAAAAATGTCAGGATTGCTGACGAGTACACTATTTTATAAATACATCCATGAATTTTATTGTTTCTAAATGATATCCTTAACCTATGTTTTTAGATAGAATCAAAATCTTCTTAAAATTGATATCACTGTAACAAATTGTTTAGCCAGTTTGTTGTCTGATAATGTCCAATGATGTTATGCAAGAGTTAGATCACTTGATTACTGTGATGGTCAAGGACTAGGAGATCGAATCTATGGTAGCATATAAAAGTCAAAATGTGAACCACGTTATTGTCGTATTTTGGTGGCTTTCGCAGTTAACAGGTGTTGACTTGAAAGCTGCATTGTACACGATTTATTACTTTTCACTGGAACACCGGTTGTTGTTCAAACAGTCTTTGGTTGATATGTACTTTCATGCTCATGTTGAATGTTCGTTCTCAGCAACAATCCCAGAGCAACTCCAATCATCATGGGTGGTTATTTGCAAATGCATTTCTTTAATTCTTTTTTATAAGTTTATGTTGCTGTATGGCACAGGTGGCATAATGAGTGCCATATAATTAGCATCCATATATATGCGATATCCCCTTTCATAACTTAGGATTGTACATAACATCTGTTTATTGTTTGTTTCCCACAGTTATCTGATTTATAGTGGAAAATAAGTTCATTTTGATACAAACAACAACAAACAGACTTAAATTCTATCTTGAGGGTCATTGTTTTTATTAACTTATTTGCTGATTGCAGACTTCATGACCTGAAATATCATAGCATTCATGATAGTAGTTAACAGAAAATCAAAACAAAATGAAAGAAATAATTCAAATTTTGAATCATTTAAATCAAAAACAATTGACTGATTCTCATAAATTCTGTGACATAACTACACAAGTTTTAAGACCTGTTTTGGTCGGCTTAAATGGCAAATAATAAAAAAAATATGCATTATTCATCTACATCACTCAACTGTGTGTTACGGTAGTAGTTGTAAAAACTTTGCAAGATCTATATAGAGGTCCAAATCTTCCCATATCCTATATGTACCAAAATCCATCAAAACATCTCCTAAAACAAATATTTTACAACCTTGATGGTAACTGTATTGATATTTTACAGTCAGCTGATCATTCTCATCAGAAGTCTGTTCAGCGGATCCATTAAGTTGAATGATAACTTTATCAGTGCTCATCCATATCTGGTGACAGTAACAATCAGTACTGTTCTAGTTTTACGAATAACAAGTAAATATAAATGTACATTTGCCTGTATATTATAGTATGTGTTTTAGATTTTTAACATAGCTTTAACAATTTTTAAGTCATATCGCTACGATGTCTGCAGTGGCAGTTTATAGTGATGTCTAACACTGGTGCATCATTCCCCAGACATGTAGCATCATCTCCCACCAAGTCACATTATCCTGACACCAGGCTGACCAGTTCTAACACTAACCTCTTGATGTTGAGCGCCAAGCGAGGCTGCTGTTAGTACCATATTTTAAAGTCTTTGGTATGACTCAGTCGGGGTTTGAAGCCACGACCTTCCACATCCGATGCGGACGCTCTAATCACTAGGTCAACAGAGTGGTCACCTGTATAATATATAATAATGTATGCACTGGTAAATCTTGTGATAATGACATGATTAGTCGCATTATTTTTTTCTGTGTCACTAATAGGTCGTGCATAAAGTATGTATTCATTGAGTGGAGGTGGGGGTTGTTGAAAAAATTCAAAAAGCATTAGCCTGTGTATGTGGCAGTGTGACTGCCTAGTATGTTCTGCAGCGGAAGGGGTCAATATTACTTGATAACTGTGATGTTTATGAAGGGTAGTCAAGTCAGAAACATAACTAGCAGATGAGTTAGATGCAAAGTGGCTGGTATACCATGTCAGGCAGAGACAGTATCTGCTTAAAATTATGAAGTGTGATATGTTGTAGCTTTATTACCCATGGTGCACTTTGTGGAAGACATATTTTCTTCTTCATTTTCTGCATGACAAGTTATTTTATCTCATGATTCCGACAGATTATGCATTCCAGACCCTGATGCCTCATGCGAATTTGTGAAGCCATACCTTACCAGACTGGGACAGTATTGTACTTGGATAGACACATGGATTGCCTTTTTGACACCTATTGTCCTTTACTTTTATAAGAGTGAGATTCAGAAGCATGTCTTAAATTTATTACTCATCCTAGGCCAATATGAAATGTCACGTGATCGCACACACCTTACAAAAATTGTCACCTGAGAAAAGAACTGTTATTTTTCCTGATTTGGATGATATTGAAGCTGATGATAAAAATTTTAGGTCCAATCATTCCAAATGATGATAAGGTTGATAATATTCTAATTTTCCACTGTTGATATCAAAATTTTAGTTACCGGCCGATACTTGACTATTAAAGTTAAGGTCTACTAAATATTAGCTGTTGTCACTTGTTTAAAACTATTATTAGAGATATATATTTACATTTTCCTTAGAAAAGCATTGGTTATGATTTCTGTAAAATTCAAGCTATGTATCACTATTATTGTTGATGTTAATACTTTCCTACTTTCATTTTCAAAGTTTGTTTTACATGGTATTAATTTAAACCTCTGCTTATTTTTAATGACTGTACTAATAACTTCATCTGTTAAAATTCAATTGTCCCAGCTATTCTTGGAAAGGGGGTGGTGACTCAGCAGTGTACATACACAAGGGTGGGATACAAAAATGTGTGCTTTGCAATTAATTAACGGGAAATGGGGTAAAAAATCACCGATTGTTTGCATATGTGCTTTATGGACAAACCATAACATCATTATCAGAATATTATTACTGCTAGTGTAACTGTTCTTGGGTAAAGTTATTGGATCGATTAAATGTTTTAACAGCTGACCATAATGTCATTATATTTCATTTGTGCATGAAATATCATTCTACATTATAACTATTTTCTCTTCTTTTTGTTAACTTTGTTTGCAGATTAGTGTAGATTTCTGCTGATTTTGGTAATTATATGGAATTTTACAAATGGGCCTTGTTACCTGATAGTCAAAAAGATGTTAACATGACCATTCCTCTGATAAAGGTGTGTAGATGAGTCAGCGGCTAAGGACAAGCTGAAAAATGTGATGCTGCAAAGGTATATTTTCCATTTGATATATCATAGATGACTCATATCAGCATCCATACTAGAAGTATGTGTGTGACTGACAATCCCATATTCTGCATGAAACAGAAAAAGCTATCTAACGTTGTCTGCCATATCTCGTAACATATATGCTATACAATAGAGTGGGAACATTTTAATTTGTCATAAAAAATGGTACATTTTCCTTAAGCTATGGATCGGCATTTTGAATTATGTATTATTTTCAACATTAACATGAAACATTTGCAACATTTTTATGATTGCTCCAATATACTAAATCGTTTAACCTTCTATAAGCAACAGTTATTAATTTTCCTACAAACACTAAAGGCATCATTGTTGGCATCCGTTAGTCTCGAGAGACAATGGAACTGCGCCCATCAGAGATGTCCCGGTTGGTGGTTGTGCAGCGTCTGCTGTGGCTAAGTAGTCCAATGCGGGAGTGGCAGTCCCTGCTGCACTTGCTGCACTTGAAGGTTGTGTTAGGTGTTGGTTGAAGCTGCTTCTTCTTCCTCTGCGATCGTCTTTCATCAGCTAGCAAGCGTTGCTTGTCCTCTCCGGTTTTCAGACCAGTGATCAGAGCACGTCTCCAGCCTGATCTGTCTAGAGCGAGCTCTTCCCAGGTGTTGACATCAATATCAAGGACTTTCATGTCATGCTTACAGACATCCTTGAAGCGGAGATGTGGCCGTCCTATCGACCTTTTGCCAGAGGCGAGTTCCGAATAAAGAATGTCTTTGGGCATCCGTCCGTCAACCATCCGACGTACATGGCCCAGCCATCTTATGCGGCTTTGGCGGAGGAGTGTGATCATGCTGAGAATCTTTGGCACGCTCGAGCACCTCGTTGTTTGTTACTCGATCGCTCCAGGTGATCCCGAGTATGCGTCGGAGGCATCGAATGTGAAAGGCGCTCAGTCTTTTCTCTTGTGAGGCGTACAGAGTCCAGGTTTCAATGGCATACACGAGAGTGCTTAGCACGCATGCAAGTACACGGTGATCTTAGTGTTCATGGTCAGCATGCTGTTGTTCCACACTCTCTGCGACAACCTGGAGAGAGTTTTTGATGCCTTTCCGATCCGCTTGTTGAGCTCAGCATCGAGCGAGAGGTTGTTGGTGATGGTAGAGCCGAGATACATGAACTGACTCACCACCTCAAGTTCATAGTTGTTGATGACGGTGCTTGGGGGGTCCGCGTCCTGAACCATAACGTTTGTTTTCTTTAGGCTTATGGTTAACCCAAACTCATCACATGCTTTAGCAAAGCGGGCCATCAGGCGCTGAAGCTCAGCTTCTTTGTGGGTTGCTAGAGCAGCATCGTCTGCGAAGAGCATGTCCCTGATGGTTACTTCACGCACTTTGCTCTTTGCCTTCAGTCGTGCCAGGTTAAACAGTCTGCCGTCTGATTGTGTGTGCAGGTAAATCCCTTCTGTGGACGTCCCAAAGGCATGCTTGAGCAGGACTGCGAAGAAGATGCCAAAGAGCGTGGGGGCAAGGCCTGTTTAACTCCACTGCGGATGTCAAAGGGGTCGGATGTTTAGCCATCGTACTGCACTGTGCCTTTCATGTCATCGTGGAAGGACTGGATCATGCTTAGCAGCTTTGCAGGACAATCAATTTTCGCCAGGATTGTGAAGAGCCCGTCTCTGCTGACCTGATCGAATGCCTTGGTGAGGTCTATAATGGCCAGGAAGAGGGGTCTGTGTTGTCCTGCATTTTTGCTGCAGTTGCCTGACAGAGAAGATCATGTCGATTGTGGACCTCTCTGCGCGGAACCCGCACTGCGACTCTGGGTAAACTCTGTCAGCAAGCGTCTGCAGTCTGTTCAGGATGACGCGTGCGAAAACTTTACCCACGATGCTGAGAAGTGATATGCCCCTGTAGTTGTTGCAGTCGCTTCTGTCGCCCTTGTTCTTGTACAGGGTTATGATGTTAGCATCTCTCATGTCCTGAGGCACTGCCCCTTCGTCCCAGCACTGGCAGAGGAGGTCGTGCAGGTGTGTGAGAAGCACGCTACATCCACACTTGATGAGTTCTGCTATGATTCCATCCTTCCCTGGGGCTTTACCTAAGGACAGTTTCTCTAAGGCCTTCTTTAGTTCGTTTACAGTGGGTTTCTCGTCCAGTTCGGCCATGAGAGGGAGGTTTTCAATGGCGTTGAGGGCATCATTGTTCACGTGATTCTCTTTGGAGCTCAGTTCGGAGTAGTATTCCACCCAACGCTTCACCTGCTTGAACTTGTTGTGGATGGTATCGCCTGTGGCAGACTTCACTGGTGCTGTCAGTTTCTTCGTGGGACGCATTGCTTTCTTTATGCCATCGTACATGCCTCTGATGTTTCCAATATCTGCTGCTGACTCGATACTATGACAAAGCTGAAGCAAGTATTCATTGGCACACTGTCGTGCTAATCTCTGCACTTTGCTTCTGGTAGACCTGTATGCCTGTAGTGTCTTCTGACAGGGGAATCGTTTGTATTGCAGCTGAGCACTGCGACGCTCTTCTATGGCTGGCATGAGTGTGGCAGAGTTAGCCTCAAACCAGTCATTGTTCTTTGATTGCTTCTTACCAAAGATCCGTGTGGCTGTGCTGTATACAGTCTCTCTGATGTAATCCCATCTTTCTTTGGCACTGCCGTTATGGGTTCTGAGTCAAACTTCTTGGAAAGAGCATATGTGAATTCCTCAGCCTTGTCTGGGTATGATGTCTTGCTCACATCAATGCGTGGTTGACCCTCTTGACTAGAGCGGTGGATCTTCTTTGGCTGAAGCTTCATTTTTCAGCACACCAGCGAGTGGTCGCTGTCTCAGTCAGCACTGTGGAAGGTACGGGTAAGAAGCACACTCTTCATGGCTGACCGTCTTGTAATGATCAAGTCCAGCTGGTGCCAGTGTTTAGACCGGGGATGCCTCCAAGACACTTTGTGCTGTGGCTTTGTCTGAAAGAATGAATTGGTGATGCTGAGTTCGTGGTACGAGCACATCTCTAGAAGGCGCTGCCCATTCTTATTCATCTTCCCAACGCCAAACTTGCCAAGACAAGAGGGCCAAGAGTCATGATCGGCACCCACCCTAGCATTAAAGTCGCCCAGCAAAATCAAGTTCTCTTCTTGGGAATTTTGTCAATGAGCGACTTTAACTGATCATAAAACTCATCCTTGGTATCTGTGGCGGATCTTAGTGTGGGAGGGTAAACACTGATCAGGTTGACAGGCCCGTTTGTGGCGTGGATGCGGAGGGATAGCAGTCTTTCATTTCCTCGTTGGTAGGGTTCTATCATTCAGAGCAGAGTGTTCCTGACAACGAATCCATCACCAAACTCTCTGGCTTCATCTGCACTCTTTCCTTGCCAGAAGAATGTGTAGTTCTTTTCTCTGAGGGACCCAGAATCTGGTAGTCGTGTCTCCTGTAGTGAGGCGATGTCGACCTGGAGCCTTGCAAGTTCGTCGTTGATGACTGAAGTCTTACGAACATAACTGATTGTCTGGAGATCATCTGAAAGCCCAGTCAGCATGGTTCAGACATTCCAGGTACCTAGCTTGAGGATTGAAGTCTTCTTTTTTATTTTTATTCTGTTATTTCTTGGTGCAGTAGTTGCAGTCCGCTTGTCAGTTACTCGCGTACCTTAAGCCTTACGCACCCAGCAAGGCAGGCGAACTGTGGCGGGACGGCACCTTATTGGCTGGGGGCTGCCCAGTTTGAGGCCGGCGGTAGCTGTCCAGTGAAACATGTTAGTCTCTCCCACCGTCGGAAGCAACCCCTGGCGTCTGGCTCTACGCCAATCGAGCGGTGACTTATAACCGGTAAACTGCTGCTTCCCATGTTGAGTCGACGCTATGGAGCGAAGCTGGAGTGTCCTCTCCACGACGCAAGCCTTGGCAGGGTGATATGGAGAATCAACTGTTGCCCATGCAGCTGATCCCCCCTCTCCACGCAGCTGATGGATCCAAGGGAAAGGACAAGCCGATACGTCATGGCACCAGCTGCGTCGCAGGAGTTGCCGAGATGACACTGAAATCAATGCCATGTCGCCTTAGGGACTCCGACTTCGGATTTTCTATTGTGGTTTACTCCCTTAGCCTTTCCCCTGAGAGGGTATAGTCGCAAGGCAGCGAAGGTGTGAAATCGGAGTTTACCTTCTCCTAGATGGGCGACCACCCAAGGTTAACGAGCCCCATCTGCCCGAAAAATCTGGTTTTGAGGTTCCAGAAGCTCGCCTGTCATCCCTTCTCCACTCAGTTTAAACAGGTTCCGCCACTCGTGAAGGCCTGGAGCTGGATTTGGTTGTCAGAGGCTCTATCAGACGCAAGCCATTGAAAGATTTCCAAGGGAAGTGGGTGCTTATCTCCCACAACCGCCCCCGGCGATGACAACCCTTGAAACCCAACTAAAGGCAAACTAAAGGCATCACATGCTGCATTTCTGGATTAAACACATTAATTCCATTTTGTCTTATATATTTCACTTTGAATTGTTTACATGTAAATATAAGTTATTGCACACTTATTGTATTATTATGTGCAGTATTAATTTTAATCTTTATTGGGGGCGTATTCATAGTGATGATTTAGTATCATTTAATGTTGAGCTTTACATGCTGGATATGCAGATGAGTTTGAATGTTTATAAACCGCTGTTGTTTTTAATTACTGGTGTTTTAGTATGTTGATAGCCTCTGTATCACAAGTAGAGCAAACGTTTACCTAAGGTTTGGAGTGAAAGCAATTTTTTATTGTAGGTAATAAGTACAGAGAGAGAGAGAGAGAGAGAGAGAGAGAGAGAGAGAGAGAGATAGTTCACAGGCACTTTACTGAGAAAAAAACTTAGTATCATGTATCCCAAAAGATTACAGTCTACCAAAGAATCTTACAATTGCCAGTCACGAAAATATATCATGTGTTAATTCTACCAGAGACAAAGAACTATTTCGTCCTGTGTCCAAAAAGCTTAGAAATAGACAGTATTATAATAAGTCCCAAATGAAATCAAAGCACAAAGTCCTGTGATAAAACTTCATGTAGCAACAGTTTTGATTCAAAAAGATGATATGTCACTGACTGTGCACAGCATCTAACTTACAGACAACTGTACCAAAGTGACACTGTTAGGAAGAGTAACTAAAATATCTTCCAATCAATAAACAAACAATATGAGTACTCTATTGGGTCAGCAGGAGGGGGTATTTGTTAAGAAAGGTAGGGACTAAATTCTGAGTACTGACTTAATGTTAACTCAGATGTAAATATTAATCACCTAAATTTTCTGATAGTTACAAATAGACTTGGTACCTCTTTATGCAATTAAATGTGACCTCTGCTTTATGTTGGTGAAATAAATTATGTAAGATGGGTATGTTTTGATTCCTTTTTGTTTCCACCAACGGTATGCAAGGTGTTCAGACATATACACACATTCAGCGCACATAGGGAAACTAGTTTGCTTCCATTTGACCAGTATTCACAGAAAGTTTGGAAATAAAATGAAAAAAGTGACATAATGTAGTACTTCGTGCATGGGCATCGATGATTCATGGTCACTTAGATGATTTGGAGAAAATAAAATCATTTGATGAATTTGTGAAGGCCAGAAGAGAAGATGATTTTGCGAACAATAAGATCATTAACATGGATGAAATTCCAGTGTGCTTTGATCTCATTCCGAGATGGACTGTCAATAAAATGGTGGTTGAAAGTGTGAGAATTAGCATGATTGGTGCAGATCTTAAATACAATGACTTTAGTCCATGCAGTTTCTGCTTAAGGAGATGTGTTGCCTCAAACAATAAATTTTCACTGTATGACAAAGCTAAAAAGATATTCATGCACTGAAAGAATGGATCATATATGTGCAGGAGAAGGGTTAGGTTAATGAGATGATGCTGCAATGGATTTAAAAAAGTACACAGATTTATATTCTTTTAAATAAAAATTAAAGTTCGAGTGCATTTTCCTTCATGTAATTTTCAAATGATTTAAAATGTGCTCACAGCTTAAGACTGGAAAAGAAACTATGTGTCCCAGAATATAATATACATTCAGAATTGAATTATGTTGTCTCAGCATAAACAGTATATATAACCTTTAATGAATAACAAATTTTTGATTGAGTTGCATAGCTAAATGTAAGTGAAATTGCCATAATGCTTCCATGCTCTTACTTTCAAATATCAATACTATTGCCACTGTATGAATTGTTTGCTAGTCATTTAAAGAGTGATATATTTATTTCATGATCTTTATATTATTATTTTGCAGCATAAAATTGATTTTTCAACACACTTTGATGCAGTTCACTAGGCTCTATAACTGTTAAAAATTTCACCAAAATGTTTCCAAAAGTGAAGAAAAAAAGTTGCTGCAATTATACTGCAGAAAAAGTGTTTTTCCTTTTCTTGATGAAATCCACACTAAAATCTATTAACATACAAATTCCTAATAGTAACATTTCATCTGAAATGTTAATTGTCATAACTTTTTCCATTTATTATGATATTTTTAAAAAGAAAACTGTTCAGGAATGATTTGAAAAAGTCTTTTAAATTGATTCATTCCTTCATAGAAATTCAGGAAAAAGAAATTCATTTTCTGTTTGCTGAATAAAATAATTCTTACTTCGATCACATTAGTTTCACCCATCTGTTCCTCTTTTCTGGGAAATAGATATAAAATATATGTTATGGTTTTAACCGTGACAAGTAAATCCCAGTCCAGGGGTTACATTATTTGTCTCCCCACACGGCTTGCTGAGTGGGGAGACATATAATGTAACCCCGCAACTGGGATTTCCTTGTCTCGGTCCAAACCCCAATGTAGATTATTTTTCTCACCCAATATTTTCTTTTAAAAAGAACTCTTCATTAGTGTAATATAGTTCATGTGCAAATGTTTACATGTGGCTCATTAATATAAATATGTTAATGAAGGGTGTGGTGTGACCAATGCATCCAAAGTACAGTTCATGCGGATGTTATGTGAAATTGACAATAAATAATTAATATTTCTTACAAGAAACTTTCATTTTCATCAGTTTCAACTTTGAAAAGTTATATTGTAAATAATGAAAGGATATTGGCTTCTCAGCTCGACTGTAGTTATACTTAGTACAAGCTGTAATGAAGAGTAACATCTTGCTTTAGATTATTCATGGGCAATTAGAGATCTGTGTCACTATCGTATATAACTCTCCTTTTCTTTGGAGGAGGTGAAACTGTTTGCGACATGTGTTCTGCTTAGTATTGATTGTATAATTACCCCAGGTGAAACTGTTTGACATGTGTTGTTCTTAGTATTGATTGTAAAATTACCCCATGTATAAAAAACCCTCCAAAACTTTCAAGTTCACAGATTCTTTGAAAATTTATTCTTGTCTTGGAAATATGGCAAGTGATACAGTAAATCTGCTTATGAATTAATGATTTCTTCTGGCTGCTAAGTGCATTATTTGTCATCAAATATTTAGGTTTATCTTTCAGATCCAGTGCTGAATGTCATTCTCATGGTTGAGAGGAACAAAGTTATTCTCCATTGAAATCCATGTACCTGCTACAGATTGCAGATTTACACAGAGAATGTGACCTCTACTTTGTCTGTCAGAGCACAAGCAGAATTCTAAAGTCTTCAACAGCACAGATTTCCAAGAATCACCCATTATTGGTACTAAACATGTTATTTGTATTGCTAATTCAATATACAGTAATACTGAAAGGAATGTACATTTCTGACCACACTTTCTGTTGTTCCCATGATTTCACTCTTCACAAAGCAGTACTGGTTTTTACTCATGTTATAATGTTGCTCTTTTGCAAGAGCAATTAATAGAGCTCCATTTTTCATTATTGTTTACCTTTCTTGTTTAGCAAAGGCATCTGCTCCAACTGTATTTGACATGATTGTGTTATTGAATAATGGTTAAGATGTTGCTCATTATTTCAGCTTGGTAAAGAAAGTAAAGGAAATATAAAAACATATTACAGATTGCTTTTGATTGCTGATTAAACTTAAATGATGGCAGCCAGATTAACAACTATTCCATTAAAACATACATGGGACCCAGAAAGGCACTTTCAAAGTGGGATTCTCACCCATTGATGCAGTTTAGAATTTTCTTATCATTTAAATATGAAGTCTGTGAAATCAATGTACATATATTTTGTTTTAAACTGCCTTTCCTGTGTACGATGTATGTTTAAATGGAACAGCCCTAAAAGCAAACCTTACAAATATGGAACAAATAGTGAATAAGCTAAATTTGAAAGAATCTGGGGGGAGCTCCATTATTTAAATAATTAGATTATTTTATGTGCATGCTTTATATCTTGTACTTGTGTCAGTAATTGGTTTAAAGCACTAAATATGTATATATGTTCATAGATATATGAAACATGAACAGGCATCAAACCACGGGCAATAATTGTTTGTCCAAAGAGTATTCAGATAAAATATTTTGGTGGCTATCTGGGTAGAAAGTAGTTGCCTATGGGCACAAAACAGTGGGTAGTGGATGTGTTCCTCCTGTCAAGTAACAAAGTGAACAATATGTACATGCATGATAGAATGTTGCCTTTGCAACAGTAAACCACTTTTGGATACCATAAATTTCATTTATTGATTTTATAGAAAAATGCATGACATATCTGTCCTTTAGGTCTACAACAGTGATCTATATGAATGGCAAGTTGTACTGTGTTCTTCATAATTTCCTACCATTTCATTCAGTATATGCTTTAATAATGTTTTCAAGGAGATAAGATGCTGTACATGAAAGATGTCCTAATTTTCAAAAACTTTTTACCAGTCTTCCACCTCCATTGACCGCCATTGTGTCCCAAATCTTATTCAATAATTTACACACCTGGACAGCCTCTGACGAGCGTATGAGTTATATTGTGATTTGTAAACACCATTTTTTTCATTGTAACCATAATTAAAATGTATATACTAAGAAGTTGCATTTTTGGTGCTTGAGCTTTTGCATTTAAATAAAGACTTGTTTCACATGCTACGAGGTCTTGTAATAAGTATTAAGAAAAAAAATGAAAAAATAGCAAATAGCTATGTCTGTCTTAGTTATATTTGAAATCTTTTTAATTGCATGATATCAAATTCATTTTGTATTCTGATGTTGTGGTCTTTAATGTTTCTGTAGGAAATTAAAAAAAAATTTAGTAAAACATTTAACATCATACTATATTTCTTTATTACTTGCTTGTTCATACGACCATACTTATAAGCCACACATTGTCATAAATCTAAGCATCCACAATATGTTTCTTCAGATAGGGAAATAACTGAATCAAAAGAAATTATTTTCTTTGAATTATCTGTTTCCATTCTAGCTTGTATATCTACTATCTTCTTACAATTACCTTCTCACTATTATCAAATGTATTTTTATCATCAGAATTAAAATAAGTATTAGTCATTATAGTGCACAGGCCAAGAAATAAAATTACTAATGGGAAATGATAATTAAGGCAAAATAATTTACTTTCGTTAAATTATTTTCCATTTCAGGAGATGTGTGTATGTATGAATGTATGTATGTATATGTATGTATGTATGTATGTATGTATGTATGTATGTATGTATGTATGTATGTATGTATGTATGTATGTTTGTGTTTGTGTGTGTGTGTGTGTGTAACAGGACTGCTATTTTCTCAGTGTCAGGATAATGTGACTGTGATGCCCCAGTGCTTGAGACCACTATAAACAGGTCCCTGGTGGCTGATTGCTTGAAGACGTCACCATACAAGTTTATACACTCTCATTAATATTACCAACACGTAAAGCCTATAAAGCTACAGAAACCCTAATAACTCACAAAAACCCGGGTAACTCTGTAATTATATTCCATCAGTATTCAATTCCTACCTTTGTATCATAGGAATTACGGTAAATAAAGGGTTCTGAATTATTGGAGTGAGATCCTCCTCTGATTTCTTGACCTTCTCGCATATCATTCTACCATTATTGTTTCTATTCCCGAACCCACCCCAACTGGCACTTCATAGAAAGCCTTTTGACAAAATAATTTCTTGCATTATGTTGGATTGGTAATCGGCATGCATGACTATAAAAAAAAATTCTCATGCTAAATTCAAAGACAATAACTGGATTTGTTTTTACCTCGCCAGTTACAAATGTAGAAATGGCTACAAGAACAGCACACTCCTTTCCCAACCACAACCCCCAAGCTGTAACTTCAAAACCTTAACTGTCTAATCTCCCAAGTGCAGGTCATGTATTGAGGAAAATACGTTGTCTATTTCAGCAGCTTCATACAATGTATATATGCTGTCTTACTTTCATGGTGAGAACAGGAGAATTGACTAAGTGAATGACATTAATATCAGTCAAATAGAACAAACAATTGTGGTTATTTGTTAACTGAAAAAGGCTTGACGATTTATTCAACAAACTAAATGTTTCATAGAACTAACGCCATGTTTTTTTGTAACACTCAAGTTTGGCTTATATATACTTATGTATGTATATATATATATATATATATATATATATATATATATATATATATATATATATATATATATATATATATATATATATTTATATATATATCCTGAATTTTAAGTTCAACTCCATGCGTATTTTGATGTAACACATCTAATGGAAAAAAGTTGCCATAAACGCATAAACGTCCACATGATTCGGGGACGACAGATTCTTTAATATTTCTTACAACATCTGCGTAAAACGTTAATATTTAACTGGGACACATGCGGCCAAAGTTCAGTCCCATCCGTGTTTACATTGACTTAAAGAAGAAGGCTTACATCTTTCTTTCAAAACACGTAATACACTAAATGGTGAGCTACCTTTGTACTAATAATGACATTAGTGGTTAAGCAGAGGAGAGGTTTTGAAAGGATACATAAATCATCTTCCAATTATAAAGATCTCTTTTAATCTAAATAGACTTTTAACATAACCAAGATGACATTTAGTTCCATTAAGATCTTGTTAAATAAGCACAAAATATTACATTATACACAAAATAAGATAACAGTGTAACATGTAAAAGACACGTACACTGCAAAGCAGAAAGGTAAGTATTATACACAATTACTACTACTACTACTAATAATAAAAATATAATAATAATTGAAATCCAAGTATTAGTATAGTCTGGATAAATGTATCAATGGAAAATTCCACATACTGAGACAGAAATGCTTAAGAAAAGAATACAGGTGAAAAATAGCTCAAGTTAATTCATTGCAGAAAAGGTGAGTTTTCTGAGCTTTCATGAATCGTGTTGCAGTTACATTATGATTAAGCTCAAGAGGCAGACTATTCCAGAATGCTGGGCCCTGGTAATCTAAAGGATGCTTTCCGATGTATTTTAATCTAACATTGGGAATAATGATGATATGAATACAGGAGATGAGTGCAATTGTCTGGAAAGTTTGTATACACGATGAACTCAACAATGTACTTGGGGTTTGACATATTAAAAATGTTGTAACAAAGAAGTCACTTTTTATTTAATCCTTGATATAACCAGAAGCCTGTCAAGGATTCTACACATATAAAATAAGTACTCGCTGATAGAAATTCATTGACAAAACAAGGATCATTTTACACCTTTTCATATTTATTTTTTTACTATGTACAGGGGTAAAAGCAGAGAGACTGGAATCGAAATAATCAAGTATAGAATTTATAATGTAAAGATGCATCTTGTGGAGACAAATCTAATGATACCTCGTTGATAAAAATCAGTTGAGGCATTTGTGAGAAAATTGTGTTCTTGTGCAGGGTTAGGGTTATGGTTCTCCGAACAGGTAGTGCCATTTTGGATACCGTATTCACTGAAATACTTGTCTCATGGAGTCCGATAGAAAGGTATTTCGTTCATGAAAATTGGTCTAGTGGCTTATGAGAAACTGAATTCTTGTGATTTCCCCTACATTTATATAGGTTATTGTTAGGGTTACGGTTTACTGGTATAACGTACGAATGGACCCGGCAATTCTGATGCGCTTTTTGCTGCAGTACGTGTGTCATAGAGCCCAATAGATAGGTATTTCTTTCATGAAAATCGGTCAAGTGCTTTGGGAGAAAACTGGATTCTAATGATTTCCTTATGTTTATCATAGGTTAGGGTTAGTGTTGCAGTTTTATGGTAATACGTAAGAATGGACCCTGAGATTTTTATGGTCTTTTCACTGCAACGTGTCTTATGGAGCCCGATAGATAGGTTCTTGGTTCATGAAAATCGGTCGAGAGATTTTGAAGCAAAATTTTTTTTTGTCATGTTGTGTTAGGAATTAGGGTTACCCATGAAGTAACTATTTTCTCAAGATCTTGGGAATTTTTCATGCGGTGTGCTTTGCTTGATCTGCCTTGGGTAAACCTATGTAAAGATGGTGCGTATGTCTTTCTGCGACCTGCAGCACCCATTATAATGCGAAATGAGTGTTTGGTATTATAGTGAGCAGACGGATCATCGGAGTTTTATGATACCTGTATCCAAATACGGATCTTAAGGAGATAAATCTATTGATACTTTGTTGAGATAGAGAGCTTGATTTTTTTGCTAAGTTACAGCCTTTCTAATAAAATTTTGACTGAGTCGTTTTAAGATGAATTTGGTCTTTTTCGGTGAATATCTTGGTAACCCCTTTGAATTGCTTGCTGACATTGACCCTACCAAATGAGCCCTGTAAAGACGCATTCTGAGACACCTTTGCCTATGAAGGTAGCTTGAGGGTTTATGGAGTTACTTGGATTCGAGTGACAAACAGACCCTGTACGACATAAATTTGAATAAAGCCCGTCTTCCAAATTAGCACCATAAGAGTCTGCTTGACGTAAATTGGTCAAGTTGCCACATCACTATTTTCTGAATATCTCGATACCGCCTTGGAATATTGACATGCGGTTTGCTTTGATAGATCGGCCTTGGTGAGACAAACATAAGGATGGTTCGTACGCCTGTCTGCGACCTACAATGCCCCCATAATAAAAAATGAGTGTTTTTTACTAAGGTACCGGACGGATTGTCAAAATTCTATAATACTTACGTCCAAAGATGCGTCTTCATGAGAGTAACAAAAAATACCTCGTTGGTGAGAACCGGTCGATGCATTCGTTAGAAAATCGGATTCTTGTGACTTAGGGTTAGGGTTTAGGGTTAGGGTTATGTGCTTCTGGTAATAACACAAGAACAGACACTACGATTTGAATACGCTTTTTACAGCAATACGTGTCTCATGGAGCCCGAAAGATCAGTACATTGTTCACTACAATTGGTTTTAGTAGTTTGGGAGATATTCAGATTGCTTTGATTTCCCACAGATGTAGCATTTTTCTGTTGCATGGGTGAGAAAAATAAATAATAGCCGTTTGAAACTTTTATTATGTATTCCCAACCATGGGGAGACAAATAATATAACCCCTTGAATGGGACTTCCTTATCTCGGTGCAAAACCCACCATAGATTCTATATGTCTTTTTCTCACTCTGTCTCCATATGTAACATCAATAGAGCTGTTCAAATACAAATATTGAAAATAAAGTTTTACAAATGTTCATCTCATGAAGACGTTTGATGAGTTTCACTGAAAACCGATACAATAGATGACAGCTGATAACATGAAAAAGAAACAGTGGGTCAATATTTGAAGGGCAAATAGCTCTGGTCAATTTCACGTGGACATCATATAACATAGCAAAATCAAGACCCATTTATTGATGTGATTGAAATGTACATAATAGTTTGAGGTTAACAAAAGAATTACTATATATCATGATGAAAGGAGGGGAATAAAACCTAATACTGTGTAGACTACCTGCAGTTTAAGGAGCCGAGCAGTGAGACCCATTAACTATGTCATCATGTCCAGTAGGAACTGACATGCAGTCACTCTAGAGTTAGTACTGAAGACAATAATAAATAAAAGGAAATCAAACTGTCCAATATACGGAAATATTCTGAACTGGAACAACTATCAAATCTATTACATCATAAGAAATGAAAAGATTTCCGACTCTCTATTAAGATTTTTGTTGATTAATACCACAACTGTTGTGTCAGTTAACAATCATGAAAATAAATGAAAACAAGATATTAAGTGTAAGTGTTTTAGATTTTTAGCGCATCATTAACAATTTTTCAGTCATATCGCTATAATATCTGCAGTGTGATATTTTCTAGCGATATCAAGCACTGGGGCATGATGCCGCAGATATGAAGCATCATGCCCCACCCAGTCACATTATCCTGTCACCAGGCCGATCAGTCCTAACACTAACCTCTTAATACTAAGCGCCAAGCGAGGCAGCTGCTAGTACCATTTTTATAAGTCTCTGATATGACTTGGTCAAATGTCATTCGTTCTTACCAGCATGTACAATAACAGAGCATTGTCTATTTACTGAAATGTATTGATTAGGGCTGAAAGCAGCCACATGTTTTGCAGATACAAACAATGGAAGCAGACAGTGCTGTTTTACACAAGAACAAATTTCACTGACTGGAGGATAGGGTTTCCCCCAAGGAATCTGCTGTTTTGAACCAGTCAATTGATTCCTTGAAACCATTTTATGTGCGACTATGATGGCTTTTCCACAGAATGCATCTGGATGGATTGTTTTCTTATAAAGCCTGTGCAAGATGAAGAAAAGTTGAATAAAATGTTATATTAAAAAAGGCTTGAAACTAAACCTGACTTTAACATGGAATATGATAAATAAAGAAATGGAACTCCAAAGATTCTTGGCTGCAGAAGTTTCTGTGGGACGATGCCAACAAAGATCAAACAATTGCACCTTGTAATGCATATAAGAGATGGCCCTGATACCAACAAAAACCAGTGTATTATTTGCAGGACAGGTTATCACAAGGAAATATGCACTGTTTACAAATCAAAAAGTGCAAAGCACAATACATGTCAATTAAAATGTTTCAGCGAAAAGGTCAAATCTGATAAAGATGTTGTGGGAGATTTTTAGATTGAGTGATCAATAAATACAATGTGAGCCAAACTGAGTTTTAAAAGAATCTGTTCAATTAATTAAAAAAAATGCACAAATGAATTAGTTAAGTAGGGTTTTCAGTAAAAATAGGAAAGTAGTGAAGTAGTACAAGTTTTCCTCATTCAAAACTGGTGATGACAGTCATAACCCAAGGACCCAAAATAAATATTTTGAGTTCACATTTTTATGTAACACATATATATAATACATAATACATTGATATTGTATTGTTTCAAAATTAATAATTCACATTTTCACATTCTATTCAAAAAAGTTTATATGGAGGAAACAAAGAGCTGATTAGTTCTTTAAGAAAAAAAAATACATTTGTACTTATACTCAAAAATGCAACCAATAAAACTTTGTATCACAGAAAACACCAAATGTATAATACAATAAAATTCTAATGCATTTATGGTGCCCAGAAGAAGAAAATTAATTGGGCTAATTTTGAACAGTTACAGACTTGTTTACCCATACATTTTCTTGTCAGTATTTTAAGCAGTGTCTGTCAGTATTTTCATTCAGTGTTTCTAGCATCTTAGCATATATCACCTATGAAACAGGGCACACACTGTAGACACTATAAATACACTATAATTACCATTATGTAGTATTGTACGACATACTGATGATACACTATGTTGTTGTTGTTGTAGGGTTTAACGCCATTTTTCAACACACGATAGGCTATACATGGTGGCCAGTATATATGGTGGAGGAAGAACCCGGAAAAACCCAGGAAAGAACCACCGACCCACGAGAAGCTACTGGCAAGCTTTCTCGCATACACACATTGGCTGAATCCGAGACTCAAACCCACGCAGACACAGGTAAGATGGCAGTGATCCTTAACGGAGTTCGCTTTAGACCACTCGGCGCCCCACACTATTCTGTAAATAACTCCTAGTTTGTAAAGACATTGATATTCAAGCACCCCTGTGTTCTAAGCAAAATCTGCAGATATTGACCACTGACTTAATCATGTTTATATTACAGTCATAAAAACCCACAAAGGAATACCTCCACACACCCAAA
Organism: Sinohyriopsis cumingii; assembly: GCA_028554795.2. NCBI lineage: Eukaryota > Metazoa > Mollusca > Bivalvia > Unionida > Unionidae > Sinohyriopsis > Sinohyriopsis cumingii. Next base: position 708,951 of record JAPYKE020000021.1, read on the forward strand.
TTCATGGTGTTTTTTTTACCTCTGTTACATTCTCTAGAAAATCTTTATTCTCAGCTTTATACATATCCATAACAATTAAAATAAAGCCAAATCTCTAGATTTTACATGGTTAAGGAAGACTTAATACAAAACATTATGACATAAATTGTTGCCACCACCCATCCTCTCTGAAAATAATAAGTTCATCTAGATATGTAAAGGCAATCTTATTTATTTCATAAAATCTGATATCAGCTTTGTTAACATTTACAGTACTGGATTGCTCCTAAATACCTTGTGCAATTTTGGAATTTGGAAACATATTTGTCATTGCTTCTGTTAACTTGTCAGCTGTGCTCAATGACAAATTCATATTTATGATCAACTCACAGAGAATCTCATCAGCCCGTGTTATTTGCTTTTAAAATATGTGATGATCACTGACTTCCTTTCCCTTCATCATTGACAAATGATTCCAATTTTGCATGATTTTCTGATTCAACATGCCGTGAACAGTCATTCCATCCACCATGTGCACATGAAAAGTCTAAGTTCTCTTTCAGACGATGGTTTAAGGCATGGCCACAGAGTATTATATACTGGTAAAAAATGCTGCTTTCTATTTTTAGACTTTCTAATTTCATGCTAAAACTTTCTTATCATCAACAATTTTCTTTGTTTAAAAAATCGGATGCGGAGAATGTTAAAATCAATGATGTGGCACAAACTTCAGACACAGACGCGGATTGAAGAGATGATATAACAAAACAAAATGGAATAAAACCATTTACAAATTAATTCAAAAATATTAATAATAAATGCATCCTCAAATCGTATTTTCCGATCAATGACCATACCGAGGGACTTTATTCTGTACAAATACGATAAAATATGGACGGGTAAACAGGTCTGCAGTTATTTCAGATTTTGCAATAAATGCTTGAAGAAACATACAAATCATCTCCATTTTCATTCTATAAGGAACATGTCTGCGCAATTAATGGTTCAAAATAAAGTCTTCCTCAGTGAATTTCACAGGACAACCAGGACAGCAGAATACCTACAATGAAAGAACAGTTTCAACAGTTATAATGTTACTGCAAAAGGAAAAGTGTATACATGTTACCCATGCTGCATTTAAAAAATATAATAGCTTATTATTTATAATAATTCTAGCATAGTGATGGAAAAATTGATCAAATCTAAATATCAGATTTTACATTCACTGGTCAACTGTAAAAGCAGTAGTTACAAACATGGTTCCCATGCTTTTCAAAAGATAAATGTTCAGGTCATTTCCAGGACGAAATTACTTTGTTCAAGATTCACATATGACGATTAATGAATGGAATTAAAGAACATTTTGGATTATAAAACATGCATTTTCTAAATCTAAAGCTGTTTATCATTCAAGACGCTCCAAATAGTCAGAAAAGATGAGCATGTGCAAAACCATGAAATGTATCACAGAGAACAAGTTTGACTATTCTCGTATAAATTGGCATGTAAAGTCATTTCAACGTACAGAATACAAATTCTAATTTTACCATGCTGACCTGCACAATGTTATGTGGAAACAACATGATGAACATATGCATGTTATACAATATAAAAATTTCCTATCACAGTAGGAAAATAAAAGCTAAGTATTAGAATGTTTTCTTGAAACGAAAACAGTTTAACTTTAAATTTACCTGTGCCAAAAACCCAAACAAAATTTTTCAAAGGACCTAAACTCATTAAGATGATCTAGTATAACATCAGTCATTTAAAACATTTACGAAAAGCCTTGATTTAAATTTTGAAAAAAAAGCTTTTAGAATGACAACTGCTGGTTAAACAACTGAATTTCTTTAAAATCAAATTGTCTTCTTGTGATTGATAAACCAGTCCCCAAACCTGTACTGATACAGTGGCTCGCATTGTTTTTGAATATATAATATAAGGGATGACAATTTTCCATTTCTCCTGTGTTTTATTTAAGATCTGAAACCAATGCTTCAAGCTACATGTCACTGTGTAATAGTTTCGCACCAAAGTTCAGATAAGCAATTCAAAATTTTGGACAACAAAGTTTGGCTTAGAATGAAAAGCAGTCCGTTTTCTAATCCGAATTTCCTATGAATATACAAATCCTATTTTTTACATTTGGTTTTCTAGGTTCAGGTGTGAGGTCCGAGCAATTGCATAAAAAATATAGGAATTTGCTGCCACTGTGTGGTAGCGGCACATGGTAGCCACTTACCAGCAGGCCTAGCAAATTTAAACTATGTTATATAATCGATAAGAAAATGATTTATTTTCTTAAAAATGGCAAATATAGCAAGTATTATAATCATTATGTCTTTAATCCGCTGACAGACTAGACAAAACTACACCATAGATGAAACATGACCCGGTACTTGCCATTTGTGTTACTAGTCAGATGAATTCAGCCATTTGAGTTACTTGTTAGATGACTTCACAACTCCACCAACGATATCAGAAGTCCAATAATCATCTGATATCAACAACAAACTTCTTTTTAATGTTGTTGTACAAGTATTAAATAATATTAAATGAAAGACAGATACAGAAAGAACATATAATTCTCAACATATTTAATTCAAGAACAATGACAAGAAACCCATCAGCAATCAGGCCAGTCTTAAAAGTGAAAATTTTCATGAATTGCGCAGAAAAAACGTCTTACTTTAGTCTTTGCTGTTTCCACTTCAGGAGATGAGTTGTCACCAGTGGTAATTTTCAACAGCATGAGGAAGCTAAAAAACATTCATGCATCGAAAGCATGGATCGAATGTGTACAGGAGAATGGTTGGGTTGATGAGAAGATGCTGCAGTGGATAAAAGTGTTTTATCTCAAGAACACACTTTAATACATTTTAAATTTGAGTGCGTTCACTGACATGTACTTTTTGAATGATTTAAAAGTTGTCCCACAACCTAAAACTCATAAAAACAAACAGTTCACCAAAACATTATTTTAAAAATTAATTTAAGTTGTCCCAATGTATACTGTAAATATGTTATATTCAATGTTTTTAAAAAGAATAAGAAAAGGAAATAAAACTATCATTTTAATAAAGTGAGATCCATCAGCATCAAAATAAAATTGTTGTTGATAGGTTTTTCACTAACCTGCCATGACAGATCTTTAAATCCACTTGCAGATTCAGCACAATGGTGGACACTGTCAGCCCAGGGGATATTCTCCCAAAACAAACTGCCAGTGTTCATCTAAATAAAAACAAATTGTAATACATAAACATCGTGATCATTAATGGAGACAAAAGATACATACATTGTCCATCTTATAGTTAAATCAATGTATGGCCACAATATTGAAGCCATGACTGATATCTGGATAGGTTGACAAAGGAATGTAGAACTAATATTGTTTTATTATATATATATATATATATATATATATATATATATATATATATATATATATATATATATATATATATATATATATATATATATATATATATATATATATATATATATATATTTACTCACCAAGGCTATTCAATAGTTCCTTTTCAATTTAATTGGAAAAGACAATTCACGCCTCATTTAGAAAGTCTATTGAACTGGCCACCAAGTATATAACTTACGTAAAGCTATCTGTATGGCTACCACATACCTGAACTGCGAAATATACTAATTGTTGCAAATGATTACATTTTACAGCAACTCTTTTCCTTATCTGAGAAATCCCTTTTTATAATCATAATATACAAGAGTTCTGTTTCTATCTCTAAATGTTTGCACAAAGACGTACAGTAATACTGCAGGACACACACTTTGAAGTTTAACAGGAAACATGATTATCATATCTATAATTAACATTAGATTTTGTATAAATAAAAAGAACATGCATTAAAATGGCCAACTGATTTGAAAGAACAGAGACCTCTGGTAAGACAATGCTGTTACACCTTGCTAATGAAAAAAGGCAGGCTTAATAAGTAGTTTTTCTAGCATGATTATTTAAGTAATGTGATTATCCAAATGCTAAATGCTAAATTCGGACCTATCTTAGCTTTTGCCCACTACATCTGGATGATCATGAAACCGGCTTAATTGCTTAAGCATGTTAGTCTTTCAGGTTTATGCAGGTAACTGTTTTTAAAACTTGCACAATGTTACAGGCCTTTATCTCCTCCAGAAACAGACATTTTAAAATAGATATTGAGTAAATATAATTGGTAACAAATCCAGTCGATGATCTTTTTCTGTTCTTCACTCAAAACAAACAAATCTTTTTACGTTATGTTCAAACTAGTTGGCAAAAAACTATTAGAAGTTTGAAAGTGGATTTCTTACATAATGTTACCTGTTTACTGTTTATTTCCTGCATTGTTTTGTGTACATCTGCACAGTATCATCGACTGTATTAACTTGCACCAGCTTTTGATTTGTTACCCATGTCTCTCGCAACCTTACATCCCTGTTTCAAAATCATTATGTCACCAACTGAATCAACACCTTTTTTAATACTTATAGCAAGTGCTGATTAAGAAATATTTGACAAAATAAAATATAAATATGTACCACGATTACAATAATAGAAACGAAAATGGAAATGTCCAGTTTAACTAATGCCAAATTTGCAACTAGTTTGTTATTTGGAGCGAATATTAAAAGGCATCAAAAATAAAAAAAATGCACAGAACGTAGTCATTTCATTCATTGATTTATAATTTTAATCTGATCGTCAATAGGGGTTCCCAAAAAGTCAACTTATTGGCATTTTCAATCACCGCTCTGGTGGCCTAGTGGTTATAGCGTCCGCCTCCGATGCAGGAGGTCGTGGGTTCGATTCCCGGCGAGTCATACCAAAGACTTAAAAAATGGTACCAACAGTTGCCTCGCTTGGCGCTCAGAATTAAGAGGTTTGTGTTTGGACTGGTCGGCCTGGTGTCAGGATAAAGTGACTGGGTGCGATATCATGCTACATGTCTGCGGCATGATGCCCCAGTGCTAGACATCACTATAAACTGTCACACTGCAGATATCGTAGCGATATGACTGAAAAACTGTTAAAGCTACGTTAAAAATCCAAATCACACGCATTTTGATTTTGAATCTATAGCAACATGGTCACCATATCTCCATAGGCCAGTCAATGTTCACAAGCAATGTATGTGATGTAGTTCATCCTCTTTGAAATCAAATAATTCCGTAAATTTTGGATTTACATCTCTTTGAACAAATGTATACAAGAGTTCTTCCTATTTATGTGTTCAATTTGTTTTAGAGATATTAAGACTGGAAATTGCAAATATTGGATATAGACAGTTTTGGCTGAAATAGAATATTCTAGAAATAGAAATGGACACCGAGCAGTCTGCTTGTTTACATCAGAAGCTCCTGTTTGCATTGAAATACCGATAATCGGACAGTGTTAGGGGACCCCTTGGTGTCAATCAGGTTAGAAATTATAAAACATTGAATGAAATGACAAACTTCTGTGAATTTTTTATATTCTTGATGCTTTTTGTTTTTAAAATTGGTAGAAGTTACAAACAAATGGGTAAAGATGCTAACAGGCACACAGGTATTCACCCATTGATAATAATCCAGGTAAAATAATGTACAACCGGGTAACCATTAAAAAAGAAAGTTTTCCAAGTTCAAATCGTGACACAGAAACATGATTTCAGTTTGAAGATTGTGTTGTGTGCTCATTTATTCATCATCAAAGGGGCTCGTATGGTTCCTTACAATTTACTTATGATACATGTATTATATAACAATACACTTCTCTCCTTTCTCATGCGACCTATTTAAGAATCAACGCTGATATTTCAGATTGTGTGCCATTTTTCTCACGACCTAAATGCACCTGTTTTGAGTTCCAGATGATATCAACTCGTCAATACCTCTCGTCAACAGCAACAGTAAGTACTGATTAAGAAATATTTGATGAAATAAATTAAAATACATTAGTACTATGCAAATAAAAGGAAGCACAATAGATATGCCCAGTTTAACTAAATGCCATTATTGCTTCAAGTTTGTGGCCCTGGAGTGAGTGTTAGCTGTTCAAGTCAGGGACACTGCTCATATGTTTACTGTGGGTTTTTTTAATACCAGGAAACCTAAGTCAGATTGTTTTTTGTCACGGCAAATGTAACACAAAAATGTGGTTACCATAACATACACTTATTATATCATGGTAGGAAAAATTGAACAAACTATACAGAATGAAATTTTTCACTGAAATGTTTAAAATTAAGGGTAAAAAATTCTGTTATCTTATAACACTGAGAAAAAAATTCAAATAAAAATTCACATGTGTAAATGCGTAATTTTGCGTGATTTTTTAAATATGAAACAGTTCCAAGAAAACAGACGGGTTTCTCATATCGAAACAACTTGTCAGATTCATTCTATTTTTATACTACATACATAGTGAACCAGTCTAGATTGAAAATAAATGGTGCCAGACATTAATAATAATAATAATAATAATAATAATAATAATAATCTAATCTTTAGAAGCTCTAAGCGCTTTACAACATTAGACAACACCTATAAGATAACAAAAACATACAATAATATTATTACAAAAACAAATACCATGAAATTAGAAAAAAATAAAAAATAAAAAACATGCTGAAAATATTTCAGGTAGGAAACATTATTAGGTCTTTAAGATTGTTCTTGCAGTGAAAATAGGTGAGTTTTGAGAGCCCTCTTGCATGTGATCACTGTGTCTTTGTGTCTAAAGTTCAGTGGGCAATTCATTCCACGTTGCTGGGCCCTGGTATGCAAAAGAACGCTATCCATATGACTTTATTTTCATAGTGGGAATAATGAGTATATGATTATCAGAAGAGGAGCATAAGTATCTTGCTGGTGTGTACACATGGGTGAGATCGGATAGGTATGTTGGACTAGAGTCAGACAGTGAAACGTAGCACAGAGAACAAATTTTGTGTTTGATTCTGGATCGAATGGATAGCCAATGTAGGGTACAGAGCAGCGGGGAGGTGTGCTCTGATCGGGGTACTCTAAGTATGATCCAAGCAGCTGTGGTTTGAAGTCTCTGGAGTAGATATTGAGATGAACCAGACAGAACTGAGTTACAATAGTCCAGTCTTGAAAGTACTAATGAACACACAAGTGTTTTAGTGGCAATAAAATAAAGCCCCAAACTGGGATGACTAGATGTGACTGATGGATGTTATACGACTGAAAAATGTTAGGAGAGGGATTTTATTAAACTTAAAAACATGTTGCACTGGACTGCCGTTGAGGGACGAACCATGGCAGGTCGAGTATAATACAACAGTCATCATTTGGACTTTACAACTATTTACGAAAGTTATTGTAGACATGTAGACTAGTTAAAGTGAGTGTTACGCATAAATAATCTATCAATTTCTTTTGTCCCTACTATTCTACTACGGTATTTACAGTATGTTTTCAGACGGCAACAAATAATTACATTTTTTTTGTCGTCCAAAGACATTAAATTGTTTAATTAGGTGTCTCAAAACATACAGTGGAATATAAATTTGTGCCCCCCCCCCCCCACATCCATAACGAAATTACCGTTAGCTCACATGATGACATGCTGCCATAAAGAAAAATAAGTATTTTGTCCAAAACCATGGAAAGGATAATGAATGAAAAACAGATGTGTGTGTGTGTGTGTGTGATTTAGCTTTTTAACGCAGCTTTAAACAAATATTAAGTCATATCATTACGATGTCTGCAGTGTGACAGTTTAATAGCAATGTCTAGCAAAGGGGCATCATGCCACTGACAGGTAGCATGATGTCCCAACCAGTCACATTATCCTGACACCAGGCCGACCAGTCCTAACACTAACCTCTTAATTCTGAGCGCCAAGCGAGGTAGCTGTTAGCATAAGACGTAGAAAAAATTATACTGGAGCAAGATCCGAAAATTGCAAAGCATATAAATGCTATATTTGCCCCCCCCCCCCGTCCGAAATGGTATCCAAAAACAAACTGTAAATACAGTGTAACTACTAATCCAAATGAATTTAGACGATATGAGACAAACTTTTAACCGCTGATCCAGGTAAGTAGCAGACCCGCTTATGACATGGGGTCAGTTGTAGAGCCCATTTTATTTTACTAGAAAGTACCAAAAAATCTGACCTGTATTTGTTGAACAGAGGAAATCGTGATCAAAGTTGTTAATTGAAATCTGTTGGAATTGTTATCGATCTCTCAGTAGTTGGGCATCTTGACTATAAAGGTCATTTTTACATCAAAGCAGATAACTTAATTAGACAAAGCACTTTATTGACAGTTATTGCCAATTAGATTTTAAAATGAGTATTCAGCCATTAAACAGACCAGCTAGCCCTACCCCCTTAGAGGCTTTCACAGTGTCAAGCAAGGATGGCATCATTTCATATAGTTATGTAGGTCCCTTGATAATTACACCCTTTCCTATAGCGCAGTCTGTTTTTGGACCTGTGGTGAACGAGTCATCAAGGGAGTGGTGTATATTGCTCTTTTTATGCTCAGATTATGCTTTTTGCTGCTTATATTAGTAATAATTATGCTTATACCTTTATGGGGGTTAGCACATGTGAACCTACAACAAGGCAGTTCAGGTTAACATTTAATACAATTTTCATTTGATTGGGTACCCAGGTAACTGATTGTTAGGACTGACAGGTACGTGGTAGAAATTTCCCAAAATTTTGACATCTCTACATTTGGGCGGAGATGCAAATAGTTTTGGAATACTTACTCTAATTGAAAACCATACATAATGAAATCTTTCATTTAAATATTTTAATCTAAGGGGAAAACAGCTCTGTTGTAACATAAAAAAATCTGTAAAAAACTTCTTTAAGTATTGTATTGTAATTTTTTGGGGATAATTTTTGTAATTATAAGTGTATTATTGCAGATAATATGTGTTTGAAAGAAATAAAATATATTAAAGATGCTAATATTAATACTACAGGGACATCAAAAACGATCCATTTATATACCCTGGACTAAATGTCGCATCTTATGTCATGTGGCATGTATTTGGCGAAAGAAGAACACTTGCCAATGGAGAACTCGCTTAGGGAAAACTAGCCCTAGGTTGGTTGATGAATTCACTCCAGGCTGACTGAAGAGAGAGAGGTAGAGTTAGAGAGCTTCTCTGGAGAAGTGAGAGATCTTACTTGTATACTGATTAAGACCGTAAAATGTATACCTTAAGTGTTCACAAAGAAATCAATCAGTTATCATTAATAATATCGATTCTCAAAGAAGATGAAATTGTTAACAAATGCTGGCATAGTTATCACCAATTTGCTTCATGTACCAGTTGCATAAGCTCCAGCAGGTGAAGCTTAAAACGTAGGTAACATTGCATGTAGAAATAAAAAAGCGCTGCATTTTACACCTCAAAAGCATCTTACATAGTTGATTGAGGGGGTAGGGGTGCTGATGCACATCTGTGAAGTTAGTGGACAAACAGATGGAGTGAAGCTTTCAAATACTTATATTCTAAGCCAGGTTTGTTCTACAAAAAAGGGTATTTGGTGATATAATTTCGTTATTACTAAAAATATGAGGCAAATATTAAATTCCAATGAAAATATTTGGGATCATTTAAAATAAATAGTTAAAGAGACAGTTACAATGTTTTTTGGGGATGGAGACAAAGCTTATGAGGTTAATTATCAGATATATACTGAAATAAATGAGGCTGCACTTAAGTTGTTACTAACTAGGATACCACAAAGATTATTATGTTATCTTGTTTTTGGTAAGTTTCAAACAAACAAGTCAGATATGATGATATAACACCACACAATGGTGGCATCACTATAGTACAAGTCACATGGGTGAAACATGCGCATTTACTCATTTTTAATTAAATATAAATTCTTTTAAAATTTAACACTAATTTTATTTAACCAAAGTCTATTCTATCCTAATTACTGAATGCTCTGCACCTTAACTGTCTCCATGAATCTTCCAGACACATATCTATCGCAATGGACTTTTACAATGGTGGCCATGTACTGAACTTGGGTCAAAATAAGAGCATGTCCAGTGTAATCATCACAATCGAGGGTAGTACGAATTTGTTTATCAATATGTGTAGCTTTCATTGTGACATCATAGTGCGCACCTTTCAATCCAGATTATACTGGATCACACCTTTAAGTTCATTTTGTCAAAATATATACGTACTTTAATATTGATTTTTCCGCTGGGACCTCTTGGGGCATCGAAATAATGTCCTTCCAAAGGAATATGGATGTATAAGAATCTAAATGAAGTGAATACTTGCTACTCAAAGGTATGTAGAATCAAAGTATAAAAAATGGCACCAATTACTGAAATAGTTGGTGCTGAATGCCTACATGTCCTATGTGACTTGTACTAAATAAACAAAATCAACAACTGCAAAAGGTTATTCTGGAATGACCGGCAATAGTAGTCCAACATAAACAGGGCATAAGTAAACACTTGCTATAGAAATGAACAGGTGTGTGTGTGTGTGTGTGTGTGTGTGTGTGGGTATATCTGAATTTAATCGTGATTAAGTCCTAAATTATGTATGTATGTGTATATGATATGTCTGCATGTGGCAGTTTATAGTGATGTCTAGCACTGGAGCATCATGCCTCAGACATGTAGCATGATGTATCTCGGTTATTCGGTAACTGAACAATTCAAGAGGCGATCATATAAAGCGGTATCCATCATTGGGCGATACCTCTAAATTAGTATCTATGATCTTCGGGGCGACTTTTCCTGACACCTGGAATGATGATTTCTCCAAGGGACAGGTTCTCCATGGAGCTAGTCCTACATGTAAGACCATGACGCTGATATTTATGTTTGGGGCGTCAGCACTAGCACTAAAACAAAACCAACTTGTACAGTGTCTTACATTGTAGGACTATTCATAGGGCGAGTAATCCCAAGGCGAGTTCTCGACTATTCCAGTAGCACGAACCATTTAAAGTTGAAACTCGGGTCAAAGCTAGGATTTGAACTCAGCCTATCAATTATTGCTTCAAAATACGATACGTTCATACACCATGCTCCTGAATATGCGCTCTATTTGGTTAAATTCGAATGTCTTCTCTTGTCGTCTAAGCCCCAGCAAGTAACAATATTTATCTTATAAGTTACTATCTATCTTATTCGGTAATACATTCAAATTCTACAATTGATCATAGACGACAGACGCTTATAAAACATGACATTACAATGACAGGCCCCTAGCTGGAGAACCTGATAATAAATTTGATAAATAGCTTTTACATTTGATTAAAAAAAAATATTTTTATCATTAATCCTTTTATGTGACTTATTTACATCAGTTTGTACATACTAGTTGTCGTATTCAATGGATTTTTTGAGTTTAATTAAGCAAGGCTGATAACCAAGGATGATCGCCGTTTTCTGAATGCTATTGTACGTGAAGTTCAACACCGTTTTAATTAACGGTTCCCACTTAACCGTTAATGTTGCTGATTTCACATTTAACACGACGAAAAAAATTGTTAAAGGCCCTGCTTTTATGTATTCTACTGCCAAGGAGCATGTTCATGTCGGTAGTGGATGATTGAAAAAAAAAAAAAAAAAAAACAGGAAAAAGTGGCGAGAATTGGTCTCCAACCAGTAGGTTTTATTGGTACAACTAATGGAAGTAGACAGTACTGTTTAAGCAATAGCTTTCGTGACGAATTGCATTGCCTGGATGACACGGATTCCCCGAGGAATCAGTTGTTTTGAACCAAATTACTTCAAACCACTATGAGATATTTCGATGAATTTTTCCGGTAATGCATCTGTTCATATCGGTTTCTTACAACACTTGGGTCGAACGATGGAAAGTTGAATGAAAAGTCAACAAAACTGGCTAAAACAAAATTTGACTAAGACAGGAAAAACGATAGAACAAGAAAAAGTGAGTTTACAGATTTTAGATGCAGGAGATTCTTTGATTGGATGTCAACGAAGATCGAACAATCCACACAGCATGGCCAATTTCGTCTTTCAGATACCATGGGATAGTGTTTGCAACTCGGTAAATTTGCCGGTCAACAAAATTTAAATGTAGAAAAGTATTTTAAACTAATTAGGTATTTTTAGCTATATATAATGAGACTGACTGGAAAATTAGCTGAATTACACTGCAGTCTGGCATTTCTGCGCACCTAGGGTTTTCGTTTCCAATATTGAGGCAAAGCGCATACCGAATTCGAGCGATTGACAAAACTAAAATACAGCAATGCTAGCCATTTGAAAAGATGCAATTGTCACCAGAATATTCTGTTCAAAATAATTTTAATTTTGGACACAGAGGATACCACCCCACCCCCACCCCCACCCCCCGTTTTCCTGACTCGCAATATGTCGGCCTATTCTGCGCATAGCTTCGAAAAGATGTAATGTTTATCCATCGGGCTACGGCGATCTGATATATTACATTGGACTGTTTCTGTCAGCAGTTCAGTCGAGTAATTAGGTCAGGTTTATAGCTAGTTTGACAAAATTCAACGTAAAAATGCTAATAAATGGCAAGAAATATTAAGCAAACTAAACCGATCTTGTAAAAAAGTTAGTAAAGTTAACATTTCATGAAAAATAAGCTATTACTGGAAGAGAAACAACAATGAATAGGATGTAATGTGTTTACAACGTCTTGTTGATGGGAAAAATTACTACAGAAGTTAGAAACAGACTATACTGGGGAATTTGTTGAGAATATATGTTCTAGCGGCAAGTATACACGTGGGGTAGCAGACGATTTTGTACGTGTGGGACAACTTCTTGCAAAATTGGAAACTTGGATTAAAATACAGTTTTGTTTTAAGGTACACGTTTCCATCTTTTATATAATGGATTTATTTGTAGGATTCTAAAAGATGCATAGCAAATCGAATTTTATGCGTTACAGGTTCAAGAAGGTCATGAAGCAGGTCTTTACGTTGTCATTTAGAAATCACATTTTTATGTGCATTTCGAGTCTAAATGTGGGATATTTTTGTACACTTTATGAATATCACTTTTCTTAATTAATGTACGATTGTTCTTTCCGGATACAAAATGGATTTTTGACCCAAAATAGCACGTGATCCAATGTTTACAGAAATGTTGTATCATTGCTCAGAATTGGCCGACATGGCGGTACATTTGTGATAAATGTCGCGATATTGTGTGGAATGAACCATAAAATAAGATACTCAACAGCCGACAAAACCAGCGGATTAAGGAAGGACGGAAGGACATACTGTTACCACACGCACATATACACACACAGCAAAGCACGTCAGTTAAAATGCGATGATGAAATGTACAAATCTGATGACAAAGTTGTGGGTGATTTAGATAAAGTAATCAGTATAATATAGTGCGAGTCAAAATGTGCATTACAAGAAACTGCTTAACAAAGCATATGCCAAAGCAATGCAAAGAATTTTTGTCTGAACATGAATTTCTTTGTGAGATTCAGATGAAAAAATGGAATTGTTCTTACTGATCACATCAGCAGAAATGTATGCATTTATTTCATCAACAGTATAAATAACTTTATACTAAAAATGTCCAGAGTAAAAAATGATGAGCCAAGTCCATACTTATCCTTTTAGATGCTGATACTGAATCATTAGCAACAGACCAAGAATGCATTCTTGCTAGATTTGTAAACCCTGACTATAAACGGACAAAAATAAGACAATTTGAAATATACAGTATATTTTACATGTCACATAGCCACACTGCATGCATTTACATGGTACAAGCTTAATAAAAGTAAAAACATTTGAATAATGCTGACCTCCACTATTCTTTTCAACTACGAAAATTGGGACAAATGGGTCTTTTGTACAGATAAGTAAACTTTTAATAGGCTGTGGACAACGTGATTTTGACAAAATGTATGCACCCCTTATATGTATATATATATATATATATATATATATATATATATATATATATATATATATATATATATATATATCTGTGTGTGCGTGTGTTTGTGTGTGTTCTGAGGATAGTGTAATAAAATCATATGTCTTCAATGAATACATAGTGATTCTGCTTTAAACAGATGAAAATAACGCTTTGAAATATTTTGTAAATCTGCTAATTTGACCATGTTATATGTATGAATTAATACGTTGTCTTCATTAAAACTTATTAGCATTTGATTTCAAATTCAGTCATCCCTGCAGATGTTCTGAAAATGGATACAAGATCCCTTCAAATGTACAAGGAGGCTCTTACTGAGGGAAAGAAAAAGGTTTACAACATCAGGGTCGTGGTGGTAGGGCAATATGGGGTGGGAAAAACAACGTTGACCCAGCGTCTTTTGGGAAACAATGTAAACATATCGGAGAGACATAGCACTGAAGGGATAGATGTTCATGTAGATTGCTGTAAAGTTTCCTTGCCAGCTGGAGAGTGGGCAACAGAACAAAAAATTGGGTCACTTTTTTGTTTGATGGTTCTTGTTCTCATACAGGCACATGTTTTAAATACCATTCATCAAAATATAATTATTCAATCTCTCTTTGAAGTTTTCTGATTCTTTAGGCAGCAGAAAAGTTGCATAATTTATCTATTAGGAATCAACCATTTAGAAATTTAATTACACACGTATGCATACTCTTCATAAACTTGGATAAATGATTTCTCAGTGGTTAGTATGCCAGACTCATGGCCCAATAAACTGCATGTTTGAACACGATCAGACAAGCCTGGCTCAACTAATGGGGGGGGGATGTACTTTGGCAGGTACTTTTTCCAATTGTCTCAGCACTAAATAACCTAATTGTGTTGATGTGCCATAAAATACCAAACACAACCGAAGCCTCACCATTGCTTTTTATTGCTCAATGATTGTGAACAATGTTTCATACATAAATCAATTATCATATATCCTATTATATGACTTTATACAGCTTTACAGTGCTGGTTTGTCATAAAATCCCAATCAATCAACATATCTGCAAGCATACATAATATACATACATACATACATACTTACATACATACATATTTAACTAGGATATTGTTACAGTGTTTGCCTTTATGCACATTTGTGCATCAGGGATGCACGCTGGAGAAAATTAACACACACATTTTTTGCCATGCGTTTATTTTTTTACGCAAAGGATTTGCATAATGCGATCGGGATATATTTAATATTCAATGCATTGGACAAGGGTGGCATCGTGTATACTTCCAGCATAGGCATTAACTGGTTCCCCGCTTTGTTTACTGCCTGCATTGCGCTCCTCTATTCGTAAAGCTTAGTGCAACGCAGGGCAGATACAAAATAAGGAACCAGACTAGTACAGGCAATGTTATGACCGAGTAGTTTCCCCATCTTTCGCGAGCTCTCTCATGATTTCCATCGAGATCAGCAAAATGTTGTCCTTATGTTTAACCTCAATGCTTGTTGCCCTAGAAAGTGACGTCCAGATTAAAACGTCGTGCACTAAGAATCAATAGCAAAGAAGTGAAAGAAGCAGAACACAAAGAGTAACTGTGAATCTGACTTTAATGAAAATGGAGAAAATAATTCCCTTGACTGGAATATGGCACATCCATTAGGATTACCGTTGTGACTTATGATCACATCATTGCAAGGACTGTAAAAGTAAATAATCCTTTTACGACAAGGTTTAAGAATTTTTAAAAATCTGCCTTCATTCACCACAAGATAACTGGAGAACACATTATAACCCAAGACATTCTTTCACAACAAAAGAAATCAGTAAACTTGCCGAGAAAAATGCGTTTATTTGGATTACAAAGTCAGGGGTCAGT
This sequence comes from Sinohyriopsis cumingii, assembly GCA_028554795.2. NCBI lineage: Eukaryota > Metazoa > Mollusca > Bivalvia > Unionida > Unionidae > Sinohyriopsis > Sinohyriopsis cumingii. The sequence goes on from JAPYKE020000021.1 coordinate 724,727, forward strand.
GCAGATTTTGTTGGTTTTTAACTTTGCTGCAATAAAATAGAGATCTTAAAGTTCAAGTGTAATTTATTAAGAACAAGATGAATCATTAGCCTCCTTGATTTTTGGATAAACCTGTTCTAAGTCGATGTACAATGAAACCGATGATAGTATACATTTTATGACAGGCAGTAAATCAACTGACATCTGGTTACAAAAGATTTATTAGGCTTTTTGTATTGCCTTGTATGTAATGTGTTGGTCAATAATATTGCTTCAAAAAGATTATAAAGAGACTTTTAAAAGTATAACTTTAGAAGAAAAATGAACTAATAAAATGATTCTTTCAATGGACAATGCATTTGTTTGTTAATTGTGCGTGTTGGTTTATTTGTATGTTTAGAGAGAGAGAGAGAGAGAGAGTATGCTGCGCAAGTTGCATTTTCCTATTTCAAGGTTAAAATAATACGAGTCAGAGGAACATTTGTCAGTACATTTTTGCCCCCCACATTTTTTATTTGACCCCCAGTTCTGACACCAAGTCTTTTTTACCCTCAGTTTTACCCTCTCTGAGGGATACACTGTTGTTAGCTTACATATACTGTCTTTGTCAACCTGGATAATTCTGGCCATAGGGTTAATTTTACTAAGAGCAGTTCCAGGCAGTGGATTAGCCAAATAAAATTGGGATTACTGGATTACTTACCAAAAGTCATTTCATGCATAAGGTTAGTTAATTAAATGTGTGTCAGCAACATCATGTCTAGTGAAGTAACTTGATTTTCCTCCACAAAGGCCATATTACACATGGAATTACTCAACCAAGGCCGTGCTAGGCACAAAGTTTGCTAACAAAAATGTTGATTTAGTTGCTTAAAGGAGTCCATTCTCTGTAATAGTCAACTGAGGTAGTGGAAGGCTAGTGTTCACAGACTTTTTTAAATATAGGCCCAATTCTGGTGACTTTAAAACAATCACATGCCCTGGCTTAAATTCCCATTATCATATGCCCAAATTTGCCCCGTTTTGTTTCTACTAATGTTTGTATTACAACGTTGCAATTGCTGTATTTCAAATATGAAAAGATTAAAGCAAAATCAAAACTGACATATATGCTTAATCAACTCTCAGGCTGTTTCACATAAGACAATGTTTACCTCCAGGTGTTGGGGCAAGATATTGTCGAGTTGCTCTATAGGCGTCCTCACTCATTGGATCACTAGTGTTTTATGTTCAGTTGTATCTCGAGTATGTTTTACTTTATAGTTTTTCTTTTACGTTTGATGTTCTTAGGTACTTCTTAATATGTTTAGCTAGTATTGCATTATTAGTGTAAGTGTGAGCAAGTAACAGCTTAATTATTATGCATTAAACTTTAACTTGGAACATCTTGAAATTGAATAAACCAATAGCAATTAAACAAGACCATAAAAAAATCAAAATTCTTATCCAGTTCTTTCTGCTGAATCATTTTATATTGCCTTTACTTTTTATCAAACTTTTGCCAAAGGATGACTGCATTTTAAGTAAAAACTCAAAAACCACCTCGGACCACTTTTGCTCCTATATTACTTAAAATATCTGAAAAAAATCTAACATTTCTCCTGAATGTTTTAGATAATAAAAGTAAATCAGTTAACAATTTGTTATGTACACACACATGGTAGTTGTAATCACCTTACTTAGCCACACATCATTGCACTGATTGCAATGACTGCTTGAACAGTGTTAGTTCCCACTTGACTAGGTCTGTAATGTACATAAATATCCAGAATGGTAGTTTGTCCTACTTCTGGTTAATCATGTCTATGTCAAAGCCAAGTGAGATCTAATAGTAATGAAGGCAATCTGTTCCCAATTCATAGGCCACATGATTCACTTTGTACAGAATTTATAGCTTTGATAGCAGTGTGATACCTAGATGATCTTCATACATTGGGAGTAATATTAATAATTTACTACTCTTTGAACATCTTAAAAATAAATTTCTTGTTTTTATCAGCATAATCTAAGTTTTCTCATTAAATTAAAAATTGTTCCACAAGACTGAAGGGTATCTTGACTTGGAATTCAGGTGCCCCCTGATCTGAATAGAGGGCCATGGCAATGGGCTTAATTGGATATTTTGTAACACTGAAGGCACATGGTTAGTGAAATTTGCTGCTGTCAGGGGATTGATACCACTATTCAGTACATGATAGGCTATACATGTTTGCCAGTATGACTGTTGGAGGAAGAAAGTGTTAAGTCGCTGGCATGAACCACCAATACCTGGGAAGCTACTGGCAAACTTTCTCATATACATGTACCTACTTGGGCTGATTCTGAGAATGAACGTTTTGGACAGAAGTGAGATGGCAGTGATCAGTAGAACTGAGTGCTTTAGACCACTCAGCAACTGATGGTGCCAGTTATTGAAGTTTGATGTGCTGGGCAATGAAATTTTTGTCGGTGTCAGCTTTGAACTGTGCCAGCCAACTGAATTAGTTCAAATAGTGTTAATCAATTATCTCCAATGAAAAAGCTTATAAAATTAAAATTAAATTTTTCAGTAATTCAAGAAATCATTATATTAAGTGCATTGTTATCTTTGAGCTTAGAATTCAGTAATAGCCACAGAGGTGTCCGGTTTTGTTTCATCGATGTAATTTAAATGGTCTGGGGCTCAATAAACGTTTCTTTGTGTTCTGAGATATTTAGTGTAATGAAATAGTTTTATACAAGTCCAATGTTTGAATGAAACTAAATCAAACCTTAAGATAATAATAATGCCATTGAGTAACCACAGTTTTAGTTATTATTATCTCAAATCAGGAAAGACTTCTTTTTTAATTACTTGTATCATTCAGTTATTGAATTCTTAGAATTTAGATCAACACTTTATTATTTAATATTTGATAGAACAAAAAAGGATTTTGTTGATTTTATTATGTATTCTATAGCAGTATCATTTTTTTGATCTCGTGCAGTCAGTTTGTTGCCTTTAGTATTTTACCATGAACATATCTATAGGAAATGTTCTACAGGTCATGTAATAACATTTGCTCATATTAAATTATAATTTAACTATTCTAAACTTTAAAACAGTTTAATCAAAGCCTATTCAGTCCGGAATGTTAAATGTTCTTTGTCTTAAATGTCATGATCAAAACCAAAAAATTACTGATTGCTATGGACTTTCATAAATATAGCCAGTTACTAAGTGGTGACAAGAAAAGATAATTCCAGATCTATCAAAGTAAATAACAGGGTGGCATAAATTTGTTTTAAATGCTTGCTGCTTTAACTGTGACAGCACAATGTGTAGGATTCAATCTGGTTTGTATTGGATCACAACTTTAAGGCAATCTCCTTCAAAAATGTCCACCTGGCATAGCTTTTGACAACATAATTTATTGGGGTGTGTGCATGTAAATAATGACCTTCCAAAGGAATATGGATATAAACGGATCCAAATAAAGTGAATAATAGCCATGTAAAGGTTTGTGTAATCAAATTCTAACAAATGACACCCATTACCAAAGTAGTCAGTTCTGAACGCTGATATGACCTGCATGACTTTTACTTTATTTAGTCAAGGTTTTTACTATTACTATGAATTCTGTGCAAGATGTACAGCAAATAGCACATGCTGTAGGCGTGGTTGTTGGCTTTCTAGCCTACCTAGGTAATGTAAATATTGTTTTGTAACTGCCTTGTATTTATTTTCATCTCAAGTCTGGCTCTTTTACTTGCTTGTAACCTTTATTCACCTTTTGGCTTTTAGTCACCCTCTGTTGCATGCTAACCTGCTACATAGCGGCATGGTGAGTGGTAGCTGCACTAACACCATATAGGTCATTAACCAGGTAATCTCTGTACAGGAGAGCTTGGAGGTTCAGGTTAGACGGTTTTATATGTGTGTGTTTGGAATTATTTACTTTTTTCTGTATTTCTCATTATCCATATTTGCATTTAACATTTAAACAGCAGTTTATATTCAAGCATAAAATTCTCTTTGTTTTATGTATAATAAATTGAAACCCCTCCAACCCTAAAATGCTTGGGACCAAATTTAATTTTTGATTTTGAGCTGTTTTCCGTTATTGAGTTTTGCAGAAGTGAAAACAATGTCTTTTTATCAGTGCTAATATGATGAGACTGAGAATGAGAGGAAGAGAGAAAATTTAGGTATGAGAAAACATGTGTATATGTGCAAGAGTGCACAAATTAAGAATTCAAAGCTATTTGTTTGTTTTAACATTTAACGAAAAATTAGCCAAGCTGAATAATTGGATGATCCTTCAAAAATCACATCTGGTGCCATAAATAAACTTGGTTTGTTGAATATAGAAATACATACCTCATCTAAAAAAATTTACGGAGGGACATACTTTGATAACTTTACTGTCAAGTCCGTTCAAATTAGAAACAATAAACCATAATGTTCAAATACCCTGTACAGTTTATAATGTTCTGATGACAAAGTTTACTCCAAAGTTCTTCAGCGTAGTCTATGGTAGAGTTTGGTACTCTTTCATGAGACTAATTCTATCCTGTAATTATAGTTCAATCCTATTACTAAGTTGGTTGTTCTGACACTTTGACATGCAAGTAAAGAACAAGACGTTCATACATGCCCTCCAAGCCTACTGAATGATTGATTTTACCCTCTCAATATATTATTAACATTCAATATCACACCTTTCAGTGGTCATTGGCAACTGTTGCATGCACTCATGATTTATTTATGCTTGACTGCATACTGCACTGACCAAGCAAATTAGTGACCAATCAAAACGTATGAAACAAAGGAAAATGGATATGATTAATTGTAGTTTTAAAACCGCACTTGTGGCCTAGTGGTTATAGCGCCCATCTTGGAAGTGGGAGGTCGTGGGTTCAATCCCTGGCAGAGTCATACCAAAGAGTTACAAAATGATACTAGCAGCTGTCTAGCATGGCGCTCAGCATTAAGAGGTTAGTGTTAGGACTGGTCGGTCTGATGTCAGGATAATGTGACTGGGTGGGACATCATGTTACATGTCTGTGGCATGATGCCCCAGTGCTGCACATCACTATAAACTGCCACACTGCAGACATCTTAGCGATATGACTGAAAAATTGTTAAAGCTACTTTAAAAATCCTAATCACCTGCTAGTCCAATATGGGAGGGCACCCACATGAACTCTATAACATATTTGTTATTTAGCAGTTGTTTAATTAAGTGGTTGGTGTCCTTCAGGAAGTAGATTCTTGTGATAGAGTGGTTTGATTTAATCGAGTTGATCACACTAAGGGAGTCGCTAATGACAACTGCTTGTCTAGTGTTTGTTAGTTGGATCCATTTTAGAGCTTCAGTAATGGCCCAGAATTCGGCTGTGTAAATGGAACAGGTGTCGGTTAATCTAGCTCCGAATTCTGTGTTGGTTTCAGTGATTACTATTGCCACAGCGGTTTTGTACGGTTTTGTAATTTTTGTGCCATCGCTGTTTATCTTGGTGTACCCGATGTATTTTTCTTCTAGCTCGGCTATTATTTTTGTCCTTATATCATGTGCCTGGTCTTGTTTGTTGCCATAAGTAAGGGCTATATTGTTACAATTAGGGTTACCTCCCATCCATGGTGTTGGGTCACGGTAACTGCATTGTTCAGCTTGTAGGTAGGGTACGATAAGATCTTTAGTTAGTTCATGAAAGGGATATTACTTTGTTGGATAATTTTATTGCTGGAGTGGCTTGTTTTGTGGATCGAAACTCATGCGGCATATCTTAATATGCTTTCGTTTCTTCTTAGTTGCAGTGGTAGCTCTCCTGTCAGTATTTAGAGCTCTTCTAGGAAGGTTGAGTTTAGTGCTCCAGTGCAAATGATTAGTGCCTTATGTTGTATGGAATCTAGTTTATTAAGTGATGTTTGGTTAGCTGATACATAGACCTGGCATCCGTAATCTATTTTTGCTCTTATAAGTGCCTTATATAGTGTTAAAAGCGTTTCTTGGTTGGGCTCCCCCCATGTAGTAGTTTCCTTGAGGTTTCTTAATAGACTTACATCAGCTGTACATTTTGGGTGAGCTCTTTAATGCGGTGTTTCTATGTTAAGTATTCATCAAGAAACATTCCTAGGAATTTGGATATTTTGGCAAATTTTATTAATTTCCCTTGTATGTGCAGTTTAGGGTATTCTATGGTATTTCTATTGTGCGGCGAGAACATACTGGCTTCTGTTTTAGTGTTGGATATTTTAAAACCACATTTGTCTGCCCACCGACCTATTTGGTTAAGACTATCTTGTATTTGCCCTATGACTGTTTTGGTGTTTGGATTGCGTGCTTTCCAAATCCCACTATCGTTAGCAAATTGGGATAGATCTACCTTATTTTTGTTAATTATTGTGTCAGGGTCGTTTGCCATGATGTTGAATAAAGTGTGGCTAAGCAGGCTACCTTGTGGCGTGCCATTTTGTAGGTTATATACATCTGAGTATTGATCCCCATCTTTTGTCAGTATCTTCCGATCTGTTAGGAAGTCTGCTATCCAGTTATGTATGCGGCCAGTTTTTTTCGTATATATTAAGTTTCGCAATAGAACCTTTTTTCCAGACCAAATCGAATGCTTTTTCTTGATCGAGAAATACTGCGATTAGATATCTGTTGCATTTGCGTTTTGTTTTAAATGCTAGCTTGATGCTTGCTTCGAGTCTGAACAATTGGTCCAGGGTGGATGTTTTGTTGCGAAAGCAGCTTTGTGTTTCTGCAATGTGGTTGTTGCTTTCTAGATGGTATTTTATTCTGTCATTAAGCATTGATTCCATTATTTTGTTATCAGGTAGAGATATGGGTCTATATGCATTCATGTCATTTGGGTATTTTCAGGTTTGGGTATTTTAATGACGAAAGCTTTTTTCCAACTTTTGTGTAGTTGGCCCTTCCGCCAGTTAAAATTAATAAGCAGATTTATTATGATTTCGGTTATGTTTTCCGGGATATGTTTGTATATTTCCTAGACAAGTTGGTCTTCTCTGTGTGAGGTTGCCTTTTTCTTAGCAAATGCAGCTATTGATTCTGCTATTGTGAAGTCCATTAATTTAGATTGTTTGGATACTTGGCTGGAGTAGAGGTTTTGATACTTTTGTTTTACATTGTGGCGGTGCTTTTGGAATTTGAGGGTATGGTTGGAGTTGCTGCTCATGCTTGCAAAGTGTGATGCCAAGCAGTTTGCTTTTTCTTTGTTGGTTGGATTTCCAGTCAATATGGGAGTTTGTTGCTTTCTTTACCCCTTTATTGCTTTTATCTTGTCCCATACCAGTTTTTCGTTGTTTTTGAAGTTTATGTTAGAGCAGAAGGCTTGCCAGTATTTTTCTTTTGCATTTTAGATTATTGTTTTCATTTCTTTTTCCCTATTGTTGTTGTTGTAGGGTTTAATGCCATTTTTCAGCACATGATAGGCTATTCATGGTGGCCAGCATTAATGGTTGAGGAAGAACCCGGGAAAAACCAGGAAAGAACCACCGATCTTCGAGAAGCTACTGGCAAGCATTCTCACATATCCACATTGGCCGAATCCGAGCCCTTGTTTTGTAAATCCTAAAGTGTGTTTGAATCGATTAAGGGCCTTCTTTTACTTTTTTGAGCTACTTTACATTCTTCGTTCCAGGTCCATGGGACAGTGGGTTTAAGTTGTTGTCCTCCTGTTCTGGGTATACTTATTTTAGCTGCCTCATTTAGGGCGTTCATTACATTTAGATTGTATTGATCGATGCTATCATTATAAAGATCTGCTAGATTTATAGTAGAGATGGCGATTTTAAATTTATCACAGTCGGCTTTGTCACACCTCCACCTTGGGTGTGTTTGTGTCATTATATTGAGGATGAGTAGGATAGGGAAGTGATCGCTTCCAAGGGTGCTGCTTTGATCAGCTTCCCAATCTGAGATTTGGGCCAATTTAGGAGTCACTATGCTGAGGTCAATTGCTGATAGTGCACCTTTGATGGGGTCTAATCTTATTCCTGCTCCATTGTTAAGGATAACTGAGTGGATTCAGTTGCTCATTTTTCAAGTAGTTTTCCCCTTAGGTTTTGCGTTATTTCTCCATATCTTACGTTATGGGTGTTTAAATCCTCACATATAAGAATTTCCTCTTTGTCAGTGGTCATTTTCATATAGTGATTGGTTGCTATTAGATTATCTTCTCCTGGGTCATATACATTTAGCAGTTTTATAGGATGCAGGCCAATGTTAATCATGTTTGTTTGAATTTCTGTTTGTTCAGGTGCGTCTTGGTTTTGATCTGGGATAATTTCTGAGGTGTTTGGAAGTGAGTCAGCAATATGTTTCTAGCCACCCTTTTAATTTACTGTTTTTTCTATTTTTAATATATGCAGTAGTTGGTGGTGGTCTTAGAGGCTCGAGTTAGATGGGTTTCTTGTAAGCAGATAATATCAGGTTTAGGTTTGATGGAGTTTATTTTTTGGATTACCTCGGGGAATTCTTAATGATCCCAGGGCAGTTCCCAAAGTATCAAGCATTTACGTAGAGTGGGATACATATTGATTATTGATTTTAGTATTGTTATGATTTGGGTATGGTTTACTCTGATCTCGAGTTTTGATTGGGAAAGAATTTGTTTATTAGTTTGGTTAGCACTTGATGAGTCATGTCAATTGGGACATGATCATTCTTTGTATTTTGTACAATGCTATTAACAAATTCACTAATGAACCGGAGGACAACATTTATAGAGTACCTGTTTGATTTGGTGGCTTGATTATTCCTTTCCTCTGGTGTGCTAGTGGATTTGGGTAATTGGTTTGTTTGATATCTGGGTGCCTGGTTATTATTATAATGCCTAGTAGAATTTATTGTAGGGGGGTGTTTGGTTTGGGTGGTGCTGTTTTGCTTATGTTAGTTTTCCTGATTTCTTCATAATTTCTCATTTTGGCTAGTGGTTTGTTGGGGGTGGGATGGGGGTGGGTCTGTTTTGTTTGATTGGTGGTAATGTTCAGTTCTGAATTAGTGTTTTTTTTTTTTGGGGGGGGGGTTATGATTTTTAATGATTTTTAGTCTTGCTTATTTATATGGTGTGTGGGTTCGAATCCATATGTTGTACTATAGCAAATTCATGAGCAGTTAGGGGGCATTCATATCATTTAGGGTAGTGAATGTCCTGTACAGTTAGCGCATTTGATTTCTTTCCTCCTGCACTGCCTCTTACATGTGCCCCTCAGTGGTCATATCTTGAATTGTTTTTGCAAGAGCTAGTGAAGTGGCCCCACTGTTGCAGTTTCTGCAAAAGCATGGTTTGTTTTTATAGTTTTCCAGTTTGTGTTGCTTTCTGTAGGGACCTAATCGTACCATTGGTTTGGGGGAGGTATCGAATTCGATTATAGCAATTGGTGCTTCCTGTTTTGGGGAATTCTTGAGTTTGTACAGTATACCCTATTTATATTAAACCCATGATATGCAAGGTCTTCTTCGATGTGTTTGATTGTTTTGAGACCTTGTTCTCTGGGCAGCCTAAGGACGTTTTTGTATACTGTTACTGTACTGTTTTGGGTTGTGTTTTGTACTAGTGTTTGCAGTTAGTGTATGTTTCCTGCTTCCCATGTTTTCCTTTAGTGCTGCATGTCGAGTTATAGGAACTCTAATTTTTGTGATTTGTTCAATTTCCATATACTTGTTTACTTGTTGGATAGTGCTTCATCTGATTATCATATAGTTTGTGTTGGGTCTGATGATTGAGAACTCTGTCCTGTGGGCCTTTATGAGTTCGCTTGTTATGTTATTGTGCCTTAAGTTGAAAAATTTTGAGTTTTTGCTAGAGATAATGATTGTGAGATTGATGGCTTGAAATTTTTTCCTATGACTTGGGTTTTGCTCTCTTTCATGGATAGGTTTTGGATCTGGTTTGGTGTTTGATTTTGTCCCCTGTTTGTATGTTTGGTGGTTTGGTAATTTATGGTTTGGTTTTTGTGGTTTCTGATTTTGGGTTTGCCTGTTTAATTCTTTTTGTTTGTGTTGTTTATGGTTATTTTGGTTTGATTTTTCTCATAAGCTAGCATTTTCTTAGTTCAAAGATTTTATATTAGCCTATTGCTGGAACTAGTCTGTGCAGGCACATCAATTATCAATCATTGTTTTAACCTTGAATCCCCTTAGGGTGTTTTCTCACAGATAAGCCTGCTACAGTATTTGCACACCATACATTAGATCAGCATGTGTCATAATTTTAACTAAACTGTGTTTAAAGTAAGTTACATGGGTATAATCCAAGCATACTTTTGACATTCAAGTTGATCGCTGGCGTGAATCATACCCAAAACATTTTGATCATGAGTTCAGGGCCTTAACTTCTTAGCTAAAATTGTGTACAAGAAATCTTATAGAGTACACATGTAATTGAAAATGGAAAAGACATCCAATTGATTCCTGGGTTTTTGTTTCAGTGTATGTCCATTTGAGAGACTCTTGTTTGTGTACTTGGCTGTCAGATCAATGGAGCTTATTTAGGTTATGACCTTTTTCTCATCATGTGAAACATTTTTTCACAATTCCTATTGACACCTAAAAAACTACTGAACAGAATTTGATGCAGGTCATAGTAGTATAAATGCATAGCTGATTTAGGTCATTGTAGTGTACATGCATAGCTGATTTAGGTCATAGTAGTATACATGCATAGCTGATTTAGGTCTTAGTAGTATACATGCATAGCTAATTCAGGTCCTATTACTAAGTGTACATGCATAGCTGATTCAGGTCATAGGGTATGCATGCATAGCTAATTCAGGTCATAGTAGTGTACATGCATAGCTGATTCAGGTCACAGTATTACACATGAATAACTGATTCATGTCCTAGTAGTACACATGCATAGCTGATTCAGAATGACAAGGGTGCACATCTGACTGCCAACATGGCACCAGTCACCATTTTAAATATTTTGTTAACTCTTCTTATGCATAAATTGTGGCATTGACATGGGGTTGTCAGTAAAACAATTGGTGTACTATTGAAATGGTTTTTAATGAAATAGTATATATAATCACACCTTTTGTTTCTGAGTTTTTAAACCAGAAGCCTGGGGTGAAGTCAAAAAGCATTGCTTGCATATTGTACTTCAATGAACTTAAAAGTTTAGGGACAGATACATAATGACCAGACTTTGTATTTAGTGGCATGTCAGGGAACTGTTTGATAGTCAGCACTCTGATATGGATTTTACTCTCCAAGGTCATGTGCGTATCGCTTATGTCATAATAACATATCGCAAATGAGATGAGACCATCACCCAGTTGCTTGAAGGAGCCTGACATTCATGCAATATATGTTATAAGGTGCAAAATGATCAAGACTGTATAATGTATCCAGGTTAACGCTATAATGGTATGTTGCAAATAAAAATCATTATTTGAAAATTCATTCACTGTGAGAACAAATGATAATCTTATAGATAGCACAGGTTACAAAACTATTATTAAAGCAATTTATAATAGTTATTGCTTTCTATACTATATACCCCACAAAAATCAATTACGATCGATTACATCAGGCAAATAAATATAAATCCGGGTGATGAATACACACAACTGGCAGCGAGAAATAAACTCATTCCTTAAATTTAGCGACAAGATATCAAATACAAAGGATATGTTATTACAAAGCAAGTCAACCCCGGAAACTGACATTGCATTCTTTTAAGTGTGCCGATTGATTTAAAAGTTGGCCGACATAAGGAACCCAACTTTGGTTCCTTTGGATTCCTTTAAGTGTGCCGATTTCTTTTTTATCACAAAGTCGGCAGACATAGATAAGCTAGCATTGATTCCTTTTTACCTGTATTAACAAAAATTTTAAAAGTAATTTGAAACAATGGAACAGTTTTGAAAGTGACACTATCTATGCAGGCATATCAATATATGGCTGAATAGTAAATTAGCTTTCAATACTTTCATCTACATATTCCCTTTCCATTGTTTACAGTGTTTAATTTTTCGACAACAAGAAGCATGTACTTTCTCTAGTGTGGATAAATGTACGTCATTTCCGGTTGGTATCCTCTATAGGTGGGAATTCGTAGCTGAGGGGAGATAACAGCGTTTTTATAATTCTATTTTGAGTAATCAAATGATTATTTCTTCTTTACCCTTGAAAATTTTTGTATTCTTTTTGTGCGAGTATAACTATTTTTTTAATAATGTAACGCAGATCTGATGTAAACAGAAAATTTTAGAGTATGGCCGATGATTTTTAAGGTATCTTGCGCAGAATTTTACTTAGACAAATATGAAAATAATTTTCTAAAAAAATATAGGATGTTGTTTTTTGTTTGTATTTTTAGAATAAGTCATTTTTTTCATTATTTTTTTGGCTATGAAAATGGGAGCAAAGAAACCATTGTCTTGGATTCCTGGAAATCCATTTTTAAATTACTCTGTGTACAATACAGCCAGCCGCATTAAGGGACTGTGCTCAAATTTATGTAGTTAATTATCCTCCTTTCAGATGCAGAACAATACTACAGACTTCAGCGCCTTGTAAAGCTTTTAAATAAGCATGCTCAGAAGCAGGTGTCTAAAAGTAAACAAGAGACACAAAGTAAGTTGGATGACCAAGTCACCAGAGAAAAACATGATAATGGACACTCCCAACACGATCAGCCCATCAGCGAAGAATACGATAAAGGGCATCCCCATCATGATCAACACGTCAGTGCCGAGCCAGACAGCATTCAAGAAGACAAATCAGCACCTTCCCAGCCAGAAGAATCACCTGTTGCAAGAGTGGGTCGAGAAGAAAACAGTAGGATAGATTTCAGAGAAAATGAGAAAGATACAGTGTTGGAAATCCTCCACTTGGTCAATGAAAATTCAGGCAAACTAGAGAAGAGTTCGATGGAATATGCTGCCTTGGCATTGTGGGACTTTGCAGGGCAATATGTATTCTACACTACCCACCAGACATTCTTGACCAGTCGTGCAATATATCTCTTGGTTATAGACCTCCGTCAACAAATCACAGACCTCATAAAAGATGACGAGTGTTTTCTTGATACAGAGGGGATAAAACAGTGTAAAGTTCATGGTAAGTAAAGCATTTTTAGCTGTAAAGGGGGAGGGTGTAGGGGACCGACAAAGAATCATGTACCTAAAATATCAGAGTCAAAGCATTTTGAAGTTCATTTGTAGAAGAAAAAGAACCATTAGCTGTGAGGTGCTATTCTGCTCTCTTGAGAAATTACATATTGGAGCAAGTTGAAAGAAAGGCATGAAGTATTTACAGCCACCAGTCGACTGATTTGCTACCAGGTAATTTCTTGGCAGACAGCAGTAGAAAATGTTTACTGAGCCCATCCGACCAGTTGGATATTTTGGCATATCAAGTAAATTTATCACATTTTATCATATTAAAAGATGTAATATAATCCATGTGAAAAATTAATGCAAATTTTGTATATGTTGACCGTTTGCTTCACTAGAGCATATGATCTGTGCTACAATTATTATGAACTTCAGAGAGAGGGTAAGTTATCAGGTGGAGTTGTTTGCAGGTTCAAAATTTAATTCATGTTTTCCAGCTTGACAATAGCAATACATGATATTTTGTTAAACCTTACTGAAAACTAGTCCAACAGACCAGGAACAGGGGATGATCTTATTCAGGAATTTACTGTTAAAAAAATGTTTTATGCTTAATTAGATTGTGCTGAGTTAAAAAATGAACTCATCATCATGATGTATGTTTTGAAATAAATTCGAAGTAAGCATGCAACCTCATGCACTGTTCACCATTAATAATATTAATCTTTAGTCCTTCTTAAAAAATAGTGACATCATACTATTTCAAGCTGAAATTTGCATATTTCTTACAGATGGTTGAATAGAAATGTTTGGTGAACATTCAGCTTCAATATAAAGTTTACTTTTCCTTTTTGTCAGGTACTTTTGAAGCACTTTATTTTTGCCTTTTTCTAAGTCCCCGATCACAAACATTTTTGCATAAAATACCATAATGATGAGTCATACACATGTTGAAATTATGTTACTCTTAAAACTAATAGTGTATATTAATTACATTGTTCATATATATATATATATATATATATATATATATATATATATATATATATATATATATATATATAATCTCTCATTAGACCAAAGTCCTAGTTAAACTTAGTAACTCTAAGAGGTCTCTGTAATACTCCTACGTAGTGGGTGGGTGGGTGGAAATCCTTACAGTAAGAATAGGACTTGGGATGAAATGCAGACTCAAAAGTTCAAGACTCAGATATCATGTGCATCACTTCCAAGTAATAATGCATTGATATGGTATCACAGTGGTAGTGTTTGGTCAGACAAATCTAGGTAATTCAATTAATAGGTGTTATGATAAAAGTAGATATTATCATTTATAAATGTCACAAAGTTGAATGTTAAGATATGTTATATTAAAATTGTTTAGTGACAGACTTTTAAACATTGGATAACATTTCATTAAAGTCATATTGGTTAATTTGAAATAGAGCCTTGAGAAACACTCACTGGCTCTATATTCAAACCTGCATTTATTATTATTATTATTATTATTATTATTATCATTATTATTATTATATTTCCTATTTCTATTGAATTGTAATAAACATTATTTGAACAAGGTCTGCAAGAAATATTTGATTTTACATAGTTATTTCGTGATATCTAGATGAATAAATGCTAAGAAAATAACTTTTTAGTATAATAAATAAATTTTGGAAAATTCTAAAACTATGTTTTAAACACTACATCTGTCTATGAAAACCGTTCTGGATATGTAATCATTCATTTTTAGCTTAATATTAGATTTATCAGTGAAATAGTATTCAGGCAGTATTTTCTAGATCCTGTGAAGTAAAATCAAATATTTCTTGGAAAATAATAAACAAAAGAGTTATCTGTTCTTTGCAAACTGCGTTAGTAGTAAAAAGTAGTAAATATTTTCCCACTCTCTGTTTAAACATACAGAGCTCTTAACACATACCTTGGAAACCCGAACAGGTCCCAGCAGAGATGTTAACAAGTCTTTTATACCTCCTGCAGAACTCCCAATAATTCTGTTCTTGGCAGGGAAAATTGTGCTGTTCATTGGGTAGGAGCCGCAAGGAAAACTTCTTTGTGCTGAGACATGTAGGGAGATGACAACGGGACTGTCCCAAATGTGCCAAATTTGGAAATGAGGCTAATATCTAGGATAGTTACACATGCTTTCCTGGCATAATAACATCATGAAACTAAGGAGTTCAGAGGATGGATTATGATCAATTTGTGTGATAATTTGAAATATACCCTAGAGTCAAAGCAATCATTGTTTGGTGTTGAATAACAGTATGTATTAATGAATAAATTAATATTGAATGTCAATGTTGACAACACCACAGGTGCTTGTATTATTGCTTACAATTTACCTCTAATACATGTGCTATACAATAACTGTAGGACAGGTAAATTGTTACCAATAATACAAGCCCATGTGGACAAAACCCACACACCTAGCTATGATGTCCTAACCCCATCTACAGTGTAGAGGCATCAGTATTAGTACTACCACTCATGCTGCTTTAACACTGAAAGCTTTACAAGTAATGAACTTACTTTGAAACTTTTTTTCAAATTAGGAGCAAGACTTTCTGCCAATTATTTACTTAAAAGATAAAAAAAAATATCTAATTCAGATTATCATATTGTACAGGTTCTCAGAAACATTGTCATTACAGTAAACCCATATTTCTATGATGTAAATTGTGGATGTTGAAACATTAAATTTTGTGTACGCCAAATTTTGTTTTAAATTTTCTTAATAATTCTCACCAGTTTGGAGCAATATTATAAGTTCATGGATTGTTTTAAAGTGTGAAATGAGAAGAAAGGAACAGCCACTGAATTTGTTGTCAAGGAATATATATGACTTTGTTTTGTTTTACCTATTTAACTAGAGAATTACCACAGATGGATTTTGTTTTCTTTATGATGGCACTATTTGTACAGATTAATATTCTCAAGGAATGACATGAAATGGCTATCTTTTCTTCAAAATTATTCAAAATATTGTCGGTTTTACCCCTTTTGAACTTATACTAAACATGTAAATTTTAATTTTGAGACTTTAAGAATCGTACTTAGAGCTATCTGACAGTTATATTATTTAGGTGATCATGATCACATTTTAACTATCAATAGTGTCAGTGTCACATTTATTAACTTTGAGACTAACCGCTAAAATACATTTCATTCAAAAATTTGTATCAAAATTTTGTAATATACTTAGTTTTATGAATGACAATAATTCCGATTTCTTTGTATAAATGTCCACTTTTTAAAAAAAGGAAGTTTTTGTGTGGTTTTGAACTCAGTTTATGTTGTATTATTGATATGATTAAAATTTTTTGCTTTACCTGAGTTATCTGTTTTGTATTTTTTATATAAATTTGATCATGAAAGTAATTAATACATAGCCAGAGTGTTCTCTATGTGTGGGTTTATTATTGGAATCATTATTGGTCTCTTTGTTTGTGTCTGGGTCTGGGTTGATTCGATTCCCATGCAGTTTGCCTTGTATGCTTGATATTGTCCGGGTTTTATATCATAATTTTAGTAACAGACTGCTAATTAGTCCAGGTAATTTCTTTATAGATATTGGGAGCTTTTGAGAGGGTTGTTTTCCTTTGGATACTGTTTTTCTGGTGGGAAATGTTGTTCGTGACAGGGTCGGGTGTGGACTGTATAGTCTTGTTGATGGAGGGAGTTGTTCATTCATTTTTAAGATATAATAAAACCAATTTGTATTATTGTTGTGTTCAGTATTATTTGGACTGGAATTTATGCTGTATTTATTGTTTTCATTATTATTATTATTATTATTCATTGATTTGCAAAGTTGGTATCTGTTCTTTCTTCAGAGCTGATTGAAATCTGGTTCAACTCTGTACATTCCTGAGCAACATCCTCACACTCTGGCATCCCTACTGTGATTATAGTGGGAACACATGTGGACAAGATTCCAGAGGTTTGTATAGATGGTATATATACTCTGACACAGAGCTCGAAATTCCAATATATATTAAACAACTTATCAACAGTGCAAATTCTTATATGACTACCGCACCGGTGGCCAAGTGGTTAGAGCGTCCCCCTTGGATACTGTTGCAACTTAGTACTCCAGACTATTCACAGTTTCAATAAAATTCACAAGCTAACATGTGTCAATCTATCAGAGGAGCTATATCAGTCCCATTTAAGCCTCTTATTATGTACATGAAAGGAAATAAAGCAAAATTTGAAAAATTGTTTTAGTTCAGTACTTTTGCTTTTATCACACTTGTAATTTAATAATTAGCTCTTGCAGGTTCATTGATATCTTTTGAATTTAATCCATTAACCTTCCTATTTTAGTGAAGTAGACTTTTAATAGAAAAGATGCAAAAGTAGTTGTTCTTTCCATTTAATACAATCAAAATTGAAATCCTGACTTTGGTAATTGAAAAGAAGCAAACCAATTATTAAAAGCAATAAATCCTAAATGTAAAGGAAAAATAATGAGCTGAAAGTTGAAAAACCCCACTGAAATGTTAATGGGATAAAATTGAAATGTTGAAAGGACAAAATTATCTCTACGTTTGGCCTATATATAAATATACACTTAAGGTGCGTTGAATACTGGCAGTACATTCTCTTCACGTCAGGCTTAAATCCTGGTGACAAGGTAGAGACACAGATCCTTGATTTAAAGAAATCTATCTCTGGTCACTGGCCAATTTGAATGGACTACATGTATTCCCATGTTATCATACAAAGGAACCAAACTCTGATCACTGGTCACTTTGAATGGATTATTGCCATATTAACATAGAAAGGAATGAATCTCTGGTGACTGGTCACTTTGAATGGATTATTGCTGTATTAACATTCAGACCTTCAGATGAGAATTGTAGCACATAATTAATTCACATGTGGATGCTGTATGCATTTGTTTGCATTATTTTGGTTTTATTTCAGAAATGCATGATTCTCCATTGAATACATTTCACAATCACATTACATTGCAAATATTAGCCTGTTACCTAGCAAATCCACACCCACTAGATCACGAAAAATGTCCTATCCTGTCTATTTTTAGATAGACAAAGGGCAGTAACTTTTGTCAATTACCTCCCCTAGGTGTAGGCAGTTTTTAGCTTTGCTGTGTGCAGAGCACAATAAGTGCAATAGCTTCCAACAATCCGTTCCTTCTTTGTGTTCCTATAGCCCCATGTAACATCCATTTTGGATATGGTGCAGTAAGTCTTATGATAATGACCATTAAAATACGGACTTACAGAATAAAAGCAGAAAATACAGGAAAATTATTGTTGTCGAAAAATCCATGAATGATTTGGATCCTGGTATCATATTAAAATTAGTGGATTAGTCAGGGAACCATACTAACTTTACAACAGTACCTCAGACGCTTAAAACTTCACATATTTTTTCATACGACACGTCTGCGTGACTAAACTGTTGATTATAGATTTTTTAAAAATGGTGTCCAATTAGCAATGCATGTTATAATAATAATAATAATAATAATAATAATAATAATAATAATAATAATAATAATAATGACCCTATTTAAAGAGGGTAACACAATTAGCTAAGAACTAATGTACCTTGAAGCCCTCATACAAAAGAATTTATTTATTTTAGCTACATCTCTGAAGCCACCAGATATATTGAGTTTGGAAGAAGGAAATAGAGTGGGCATTGCTAATCACAACTGGAATATTATTCCACAGCAGAGTTCCAGAGTATTGGATACTTTTTTAAATAACTCCTTATTTGGTTTGGGAATTTTATACTGTTTGGTAGACATGGATTGCAGCTAGGGAGTATTACCAGGTAGCCTATACTGGAATAGTGATTGTAAATAGTCAGGAGCACAATTATGGGATTTTCTGTACATTAATTTGGCTTTTCTCAAACAGATTCGGTCTTTAATAGGTAATAATTTCAACCTACCAGCTAAATTTTCCTTGCTTTCTTTCTGGATCGATATTATCCCAGATGCTTTTTTTGAAGATGTGCCAGCTTTGCTATGTTTTTATCATTTGAATTACCCCATACTGTATTACTGTAGTCTAAATAGGGTTGTATGTAACTGTTATAAAATAGTTTTCTGTGCCTTTCAGGGAGAAAATGTCGTATCCTACTAAAAAGACATAAACTTGAATTGACTTTTTTACTGATATGTTTGATAAGTTCAGTTCATGATAGGTTATTATCAACCAGAACACCAAGTAGTCTATTATGACAGACCCTTTGCAAACTTGTATCCTTCCATGTCAGACATAGTTCACTATCAAGATTTGTCCTTCTTTGCTGTGTTGAGATAAGTAATATTTTAGATTTACCAGTATTTTACATCCAAGCTAACCTAACAACTTGCTTACCTCTTAACACAGAACAACTCGATAAATGTCTGCGTTCATTGCTTGACAAACATGCCCCAGCTACCAAGTGCAGAGTATCAATTCAAAAGTGTTCTCCATGGTATGGCAGTGTTAGGGACCAGTTTCGCACTACTAAATGAGACCGCTGTAAAGCTGAGAGGCTCTGGCTTTCCACCAGACTCACTATTCATAAGCAAATCTATGTTTTTATAATACCTTCAGGAATGAATAAATATGGTAATATTAAATGTAACTAAAGTGACTTATTGGAAATAAAAAATTGTCTTCATTAATTTAATTGGGGACATTATTAACATAAATTATTTCTTCTACATTTGCTAATTGACGTTGTTTAAAATTTTAGTTTTTGGATACTACTGTTTAAGATAAATTGCATACACTGTGCAGATGGGGTACTTAAACATTAGAATTTTGTCCTTGGGTAATATTGTATTCCAGTGAGATGTCTATTTGACATTAGTCTGGATGTCATGCCAAATGTCCATCATTTGCACAGATATTTATGTCCAAATTGCTCATAAGGAAAACACAGGTTAGAAAATCCGACTTAGAACAAATTTAGCATGAGTCCAATTGGAATCAAAGTCCAAAATCAGCACATGTGAAAATTTGGTTAGTTTTTCCTTAGCTCACATGATTAAACAAACTGCACACGTCAGCTTACAAAATCTGTCATATTTGCATACATTGTTAACAAGGTCCAGATGTGCAGTTTATGAGAAGCACATGACAATTTTGTTCAGATTTTTCTGCATGGCTAAACTTAATCAGTTCAACAGGAGAAATGAAAAATAATAACTATGTGCTAATCAGAAAATTGACTTATGTTCTTTTACAGGGTTTTCTATGCTGAAATATATTAAGAAAAGTGTCCATAGATTTTCAGGCATATCCAGCCTTTTGTTGCTTTTGTCATTAGGACATTGGGTTATCCACCATATGGGAAATCCAACCACTCATCCTCAGAAGGATACCTGAGGTAGAGGTCGGATGCTCAGCATTTCCTCTTGTTATTATCCTGAACTAATGTAACTGAGGAATGTATTCAAAGGAGAAAGCAAATTTTTAAGTAAATTGTGTTTCTCCGAGAATACTTACCCAATCACAATACTTAAGAACCCTTCCTACCAGCCCACCATGCCAGCATCCACATTAGTGTCTTGCTCAGCTAAAACCTGTCGACACCTCGTGGTATCAATGGGAGGTAATGAGCATGATCTGCTGCCATTTGTCTATCTAAACATGACAGGATAAGGCATATGTTTTTATCTTTTAGTAGGGCTGGATTTGCAAGATAGCATGCTAATATTCCTAACATAATGTGATTCGGGAAACACAATTTACTTAAATGTTGTATTTCATTATGTTAATTACCTGACTGTTGTATGTGTGTGCTCTTGTATTGAAATGTCCAAAACATGCATGATTCCATTATGTTAAAATCTATGATTGCTATATGCATGTGTTTTCATTCTATAACTGTGTTCCAGATATGCATGATTCCATTATGCGTGACTCTATATGCATGTATTTTGGTTGTATTGGTGTGTTCCAAAATACATGATTCCATTATGTTAAATGAATGACTCCTGTACAAATGTGTTTTCATTTGTGTTTAAGATGTGGATGAGTTTTCTTATTATTTTTACACATGTGAGTTTATTTAGGATGCATTGAAGAATACAGTATTGTTATATGTTGTACCAATGTGACAAACTGCAATTGATTCCATGATGAATTATTTTATTTTCTTCACATAAATCTCGAGAAAAGGTTATTAATGAGTACTTCATGACAATCCGCCAAATGCTGAAAAACAAGCCGATTGTACTTCACCTAATGGATAGTATTGCCATTGATAACACCCAGTGTGACCCCAGGCTGGAGGACTTGAAAAAAAGAATTTTTGAGTTGGCATTACAGCAGCCCCATTGGGGGGAGGAAAAACCTGCCCGATGGCTGCCCTTGGAACAAGCGATCATGAAACTGAAAGCTTCTGGTGTCAAGGTATCAATAGCTAATAAAATCTCAAATTAAATCAGAAGAAATATTTTCATGACGATTATTTTACAAATTTCTTATTTTCCTTTTGTTATTCCTGTTTTGAAATGCCCAACAAGATCACATCAGAGAGGAAAATTAGTTTGAAAATATCCATTTTCCAAAACATCATGTGATATTTACCATCAACATTTGTTAAGTCTGCAAATATTGTTCTGCTTATTCAAATTGAATGTTGATAGTAAGTTCCAGCTATGTCCATGTTACTGGTACACATGTATCTATGACCATAGTTCTCAGACTTGATTACAGTAATGGTTTACTTTCTTTTCATCAGGTTGCAACACTGAGTCTCATAGAAGAGATAAATAGGTCAGCATCTGTTAAGATTGAAGACAGAGATGAACTGGAAGTGTTCCTTACTTTCCAGCATGAGATTGGCACAATCCTCTACTTCGGGTAAGATGAGGGTTATTTTTCCACACTGATCTGGAAATGTATTTTAATCCACTCTTTGGTAACTAAGAATGCCAAAAAAGGTATTTTAGACTAATCCTATTGTATATAGCTGATGTCAACACTGCCTTAGACAAATGGAATCAGATGTTCAATGCAGCCTTTGACATGTATGTCCCAGTTAAAACAAAAAGGGCTAAACACCAAATTACACCCAAGTGGATTACCCCTGAGATCAATGAGGTTAGGCACCCAAAAGATAATTTCCACAAGAAAAAAGACACGAAAAGCTACAGAAAGTGGAGGAATAAAACTATGCACCTGATAGATAAGGCAAAATAGAACTACTATAAACAGGCTATTGATGAAAGTAAGAGTACCAAGACATTGTGGAAGCATGTAAAAGAGGCGATCCCACCCAAGAACAGTTGTTTTCCCCTAGACTTAGGCAAAATGATAAAGCAACATCTGTACAAGACATTGTGTAAATGTTCAACAATTTCTTCTATCATTTATAAGAGCTAAAATTCCTGATGATACTTATCTTTCAATAGCTAATGCTAGTGAAGATGATGTTTTGATATGTTAATTAGGTGAATATTAATAAATCCTCTGGATTGGATGGTACTGGTCCACGAATTTGTAAACTTGCTGCACCACTAATAACACAGTCATTAATGCATATTATAAACTTAAGTAAAATGAATCGTAATTTTCCACAATCATTGAAATGTGCAAAGGTTACACCTATCTTTAAGAAAGAAGAAAAGGAGGATCCAGGGAATTACAGACCAATATTCTACCTGTATTGTCAAAATTATTTGAAAAGCACGTAGCCATTCAGGTCTATACATTTGTTGAAACATACTGTCTATTTCATAAAGCATAAACAGGAATTAGAAAGTACCACTCATGCCAAACAGAACTTAACACATTAATTGATCTTTGGCTGAAGGAAATGGATAATGGACATATGACTTGGATTGCTTGCCTTGACTTCAAGAAAGCCATTGATCTTGTTGATCATGAAATTCTGCCACAAAAGTTGAACTGTTACAGGTTCGACAATCCTTCTTTAAACTTGTTTAGATCATACCTAAACCAAAAGTCTCAACAAGTAAGCATTGGCAATAATAGCTCAAACGTGCACTATTCATTCACGAGTCCTTCAAGGCTCAATTTTAGGCCCTCTCCTCATCCTTATCTATATCAATGATCTACCATTAAATAATGAATCCACAAATACAGATTTGTTTGCAGATGATGCAACCTTGTATACATCTAGTTCTGATACTGAAGTTATCCAAATCAGACCTTATTAGAATCAAAAACTGATCACAACAAAATAGGATGATAATTAATGAAGGTAAAACAAAATGTATGATTTAGGGGACATCAAAAAAAAGATACACAAGTCAGGGAACCCAGAACTATCTCGTGCAATAAATAATCATCCATTAGAAAATGTCAAACATGAAAAGCTTGTAGGTGTGTCCATATATAATAATTTATTATCCGATGACCATATTGATAAGCTTTGTAAAACACCATCGTCCAAAATTAGAAATATTTACCTATGGAAACTCGCAATCTATACTACAAGTCATATATTCTTCCAGTAATGGATTATTGTTCAAATGTATGGTGAAACTGCTAAGTCTGAGCATGACAGGATTCATACACTTCAGAAACGAACAGCACGCGTAATTTTAGATGCATCTATTGGTCATCCCCCAGAAGCATTGTTTACAGAATTCAAATGGTTCACAATATATGACAGAAAAGATTTTTACAAGTTGTTTTTTTATATAAATGTCTATGTGGAACTGCACCAGAGTATCTTCAGGACTTATTCAGGCCTTTTTGAACACAATACCAGTTGAGATCAATATCACATGGAAACCTTCTAGAAACAAAACCAAGAACATAGCAATTTTCAAAGAGCTTCCAGTACCTGGTACAGTTCTGTGGAACACGCTTCCACTACATGTATAATCTGCTGAAAATATTACAATATTTCAGAAAAGAGATATCATGAACATGCATGTGTTTATAATAGATAATGTCATTTAGTATTTTAATACTAAACATGTTAAAATAAACAGTAATTATTGCTATCTTCATATAATGTGCATTGTTGTATTC
Source organism: Sinohyriopsis cumingii (assembly GCA_028554795.2). Lineage (NCBI taxonomy): Eukaryota > Metazoa > Mollusca > Bivalvia > Unionida > Unionidae > Sinohyriopsis > Sinohyriopsis cumingii. The sequence continues at coordinate 748,763 of JAPYKE020000021.1, forward strand.
TCCTTAAGAGGGAATCAAGTAAGAATAGTCCTTGCCTAATGAATCACCCTCTATAAAAAACATTATTATTATTATTATCATTATTATCATTATTATTATACTGAGTGAAATAATAATTTGCTACACAGTGACCTGTACATGAGTAAAATAATAATTTGCTACACAGTGACCTGTACATTAGATGTCTATATTGTACAAAACTGTCTTGAGTTGAAAAAAAAGTATCCAATTAGACATGGAGTCTAATACAGATTTTTTCAATAGAACATGAAATAAAATAAAATATCGAAAGATTAGTTGCCGTATTAAGTCAATATTATTATTGTTATTATTATTATCATGTATTATGTCAGATATTTTAGCGTTTTGAAACAAAGATTTGTAATTGGTTATAATATGGTTCTTATTTAATGGAGAATGGACCGAAATTTCTTACAATTACACAAGTCTAAGTTATCTAGACAGGCTTTATGTATCCTCAAATTTGTTTAACTCATAGGTAATGTAAGAGTGTGTATATTTTATTTTTATAATCTGTATACCTCTTCCTCTGTTGTCTTTGTCAAAGATTTATAATTACATAATGAGACATTGGGTAATTATATAAAACAATCAAAACATGCATGCCTTGCTCTTTTAACAGCCACAACATTGTTTCCAGTATATAGCCTGTGTCCAAATATCAACAAATGTCAGTGATATGGTCACCATGGCACCACAGCCAATCCATAATTAACCTGTGTTGTAGTGCTTCAAATAGAGAGCACATCCAGTTGTATGTCTAAAATCATTTATGCCTGGTCAACATGTAAAAGTGTTTAAGACTCACCCCAAAAAGGACTGGTTTACATATAAAAGTCTTCACAGACCCAACCAAAAAGGACTGATCTGGGTGTAAAAGTATCTTATCCCAAACCTAAAAAAGCCTAGTCTCCATATAAACTTCTTGAAGAATGAACCATTCATCTGAACACCAGTTTGTTTTAGAATTGAGAAAAACTGAGTCTCATTATAAAATGCCCCATTGTCACCAAGTGTATATTAATGTTACTTTAACACCGCTACACAATGTTCACCCAGATGTTACTCAAATCAAAGTGAATGCTCTAAGTACACATGCGGCAGTTAAAATCTTGAGGTTACCGATTCTGTTCTTAAAACACAAATTGTTATTTACATACTATTGTTTTAAGTTTCGAAACACAAATCTATATTTTTTTTATCATGAAATGATATCTTGTGGAAATCGGCCCGTGATAGTTGCTATAACCAGAGACATATAGACCCTAACTCATATCTCTACTATAATTTACTCAGGAAAGGGTTAATGGTCAATCACAAACACTGGACATAACTGGCTAAAGCAAGGGATTGTCTCAAATTGACGGTCACTTAATATGCATCTAACAATTCACAGGGCAAAGTCATTTTCACTTAACTAACATAAAATACCAAAGATTTTCATTTTTTAGGTGACTTTCACCCACTTCGCCTCGTAGCATGAACAAAAATAAATTATAATGGTGGGTGATTTTATTGTTCAACACATTCTATCAGTGGGTCCTGAAAAGCATTAATCACATCTTTGGGTGGCTACCCAATTTCAAAACTGCCTTTCCCCAGTCCCATGTAAGTAATTAATGGAACAATTCTTAGTACATATTTGTTCCTGTTGTTTCAAGTTCATTGTTTTTGTTCAGTCTGTATTTGCTTGCCTAAGTCTGAGATGTGTGATAATAATGTACTGCAATATCTCTGTAATAAGGTCCTACAAATGCTGTAGTCAGTACCTTTGAACTGTATTGCTTACCTAAGTTTGAGATGGTTCATATAAGATTCGTAATGAATATCATAGTCCGTATATTTTATCTGTGCTTGTGAGAACATTAACACTATAATTAAACTCAATAACAACAACCAAGACATTGTGGAAGCATGTAAAAGAGGCGAACCCACCGAAGAACAGTTGTTTTCCCCTAGACTTAAGCAAAATGATAGAGCAACATCTGTACAAGACATTGTGTAAATGTTCAACAATTTCTTCTTAAGCATATCCAGTAACAGTATTCAGAACCAGACTTGCATCTGAATTGAACTTGATGCTCTTCTATCATTTATAAGAGCTAAAATTCCTGATGACACTTATTTTTCAATAGCTAATGCTAGTGAAGCTGATGTTTTTGATATGCTAATTAAGGTGAATATTAATAAATCCTCTGGATTGGATGGTATTGGTCCATGAATTTGTAAACTTGCTGCACCACTAATAACACAGTCATTAATGGATATCATAAAATTAAGTATAATGAGTGGAAATTGTCCAGAAACATTGAAATGTGCAAAGGTTACACCTATCTTTAAGAAAGAAGAAAAGGAGGATCCAGGGAATTACAGACCAATATCAATGGCCATATGACTTGAATTGCTTGCCTTGACTTCAAGAAAGCCATTGATCTTGTTAATCATGAAATTCTGCCACAAAAGTTGAACTGTTACAGGTTTGACAATCCTTCTTTAAACTGGTTTAGATCATACCTAAACCAAGGTCTCAACAAGTAAGCATTGGCACTATTAGCTCTCAAACTCGCACTATTCATTCAAGAGTCCCTCAAGGCTCCATTTTAGGCCCTCTCCTCATCTTATCTATATCAATGGTCTACCATTAAATAATGAATCCACAAATACAGATTTGTTTGCAGATGATGCAACCTTGTATACATCTAGTTCTGATACTGAAGTTATCTAAATCAGACCTTATTAGAGTCCAAAACTGATCACAACAAAAACGATTGATAATTAATGAAGGTAAAATAAAATGTATGATTTATTGGATATCAGAAAAAGATACACAAATCAGGGAACCCAGAACTATCTCTTGCAATAAATAATCATCCATTAGAAAATGTCGAACATAAAAAGCTTGTAAGTGTGTCCATACATAATAATTTATTATCCGATGACCATATTGATAAGCTTTGTAAAACACTGTCATCCAAAATTGCCCTACTCAGCAGAATCAAGAAATATTTACCTATGGAAACTCACAATCTATACTACAAGTCATATATTCTTCCAATAATGAATTATTGTTCAAATGTATGGGGAAACTGCTAAGTCTGAGCATGACAGGATTCATAAACTTCAGAAACGAGCAGCATGCATAATTTCAGATGCATCTATTGGTCATCCCTCAAAAGCATTATTTACAGAATTCAAATGGTTCACAATATATGCCAGGATACATTTTTACACGCAGCTCTTTTTTTATAAATGTCTACATGGAACTGCATCAGAGTATCTTCAAGACTTATTCAGGTCTTTTTCAACACAATGCCAGTTGAGATGAGTATCACATGGAAACCTTCTAGCACCAAAGTCAAGAACAGAGCAATTTACAAAGAGCTTCCAATACTCTGGTACAGTTCTGTGGAGCACGCTTCCACTACATGTAAAATCTGTTGAAAATATTACAATATTTCAGAAAAGAGATATCATGAACATGTATGTGTTTCTAATAGATAAGGGAATTTAGTATTTTAATACTAAAACATGTTAAACAGTAATTATTGCTATCTTCATATACTGTGCATTGTTATACTCTCCTTAAGAGGGCCTCAAGAAAGAATAGTCCTTGCCTAATGAGTCACCCTCTATATATAAAGCATTATTATTATTATTATTATTATTATTATTATTATTATTATACTGAGTAAAATAATACTTTGTTACACAGTGACCTGTACATTAAATGTCTATATTTTACAAGACTGTCTTGAGTTTAAAAAATGTATCCAATTAGACATGGAGTCTAATACAGATTTTTTCAAAAGAACATGAATGAAAATAAAATATCTAAAGATTAGTTGCCGTATTAAGTCAATATTATTATTATTATTAAATATTATTATGTATCATGTCAGATATCTTAACGTTTTGAAACAAAGATTTGTAATTGGTTATAATATGGTTCTTATTTTATAGAGAATGGACCGAAATTTCTTACAATTACACAAGTTTAAATTATCTAGACAGGCTTTATGTATCCTCAAATTTGTTTAACTAATAGGTTATATAAGAGTGTGTATATTTTATTTTTATGATCTTTATACCTCTTCCTCTGTTGTCTTTGTCAAATATTTATAATTACATAATGAGACATTGGATAATTATATAAAACAATCAATGTATGCATGCCATGCTCTTCTAACAGCTACAACATTGTGTTTCCAGTGTATTACCTGTGTCCAAATATCAACAAATGTCAATGATATGGCCACCATGGCACCATAGCCAATCCATAATTAACTTGTGTTGTAGTGCTTAAAATAGAGAGCACAATCATCCAGTTCTATGAGTAAAATCATGTATGCCTGGTCAACATATAAAAGTGTTTTAGACTCACCCCAAAATGGACTGGTCTGCATATAAGAGTCTTTACAGAACAAACCAAAAAGGACTGATCTGGGCGTAAAAGTATTTTATCCCAAACCAAAAAAAGCCTAGTCTCCATATAAACCTCTTTAAGACCAAACCTTCATCTGAACACCAGTGTTTTTTAGAATTGAGAAAAAATGAGTCTCATGATAAAATCACCCTATGTCACCAAGTGTATATTAATGTTACTTTTACACCGCTACACAATGTTCACCCAGATGTTACTCAAATCAAAGTGAATGATCCAAGTGCACATGTGGCAGTTAAAATCTTAAGGTCACTGATTCTGTTCTTAAAACACAAATTGTTATTTACATACTATTGTTTAAGTTTCAAAACACAGATTTATATGTTTTTATCATGAAATGGTATCTTGTGGAAATCGGCCCGTGATAGTTTCTATAACTAGAGACATATAGACCCTAACTCATATGTCTACTATAATTTACTCAGGAAAGGGTTAATGGTCAATCACAAACACTGGACATAACTGGCTACAGCAAGTGATCATCTCAAATTGACAGTCACTTAATATACATCTAAAAAATCACAGGGCTAAGTCATTTTCACTTAGCTAACATAAAATACCGAAGTTTTCATTTTTTAGGTCACTGTTACCCACTTTGCCTCTTAGCATGACCAAAATTAAATTATAATGGTGGGTGATTTTGTTGTTCAATACATTTTATCAGTGGGTCCTGAAAAGCTTTAATCACATCTTTGGATGGCTACCCAATTTCAAAACTGCCTTTCCCCAGTCCCATGTAAGTTTTTAATGGAACAACTCTTAGTACATATTTGTTCCTGTTGTTTCAAGTTCATTGTTTTTGTTCAGTCTGTATTTGCTTGCCTAAGTCTGAGATGGTTCATATAACATTTGTAATGAATACCATAGTCAATATCTTTTATCTGTGCTTGTGAGAACATTTATTAAAGTAAATGATGTGTTATGTCTTTGTAAAACAGTATTTGTTTTTAATTTTTAGTGTTCAAGGATTAAGGGAGAAGATTGTCCTGGACCCACAGTGGATGATTGATGCCCTCAAGTCCCTTATTACGGCTGAGACATTCATTATGCAAAACCCTGCCATCATTAAGAAGTGGTATGCTTTCAGAAATAAAGGGAAACTTACTCATGAACTAATAGGTTGGTATATTTGAATCCCATTACTCTATTTTATGTAGGGGCCCCGAGTGGCCGAGTGGTCTAAAGCGCTTTCCGTTACGGATCACTGCCATCTCACCTCTGTCTGCGTAGGTTCAAGTCGCGGATTCGGTAATGTGGGTAAATGAGAAAGCTTGCCAGTAGCTTCTCAAGGGTCTGTGGTTCTTTCCTGGGATTTCACGGGTTCTTCCTCCACCATTAATACTGGCCGCCATGTATAGCCTATCGTGCACTGAAAAATGGCATTAAAACCTACAACAACAACAACTATTTCATGTAATTCTTTTCTACAAGGAGAAGTTCTATTATACCAAATATGCAAATTATGTAAAACAATATATATCTGTGCATAAAAGTAATGTGTTAGAAATATATTTATCATATATTGGGAAGTGATCACAGACAGAAAAATTAAAATGACCCAAAATGAAGAAATTAGGCCAAAATTTCGGTATGATTATCAGTACATGAGTCATTGGGAAGTGATCCCATTAAGGAGTTACTCCAAAATTTAAAGAACACACAGACACCATGTAAGGGTTGTAAAACGTATGCAAAATAAAGCTAAAATGTAGAAAAACAAGAGTTTTGATGTCACCATATTTCTAATGCATATTCAAACATACTCCAAAGTTAGCTTCTTCCTGTCATCTTCTCTCATAACCAGTTCTTGAAAAATCGACATTGGCCTTCTAATCGGCTGAACATGCTAGATCTCAAAGGACGGAAATCCAGATTAATCCCAGGGGAACTTTGAGGTACGCAAACAATATGTATGGTAACATCCTATCTTATTCATTCTTCATGTCTACACAGACCATTTGCATCACTGAAATCCATGTCCTGTTAAAGCAATCTACTTTTTCAGTTGCTTGTGTATGATAAGAAGTTGTTGTAACTCTATGGAAACCAATCACTTCATATGGCTGTTTAAACAAGACGCTAGTGTAGTTATTTCCTTTGTTTGGTATTATGACCTTTGGAACACCAGCTTGTCTAAACTCCATCAGTGCTTTAGCTATACTTTTTGTTTCCATATACTTCATAGAAACTGCTTTGGAGTACATTGTAGCGTAATCAGCCACCATCAGAATGTGTGCATGTGTGTGTCTGTGTGTGATTTGGATTTTTAATGTAGCTTTAACTATTTCTCAGTCATATCGCTATGATGTCTGCAGTGTGGCAGTTTATAGTGATGTCGAGCACTGGGACATCATGTCACGTTCATGTAACATCATATCCCACCCAGTCATTGTATCCTGATACCAGGCCAACCAGTCCCAACACTAACATATTAATGCAGAGCGCCTAGTGAGGCAGCTGCTAGTACCATTTTTATAAGTCTTTGGTATGACTCATCCAGGGTTCGAACCAGCAACCTCCTGTATCCAAGGCGGATGGTCTAGCTACTAGGCCACCAGTGCAGTCACCATCAGAGTGTACTTGTGTCAAAACTTCCATTGCAATCTTTGAGAACAGTTATGTTATTACAGGTGGTTAAATCATTGCCGCTTTCTTGCCTGCAAACCGTTTTGCTGTCATCTGACACTTAACTTACAATATCATTTTATACCTGCAAATAATCCAGGTCAAAATAATGATGGGAGAATTCTCTTTCATTTTTGCCATACCCAAGTCAACTATAAGGGGTCTACGATGTACCAGCTCCGTTACCATTTTTCGCAACCATGCTATATGAATAGTTGATCCCTCCATGCATAACATCAGCAGATTGATATTTTGCCGCAGTATATTGTTCTCCCAAAAGAGATTCTCTCAGTATCTGCTGTTTTGATGCTAGATTTGACAACTCTGATCTGGTCTTCACCCACACATGGGCCAATATTCTCCACAGTCCTCTTAACTTCAAGTACTTTTACCATCGAGCTCATAACATCAAATGCCCTCTTCTTGGTCAGAATATCCTTCAACAACAATATGAGACAAGCCCCACTTGTGTTGGTTACTTGTAAACAAGAGTGTCGATCTTTACCACAGCCCACTGTGCTGTAAATGGTTGATAACAGCTGTGTATAATGTAAGCTTGTGCCCTTCCAGCTTTCAACTCTCTTCCATGAGCCCCTTATCAAGGTCATATCCAAGTCAGTGTCCCTCACAGATATGATCTTGCACCCATTTGCACTTCCTGTTACGAAGTAAGCCTTTCACCAGTTGTTGGTCTTAACCAAACAAGTTCCAGGATATTTCCCATTACCTGTTGGACAGTCCCTTGTAATATGTCCCACTTGCTTGCATCGTTAACACTAACGGTCATTATCTTTGGACTTCTTATTCTTTGGTATTAGTTACAGTAGCAGCTGTAAATTCTGAACATTGATTTTGTTAGTACTCACATTTAAACTTTTATGCAAATTATTATTCTAACTTTGTTTTTGTGCATTAGTAGGAATTATATCTTAGGCAGCCTCAACAACTGAACAGGAACAAATGTTCCCATAATCCACTCTGCCTGATCCGGTGACACAGCTTCTGGGAAAAATTACTCACAGAGACAAATAACTTTGTTACAATCATCAAAGAAATTCTGTGTTGATCAATCCTGGGTATCAGACCTCAATACATCTCATTCATCATGCACACCAACATAGCAAAATGCTCATGAGGTTGTTATAAAAATTCCAAAAGTGATCAATCTTTTCCTGAGTACCATGTTATTGCTACAAGCTTGGAACATATGTAGCCTCACCTGTCAAAAGAGTCCTTGGCTGCAATACTTTCATATCACCAGTCCATTTAGCCTGCTTTGCAAATGCTTCAGACTCAATGTTTGCGTTAAAATTTGAAGAACCTATTCATTAAATTATAAAAGATAGGGACTGATTAAACATTTGGATTTGGATTTTGTTTTAACGTAGCTTTAACAGTTTTTCAGTCATATCGTTACGATGTCTGCAGTGTGGCAGTTTATAGTGATGTCTAGCACTGGGGCATCATGCCACAGACATGTAGCATGATGTCCCCCCCAGTCACATTATCCTGACACCGGGCTGACCAGTCCTAACACTAACCTCTTAATGCTGAGCGCCAAGTGAGGCAGCTATTAGTACCATTTTTGCAAGTCTTTGGTATGACTTGACCGGGGATCGAACCCACGACCTCCCGCATCCGATTTATTGATTTAGAAAATTGTACCAGCAAGAGTTTAAGTAGTATTGAAATGTCTTATTGTAAATGGTGACAGGTTGTGATAATTGGTTGGTTTTAATCAACAACAATTTTAACATTATTGGATGCATCATACTGAGGAAATAGGAATGGTTTCTTCCTCATGGACACATCAAAGTAACCTTCAATGGAATATATGTTGTCAAATCTCCAACATGATATAAATTTTGTGAAAGATTAAAATGGACAGAAATAAAGAAGCAGTTGCATTAAATATGTGGTATTGTTATCTTGAAAGTACCAAAGATCCCTTCCACCCTGTTAATACCCGCTGCCAACATTTTGGTCAGTCACTATCTACAGTTAGAAATCCTTTGCATCAGATACTTTTGTGTGCAAATGGAACCCTCTGCCTAAGATTCACTTGAACAAGTGGTCACTCACTGTTTACAGTGAAAATTGCTTTGTGTTGTATTTGTGCAAAGGAACCCCTCTTTCATAACAGTCACCACTTTAATGTTAATTATCTAACACTTAGCTGTCTCGATTGCTTCCTCCAACCCAGCTTTGATGATCTGCTGTAGTTAACAGGTATGAAAAAGGTCGGGATATTACATGCAGTGGAGGACCATGGTAGCTCTAAATTTTGTTTGTTCAAAGTTTATTTGCCAGCGCTTTGTGAGTGTGATTATTTTGCATTTTGCATTGCGAATTCCCAGCTTAAACATGTGCACTGGTGGCTTTGTATTATACAAACATTTGATTCAGTAGTACAGGGTTTTATAGTCATCACTCACTGGGTTTCACTTATGATAAGACTTAAAAGGAAATGACTTGTTAAAAAAGGTATTATGTCGGTAACATTGTAACTGGTAAGTGGAGCATATCAAAAGTTTACTGGCATGGAAAAGATGGCGATGACCCAAAAAGAGTAAGTAAAGAACAAAGTTTGGAATTTATACAGTAACTATACCAGTGAGATACTGTTAACATGCAGTGAAATGGTCTTTAAGCTCTTTTCATGTTAGTTGGATGAGACTTAGATGTTTGTTTGATAAGGGCCTACTAGTCATTTGAGACTTGGATGTTTGATAATGGACAATCAGTCATTTAAGACTTGAACGTTTGACTGAACAGGGATTACCAGGTTGGCTCAGGTTTGTAGGTGGGCAGACATGGGAGTATTGACACTTCATTCACAACATTCTAGAGATTACAGAGTATCAGATTTATATTTCAATAGTTTCTGGTTTGATATGCATCAGGTACAGCTTGGGTCAGCTGCGTCTTTTGTGTTCTTCCATTTCCTCCAATTAATATAGCCATTAATGTGTTCAAAGTGCCATTCAAAAACAATTAACCATTTAATTCCAATCAAGTGGTGGATGAATGTTTATCTTGTCAGCTATCAAGTAGGTTGATTATGTCAACATTTAACAGAGTTATGGCCCTTTCATGTGAAATATTTTTTATTTACCATCACCTTCCAACTAGATTTGGTGTAAGATATTAGAATGGGCTTGGAGTATGCTATATTTGGTGGACAATAGCTTAACGTTTTGATATCACTGATTTTGTTATATTTCAGTCCTTTACCAACTCACTTTGAAATATATACAGAACTCTTTCCAGCTGAATCTTGTATGAAAATAGTGTGCATATCAGACATTGATATTACTGCTTTTTAAAGACAATGTGCTTTAGACATTTAGATGCCTTCTTGACATTGATATCACTGCCTTTAACGACCTAGTGCTGTTGGTTTCTAGATGCTGTCTGGACCAAGGAGAAGAAGCCTGATTTCCATGACAATAAGGAGCATATAATACTTGTGATGGAGAAGCTGAATATTATTGCCAGGCCAATGTCATATACCAAGGATGGAAAGATGGTCAAGGTATGTTTAAATAAAATCTAATGATGGAATTCCTCATTTTTTCATTTGTACCTGAAATATTTATTGGCATAAAGATATAGTGTTTATAGAGGCCATTTGTCCTGTTTAGTCCATATGCCCCATCCTTCATTACATCATAAATCTTATTTTGAAAAAAATGAGGACCTACTTGTGTTAGGCCCAGGTCATTCTGTAATGGCTCTGCATGATGCGGTGTTTTCCCTGTGTTAGGTCCAGGTCATTCTGTATTGGCTCTGCTTGATGCAGTATTTTCCCTGTGTTAGGCCCAGGTCATTCTGTGATGGCTCTGCATGATGCAGTATTTTCCCTGTGTTAGGCCCAGGTCATTCTGTAATGGCTTTGCATGATGCGGTATTTTCCCTGTGTTTGGCCCAGGTCATTCTGTGACGGCTTTGCATGATGTAGTGTTTTCCCTGTGTTTGGCCCAGGTCATTCTGTGACGGCTTTGCATGATGTGGTATTTTCCCTGTGTTTGGCCCAGGTCATTCTGTGACGGCTTTACATGATGCAGTATTTTCCCTGTGTTAGGCCCAGATCATTATGTGACGGCTTTGCATGATGCCGTATTTTCCCTGTGTTTGGCCCAGGTCATTCTGTGGCGGCTTTGCATGATGCAGTATTTTCCCTGTGTTAGGCCCAGGTCATTCTGTGATTGCATTGCATGATGTAGCATTTTCCCTGTGTTAGATCCAGGTCATTCTGTAATGGCCTGCATGATGTGTTATTTTCCCTGTGTTAGATCCAGTTCGTTCTGTAATGGCTCTGCATGATGTGGTATTTAGCCTGTGCCAGGTTATTTCTTTATATTTTGCCAAGTTGTTTCTTTATTCCTGTTGTAGGTTATTTTTATTTTTTTTTATTTTTTGTGCCAGGCTTTACTTTACTATATTTCAGGCCTATTAGTGATTGCAAAATGCTACATTTCATTCCTTGTGTACATAAACAGTCGTTTACATATTTGATTTAATTTCAACATTTGTTATGATCATAAGTGGTAATTTACTTGTTCCTAAAGCATAGACTATTTACTTCCAGCATGCTAATATTGACTAGCACCATGTGCAGGTCTTTGTTTATTGGACTGTTGACTAACACCATGCAGCGATCTTTGTTTATTGGACTGTTGACTAATGCCATGTGGAGGCCTTTGTTTATTGGACTGTTGACTAACGCCATGCAGCGGTCTTTGTTTAATGGTCTCTTGGCTAACACCGTGTGAAGGTCTTCGTTTATTGGACCATCAACTAACACCATGTGGAGGCCTGTGTTTATTGGAGCTGAATTTCTTGCAGTACTCTTCACTCACTGGACAGCATTTTGACACATTTCACTAGATATGATTAAAGGAATTATCTTTTCCAACATGAATTTTCTTTGATACAAATATTGTATGTGTCCTTAACTACTAAATTCTGTCAGAAATTATTTGCAACAAAAACAGTCTTTCTTGTATGTTTAAAATCAATATATTTTTGTATTTCCTTAACAAAGACATGTCTTTGAATATAAACTGAAAACAATGCTATTTAAATGTACAAGTATAAAATCCTATCAATTCTAATAATCTTACAATTCTAGTGAATATACATGACACAGAATGGTGAGTAATGCATACAGGATGTGTAAATGTTTCAATTTATTTTCACATGGCTGAATGAACATTTTCTTAGCCACAAACTACTAAATCTGTCAGAAACTATTTGCAACAAAATAATCTTCCTTATAGGTTTAGATTCACTGTATTGTTATCTGATATTAGTTATTGTAACATCCTGGACAAGTGAACACTGATCATCAAAGTGGTTAATTTGGTTTTTATTTTTCTTCTAAACTGACATGCTGATGATTGTCCACCTGTTATCTATGCTTAAGTGATAATCAATTCAGTATTGTGCTTTCACCACAAGACTTCTTGTGAAATTGTAACTTAATGTGAATTGTAAATTTAAATAAGGCGAAATTGATAGCTTACATGTTAGCATTACCCCTACAAAAGTCCTATTAACGTTTTCCACCAGAAGACTGAGATATTGTCTTTTTGCTCCTAAATAAAAATGGTGTGAATCTTAATATCTATTATGTTCACCAGAACAGCTCATTTCAAAAGCTAGCTATTGCTGTGCCAGAGCTAGCACTCTGCAATTGAAAAGAAGAAATGGTCTTGAATTTCTGGAAATTCTTTTCAGCCACTAGAGTTTCAGTCCCTTTGTGACACTGGCTTTTTTATTTATGGACAAAACTGGAGCTTTGAACTGCAAACTCAATTTTCTGGTTAGTTGTCACGATAACTTTACTTTTATAAACTTTTGTCCAGACCTGATGGAAACTGCCAAAATGATGGTACTGCAATATATATAGTAAGAGAAATGATTTGATTACACTTTAGATTTTTTGTTTTGCAGTATTGGTCCATTTTTACAGTATTGGTCCTTTTCTGCAGTATTGGTCCTTTATTTGCAGTATTGGTCCTTTTTCTGCAATATTGGTCCTTTTTACAGTATTGGTCCATTTTTGCAGTATTGGTCTTTTTTGCAGTATTGGTCCTTTCCTGCAGTATTGGCCATCAAATTGAGCATGTGATGTTGTACACCTGTCTGTCCATTTGTCCCTAGTTGGTTTCTTCACAGTACTCTACCATTGCCAATTCCCATGCTGACTGACAAATATAGAATAAACACAATGCAACCATTTGTTAGTAGTAACTGGCAACAAATAAAGTCAACCTTCTTTCACTATAAAGAGTCCTATGAATTGATGCTAGATGAGAAAATTGTGAACATTTACAGAGTGCAGAACAAATGTAAATTTTATGTTTGTCTGCCTTTATCTTTGTTTTGCTTACATTAGATATCTAAGCTTACTCAACATTGTATACTGGTAGCCTGAATTGTTGATTTGCACACATACATACATACATACATACATACATACATACATATGTTGCCAAAATTGTGGGTAGCTGCAAGAGATAAACCTATCAATTTCAGACTGAAAATGGCTAACGTCAGGGTCACAATGACTGAAAGAAGGAAAAATTGTCACCCATTATCTAGACCTGTTACCCATGTATACAAAAATGTTCTATATACTACTGAGTAAACACTCCCTGGTGCATTACAGTTTCCAAAAAGGCAGACGGTTGGTGTGTTTTTTAGAGCACAAAAATGATAGCTAAAGTGTTTCGTTTGATCTTTCTCTCTCTGAATTCAGTCGTTGTAAATATCAGCGAATTCTCCCACTCAGCAGCTGATTGAAGTCTGAACTTGCCACCAATCTATTGTGTGATGTTCTTTTAATGTACTCTTATAATGACAACCTGCACATTTTGGGGTCTCATAGCCACTGAATTCAGTCACTGTAAATATGAGCACATTTTCCGACTCATCACCTGGTTGAAGTAGCACTGGTAAGTGTGTGAACTTCTTGCCCAGCTATTGTGTCATGTTTAACACTACATACGTGCCAGTGACTTTAGTAATTTTTACATTGATATATAGATTGTAACAGTGCGATCAACTGAGACTGCTTCAACATTTTGTTGTAATTATGGATCTCAAAAAGTCATATATTGGAAAACATAGGTCTTACACTGTATTATATTTAAAAAGTCATAAGGTTAGCAGTAGCAAGAGGCAAGCACCATGCCAGCAAGATATATAATGTAGATGGAAAAATTGGATTATGTTAATCATTGTGGACTACTTAATTCCCGTGTTGCACTTATGGATTATAGAATGGTGACGATTCTTGGTAAGTTTTAAATTTTCTGTTCTGAAAAAAGGGTAAGGTGCATTAATTAGGGAGTATATGGTAATATACAATATACAATACAATACCATGTATGCTAGACGTGTGTGCATATACATTGACCAGACTTTGGAAATTGCTTCCATTTTGAGATATGAAATACGCTATCAATTTTGTAGTCAAACGCTGAATGGTCAGGGCCATAGTAGATAGTGATTCTGAGATGAAAATATGACTTTCATTGGACATCATCTTGAGTACTTTATCAGCTACTCTGACCAAATATTATGGATTGCTTTCATTTGAGACAAGGAAGACACCTACATGAATTTGTGTTGGGTTCATTTGTGGAATGTCAGTGTAAAAATACATTTAAAAAAAAACAATTTCGTCAAAAAGTATTTATATTCTGTACAGCATGCCTTGACAACACCTGTAGAGGGCAAGTGAAAGAGGCAACAACTTCAAGAGACATTTTGCTGCTAATCCTTTCTGTGATCTGTTGCCATCCAGGTGATAACAAACAGTGGTTAACAATAACCTTGTCTTCTGTATAATCATTGAGCTGTGTTTACAAAGATCAAGCCTCCAATTTGCTGGGCTGGCTTTAATGCTAAAGGCATATTCGACATTCATTTGTACTTTAGCTAAATACAATGGTTGATTCTGACCAATGACAATTATGGATTATTTGAGACATGGGTAATTTCAGGTGTTTAAATAGATTGTTAGGTATACAACATCTTACCTTGCCTGAATATAACAGTGGCTAATTTGTTATTTTGGGGTCCATAGTGCTATCACCTTATATACCCAATTGCATTATAGCGAAGTGCATTGTAACAGGGGAAAGCTTTATTGGTTGATATTTCCATCATCTTACAGATTATTTTGTTTCTTTCACATGGCATGTATTTTACGATCAAGAGATGCACAATTTAACTTTCGTACAAATTTATGTTAAGGAAATGTAATTACATACGATTCATTGTACTGAAACATTGCCATTCTTCTTAATTTTTAGAAAGAGGGTTACTACCTTGCCCCATGTATGCTCCGTGAGGCAACGCCAAAAGGGGTTATCTCCCCTAAATTAGATCCTAAGAAGGAAAGTACATCAGTTCTATGCTTTGTGAGTAAAGGAAAGTTTCTACCACCACCTATTTTCCATAGGCTTGTTGGTGAATGTTTAACGCACTGGCCCATTGCCAAACAAAATTCTGAGAATCTGATCTACTGTGGCTGTTGTGTGTTTGACCTTGACAATCATCATAGATTGAACCTGTATTTCCTTGGCCATGTCATATTTGCTCGAGTTGCAAGAATGGGAGCCACAGATCTGAGTCAGTCTTCAAATTTCTGCATGAAAGCAAGAAAGCTCATCTTTGAGAACCTGTCAAGGATAACTGGAAATCTAGGCCATAGTCTACAGTTTGAGCTACATATACAATGCCCTGATTGTGATGCGGATAGTCTTAAGGGCATGATTGCTGTGCCACTGATCCAGAAGGATGAAGAAGTAGTCTGTCATTCCCATGATGAGAGTCATGTACTTTTGTCTCGACAACTGCTTAAATTTTGGTTTGAGGATGAGGTATATATGAGTAGAATAGTCTACTACAATCTTTCCAAAGTTCATGCCTTTTATGCAAAAAAAAATCCTGGTTTGAGGAATGAGGAGTATAGGTACAGTAGTTTTCTAAAGATCATTTCAAAGGTAATGTCTTCTATACCAAAATTTGTTTGGAGAAAGGTGAGTACAGGTACAATAGTGCTCTGAAGAGCCATGGAAAGGTAAAATCTATAATACAAAATGATTCTTTTTTGAAGACAGGTGAGTATAGGTAGAGTAATCCTCCTAGTATCTGTTCAAAATTTAATGCCTTTTATTGTCTTTAAATCTTGTTTGAGAAACGGTGAGTACAAGTACAGTAGTCCTCTGGAGATCTGTAAAACAGTCGTCTTGTTTTTTTATACAAAAAATCTGATTTGAGGAAAACTGAGCTCAGGTACAGTAGTCCTCTACAAATCTGTTCAAATGAAATATCTTTAATACCCAAATTCTGATTTCTAGGAAGTTGAGTACAGGTAGAGTAATCTTCTAAAACTCTGCCCAAAGATAGCTTAATTAATGATGTATTATGTATAGTTACATGTTAAAGTTTACATGCATTGCATACGGTTGCACTTAGATGAGAATGATGTATTTATAGGTTTCTGCATTTGTATGGGAAAACATGAACGAGTCTTTTGGATGGAATACTACATGACCTATGGAGTGCAGTATACCCATCCGACAAAACGAGTTCATATTTTCCCATACAAATGCAGTAACCTTTTTTATTATATGCTCATTTTTAAGGCTTAATTATATAACAAAATACACTACAAGAAACAACGTAAATGAATGTATGCCGTATTCCAAACTGAATACACAAGCGCATATTCGTCATTACACAAGAACAACATTCTTACTGCGCACATTACTCTGCCCAGTTAAATTTGAACTGAGTCGCGAGCTCGACATAACTTCCAGAAGAAAATGGCATGTCTAGTCAAAATTGAAATTTGGAGTCATATTGTGAATGAATGTGCATTGCAACAACTTTTCCATTTGGTCTGGAATCAATAAATTTTGGTATTTTTGTATTCTACGAAATTTCGCGATTATGGACTGGATTTGTATGTGACAATTTCACACGAAATACATGGGATTGAAGAAGCTAGGGAGAAGCGTGTCGACATCTGCAAATGTGTTTCTGTTTCTGTCATTGAATGTTTGAAATCATAATATGGGGAAACTGTGAAGTCTTTCAATTGCAATTATCAAAATGACACCATGGAATTTAATGCTCATTTCATTTTGAGTGCAGTAAGGATGATGTAATTGCACTTATCATTGAACTTACAGTACAATGTTAAAATGTGTAATCAAGACTGAGAACATATGACATGGCTCATGTAATTCGAATTTGCAGATCTAAGAAAGAACATTTTGAGGAAATTCAGGATGTAAAACTGTAAGTATATTTTTTCCCATTCTTATCACCAGCTAAAGAAGACAGTATATGACTTGTCACTTGTATGTTATTTGTAAGGACCTGTTCTTGAGTCTGTTGTATACTGTAGCTAGCCTAAATCCAAAACATTGTATCAACGTGGAATTTGCCAAAGCAGCTGGTATGTGGCAGTCCACGAAACATCTGTTTCAGTTCATTCAGAAACAAATTTAAACAACCACAACGTAAAGCGCCTCTTACTTGAGTGTACATGATTTGTTCACAAATCAAAAGTGCTGGCGTCTGCGTCCATTGTTTGTTTACAGTAGAAAGTAGTTCCTTTATGCACGTGAATGCTATATGTGTATTGGCGCGCGGGTTCAGTATCGGGTAATACTCCAAGATTCTGACAATGTAAAGTTAACGGGGAAACAACTGAGCATATAATAATATGTATAGCTACATGTTAAAGCTTACATGCATTGCATAGTGTTGTACTTAAATGGGAATTCTGTATTACGTATAGCTACATGCTGCTTACAGCATTGCAGAGTGTTGTACCTCAATAGGAATTCTGTATTACTTATAGATGCATTCAGAAGCATACATGCATTGCATAGTGTTGTACTTAAATGGGAATGCTGTATTACATATAGCTACATGTTTAAGCTTACATCAGTGTGTTAAGCATTGGTGCCACTTGAAATCCCTGATTATTCTGGTTTTATATTTCCTATTGCCCAGAAATGTACATTTACTGAAAATTGAAAGTATAGCTATTTCAGATGTGTTGGATAAAAATGCCTTAGAGAATAACCAAACTAAATGGTCATAATAATTGCTTTGTTCACTTGTCATTGTTATGAGCTGAATGCTTACAATATCAGATAACAAATACTTTCATTTCTTAATCAGAGACAGGCTATTCTTGAAGGCAGAGAGACAGGAAAAGAGTCCAGAGGAGAGATTGCCTCAACAGAAAAAGTGCCTACTACCTCCAGTAGGATAGGTGTGTCAACAAGATTTTGTAGAGGCAGGGATATCATGTATTTTCTTCTCCGTCTGTCTGGCATGCAATAGTATTAGCACAACTAGTCCAGTTGTACTTGATAAATTGCTTTCGATGTTGGTGAATATACTGGTCGTCAAGTAAAGTTGTGCATTTTGACAAATCAACTAGCTCATGTAATTTCTGTTTGAGTTATTAAGTTATATGGCAAATGTATAGGGCCATAGTATTGGATTGGAGAAATCTCCACAAAAAGCATCCTACTGACCCTATTTCTTTGCCAACTACTCACGGATGTAGCTCTTAATTAGATATTGGCCAAGTAACAACGTCCATATGATGTAGTTTTGAAAAACGTCCAATATAGGATTATGTCATCAAAGTCGCAGTTGAATTTGATAATGAGTGAGGTCATTGCATATTATTGAAGTGACCTTCTAATTGGCTACAATTCTGTAGACCATATTTCTGACGCATTCCTCATAAAGATCTTGGACCAAATTTCTAACCTAATTTGTGTATCAAACCTCCCGAGGCTTTCCACACTCTGAAAGCTACATTTCTAATCTGATTTTTTTATTAAACTACCTGAGCTTTTCCCAGTCTGAAAGCCATATTTCTAGTTTGATTTTTTTTTATCAAACTACCTGAGATAGTTCCACTCTGAAAGCCAATTTTCTAATCTGATATTTTTTATCTATATACTTGAGATCTTTCCACTCTGAAAGCTGTATTTCTAATATGATTTCTTTTATGAAACTACCCGACACTATTCCCACTCAGAAAGTCATATCTTAAATCTGATTTTTTTATCAAACTACCTGAGATTTATTCCACTCTGAAAGCCATCTTTCTAATTTTTTTATCAAACTAGCTCATCAAATGTGTAAGATGCAGCTCAAGGGAGATAACATATTTGCATTGGGTTGCATCCCATGTCATTCGAGGACAAGATCCTTGCAGTTGCATTTAAATTTTACTATAATATGTTAGATGTCAAGAGTACTTTGTGAGGATAAACTCTAAACCCAAGTAATGTGATATGCATCATGCAATATCAACCCAACAAATGCATCAACAGTTGACGTATATTTTGGCTTCCAATCTTATTTATCTATACAGGTATTGGCTTTCAATGTATTAAGAGATTTAGGACCATTACTAGCGAATGCCCCATGACTCAGTGAAAAGTTACCAGTATAATTATATGTGGTACTTAATTAATTAAATTCATTTATAATATTTTCTTGGTTATTATTATTACAAGTGTAGTTCTCTGAGACTCTGACAAGGATTTATTTTCTGAATACCATCATCTACGCCATACAGTTACAATATATCTACAAATTTCCTAAACTATTCACTGAGAATCTGATCACTATCAAAATATATATTATTTTACAAAAGGATAATACGGATTCTACCTCAGCACACTGTAGTAGGCTTATCAAATTTCTAAATATTACCATTCATGCTATCAGAATTTTTATGTTCTTTAAATTTCTCAGTTTCATCATTATTGACAATGGCAGTTTGGTTCCTATGTTGATATATGATGCATATCCCAAGGTAAATGGATTCTGATAGCATGTTGTACCAGGACTCTGATAAAGGCAGGTAATGTGTGGATAGGTAGTGTATATCTTAAGAAAAACGGATTTACTACATGTTGTACAAAGACTCTGTTAAAGGGAGGTAATATGTTTATAGGTAGTTTATGTCCCAACATAAATGGATATTGATGCATGTTGTATTAGGAATATGATAAAGGGAGGTAATCTTGAATCATTATGTAGGTTCCTAGCAGATAATCATATGAAAAATATTTGTGTTTCTCAAATAATTACTTTACATCATTGAAACAGATGTTCGGATTTGCCATTGTTCCATAGACGGGCCTATCTGGCAATTGTTTATGTGAAAGTTGTGCATATAAATTATCGATATAGAAAAGAGCAATGAATCTTGTAAGTTTATTCTGAGGAGAAATCTGGTTCAGCTTTCACCTAAAATCTAATGTATGTTTAATTATGAATGGAAGATGTTTCCTCGACATTAACGCTATTGTATCCAAGAAAGTGAACCCCATCCGTAATAAAATCAGTGAAGTATTTGAGAAAATGATAAAAATTATGAAAAATTACAACCATAAAAATCAATCAATTGATTGCCAAGTTATGGAAAAAGGATAACAGACTTGACAGTGATCATGTAGTGTGATTTAATGGCCCATATTTATTGGTGTAAATGTAGTGGATTTGATGAAATAGGGACAAATGCAACATGTTTGGATAAACTTTAATATAATTATAATGTAAATTATGCATATATGTGGTAGAACGTCTGACATAGATTCGCTGTGAAACAAGTTATTAACATTAATATTAATACTCTGGTATAGCAAATGCATAACAATGCATTGTATTAAGTCATGTTTTTAATCATTACAAAAATGTCATTACAAACAAAGGATATTCTGAAAACAACACAAATCCATCCTACTTGGTCTATTAAATGGGCAACAAAACGTATGGGTATTTATTTCATCCATGTTCCTTTACCACTGTGTGTAACTGTTGCTATGGACACACACAAGCAATTTGATGGTGAAACACACATGAATTATCCTTTGAAATGATGAAAATGATATGCTGTGCAGCTCATTCATCAGAAAATTCTCTTACATGTATCTTTCATAAATAAATCAACTTATATAAATCAACTTGACGAGATGTCCCATCTTCATTTAGTGGTACAGTTAGTGACAGCAATTAAATGGATATTCTTTAAGTTCACGCATACTATTATTTACAATTTACCTTACCAGGACTTGTGATGAAAAATTGTGTTAATTTTGTTTTCTTTTTTTTTTTAGCCAGTGAACAGCCTTCATTATTTTAAATCTGGTATTTAATAAACCACTACGCATAGGCTGGCTCCTTAGCTCATAAATACTTAATTGCCTGTGATCATTTAACCATATTGATATTTGAAAGATTTACATTCCAGTTTGACATGGGAGATTTATATCAATATCACGAAATTACAATGTGATTTTTGCAAAATAGAGGAGAAAGGAAAATAAGCAAAATATTAAGAATTAATATAAAAATAGGAAATGTAGATTAATATTACAACTAAGTTCAGCTGCAACTAACTGGGCAAGCACAGCTGGGTTTTACAACATTAGGGCAAAATTACCCGAGCTGTGTCCTATAAAATAAACATACAAATAGGAATGAGACAAGTGTAGCCTTCCTATTCATCATAGATAATTATACTAGTAGGAATGAAATAAGTGTAATTCCATATTAATTGTGTTGTCTTTTTCAGAAAAGCTACATCGGACTGTTCTGAATCGATGCCTGCCAGATCTGATAAAAGACCTTAATGTTGAGGTTGTAATGATGTACATTCAGCAGAAAGAACTTTTTGATGATGTGACCATACGTCATATCAAGGTGAGGGTAGTTTTACTAAACTGTTTTATAAAAAATATACAGAGGATAGAACATATTATATATTGATGGGTTCCAACCTACCAGCCTTCAAGATATGGATGGGATGTGTTGACAATCAGATGTGTATTGACTTATCCAGTGGGGTCAGACTGCGTGACAGAAACAAAGCAGCTTAAAGCAATTGAGAATAAATGATGTACTCAAAAGAACTTTAAAATATGATTGCAAATACATATTGGAATAAATGAAAATAAAATTTAGGTTTTGTCTCCAGCATTTAAATTAAATTCAATCAAAATGTAATATAGTTTGTAGACTCAGCATTTTCATATGTCATATCATCGTACACACACACACACACACACACACACACACACACACACATATATATATATATATATATATATATATATATATATATATATATATATATATATATATATATATAAATGTAATCAAACTTGTTTCATGTGATACATGTTGTGGTTTTGTACATGATCATCTTTTCTGACTTAGATGTTTTGGAGAGTCTTGTAAGAGAAACGTCTTTAGATTCAGAAAATGCATGTTTTACAAGCCAAACTGTTCTTTAATTCCATTCAGTAATGGTCATAAGTGAACCTTACAAAAATTAATTTCATCCTGAAAAACCCTGGAAATGACCTGGAAATTTATCTTTAGAAAAGCGTGTTAACCATAAAAATAATATCTTCAAGACTAGACAAAATGAATGTACGGACATTAATTTAAATTTTGAAATAAGTTTGATGTGTGATAGTTTGAATGAGCACTCCTTTATAGTTTAGATGATATACTAATGAAATGTTTCAGTTTATTTCTTCCTAGTCTTTTGGTAGCTTTTGTGCAAGCGTTGTTCACTTCCTGAGACAGAAACTGTGCCAGTTCAAAAAACGTGAACGCCAACCGGTCGATGTAACAACTATTGATAAATCTGCCGAATTCTATTTGTGATCTTTCGCCATTGGCATAGCATGCAGATGAATTGCAGTTCTTGTGTCAGTGTATCAGTTTTGTCAATAGTCACTAGCGAAATCGTTGAGTTCTTTTTACATTTCGGGAAATAAAGCGATCCCATTCCAACACACCTTCTTTGATCTTGGCTCTTTTAATGCCAATTTGCTTTTCTGCCATTTATGCACATGCTTCTTGGGTACACAAAATTTGCATGCTGCAGCACATTTGTTATGTTCTTCAGCATATTCAACAGCTTTTGAGTTTTAATGCCGCATCATAAGCAGAACGATTTCTTTTACTTTAAATTATTCAGCTTATACACGAACATATATGGTAAAATTCAAATTATTGCTTTCTATCTATTGTCTATTTTTCTTAATTTATTTGCATATTGATTAAAATACAGACAATATAATGAAGTATACTTTCTAGACATAGTGATGCCTGCAATTATTGCCCGATGACAGGTTCCTTTACAGTTTCATACCGATTTTATAAAGAAAAAGCTGCAATCACCCAAAAATTTAGAAAGTTCTTTACTATTCTTAAAACAAATTATTATTTACAGATTGATGTATAAGGTTTTAAACACAAGTTGATATCTCTTCATCATCAAGTGGCAATTTGTGGAAATTCGACCATGATAATTATTAAAATACGTGCCTGTGAATGTGCCACAGTTTCATTGCTGGCGCAGTTGGTGTGAGCACAAGCTACACTGAACAACCTAATAATATCCAGGTTGCTGGAGCATCTCAAGAGTCGTAAACTATTATCCTCTATATACAGCTAAAACATCACAGGGCAATGTTATTGTTGCTTTCTAGCAAAAGAAGGCGAAGTTTAACCTTTTTAGGCTACTTAGTCACCCACTTCACCTGGCAGCGTGACCAATTGCAACTTTTTATGCTTTCTTCCAAAATTAAAGAACGAAAGCTAAATTCGGATAACTTTGTGGGGATGCAGCTTTACTATGGAAAGAAAGGAAAAGGGTTAGCCAGTCAACTCTTGAATAAAGAGGGATTTCCATCTGCTTCTCTGTGGAAGGAGAAGACAAGAGATAGTCAACTATTGCCCTGCTGGGGACAGGGTGTTGAACTGTCAGTGTTAGTGAACTCCAATAGTTTTGAAACCACAATTGTGTTGCCATCTTTTCTCCTCTCGGTAATGAAAAATGATGAATTGTAAATAAGGCAGTAAAGCTATGCGTTGGATATGTGTTTGAATCTATTAAACCCTTCAGGCAAAATGATTATCTTTAAAGACACTTTCATGTATACAGAAGGATCTGACCTGCTGTTGCTTCCCCGCTTGAGCATGGTACGAAATAAGGCACAGATTTTGGCACACTAGTTTCAAGTGCTTTCCATGGACAACAGATTTGTAACCCAATAACGATATCTCTTTTCTTGAGGTGGTCACTGGAGCATATAACGAGTGATTGCTCCATGTGTGAAAGTTCAACTTGTCTTTGATGAAGACAGGCACGGTTTAGTTTAATGAGTATCGCGTGAATCAATGTGTAAACCTTTATCATCTCACTAGTACTAACTGTACTCCATTTACACTCTTAGGGTAAATCTTTATGATCTCTCTTGTAATCACCGTGCTCCAGTTACGCTATTAGTGTAAACCTTTATCGTCTCACTTGTACTCACTGCTAGTGTATGTCAAAGATGTTAATAGAACAAATTTGAAATCAAAGCAGCTTTTATCATTAGGGACTGACTGTTTTATTTAATTTGGTAGTGGTTATAGGGAGGGGGCTGGAATTTTTTTATGAGAAATTTCAAAGCCCCTAAATAGCATAGAAATCCTCTTGCTCTAAATTATAGAAAAAAACAAACTATTCATACAATATGTTTTAAAAAATTATCTCGATTTGAAACACAATAAAAGGTCAGGATTCAGCTTTGTACCAGTATTACAGGTATAGTTCAGTGCATTCGTTTATTTTATTTGCCTATAAATTAAAGCTATATCTGAAACAGAGGACAGATATGAGATACATTATTTTTCATTAGGACAAGGGTCATTCAATATTTATAAATCGTGCCTGTAAAGACATTTAAATTTTCCTTTCATGTTTTTATAACAATATACATTTTAAGCTTCTTGGCATCGTCATATTCATTGCTAAGCTCTCACCTAAGTCAGCTGTGTTTTAATCTCGGCAAGATGAGATACATAATTTGAATATTGTCTGAAGTGTGTACGTCTGGTCTTTAGTCTTATTGTACAAGTTAGCCAAATAAAGTGTCAGTTCTCTGTTTCAGTCATCAGTGTTCTGTCATTGTGCACGAAATATACTGTGATTAACTTTCATCAGTGAGGTTTAAATAGATTTGATTAAAGTATGAAGGATACATTAATTTTGTGTGAAACACAACTTTGGGAGAAAATAATATAAGTTAATTTTATGATCTTGTTAAATAGTGCTATAAACGTCATGTATTGATGAAATAATAATTATAATAATAATAAAAATAATGGTATTTGGTGCTTAGCATTTATTCAGAAGTCACGTTTGGAAGGTGGAACCGCATATATAGGTCACATGTGTACATTATTAGCCAATTTTGCTTTTTGTCAATGGGTGGCTGCTATTGACAGGTTTGACTCTATTATCAGAACAATCACAGTGAGCCATATATGTCCAACTAGTCTCTTAGTCAAGCAAGGGGTATATTTGTTCATAAAGGGAAAACGTTTAGCATCTACAGGATTTTGAATAATTGTGCTCTGGTATGGAAAAAATATCACTTGCTCAGAGTTGTTTTAAATATAAGGGAAGGGTATACAAAAAGCATTATATACTTAGACAAGTTGTATTCTTGGCTTGAATGAAGTTTTACAGTATTTCAACTAAACTCCGTTTATTCACTGTCACACCATGTTAGTAGCCACTGGCCAGTTCAAGCTTCTTTCATAAGGCACTGTAGAAATCGTCTAGATGTAAAATGTAATATATGTTTCAGGGAATGTGTGGACATTTCCTTGGTACATTTGGGGTTTTGTGATACTCCTGGTCACAGTATCACCAACAAAACTTAAATGGTAGGAATAGGGCATTCGATTGGTCTATTTCAGGTCAAATTTTTTCAGTCAGATTGTTGAATTCTAGACTTCAAATCTGTTGGTGAAACTTGGACCTGGTTTTGCATATTTGAATTTTTAGGTTAGCTACCTTTTTCAGTGTATCCCCTATGGGCGCAAAATTGATAGTAAAAAATCCCCTTTTGGTTCCAGAACCAGGGGTCTGATTCTGAGTATAAAAGATACAATCTTTTCCTATGAAAAATCGATGTCAAATGAAACGTTTTGGGGTCTCTAATGAACAAACGAAGGAAAACATAACTAAATGTTGAAAATAATTTTAAAACATTAACTTTGTATAATTTCATATGAGCAGAGTACAACATCGGACACCATATCAAAGCTAATACAACTGTTTCCATTGTTTGATGTTACAGCAACAGAGAACTACAACTGAGGCCATATCAATGCTCATAGACCAGATTAAGCAAAGAGACGAAGATACATATCAGCAGCTTAAAGAATGTCTGGTCCTGGCCAAACGAGGAGATTTGAAAGAAATGCTGGAAACAACAGAGGCAGAAATTGCTGTCGAAATGAAAGCAACACGTCAAGATAATGGGACATTTTAGTTTTTAGGTCACCTATGCCAAGTGTGCTTATGGTAATGTTTTCGTGCATCATCCATTGTCCATTCACCTGACTGTAATGCCAAGTGTGCTTATGGTATGGTCTTTCATGCATCATCCATTGTCCATTCACCTGATTATAATGACAAATGTGCTTATGGTACTGTCTTTCATGCATCATCCATTGTCCATTCACCTGACTGTAGTGCAAAGTGTGCTTATGATATAGTCTTTCGTACATCATCCATTCTCCATTCACCTGATTGTAATGCCAAGTGTGCTTATGGTACGACCTTTCATGCATCATCCATTGTCCATTCACCTGAGTATAAAGCCAAGTGTGCTTATGGTACGGTCTTTCATGTAACATGCATTATCCATTCACCTGATTGTAATGCCAATTATGCTTATGATACGTTCTTTCATGCATCATCCATCGTCCATACATCTGATTGTAATGCCAAGTGTGCTTATGGCAGGGTCTTTCATGTATCATCCATTGTCAATACACCTGACTGTAATGCCAAGTGTACTTATGGCACTGTTTTTCATGCATCATTCATTGTCCATTCACCTGACTGTATTGCCAAGTGTGCGTATGTTACGGTCTTTCATGCAACATCCATTTACCATACACAAAAAGTATTTACAATTGCTTTTCAGAAGTCACTTAACTGAATCAAATTAACCAGATTTAAAGAAAACCATCCTGAAGAGATGTTGTCATTGCTAAAGAAAAGGATACACCATTAAAAGATTTTTTTGAGAAACAGCTTTGCAGACGTTTGACCAAATTTGAATAAAGCTTCATGGTATAGATGGCTTTAAATGTTGTATTTTGGATGCTGATCTGACATGAAATATGTACATGATTACTAAAATAATTATGAACATCATCACTCAGCACAATCTTACATCATTACTACAACAATCATGAAAAGTATCACTGAACAAACTCTGATCAAATTTGATAGAAAGAATCCTGATATTAAGGCCTTTAAATTTGTTAAAGAATGTCATTTCAATATAAAATATGGCTGCCATTTCTTAGAATTAAATTTAGTTTACAATTCATTGACAAAGTGCCCATCGGCACTTTATGAATTTGACAGAAAGCATCCTGAGATCAGTTAGATATTAAATTTGCACATCTTATGTAAATCTGCCTTCAAATAAAGCCATTGTCACAACAAAAAATCAAAACCAACTTTTCAAATTTCACTCAGTAGAATTTGACCACATTTGACAGAAATCACCTTGGTACAAAGAACTTTCGGACTTTTTACAAACTGACCATCAAAAATTTAGCTGATGGCACATAATTATTCACCTTGTAATGCTAAGTAAGCGTATATACTTTAAAGGTAGAGCTATGAACACTTTCAGAGTTATTAATTAGGGCAACTTTCATGCACCAGGTAGAGATTCAACAAGAATGCTGATTGTCTTAATGTGAAGAAGTTGGATACATACATATATATATATATATATATATATATATATATATATATATATATATATATAATGATCAGGTGACTAATATATTCCATGCATTTCCTTCTACACTTTAGTTTCAGTACATATAATATTACATTCATAACTTATATGTCGAGTGTCTAGGGGAGTAATTTGCGGCCCACTTTGGAACCTTAACAGCTTTCCTGGCTGTGTGGCCAAGTGAGATTATCGTATAGCTCTGCATCAATTGTCATTACATTGTGTATCTGGGGCATCATCGTAGCTAAGTTGGAAAAGTGTCAGACACACAATCAAAGGGTCACAGGTTCAATAACTACACAGGACAGCCCAGATTGTCTGCCCCTGAGTATCCTTGGAAAATACACTTAGCTCTTTTTTCCTCAACTGGATATAGACATTAATTTTTTAAAAGTGCCGTTGAATCCAGAAAACAAGACACTTTGTGAATCTGTCAACATTTGATATTTTACCTTCTTGTAAAAGAAAATCACTTGACCAGTTTCTACAAGAATTTTCAACTTTTGTGTAAATGATGTTAATCTGTCTTCGGATATGGTTGTCCATTACCAAAAAATATACAAACATTTAAATGACTTCTCAATAACAACTCAACTGAATTTGACAGAAAGCATCCAGGTAGAGGACTTTCAATTTTATATAAATGATGACATGATAAAAATGTCAGATTATGTTTGTCCGGAATGGAACAGCAATAAAGGATATTATTAACATTGCTCTTTTTTGTTAGTAATATATATATATATATAGACTATAAGGTTTTCATGACCTTTATTGTACATTTGGGCTTTTAATACTCTGATACTGTAATCTCAGCTGGTTCAATCATTGTTGTACATTTTGTAATGCATCCAGGTTTTTACTACTCGGTTATAGTGTTTAGAGCGTACGCCTCGGATGAGGAAGGTCCTGGGCTCGAACTCTGACGAAGTTATATGAAGGACTTATAAAATGGTACTATCAGCTGCCTCACGAGGTGCTCAGCATTAAGAGGTTAGTGTTAGGACTGGTTGGCCTGGTGTCAGGATAATGCGACTGGGTGGAACATGACGCTACATGTCTGCGGCATGATGCGCCAGTGCTAGACATCACTATAAACTGCCACATTGCAGACGTCATAGCGATATGACTGCACAATTGTTGAAGCTACAATAAAAATCCAAATCACACTGTAACACACTGTTATTTTAGTGTGAGCTAGTTTAATAATTAAGTTAAGTTTCTGTTAGGAAAGTATTTTAACAGATGATAAAGTAGGAATAATTTACCAACTTTTTAATCGAGCTGTACAAATATCAGAGTCCTACACAAGAGTACCTATATTCATTTTCGGAGATTTTCCCATCAAACATTTTGTCACTAAAGAGTGTTCATTGTAAAAACATTATTCAATAACTCCATGCATCCGTATGTAGACAGTATGGACCACATGCATCAGTATGTACTCAGTATTGATTACATGTACCCATATATACCCAATATTGACCAAATGCACCGATATGTACTCAGTACTGATCACGGGTATCCATATGTACTTAGTATAGGTGATTATTCACCCCTTTCAGTAATATTTTGACATGACAATAGTTCCAACAGAAACAAAATTTGAAGGGCTTTAACATTATGTTATTACATAACCTTAACTGTTTCACATTAATAATATCCTTAATGATATAATCAACCTTAAAATTTTATTTTCAGCTTCAGCAACTCCCGAATTTACAGCACGATTAAAGACAGCAGTTGCACCTGCAACTTCGGCACAAACAACTCCGTCTCCAAAAGCTGAGTTATTCAAATCTGCTGTACACACAACTGAGCACAAAGAACCCAGTCTCCAAAAGTTTCCGGAAGTACCAACATCAACAACCAAAACCTCCACAACTACTACATCAGAGACAAAATCAAAACCAATTATTGCAGCCATAACTACAACACAAACAACCCAGTCTCCAAATGTACAGACATCAACAGCCAAACCTTCAACACCTGCTGCACCCATGACTACAGCACAAACAACTCAGACTCCAGAAGTCAAGACATTACAAAGTACTGTACCCATAACTACAACTCAAACAATTCAGTCTCCAAAACTCCGGACATCTGCAACAAAATATTCAACAACTGCCACATCAGCAACAAAAGCAATAGCTTCTGCTGCATCAACAACTGTGGCACAAACAGGTCCAGTTACAACTATGGCACAAACAACTCAGATGTCAATGGTTCAGACATCAACAACCAAACCTTCAACAACGGCTCCATCAGGAACAAAAGCTGTACCACTTGCTGCATTCACCACTACAGCACAAACAACTCAGTCTCCACAAGTCCAGGCATCATCATCCAGAAAAACTGCAGTGACAATAGCAGTAACAACTACAGTGCAAACAACTCAGCCTCCAAAGATACGGACATCAGAAACCAAACATTCAATAACTGCTGTATCAACATCAAAAGCACAAACAACTACGGCACAATCAAGTCAGTCTCTTAAAGGCGACTTATTAAAAACTGATTCGTTTGCAGCTGCAACGCAGACAATTCAGTCTTCATACCTCCAGAGAGCAACAACCAAAGCTTCAACAACTGCTGCGTCAGCATCAAAAGCATTAGCAACTGCGGCACAAACAACTCATTCTCCAAATGTCCAGACATCATCAACCAAGCCTTCAACAACTGCAGTAACAAGAACAGCTACAACTACAGCACAGACAATTCAGTCTCCAAACCTCCAGACATCAACACCCAAAGTTTCAACAGCTGCTGTATCAACAGCAAAAGCACAAACAACTGCTGCAACCACAACTACGGCACAAACAAGCCAGTCTCTGAAAGGTGATTTATTAAAGCCTGCTGCATTTTCAACTACAACACAGAAAATTCAGTCTCCAAACCTACAGTAAAAACCAAAGATTCAACAACTGCTGCATCAGTAGCAAAAGCAATAGCAGCTGTGGCATAAACAACTCAGTCTCCAAAAGTCCAGACCCAACAACCAAAGCTTCAACAACTGCTGCAACAATGGCAAAAACAGTAGCAAAAACTGCAGCCACAACTGTGGCACAAAAAAAAATCAATCTTCAAAAGTCCAGACATCAGCAACCAAAGCATCAGCTACTGCATCAACAACAAAAGCAATATCAACTGTTGCACCCACAGCTGTGGTATTAACAACCTAATCTTGAAAGGTACAGATGTCAACAAACAATGTATTAACAACTACTGCACCAATGACAAAAGCAGTAGCAACTGCTGTACCCTCAACCAATATTTCATCTACCCAAGCACACAAATCAAAGACATGGTCTTTATGTGAACTTGATGAACTTTTTGATGATACCACCAGAACAATATCTTGGACTCTTTTGAGGGAATGTGATTTCATAACAGATTGTAATGCATTATTTTAAGAGTGTCGTCTTTTGTATTGTTATCATTTTGCTTTTTATGCATTTTACAGAATTTTAACATATCTACCATTGATTTTCTTCTTGCAGAATTTCCCTGTTACATCTGTTGTGAGAGAGATGTTCATCCAAGAGATTTTCTTCAATTCTTTTTGTTTACATTTTTGTAAAGTTTACTTTCAATCAGCGTAATGTAGCCATTACACTGCTAATGTGTAATAAACTCTAATACCTACCTACCTACATACACACACATATATATATATCCAAGGCCTCAACAACTGGTACACTAACAACCAAGGCTCCAACAATTGCAGTTTTTAGTAATAGCCAACATATCTTTTTTT
The DNA here is from genome assembly GCA_028554795.2 of Sinohyriopsis cumingii. Taxonomy (NCBI): domain Eukaryota; kingdom Metazoa; phylum Mollusca; class Bivalvia; order Unionida; family Unionidae; genus Sinohyriopsis; species Sinohyriopsis cumingii. The sequence goes on from JAPYKE020000021.1 coordinate 780,516, forward strand.
CTTGAACTGATCATGTGAATTCATATATTAAGATGCTCCAGAAAATGTATTCTTCGTTGTTTTATGTATTGTCAGTTAATCATTACCCTATTTAAACTGTTAAACTGTTTCTCCCAGTTCATTGTATTGTTTCAAAAATGTCATGCATTTGGGCAGTTTTCAAGAGATTGTGTACCTTGTTTAGTTAGGCAGTGATTCTGTTAACTACTTCCCATTTTAGTACTGGTGTTAGGGTAAGTTTTATCTTCCAATATCTAGACCATGGTGTTGTTTGTGTTTTTTTTTCTCTTCTAGCAATGTAATATGTGTTAAAGTGTGAATAGCATGTGTTGCGCCCAAAAGCCTAAGAGTCTTTGAAGCTTAAGACTTAGTCTTATATCCTGGTGATGTTAGTCTCTCAAGTCAATCTCTTTTTGAAGGCATCCTTCAGCCGCTTGAAAAAAGAATCATCTCCGGTCTCTATCAGCACATTCTTGAAGCTGTGACTGAGTTGTCTAAGATCCTGCTGGAACACTCCAAAAACCTGTTAAGGGCTTCACCTCTTGAGACAGATAAGCTCTTTGTAAGTCTTTTTCCCTCCATAGCATTACAGGATTTGAGGTCCATCAACACTGGTCCATGATCGCGACTCAAGGTTATCAAAACATTCCAATCAACCCTAATCAACCTATGGGATGACCTGCCATATTTTTAAATCAACGTTGACCTAAACGAATTCACTAGCAGGCCCATATTAGAAATTCCTCTTGCCCAACCTTTACTAAAATGAAGAAGTCATCGAAGGAAGTCTCTATCCCTCCCCTTCCCTAACACGGGAGGTAATTGGTTTTAGAGAATAACATTTTCTCTTGCAACACATTCCTCTTTACAGCAACCAAGAGGGTGTCTGATTGGCCCTCTTTTTTGAGCTTGGATGGTCATTATTGATGTACGAGTCCAGTCTGCTTGTTTAGAGGTCTTTGCAGCTATCCAGCTTTAATTCTGGCCTTAATACACCTGTATCATGGGCTCTTATTATCTTTTACCAATCCAAACTGTTTAATCTATCAGATGAGTACCCATCCTTAAAACTTGAAGGTCACAGTCAAGGGGGTGGATAATTAATAAAATCCGGATTTCTACTATATCTTTCTGGTGTCCAAAATAGTTTGAAATTTTCAACTCATAATCTCTCTCTCCATCTGAAACAAATTTCTGAGGGAAGAATGCTTAGAAATGGAGTTGACAACATTAATCAGGAATGGCACATTGCAATACAGCAAGACAGTCTCCAGAGATCTCTAGGCTGTGCATCTCCACATCCTCATCTTCCTGCCTTATATGAAATATCCCAGGTTTTGTCTCGGCGAGGTTGTATTTCAGTATTGAGAAAAGTTAGCTTGGACTGGGGACTTGGCATCCTGGTAAAGGAAAGAATTGGAAAAGTAATGAAGAGGAATGATGTAGATAAAAATAGTTTTACCACCTCCTCTGCCCCACCCTTCTACGTTAATTGTTTTTTGTTTATCTGTACTAACAAGGTTTTAGTGGAACAAAGTCACATGTTTACATGTTTAAGAATGTACAAAAGAATTGAAAAATTGTTATAACTGTTCAGAATCGCATCAGGTCATCTTATATGCAGGATAATGGGTGTACTATGGCTGTAAGTTTAATATCATTAGCGCTGTTGCACTATAATTGATGAATGTATAAAGTAGATCATTCGAAACAGGTCAGAGTTACAGTTCACATAACCCATTATCAAATTTTGTGCAGGAGAAAATAACTAATCTAAGATCTTGACATCAACTGTTTTATTCAAACTGTCTGAGTAATATCACGTCTATGGAGGTAACAAACTCAGGCAATCAGATACAAGATCATCTCATTAATATACACGTATAATACTTATTACAGAATCCATGAAAGGCATTGATGACATAAAGCTTGTTTACCAAGTTGGGGCATGATATCAAACATTAATTTCCAAAGTGACTATCAGAGCAATCAGTTCAGTCAGTCAGATACAAAATAACCTCACAAGTATGTGTGGATCTGGATCATAGTCAAACTCATCTGACATCTTGATGACATAAGATGACCTGGAAACTTCCAACAAAATCTCGTCAAAAATATAGTTCCTAGAGTGCTTGAAAGTGCAGTCAATCAAATGCAAAGACCATGTCAGTGATATTCCAGGCTCTCACATTCATGTTAAACAATTTGCTGAAAATAAGTTTATTTGCCATATCAGCGTAGTATTGTACAAACATAACCTATGTAAACTGTCTTGCAAAATATCAGTTATTTGTTTTACTATTGTAAGATAAAACTCTATTGCAATGATATAGTCATAGCTAACATACATAACGTATTGTATATTACTAAACTAATCCATGATCTTGTTATCAATTGATTTACCACGGTTTATTGAATTTGTGTGAGAAATACTAACTCTAAATATCAGGAGGTAACAAACTCAACCAATCAGATACAAGATCATCTCAGTAATATGCACATATCGTACTTATTACAGAATCCATGAGAGGCATTGATGATGTAAAGCTTGTTTCCCAAGTTATAGCATATTATCAAAAATTAATTTCCGAAGTGAGTATAAGTTCACTCAGTTACAAGATAACCTCATAAGCTCAAATTAAGTTTATTTACCAAGTTAGGGATATGCTAGGATCTCACATGCATGTCCTATATCTTGGTGACATTAAGTTAATAAGAGCAAAGTATTATTTAAAAATAATCACTTAATGCGAGATCTCCTCATATATATGCAGAGATTCATATGGATGATAATGGCCTGTTTATCAATTCAGATTAAACTGGGTCAGAAATTCTGTCAGGTAGTTGCAAGAAGTGTATTGGGATGCTAGATCACCTCATTAATATGTAAGGGCACCTCATTCATATGCGATATCCCCTCATTAATATGCAAATTTCACCTCATTAATGTACAAAATCTCCTCATTAACATGTAAGATCACATCGTTAATATCTAAGATCACCTCATTAATATGCAAAGGTCACTTTATTCATATGTATAGGTTGCCTAATGGAACTTGTATAGATAAATGAATATAGCCTATTTATAAAATATATGAGAATTCAATTTCCTAAAGAGAGGTCAATCAGATTAAAGATGAATGTGTCCATGGATATTGTTGATACATTTATATCGTGATGATTTAAATAATGTTACCAAGTTTGATCCGAAGTACAGTTTATAGAACTAAAATCTCTGAGCATGTTAACTGATTCTGAGTAATTTGTGATAACTCATTGCAAAAGTAGTTTAACAGATATATTCTAATTGTATATGGTAAACATTTGGGCCAGCCAAGTTGTAGTAGAACTATACATAGTAAACATTTGGCCAGCCAAGCTGTGTTAGAATTATACATAGTAAACATTTGGGCCAGCCAAGTTGTGGTAGAATTATACATAGTAAACATTTGGGCCAGGAAAGCTTCATAATCTGCTTTGTAATTGACATGATCATTATACCTTCTTTGAGTGAAAGGAGCATAAATAACTGATGATTGTATAAACATTTATCTGATCTTCATTATCTTCATGATTGTATTAACATGTATTTTCTTTACAGTTTATTTTGATCAGAATATTATACACAAGCTTGTAGTCTTTTAGACCATCAGGTAAATGTGTTTCTCCTTCAAATACATTCCCTAATGACATTAACATTAGGATATAAGCCTACTACTTCCCAAATCCAGCCCTACTAAAAACAAAAATAATCGTCTTTTCCATCCATTTCATGTAGACAGAAGGCATTAACCCTTGTCAATTAACTCCCCTTGCCTCCAAAAGGTAAGCTTTGCAGTCGTGTAGAACATCAACATAGTTACTCTCCAAACATTCCAAGCGTATTTACATTAAAATTATTATCAGCTACTGTTGAATTTGGAGTTGTGTAGTGTGTCTGTAAAATTGTCCTGGTGCTAGATACAAATCTAGTGGCAGTACACATCCCTACCACTGTTATATTAATTGGAAAATAATGTGTTACAGCCACTTTAAAACTAGTTAGGAATGAGTTTGCCACTTTTCTATGCTTGACTAAGGGTTTATTGGCCATTTTCAGACTGGAAGAACAAATCAGTGAATAACTACGGCTGGGAGGGGACAGCCTATATTGTTCGGGTCATCAATAGAATCATGAATTGCTCCATGGCCAATTTGTTGTTCACTTTCACCAATTTGAATATGATCAGATGTGATGCATGCCTGCTTTTCACTTCTCTTACGCTGCACCCCAGTCCGATTTTATGGACAACCTCTTTTGGCTGGCCTTTACTTTAGGGAGGGAAAATTGAAGAAGCTCAGAGGCAAGCAGATCAGGAGCTGCCTGTCCAACTTGCCGTACAAACCTCTCCAGATTTTCAGAACAATCTGGCACAACCACGACAGGGGGACCATAGGTGGAATCGGGGCAAGGGATAATTAGAGTCAAGTACTAAGTGTAGACCCCAGTCCAATACCAGGCTATACCCATCTAAGCAGGCTAGAGAATATAAATACCATGGAGGCAAGAAACCAAATTTCTTGGCTTTCAAGCCTCCTAGTGCCAGATGTTGACATGTTAACCCCACCACCCTCAGCCAGCCTACTGGCGAGAAGCCATCTCCAACATTTTCAATCTCACTGGATTACCATCTTCCTCAGTGTAATTGGGTGAAGAAGGTAATTTTAGAAACGCTGTAGATTTCTTTATCCAACGCCCTCCCCATTACGCTTCACGTCTTCTTATGCAAGTATCGTAAGGCCAGGTGAAAGATGCTATTTTTCAGCAGGATATATAGTCACTCATCACCAAACTTTCAGTGGAGATTGTGCAAAAATAACAATATCCAGGGTTTTATTCAAAACTTCATTCTCTTGAGAATGTGACTGAGAGACTGAGACAATCAATAATCTGATTTTTGTCCACCAGTACATTATACCATTAAATTTCAAGATGAAGATGGTGATATCAACCCGTCTCTACATCAGAAAGGTTGAGTATGCCGTCAGTCTTGATCTGACAGATATATATTTTCATGTCCCTATCCACCCAGTGTCACAACACTCCAATTAATTTACTTACTGTGACATGGTTTATCAGTTCAATGTCCGACCCTTTGGCCTTATATCAGCCCTTGGGTTTTCTACAACGATGGCAGCATACTTGGACGACATTCACCGAAAACATATGGCAAGTTTATCTCTAATGTGGACGTGTTTTTCTGGTGTACATGATTTTCAATGTATAGTATGTGTTTTTTCTTTTCTTCTCAGATACATGTATTTTACAGCTTTTTATGGTGTACTTAAAATGAGGTTAATGTCTATGAATGAAATCATTTTGTTTTCTTCCAAAATATAATTTCTGTTCTTACTCGGACATTATTCACATTTAAGAATCTCGTCAGATTTCATATTTACTGTTTTGTTATTTACTGTTGATGTTTTGAGATTCGCTATCTATTGCAGAGGTGAACTATACTTTTGGCACATTATCTCCAGACGAGATATTTTATGATACAGCATGTCTTTTAATATTACAGTGTTTTTAGCTGGTTGCCAACTGTTACACATTCACTGTACCCTTTTTGTTTCACAAATACGTGCCCTTTAACTGTTTGTTCATTCAGTCTTTAATGTATTTAAACTTGCATACTGCATGGTTGTCAAAGAGAGATAACTCTTATTCACAAAACATACCAGGGGTCTCAAACACGTGGCCCGCATGCTGCATACCAAGCATGTGGCCCACAAAATGATTGGCGTCACAAGGTGTCATGAGAGATATCAAAGGCGGTGCGGCTCTTGTGCCATAGAAAATGCCCTCATGTGGCCATTAGGGTGGTTTGAGTTTGAGACTCCTAATGTACGTCCACTGTTTGTCAAAGAGAGATAACTCTCGTTAATAAAACAGGCCTGTATGTCCACTGTTTGTGACAGAGATATAATGCTTGTTCATAAAACATTCCTCTATGTTCTTTCATTCAAGTCTTCCAGCATATGGCTAAAATTACTTGCCGCATTTCTGCCAGTTTTAAATGGCTGGATGACTAACTTATACTGAAATGACCACAATGTTTGTTTCATTATGCATATTTTCAATAGAGTTCTTATGGATTCTCTGTGTAGATGTAATGAATTTAGACAGTGAATACGTATATCGATCCATTAAAGACAATATTCATGCTATAGTCATATACATACCATGGCATTGTCTGATTAAAATTAAATAGCAAATATACAATCAATGTATTTATAATATTTCTCATTTAATGTACACGGACTTAAGATGGCAGTTGTGCCATTGCAGGACAAGCTTGGCACCAAATTTTATACTTCCCTTCATATTCACACAGCCAAATTGATGAGTTAACTGACTTGTGTTGAGCCATCATATAATGCATTACATAGCATCATGACATTGAACCTTCTTGCTATAACAGGTTCTCAGTGTATGTATTCATCCTTTTTTTACTATATTTGTTAGAATATAGTTCTGGCATTCACTAAGTATATTCATCCGGCGTGTGCATGTTAAATTTTCAAGGTTCACCACTCCTCAAATCCTGAAAATATGAAAATAATTTCTTAAGCACCTTTGTGCCATTTTTTTTATTATTTGTGCATCATTTGCTTTTTCCATTTCTTTTAAAGAAAGTTCAGGATGATATTTGCCTACCATTCAAGATTGTTTTCTTGTTGATTGTTTTTGGTTAGGCATAAACGTCTTGGGATGAAAACTTATTACAGTTCTGCTAAATTGACAAAATCTGGTTAAAAATGAATTTGCATGTTTGCTGGCCAGGAATCAAAACCAGTTTGTCTTCTGACTCAATGTTGGGCACTCATATCACCTAATACTTAAGGATCTGGACCAGCTAGTCTGGTTAGTTAGTGACCTTATATACTGGCACATCGACTGCTATGCTACCCGTAACTTCACATACATATTCGAATGCCCCAGATTCACCTCTACAAACTGTCAAGCCTATTGTCAACCTGGCCACCAGCCTAAGAGCTGGACAAGCCCAAACATGAGGGGAGACAAATCCTATATATTGCAGTCAGAAATCACACCAAGTTCTTCTGTCTCAGCGACAGACACATTAGAATTCACAAACTTTAATGCCACACAAACAATGAATAAAAGTCAATTACTGTGATTACTTATTATTATTTTAATTGTTATCATATAATCTGTATTTTCTTCCGATACGATGCATATGAACACACACAAACAAACATACATGCATAAACACACATACATATATACATACATACCCACACAAACATACATACATACATACATACATACATACATACATACATATATACACAAAATCATACATACATGCATACATACATACAAACATACATACATGCATACACAAAATCATACATACATATGCACGCACACACACATACATACACACATACATACATATATAAAGACATACACACATCCATACAGACACATCCATCCATCCATCCATCCATCCATACTTACACGCATACATACATACAGTCTCACTTCATTATTCTTTCATAGTTTTTGTTCCAGCCTCACTTTACATAATTATTTCATTTAATTTGCTATAATGTTAATATTTTGAAATCTTTACGTGTATATAAATTCAGTAAGATCCTTTTCTGTATTTCTTTTTACAGCTGTTGTAGCCTCAAAAATATTACTTCGTAATGAAGCATGTCTCATTTGTCCATTTGTTAGCATATTTGCACAATATAATTTGTCCATACAGTTATGTTATGCTATGGATCACTACATGTTAATCATGTAAATACATAATTATTTTATGGTTGACTACAAAACATTAATGTAAATACACTATGTATGGTTCACTATGGTTTATCCTTCATGTTCAATGCAAAGTCATTAAAGTGGCCAGCACCCAACGAACCATTGATCTTTGTTGTATTTATGTACTGGTACACATTTGAATGAATATTCTTTAATGACTGATCTAGTGAATGATTTCTGTCTTTATTCTATCTTTCTTTCTTTCGAAACTGTCAATCTCATAAAGAGTATAATTGTGTATGCACATTTTATTTTCACCATCTCATCACGCATATTAATAATACAGACCCCTTTCTTTACAATAACTTTCCTTCTGTCTGACATAACTTGTAACCCTTTAACATAAGCGTATGAATGCGATGTATATATATATAGTAGTGGTCCCATTTGTTGAGGTCAACAAATTTCAAACATGCCTTGTTCACCACTGTCCAACAGAATTTCAACAGAATTATATATTGCTTTTATTTACCAGGTTTTTGCACACACACAAACACACATAATGGAGGGTAACTACTACAGACTTGGCACATACACTGTGTAGCGTAACTACACATTTACAAACAATTGTGGGTGACTTAAAGTTTAGAGACACAATGAGGGAATGAATTACAAACTTAGAGACAAAATGGAAAGACTTGTACATGATGGAAGGTGGTTACATACTTACGCAGACAATGTCGAGTTACTAAAGACTTAAACTGGTTCAGTATTAAGTTATTAACAAATTCTTCAATCATTTTGTTTTGTTTTGAATCATCATAATTACTATACAATGTATTGTAGGTATTGTTTTACATAAATAGGTAAATGTATTATCGTTATATCAATTATAACTCCATGAAGATATATATATATATATATATATATATATATATATATATATATATATATATATATATATATATATATATATATATATGAAGACGTTGTTCCCCAATCTTGGGTATAGTGTAAACTGGAGAAACTAGTGTTTAGCGAACAATTAATAAAAGAACTTGCAATATAATTAATCTTGTAAATAACAAATATACTTATTAGACACTTTCAGATCATATTACCATTGTAAACAAATACATATCATATTACCATTGTAAATAAATACAGATCATATTACCATTGTAAATAAATACAAATCATATTGCCATTGTAAATAAATACAGATCATATCAACAATGCACCTAAATACAGATCATATTACGAAGTACCTAAATACAGATTATATTACCATTGTACCTAAATACAGATTATATTACCACTGTACCTAATTACAGATCATATTGCCAATGTACCTAAATACAGATTATATTATCATTGAACCTAAGTACAGATTATATTACTATTGAACCTAAGTATAGATCATACTACCATTGTATCGAAATGCAGATTATATTACCATTGTACCTAAATACAGATAATTGCCATTGCACCTAAGTACAGATCATGTTAACATTGTACCTCAACATAGAGCATGTTCTTAATGTACCTAAATATAGATCATATCACCATCGGAACTAAATACAGATCATATTACCATTGTAACTAAATACAGAAAATTGCCATGATCGCACCTAAGTACAGATCCTGTTACCATTGTACCTCAAAATAGAGCATGTAACTAATGTACCTAAATATAGATCATATTGCCATTATACCTAAATACAGATCATATATTATCCTTGAACCTATATACAGATCATATTGCCATCAGACCTAAATACAGATCATATAACTATTGGACCTAAATGCAGATCATATTACAATTGGACCTAAATATAATTCATATCACCAGTGAAATTGTCTTATCTTTTTTCTTATTAAGACAATAGTTTTGTCAAAAGATATGATAGGAATTTGTAAGATTTGATATCAAGATAAATGTTTTGTAAAATGATATGATGGGAATTAGAAACATTTGATATACAAGATTAAAACTTTTAAGATATTCGAGTTAGTAAAGACCAAATTCTTACACCAAAACAATAGTAACTATATAAACATTCCATTCCAATTTCTTTGGTGCATATAGAAGAGGAAACAAAAGTAAAAATACCAAGCTTATTTTTTTCAATGACTTTGATCTGAAGCAAAGGGAGTGAGGCTATACATGGGAACACCGATTACAAAATCCTTTTAAAACAGTCTCCCTATTGTTAGGGACATAGGAGTATAGCTACATGCATAACCAAACCTTAACTATTGTTGGGAAAGAAAACACAGGGTTGCAGTAGAAATGATTGATATGTATTTATTACCTTTGAAAAAGCTGACAAAACTAATATAACATTTTGAGCTACAAATATATTATTGAGGGAAGCATTACACTATATCAGAGGTATACATTCTTGGAAGAATGTACCTTTTATCTACCATATATATATATATGCAAAAAACCGAAACTGAGCAGTGCAACACTGGTTTTTAACTAACCTAAGCATGTTAAACTTTCACCAAGTCCATGTTAAAGGCAAACACAAAACAGTCAAGACAAACAATTCAGCACTAAATAGCATTTAAATTACAATAGCATACAAGGACCCACGAGTGGCCGAGTGGTCTAAAGCGCTCACCATTACGGATCACTGCCATCTCACCTCTGTCTGCGTGGGTTCAAGTCTTGTGTTCGGCCAATGTGGGTATGTGAGAAAGCTTGCCAGTAGCTTCTTGTGTGTCAGTGGTTCTTTCCATGGGTTTTCCCGGGTTCTTCCTCCACAATTTATACTGGCTGCCATGTATAGCCTATCTTGTGCTGAAAAATTGCGTTAAACCCTACAACAACAACAACAACAAAGGCTTGCATGAAAATTTCTACTGTAATTAAAGCCTCAAGATGTAGTTCACTTCTACATGACTGATGATGTAAAAGTGTAACATCAAACATTTCATGTTCAAAAAAACATTAAAAATAGTTAACACAACCTCATTTTATAAAGGGATTAGATGCTCTCCTTGTAATAATGTGTAACACAGTCTCAATGTAAAAATAGACAACATAAACACATTGTAATAATAAATACCATAATCTTATTGTATAAAACAGATAACATAATCCAATGGTAATAATAGCATAATTTTGCAGTAATAATATTATAACCTCATCGTAATAATATACATATATATATTAAGTATGTATATTTTAGTAAATGGCAATGACTGCTTAACATAACCACATTGGCTGCCATTAGTAATATGGTATAAATTTGTAATATAGTTCAGAAAATAAACTTTCATGTCACAAAGTAAATTATCCTGTTAACTATATGTAATGTCATGACAATGTATTTTACCAAGATATCATACAATAAGATGAACTTTCATGTCACAAAGTAAAATATCCTCTTAAATATACGCAATGTCTAAGATTATGTACTTTATCAAGGACAGTTTATCCAACATATAATACTACTCAAAGTACAGCAAACGTCACATACAGCTAGACCTGATACAGCAAACTTCTCATACAGCTAGGCCTGAAACTGCAAACTTAACATACAGCTAGAACTGATACAGCAAACTTCACATACAGCTAGACCTGATACAGCAAACGTCACATACAGCTAGGCCTGTAACAGCAAACTTCACATACAGCTAGGCCTGAAACAGCAAACTTAACATACAGCTAGAACTGATACAGCAAATTTCACATACAGCTAGACCTGATACAGCAAACTTCACATACAACTAGACCTGATACAGCAAACTTCACATACAGCTAGGCCTCAAAACAGCAAACTTCACATACAGCTAGGCCTGAAAGAGCAAACTTAACATACAGCTAGAACTGATACAGCAAACTTCACATACAGCTAGCCCTGATACAGCAAACTTCACACACAGCTAGACCTGATACAGCAAAATGTTGCATATATATTATGTTTTCGTTCTCCTGTAAGCTGAAATATTGTATCCACATTATCTATTTGTTATTCTGTTATTTGCTTCAGTCTACAAAGCTAAAGTTTCATGTGTACTTGACTTCATTATCACAGATTCTGTTTTTCCGAAGCTAAGATATCATGTCCCCTGGGTTTCTTTACCACAAAATCTGTTTTATTAAGCAAAATGGACATGCCGCCGGACTTATTTACATAAAATGCTTACTGTATATGTAATTATGTTCGTTTTATTGATACATTAAAGCTAGTTATGTGTAACCCTGTTATACTAAAATATCCACTCAGCTAACTACAAAGTGGTAGAAATATATAAACCACTCTTTATATAATAACACCATTGCTTTATAGATACTGTGAGGAACAATGTTATAAACCATCACGTGAAAGTCAACAGAGTTTTCTCTCTTTCTATAAACATTTCACTAGGTAGAAAACCAGTTTTGTTAACTGGACCGCTGTAAAAATTTTTAAGATAAAAGATATCTCAAATTAAGAACAATGTAAACAAAATTCAGAAATATATTGATGTGTCTATCTAAAGTGTACATTTGATGTCAGAAATATTGTATGTGTCTATCTAAAGTGTACATTGGATTTCAGGAATACATTTATGTGTCTATCTAAAGTGTACATTGGATTTCAGAAATATATTTACATGGCCATTTAAAGTGTACATAGGATATCATAAAATATAACAAACGAGGCAAACACATTACACATATGGGATATGATAAATATGCATAGACATATAAAACATATGTTGAACACATTGCACATAAAGGCCATGATAAATATATAGGCATATAAAACATGTTTTCAACTGATTGCACATAGTGGCATGATGTGTGTACAGATATACAAAACACATGGTCAACACATTACACATATGGGCCATGATCACTACACATCACATATAACACAGGGTCAACACATTATATATCTGGGCAATGATAACTACACATCACATATAACACACAGAGTCAACACGTTACTCATGTGGGCCATGATCACTACACATCGCATATAACACTGGATCAACACATTACACATAGGGGCCATGATGAATATACATAGACATACAAGTATGATCAATACATTACACATAGTGACCATGATAATTCAAGTGACATATAATACACATGGTCAACATATTACTCACATGTTCCATGATACATCTTGAGACATAAAATACATGGCCAATATGTTATGAATATGAGCTATGAAATGTATAGACACATATAAAACACATGTTCATTATGTAATATGTATGAGCCATGAAATGTATAGAGACATATAAAACATGTTCATTATGTTATATGTATGAGCCATGAAATGTATAGAGACATATAAAACATGTTCATTATGTTATACATGAGCCATGAAATGTATAGAGACATATAAACAGTATTGTGTAATGAATACTGTAATAAAATAAATATTATTATTGTGTAATGAATACTGTAATAAAATAGATATTAATATTGTGTAATTAATACTGTAATAAAACATATATTGGTATTCTGTAATGAATTCTGTTATAAAACAGGTATTACTCTTGTGTAATGAATACTGTAATAAAACAGATATTAGCACTGTGTAATGAATACTATAATAAACCAGATATTACTATTGTGTAATGAATACTGTAATAAAACAGATATCAGTATTGTATAATGAATACTGTAATAAAACAGATATTTGTATTGCATAATGAATGCTGTAATAAAACGTATATTGATATTGTATAATGAATACTGTAATAAAACAGATATTAGTAGTGTGTAATGAATACTGTAATAAAACTGATATTTGTATTGTATAATGAATACTGTAATAAAACATATATTGGTATTGTGTAATGAATACTGTAATAAAACAGATATTAGTAGTGTGTAATGAATACTGTAATAAAACAGATATTGGTATTGTGTAATGAATACTGTAATAAAACAGATATTAGTATTGTATAATGAATACTGTAATAAAACATATATTAGCATTATGTAATGAATACTGTAATAAAACAGATAACTGCAGTACATACTGTAGTCCATATGCATTTCTTGATGGGACTAACTGTATGATAACATACAAGTATGTTCAAGTGTACCGTATATGATGCAAACATGTGGAGTTTCCAATGTTGCATCTATATTCAATAGTTTTCAGTTAGAAAGATGTGAAAAACATTGTTTTCTAATATTTTTAATACATGTTTGAGTGCATTTTGTAACATGCAAGTTTGAAATGATTTCATGTTTAAATCCTACAGTTGATTCTTAAAAGGTTTCCCAAATCTCACAACTCAAAAACAACGTTGTGTCCCACAATATATAGCGCATACAAAATTCTTTTCATTTGGGGTTAACACCTTTTTTCAGTGCATCATAGGCTATACACGATGGCCAGTAAAGCTGGTGGAGGAAGAATCCGGGAAAACACCGGCAAGAACCAATGACACACAGGAAGCTACTGGACATCTTTCTCACATAACAACATTGATTGAACCCAAGACTTAAACCCATGCGGACACAGGTGATAAGGTAATAATTGATAAAGGCATGAGTATTAAACCACTCTGCCACCTGAGGTCCCCACAAAAATAAAATACTTTATAAATTAAATTTGTGTTCCAATATATACAGTAAATATGGCAATTTCATTGATTTCATTATAAAGAAAAGCTCATAGTTCTAATTGTCCTTAGATATACTGAGACATACCATGTATAAATATATTGAATAAATTAGTTTAAGAGGTTGCTGATGATATGATTGAGTACATTGTAATGTACATGCATAGTATTAATGATACCATGTTATAGATGTTTGCTAATGATATTCTTGAATACATGGTAATGTACATGTATATTATCAATGATACCATGTTATAGATGTTTGCTGATATGCTTGAGATATGTTAATGTACATGTATAGTAATAATGATACCATGTTATAGATGTTTGCTAATGATAGGCTTGGGTACATTGTAATGTACATGTAACTTGTTAATTATACCATGTTATAGAGGTTTGATAATGATATGCTTGAGCACATTGTAATGTCCATGTATAGTATTAATGATACCATGTTATAGATGTTTGCTAATGATAGGCATGAGAACATGTTAATGTGCATGTATGCTAGGAATGATACCATGTTATAGAGGTTTGTTGATGATATTCTTGAGTACATGGTAATGTACATGTATAGTATTAATGATACCATGTTATAGAGGTTGCTAATGACAGGCTTGGGTACATTAAGATGTACATGTATAGTATTATTGATACCATGTTATAGAGGTTGCTAATGACAGGCTTGAGTACATGGTAATGTACATGTATAGTATTAATGATACCATGTTATAGAAGTTTGCTAATGATAGGCTTGAGTACATTATAATGTACATACATAGTTTTAATGATATCATGTTTTAGAGGTTTACTAATTTGATAGGCTTGGGTACATTGTAATGTAAATGTATAGTATTAATGATACCATGTTTTAGAGGTTTACTAATTTGATAGGCTTGGGTACATTTTAATGTAAATGTATAGTATTAATGATACCATGTTTTAGAGGTTTACTAATTTGATAGGCTTGGGTACATTGTAATGTAAATGTATAGTATTAATGATACCATGTTATAGAGGTTTGCTAATGAGAGGCTTGAGTACATTGTAATGTACATGTATAGTATTATTGATACCATGTTATAGAGGTTGCTGATATTCTTGAGTACATGGTAATGTACATGTATGGTATTAATGATGCCATGTTATAGAGGTTTGCTAATGATAGGCTTGAGTACATTCTAATGTACATGTATAGTATTAATTATAGCAAGAGATAGAGGTTGCGGATATGCCTGAGTACATTCTAGTGTACATATATAGTATTAATGATAGCAAGATACAGAGGTTGCTGATATGCCTGAGTATATTCTAGTGTACATTTTATACTACATCCTCTATTATGCATTGTTAATATATAATTCTCAATTTTCGTAGAACATCGAAGATGCATTCATTTAGTACTATTAATCACTCAAGTTGTATATATATATATATATATATATATATATATATATATATATATATATATACACGTTTTAGGTGCGTTGTGGGCAGTCATCCCGAAAGTGGGTTTACGGGAAGGACATGATATAGTTTACATTTCAAATCAAAATACATATACATAGGTTGTATTTCTTACATAGTAATTATGTATATGTTGAAAATAAGTATATACACTTATGTTATAGTCCTATTCATGTTTTCGGTTCGTGGGCAGATATATAAATTTCATGGGCAGTTTTGACCTTTAGGTTGAAGATGACAAAGTAACTGCCCAAAAATACGTTCACGAAGAACAAACATATAGCATTCTGCCCGCGAATACGGCCCCGGGAACAATATATAGCGTACTGCCCACGAATACGTTTACAAGTAACAAATATATAGTATGACTTTCCGGTGTGCGCGCGCAAAATGGTTGTCAAGACACGACGATAAACATTAATCTATTAAAGCATCCTTTGCAATGGCCAGCGTACATATAGCGGACGTGAGGTTCGTTTTTCACAGCTTGTTTGAAATAAATGGATGATTATATATCCAGTGTAACAACTTGTCTTGACAGCTTATGGATGCTAATGTTTGACATTTATTGTGAAGATGATTGTTCACTGCTTGTTGATGAATTCGTAGCTTCTGTTAATCGATGCTATAGCTCAATTTAACTGTCATACACTGATATGTTTAAGTCTGCTTGCACAGTTAACTATGCAGAGTTATGGAAATATAACAAATTGGTTTTAATAACTTTCAGCGTTTGTTTTACTATTACTCAATATTTGTTTCAAGTACTATAAAGGCTGTGATAGGTTGGGTGGCTTAGATTACAAATCAGGCCCTTCTCACTTGGGGGGTGGGGGGTGGGTACTGCCCATTATGAATATTACTGGTCCTAGATGTCCAACCTGATATTTATGACATATAGGTTCAACATCTTCCTGCCAGCAGAAATGGTGTTCTGTAGTATTTTTCCCAGTCAATAGTTTATGGATATATTATGTCATGTACTATGCTTGTTTAATTCTCTCATCTCAGTTCTGACGTTACCATTGAATGCTATAATGTTCCCAGACATCCGGTATTCTTGGTTATTAAAATTATATATATACACAGATAACTGAAGGTGAGTTCTCATTATTCCCTAACAATTGTAATTAGTGGGGCTGTAGCAATTGATGGTCTGAGAATTCAAGTTAACTGGTTCAAAACTTGGGTAAACAACAAACTGTTTTCTTCCTTTGACAGGCATCATAAAGTTTTGCATCTTTGTCACTCTGATGACTGTGGTACACAAGTTACAGACTTTGCCTTAGAATGAGCCTGATTTTTGATACTTGTTACTGAATGGGGTGGGGTAGGGAAGTAACAAAATTATTAAAGGTGGAATGTATGCAAACCATGCTGGAAATAGATATGTGCCAGCAACTGCAACATGTAAGCTTCAATCAATTTGGAAACTATAAGCTTTATCCTGTAAATATTAACAGTTCACACCCTGTATAAAAGATGATTTTGTGTTTGATTAACTGGAACTGTTAATTTATTATGTTAAGGAATTTATTGTTTTAACCCTAGTAAATGTAATATAATTAGGTCAAAAGTTCCAGTTTGTTTATTGTTTCCAGAGTTGATTATTGTAACTTGAAGAACCTGTTTCTAAGTGTTAAATGAAATGAAAGAGATATTGTTTACTCAAGTGATATAAAATAAAAGTTTAAAATGAACTGAAAGAAATATTGTTTATTCAAGTGATACAAAATAAATGTAAAAGTGTATATTCATTAAGAAGTGTATTGTCAATTGCAATTGACCAGATTGTTTTTATTATTATTTAGGCAAAATAACTTAGTAAGTCAGATGGCAAACATGAGGATGGTGATACGTTATGTGGAATTTGCATTGAATCATCTGATCCCAGAAGATTTGATACAATGTCACTGGTTGTGGTAATCATCAAGTGCAGTTGCACGGCACCATAAGACTTATCAAGATACCATAAGCTAGAAAGATGAAGAAAAAGAAAAACGATGACCCAAAGACAAATCCTGCAAACTGTGTGCAAAAACGATTCCACAGATTATAGATGAAAACTTTACTATATTTAGCTTCAAGATATTGATAAATTCGGATTACTTCCTCCAGTCTGCTACAGTAATTCATGCCCATTGCACTCATAAATTGATTATAGTCCTTGCAGTATTTTGTGTGGGCCACAATATTTTAATTGATGCAACTGATGCTCCATTCTTCAGTTCAGTGTTGATTCAAACATAGCAATGTCCCTTTGGGATGTGTGCATAAATAAAGAATGCCTGTCCCTTCATTACCACACTTGTTGAATTTATCGTGTCTCTCTGAAAACTGTACCATGTGAGAAAGAATTTTATAAACAAACTGGACATAAGTATTGCTAGACATATACTCAGACCTGAGACTTCATAAAAGACTGCTTACTTGTGAGGCATTATTAGTGCTAGGGTTTGAGGTAATAACTTGCTATATGTTTGGTAAGGCAAAATAAGGGGCCTTATGACTTAAATTGAAACTGTGAAAAAACAAAAGGTTCAAATGCAATAAACTTTTGTTTTTCCTCATTTGTTATATTACAGTGCCATGAAAGGTCATTTCTTTTATCTTTTTAATCCCTTGCCAATTTTAAGTCATCATCACTAACCAAGTCTCTAAATCAATTCTTGGCATATTTAGCTAAAATGGTGTCTACTGTTCCATTATATCATTGATTGTTTAGCTTGCTTGTATGGAGCTTAACACCATTTTTCAGGACATCATAGACTTTACATGGCAGCCAACATATTTATTGGAAGAAATCAACACACATAACGCTACTGGCAAGCTTTCCCATATACACACATTGGTTGGACTAGAGAGAGTTGATTAGTGATGTGTATGCCTAGACCATTCTATAATCCAGGGCCCCATGATTGAATACAGCTTAAAGAAATTAACCCTAATTCAGTTTCCTTGTTGCATTTAAATCATAACACCCACCATGCAAAGTGACACGTCTCAAGATTTTCAAATTTGTATATGTTTTGCAACTTTTAATTCTGAGTTGATGCATGTGGATGTGGAAATTCAGTTACTGAATACTTAGCTACTTATATAAGGAGCTCTCACACTGGTAAAAGCATGCAATTGGGATTTTATTTGCAAGAGGGCAATTAATTGTTCAAAATACTGTTTTAGCTAACTACATATGCAAAGGGTTGATGTATAAAAAAGAGGATCAAGAAATCCTAGCTGGTAAAGATAATTGTATCCAACTTGATAGAAAGTCAGAAGGCCTTTTAATTTTGTACAGCAGTTTCATTAAGGAACCAACTATAATACCATTAGAAGTTTATGAGCAGCAAAAACCACATTTAGGACCAACTAGACATCAAAACCATATGTATAGTTCCATTTACGGCCAACCAGACATCAAATAGGTCATCTAGTGAAAGCATAATGTCAAAATGACCAGCCATCTAGGAGAAGTAGCAAGGAAGGGGTTTTCCAGATGCCCATTAAAACAGCCATATTGGAGGTTAGATTGACACTATTTTCATTTACGTCCAACTAGACATAAGAAGTCTTTCACTGATATGACGATTCATTCAGGAGAAGTAGTTATAACAAGATTTTCAGGATGGCCACATTGGTGGCCTTATAGGATGTCTGTACAGCACAATAATTCTCATTCAGGACCTGCTAGACATCAACATAAGTATTTTGTACACATGTTGACACGCTGACACAATTATCCATTCAGAAGTAGCGATAAAAACTTTCTTAATATGGCTACTGTGGCAACCACATTGTATGTGTGAGTGGCACCATCTTGTTTTTTCTTCCAGATATTTTCACACAAATATCATATTTAAAGATAACATGAATTCATACAAGATCTTGTCAGTTTATTTCATAACAGATTTTTCCCTCATATTAATATAATCTTTTGAAAACATTTATACATTATAGTTCTAGAAATTTTTCATGCTCTCAGAAACTATTAAAATCACAGCAGAAAGTGTTATGTTATATCTTTATTCAGCACTGAAAAATATTTAGAACTCTTAAAGTTTTTTCCCCTATATTAACTTAATTTAATGAAGATTTTCAGACTATAACCTTTCCATTGGATTTATTTTTTCAAACATGGCGTAAAAAGTATGTTATAGTAACCAATTTTTACATTGCCTTCACCATCGCAGAAATCTCTATAATCAATTTCCTAGTAAATAAAAGCCAAGAAAATAAATGGACAGTTAATATTCACTTCAGGATCACAGACCTGAGGCAGATATGTCATTGTTAAATCAAACATTTTTATTGTGTTTCCTTAGACCTAAATATATATATATACTTGCTGTTACTCTAAACGAAGGCTGGTGATCCAGTTGATAACCTTTTGGGGGTTTTAAGGATGTCTTTAAAATTAAGACCTTAAAAATGTTGAGATCTTATATTAAAAATGACAATTTGAGCCTTGCAGATTCATGTCCACAGGTGCCCAAATAAAAAAAAGGGGGGGGGGGGTGCAAGGGGCAAGCTTGTTGGTGTGTTATAAAATAACTGACTTATCATCGGTGTGCTGACAGGTAATGTGTAATTAAATCACTGTTGTAATATTAATAATGAGTGAGTCTGCACAAAGGAATTTCATACAGCTAAACTAACTCAACAACTAGAGGCAATTAAGAAATATATCCACATTCGTGATTCTGTCAAATGGCAGATACAACAGCATCAGGAAGCTCAAGTGGCATTTACAGAAGGTAAAGAGCCGCTATACTTGTTATCTTTTTAGGGATGTGCTTGGATTTTGCCCTCAAGCTGGAGCAGTCATAGGATATATAATAAATCGCCATGGTCGGAATTTATCCCCAAGCTGGGGTAATCGATGGGTAAAGTCTTATCCACAGTCGGGGATTTATTCAAGCTTCAGGTGCAAGTTTTTGTGCATCTCCATGCCCTTGCATAAAACACAGTTACACGTTTTTTTATATAGATATTTTTCAGTTGTAGACAGGAATAATATGTATTTGCGAGTGTTTGAAATGAATGGGTTCATTATGAATTGAGTGGCACTACATTTCAAAAGCAAAATTGGATTGAAATGCAAGAACTGTAGTACGGAATTAGTGTTGGTTCTGGATCGTAGAATGGAATTGTGTGTGTGTGATTGGATTTTTAACGTAGCTTGAATAATTTTTCAGTCATATTGCTACGATGTCTGCAGTGTGGCAGTTTATAGTGCTGTATAGCACTGGAGCATCATGCTGCAAACATGTAGTATGATGTTGCACCCAGTCACATTATCCTGACACCAGGCCGATCAGTCCTAACACTAACCTCTTAATGCTGAGCGTCTAGCGAGGTAGCTGTTAATACCATTTTTGTAAGTCTTTGGTATGACTTGGCTGGGGTTTGAACCCATGACCTCCCGCTTCTGAGGCGGACGCTCTAACCACTAGGACACCGGAGTGGTCAGAATGGAATTTTAACAATTACAATGGAAGCAATTTGTATTATGCTTGTTGGGGCATTCCTCACTGATGGCTGTCAGTGACATCATCATGGGAATGTGTAACAGCCACATTTTGTAAGAACAAGGTGTAGTTGGTGAACAATACAGACACTTTTCTGTCATTTCCACTGGCATCATCTCATATGATGTTATTTAAAAAAACTTCCTACAACATACTCACAACATATAAAACCTATATGCAAATCTGATGAAAGCTGCTTGTGTTTCTGAAACACATATTCCATACTGGTGGCAAGAATGTCCAAATCTACATTACAAAAATGAAAACATTACCATCCACCTAGGAGTTGCAAATGTATGAAATCCTCTTGTTGGGTAGTTTTACTAACAGGCTTTACAGCAGGGCCTTCCATTAGATTTAAATGTGGCAGGTAAGTTGACAAAGTAGGGTGGGGGGTTGGGGGGACCTACCCCAATGGGGATAATTCATTTTTTTTTTTAAAGTAGCATGGTGTAAAGTAAAAGTAGATGGGCTGATAAGGAATCCACTGAATTTACAGACTAAAGGTTCAGACATTTGTTTTTAAGAGAAAAATGAAAGAAGGAAACAATACAACAGATATTTTAATATGACTTTAATGTTTATTTTCTAGATTTAATTAAGATTATGAATCAGAATCAGTCTCCAACTCCACTGTAAAGTTTATCTATTACTTCTTCTGCTCAGGCACCTGCAAATTAAAACAAAATTGTAATGCTTAAATAAAGTCATATCATCTCAGCACTAGTTACATATGCAGAAGTCATGTTAATCAGCATTATAAAAATGTATGAAATTTTCTTCACTGCACTTGTGCTTCCCTTACTATCGTTAAGCCATGATACAAGATAACTTTGCACTTACTTATCATTTCTGGCAAGTGGATGGTGCAATCAATTTGCACAAAGATGAATTTATTTCATCCAAATATTTCATGTGAATAAAAATTCCAAATGGAGGCACTTGTCCGATCAGACAAGATATATGCATATTGTAGTTAGCTGGACTCTAGCTTTGATAGTCCTGGGCAATAGGATAAGCTGATTTTGTTATCAGTTTAGAAATGCATCCGCTTTGCAAATACTATGCTTTAAAAGACGAAACTGAATCCAATATTGATGAAATAAGAGTCATTTGGATTACCTTGTTTTTTATCATTCTGCGTTGGTTGGGTGCATATTTGAGGGTCTCTGATATGGTCTCTTCCATTCCATTTGCCTTTGCTTTGCCATTAGTTTTCAAGCAGGCTTCTGCAAGAGTAATACAATGTTTTAAAAAAGTTTCACAACAAAGGATGCATTGCATTTTTCTAAATGCCAGCAATAATCAATGGAATATTTTTAAAACATGTACTTTGAAATGTGGTCTCAAGTTACTTTATCAATTCATTTAAAAATCTCTGGCAAGTCACATGAAAAACACAATTTAAATCAAGCCATACTTACTTATCAAAACCTGACATATCACAAGCTCTTGAAATGCTTTTTTCCATTTATGTCCCTTTGGACTATACTCTGGCCAGTCTTTTTGTTTTAAGCTTTTTCAGCATCCTGCAGACACTATCCCCAATTGTAAACCTGCCAAGGGAGCTCAAGTAGCATATCTGAAAATAATAATAATAATAATAATATTACTATTTTTTGATTTTGATATTATTATTAGAAATAGTATTTCATGATCGATGTGACAAAATAGGCTTGTATATAGTTATTTTTTGCCATGGTTTTGCAAGCAAATTTAATTTCTCTAACTTGAAAAAAATTTGATAACATTAACTATGCAACACAATGTACTAATAGCAATTATAAACCAAATTAACCACCGTGAATCTATTAACTTCATAAATGACATTCACTCAAGGATTGAATTAAAGTAGCCACATAATATGTAATAGTGTATATGTAGTAAAATACCTGTTACATGTTCATCTCTAAACATGTTTTGGCCTACATCCATAAGACAAAACAGCCGACCACTACATGTTCACCCCACCCCCAAAAATAATTATACAGGCACTGCAGAACTTGCATAATGCATATTGAGGTTCACAACAGCAAATAAAGGTTATAACAGTTTTTTTAAATAGAAAATAGAGCCCCAATTTACCATCTTCTTGGAGAGTTTGGGATTCTCCTCCAACCTCTGGCAAAGGCCCTCTAGTTCCTCCACTGAATCACATGGCATTGCAAGAATTTCTTCTCTATATTCTGTGTCTGGGCCTTGTGTATGAACTTGGAGGGCCAGCTGCTCCAACAAATTCTCAATATTTGTGTCCAGTTTCATAAGTACATTGAACTGGAAATCTGTAACAGATTTGTGATGAAATTAGTTTTGAAAGATCAAGATCATTATTATAAACTCCTTATAAAGATCTGTACAGTGAACATGGGTTTAACAATGAAATATATTTATGAAATGAAATACATGGTTTTTGTACAGTTTATATGAAAACTTTTCCCATAATCCTTTATTTTTTTATTCCCTGGATATGTTGTTTCACTGCTGGTGTCTGTAAAGTCTGCATTCAATGTAGATGGTTTAGGCGTCTGACTTACACAAGACAATGGTATACATCAGAAAGAAAAATAAAAAAAACCAATGGAATGATGAACAGTCGACACATCAATGAAAAACAATTCATTGTTTATTTGCACAAATAAGTCTTGAACAGTATGTTTTATGACCTATAATTTAATTAATTAACATCTCACAATGTTCTGAAAAAACAGTATCTAAGCTACAAGAGCTTGTGCTTTCATGTCATAATCTTCCATTTTGCAAACAAATTTTGATGTTGAATCAATGTATATGACCTTAGCATTGAACACTAACATTCAAAATGTCTACAAGATGACAAGACTATTATCAACTGAAGTGACAACAAACCAATGAGTTTTAGGTGCATTGAACATAAGCATTTTTAAATGCTACAAAATGTGTTTTTAGTGTATGGCCACAAATTACCCAACATTTTGCCAAACATAAAACAGTTCTACTACCTTAGATGAGAATTAAATTCATAAATACAGTGTATAATTGACCTACTCGTATTTAGAGAGCTGTAAATGAAATAAGAGATTATATAAAAGTCAACACCTGTAGTATTTGTTTCATTATTCTATAATGTACATTTTTTTCCATCCTCAATACTTACTACTTGCAGAGGAACTGGCAGAGAGAAATCTTTATATTCTCCACTCCAGAGTGGATGGGGATGGTGATGGTGTTGTCCTTCTGGATGCAGCTAAGAGTATAAAGATTATGACTACTCCTTAATTGCAGTAAAAAAGAAACAAAGAAATCAGGCTGGATTTTTTGGCATGTAAACAAAATGCATACTGGTTGCAATGACCACTGTATATAAAGCAGTGATACAATATATCACAAAATGCATTCTTTTTTAACAAAACATCTAATCTCATATATACAGCATCATGAGTAAGTAAGTACTCTTAAACACATCTTATTAAACAGACAGAAAAATGATGAAATTTATACATACTTTTGATAAAGAATTTCCAATTGTGGCATGGTATAAAAGCAATTGATAAAAAATAAAAAGAGACCAGATAAACTAAATAGAACATACCAGCAGGATAAGAGGAAATCTTGGAGTCTGCAAAATACTCTCCATTTCAGGAGGTTTTGGATGAGATGGCTGACCAGAAAGGTTTCCACTTGAGATTTTCATCTTTTTTCAGTTCTTCATTTTCATCTGAAATGTCAATGAGAACTTGTAAATACTGTATGAGTCCTTGAATACACTGACTCCTTGTGACATACAGGGTTTGCAGAACAATCGCTAGCAATATTCACCACTTTTAAATCCAGCTGGTGAATTTTCACCATGAAATGCATCCGAATGCAGTGAATAATCCTGGATTAAAGACAAAATAGTGTACAGAAATGTGCAATAAATTAGTCAAGCTCCAGACAAAACAAAGATATGATTTATCTCTGATTCATAATGACTTTTCTTGTGCTACACATTTTACCAATGCAAATTACATTGAATTTTGTAAATTAAATGGTACAATTAAGATATGTATGTCAAAAGATTACTAATCTTCAGCTTTCCAATTAATGCTAAACACAAGTATCAAGTCATGTATTTAGTCTCTCACCACCAATAAATGCATTTTTAAGTAATGATCCTAGAGTGCACCAAAGTCATGTGAACTTGATCCAATTCCAACATTACTGCTGCTTGAGTGCTTAGATCCAGTATTGCCTTCACTAACTGATGTTATTAATACCTCTCTCACATCAGCATAATTTCCATCATTTTTCAAAACTCCCATTGTAAAACCTCTGCTGAAGAAACTAACACTACACCATAAGGATTTAAAGAACTACTGCCCGGTTTCTAATCTCCAATTCATATAAAAAATCTTACAAAAGGTTGTTCAATCCCAGCTTGCATCTTGTCTGAATTCAAACAGTCTTTTTAGCAATGTACAATCTGCATATCGCCCTTGCCACAGGACACAAATTGTGTCTGCAAATAGATTACACTCCAGCCCAGTTGATCTATGTTGTGGTGTTGCACAGGGGTCTGTTCTTGGACCTGTTCTCTACACTCTATACACTCAGCTGCTCTCAAGTGTCATAGATCATCATCCAGTGTCTCACCAATTGTACACTGATGACACCCAAATATACAAATCTAGCCACCCAACTGAAGTTGATGCTACCATCCAAGGTGTAGAGATGTGCATTTCTGATGTGAAATCATGGATGACTTGTAACAAGCTGCAGATGAATGATGATAAAACTGAGGCCATTCTGATTACAACACAAAGACTTTCTCATTCACATCCTTTACCTCACACAATAAATATCAGCAACACCAACATTAAATTCACACAATCAGTACAAAACCTAGGTGTTACTCTGGACAGTACTCTCACATTGCACCAACATGTCATGAACATATGCAAGGCTGCATATCTTGAGCTGAGACGCATCAGCTCCATTCTCAGATATCTTTCAGTTGATGCCACTAAAACACTTGTGTGTTCATTACTACTTTCAAGACTGGACTATGGTAACTCAATTCTGTCTGGTTCATCTTAATATCTACTGCAGAGACTTCAAAAAGTTCAAAACATAGCTGCTTGGATCATACTTAGAGTACCACAATCAGAGCAAACTTCCCCGCTGCTCTGTACCCAACACTGGCTATCCATTCGATCCAGAATCAAACACAACATTAGTTCTCTGTGCTACGTTTCACTGACAGACTCTAGTCCAACATACCTATCCGACCTCACCTATGTGTACACACAAGCAAGATACTTACACTCCTCTTCCGACAATCATATACTCATTATTCTCACTATGAAAACAGAGTCACATGGATAGCATTCTTTTGCATACCAGGGCCCAGCAACATGGAATGAATTGCCCACTGAACTTAGACACAAAGACGCAGTGATCCCATTCAAGAGTGCTCTCAAAACTACTTATTCTGACTGCAAAAACAAACTTAATGACTTAATAATGTTAACTACCTTAAATATTCTCAGCATGTTTTTTATGTTTTCTAATTTCATGGTGTTTGTTTTTGTAATCATATCATTGTGTATGTTTTTATGTTGTCTAATGTTGCAAAGCGCTTAGAGCTTCTAAAGATTAGGCGCTATACAAAGTCCTCATTATTATTATTATTATATTTAGCTTGGATGAATATTTTTTAAATCAGTGGCCATAACTAAAACAATGGGATTTTGTTTTATGATCATAAAAGTATGTTGGACACCATCCATGATGTACAATGCTGTCTGACATTTCTATGCACCTAAGGTTTCCATCTCAAATATTAAAGCAAAATGCATACCAAATTTGACAGATTGACGAAAATAAAAAAAAGCAATGCTTACCATTTGAAAAGAGGCAATTGTCACTAGAATATTCTATTCAAAATGATATTAATTTTGGACACAGGGGATACCACCCCCATGTTTTCCTGACTCGTGATATGTCGGCCTATTCTGTGCACAGCTTTAAAAGATGTAATGTTTATCCATGGAGCTATAGAAATGAAATACATTTACTGTAGACTGTTTCTGTCAGCAGTTAAGTTGAGTAATTAGGTCAGGTTTATAGCTAGTTTACAAAATTCAATGTAGAATGCCAATAAATGACAAGATATATTTTTGCAAACTAAAGTGATCTTGAAAAAAGATTAGTAAATTTTAACATTTTATAAAAAATAAGCTATTATGTGGAAAAGAAACAACAATGAAATAGGATGCAATGTGTTTACGTCTAGTTTTTGAAGGTACCGTCTCTAATGTACCGTCATAATTGTACTGTAGTTTAATGGGTGGAAAGGCCATTGAAAGGTAAGGGCAGTGCGGAGACCATCGAGTATGTTCCAGAATAGCTGAATCTTTGTAGATACATAGATCCATTCGTAACTTCAGTCCGCAAGCGAAACACTGTACTTCGTATCCCAATCCTGACTCAGGTCCGAAGTAGACAAATCCTGTTCTAGCTAAAACATACGAAGAAGGTAATCCTTCCCTATCCGTAGGCCATTTTTGAAACATGTCCAATCGACGGGCACAATCACAATAGTCAGGTAAGAAGACTGGAAAATGGTAGGGTTTGAACTTGGAGTTCTCGCTGGATTTCTCACTCGATTCTTGCTGTGGCGAAGTCATCCTTCTGGTGGGTGGCTATCCTCTTACAACCAATGTTTTATACCGACATGTCCATACGGCAAAGTAAAGTGGGTGGGAAGCCGCACTCGCTTCTGCTACACGATTTGATAGACTTTTTCCAAGGGTCGACTGACGATGTGGTGTGTGGGTAAACATACAATCTTGTTGGGTTGATAGGTGGTCACTTTCTCTAGACTGCAAGGCTTCTTTCAATACCCCAAAGTTGACCACTCGACTGGTACGATAATTCAGAGTAAGTCCTTTCACTTTACACTTCGTGTGCACTTCTTGTTTGTCCCAGTATTCGTAGCCGTAATTTTTGGGACCACCACTGACGAAACTTAGAATCTTGTCATCGGGGTGCTCGTCTGTCCAGGCTCCTAAACGGTCTCCTTCGATGTCAGGGTGCTGTTGACTCGGGTGATCGATATAAATGCAACTGTCCACGCCAAAGTACAAGACACGTTCCCCTAACAGTTCTAAAGCTTCGTACAATTTTAAGCGAGCATGAGCTGTCATGTAAGCTGCAATGATGACATTTCCAAAGGGGTCATCTTCTACAAAGTTCAGATCTTCTTCGTAATTCACCAAGATCAAATCCTCACAAACGACGTCCACGTGTTTCATGAATTTGGCTTTGTCGTGAATCATCTGAAAGTAGCGGGAAGGTTCGGTCAAATACTCCGTCTTGGGTAAACACGGTCATTGTGCCATTTTACCCCACAAGAAATTTAACATCACTTTGGCAAACGATCGCCTGCCTTCGTTTTTCTCAATGTGATCTAAAGTAATGCCTTCTTGTGCCCAGAATTTCTCTCTGAATGTCTTTTGGTCTTCGGGAGTGTGACACCAGGACAGATAGCCACCGGCTTCTTGCTTCAGTTTCAAAAAGGCATCCACGTAGTCTGCGAAAATGCCTTTCTGCGTGGGGTCACCCTTGTGGAATTATTGTGTCTTGGGAAAGTGGCAAATTTCGTACACTTCTAACAGTTGGTATCCCATGTTCAGAGCTTTGAACAATTCCACGCTGACCCATGTCCCCGTCAAGGCCCGTTCTTCCTGGGTGTGATGACAAGGTTGATCTTGGTTGCACGTTTCAGCACAAAGGAAACATAAGTTTGCCTTGGCAATGGCGAGGTAAGACGGGATGGTATAGGTTCGTGGGAGGCAAAACTTTGCACTTGATCAAGCCTTCGTAGTGTCGAATGTTTTTTAGGTCGATGTGTTCGGTGAACAATTGTGGGTGCCCTGCAGGAAAGCAACAATATTTGCACACGTAGGGATACAGTGAACACACGTCCAAGTATTTGATTTCTTCTCCTTTCTCTTCATCAGCTTGGTACAGCAAACAGGTGGCATTGGTCCTTCCTCCGTACAAACTATCCCTCGGGTTCAGGGGGTCCATGAACTGGTAACTTTCCATGAGGCGTTTAAACTCGGGATCGGTGTTCAAACGGTGATCGTATTTGTGTTCCCACATTTCCACCACTTGGTATCCTTCCTGTTCTAACTTTAGGCGTCGCTGACAAATGGCCTGGTACAAGTCTTCCATGGTTCGTTGTAAGAACTGATTTTTAGTGCCGCGGTCAGGGTAACAGACGGGACATCCGTGAAATAAGCAACCGTTAAACTCGTACATGATCTTGGGTTTTCTAAGTCCCAGCCATCGACCGAATGCATTCCGATGATCTTTTCGACCTGTCCGTTGCGGGCATGCTGAATCCATTTGTCTTCCTTGTCGCACAAGTAATGCAACCAGCATGGGGCTTTGACCGAGTATTGACGTTTGACATAGTTGGTCGTTTGAGGACTGATGACAGCCACAGTGTTTTCAAGCATGAATCGTTGTCGGTAGACTAAGGAACACGCTTTGGCAATGGTGCAAGCTTCTTTCAAAGGATCAACCCCTCCGTGTTCCATGAACAGTTCTCGAAATTTTCCACAGCATCGCCGTAAAATGCCCACGTCGGAATGACGATACTTTAGCATTTCTTCCTGAAAGTCGAAAGGGTCGGAGGCGTGAGCCTGGTACCAAGCATAGAAAGTTTCTCGTTCGGTAAGCATGTTGTCAGGGTCGTAATAGTGAGCCTGAGGCAAATGGGGTAGACCGGCGTGTTGATTGGCTTCTGTATTGAAAAAGTGTGGAAAGTACCCTTTAGCAATTTCTGTCATTCCAAACATTTTAGGCATTCGACTCAAAGGCATGGCTAAGTAGCTCATCAAAACTTTAAACTGCACTTGTCCCACTTGCAAGAAAATGATTTTGGCTCCGTTCAAAGTGACTTTAGGACGCTCGGTGCCACGTTCCGTATAGCATCTTAAAAGAAACTGTCCATCGTATCCGGAGAAATTATGAGGCATGGTGATGACATTCTCCATAATAATGTTCGATGTCCTCTTGGCTCCACGTCTTGTCGATGGGGTCTAAGACCCATTGTGTGAAATCGGCTAGTGTGTTCGGTCCTTGAAAGATTTTTTCATGCCCTCCAGGAATCTTACTGCAGTGAGGGCATTCGAAATCAAAAAAGATGAAATTGCCTTTCTTCTTCTTGTGACCATCCTCTTTCTCTGGTTGGGATTGGTATTTTTGCATGTAGCATTGGTGTTCCAAGTCCACGATGCAGTGACAAATGTGACATTTTTTCTTTCCTGAACATACGTGTGCCTTGGTACTGTTGATACATAGACCTTGTCCACACATTGGGCACAATCTCAGGAGTTGACAAGCACATTTCTTCTGTGAACCTTGCATCTTCAGATGTTGTTGGTAACAGGCAGGGCTGACAAATGTGCGCAGACAAGCAGGACAATGCACTGGTTCTTGCCCTTCGCTCAGACAGGGTTGAGAGGCCAAACATCCTGAGCATTTCGATCCACAATGTTTGTGTTGCTCTCGATTATTATAACCATCATAAGTCACATTTCTCACAGTAATATTTGTATCCCAGGAATCCAGTGATAGTGGTAATGGTATCGAAATGGTCATCGTGATGATAGAGGTGAATGTATTTTCCATCCTTAAAGTCTTTCCCTCGAAACAACAGAGGTCCGCGCACTTCTTGAGGGTGCACTTTCAAGGTGTATCGTGGAGCTAGGGCATCTTGCAATTTTTGCATCTCAGGAATGCCACAGGATGTGTCTTTGGACAGGCATGCTTGTTGTAACAGAAGTTCTGCTTCATTTCGTTGTTTGGCTCGGTTCGATTTTCGAATGTTCTCCCAGGCCCTTTTCCATTCTACTGTGTCGTTTTTGTCGGCATAGGTTCATCCCACCAAGATGGCTCGGGCTAAACACACGTGGTCTTGAAAATTGTTAATTTGGACAAGACTTGTTTTGGTAATGCGAAGGTTGTTGACCAATAAGGTCTTTCTGCATTGTCCGGTCCCTTGAGGAGGAGAGACGTGGGTCATGTACAGTGTGGCTTTTCCATCGGTGATGTCAAACTGGTCATTAGATTGTTGCACGTGTTGAATCTTGTCCATGACTTTGGAAGTGGTCAATTCTGCAGGGCTGCTAAACTCGATCCAAACAGGGGATTTCAAGCCGTCATGTTGTATGGAAAGTCTCAAGCGATCATCTTCTTTGGGTTGACATTGTCGCTTGAGTGTGGTGAGCAAAGAATCCCACATGTCGGTGATGAACCCTTCTGCTTTCTCTAACAGTACTTCAGACTTGAAATCTTTAAACTTCACTGTGTATTTGTAAGCCGTAGTTCTAAATTTTCTAGAGGGACGCTTTTCCGTCTCTCGAATGTCATAGTACTATTCAGGGTTGACTAAGGGTGGTAAACTTTGTTTAGAGGGTTTGGATTCTGGTTCACTCATGTCCTCTTCAAAATCACTGGCATGAATTTGTGCCAAGACTTCAGCCCTGGTACGAGGCGATAGATCACGTTTCTGCCTCTTACTTTCTTCTTCTTTCTTCTCAAATGAATTGGATCATTTCATCTCGATAGCAAAAAGTCAAATGACTAAAGTTTAAACACCATGGACTAATTTATAGTCATAGCAGACCAGCGTATATAAAGGGTATGTGTCTTGGCCTTTCACTATTCATTTCACTCTCAAACTGAGTACAACGATGGAAGAGACTACCAAGATCGAACGTTTCATCAGAGCTTTGCGAGGGGTCATTAGAAAATTCTCTTCAGACCAGCCGAGGGACTACTCTCCTTCCTTTCAAGATAAAAGTCAAGATACTTGCTATATCTGTCAGAAGAAAGGGCATTGGTCTTCAGAGTGTCCAGACCATCAAAAAAGAAAAAAAAGGGGTTAGAAGAGACAAAAGTCAAGATACCTGTTATTATTGTCAAGAAAAAGGACATTGGTCACCAGACTGCCCAAAAAAGAAACAAGAGGAGTCAGAAGAAGAGAGGGATTCTTCAGAGGAAGAGGAAGAAGAAGAGGAAGAAAACAGACAGGTGAAGAAAAAGAAACAGAAGAAGAAAAGAAGGGAAGAAAGTGAGGAGGAAGAGCAGGAAAAGACTATGACGGTGAAGAAATTAAAAAAACAGAGAGTGAACAATGAGACAGAATAAGTCTATGAACTTTTTAAAGTGCTCTGTTGTGAATTGTGAATTGTAAATATTTATAAAAGAATAAATTAATTATAAAAGGTAAGTGTCTTTGGGTTTTGATTTTAAAATAAGAACCTACACTCACGCACACTCATACACAGACAGGTACTATTGGGTAAAATGATTTTTTTTAGTTATTGGCAATTGAAAGTCTATCTCTTTTCGAGAGACGTGGATGGCCCTGAAAAGGGCCTTTTTTGGTGTAAGGGGTGAGTTTAAACAATTAAATTTAACTGTCTTAAGCCTTTGCCACAGCCAAGGCCTAATTCTGGACTGCGTACTGTTGATGATGATTTCGTTGAAATCACTAAGGGTGGTGCGGTAGGCGTAGTCACAGGGTTGGAGTGTTTAGCTTGGGAAGGTCGTATTCTCTTCAGCCGTAATAAAGAAGTCTGATACATTTGTTTCAGACTTCTTAACTCCGCTAAAATGTCTAACAGTACCGTGACCGTTTGATTTTGACACCCTTGTTTCTTTGCTGCTGCTTCTTCTTCTTGTTGTTTTTTTCTTACCTCTTCTTGCTGCTGTTGCTGTAGGAGAAAAGCTTGTTCCGCTTCCTTTTGCTGTTGTATAAATTTCTCCAATTCTTCTTTCTGTCTCTGTCTAAAATTTTCCATGTGCGGTAATGAAGGAGAAGGTGACGAAGGTTCAGGAACAAATTCTTGTAAGGTAAAAAAATCCACAAAATCCCAATTCACCTCTTCTGAAAGTAAGTCTGGGTTCCCTTGGGTAGTCTCCACCATCAGTGCACCCCAATTGATCGTTTTCTGAGTTTCCGTCATGTTGAAAAACTGTCGCTTAGATTGACTGCGCACAGGCGCTAGCGAATCTGTATAGACTATGTGACGTCACAGACTGCTCTCTTCGGATTGGACGTGGGCTGACTGAATTTTGTAACGCGTGTTTGGATTGGTCAACAAACTCAATCCGTTTCAATCCTTCCTCTCCCTATAAATAAGTACAGTTCACTGCATTCCTTCACCTGTTACTCAGCACCCCAACATGTGGATCCACGTACAACCTTCAACGCTTGTGTCTTCGATGATGTTCCGGACGGACATACCAATGTATGTCCGATCCAACTGGACAGTTATCCACAGGACAGACACCAGCCTGTAGATGCGAAGAATCTTATGTGGAGCATCAGGGATGCCTCAAAAGAGTCTTAATCTATGGTCCTGCAGTCAGGCGCAGCCTAAGGTCAAGAAGAAGATGTCACAGATGCCCTTTATGTTAAGGGTATATTAACATAAAACCAAAGGCCCTTTTCAGGGCCATTCCTATCTCTCGAAAAGATCTTGACTTTCAATTGCCTACCCCTTTTTTTATTTTTTTGTTTAAAAAAATAATAAAAAAATAGAGACCCCTCCCTGTTTCAAGTTTCGCCTGTTCCATTTTCATAGACCCATCAGGTCGGGACCTTATTAAAATAGGGTCCCGACCCTGTTCCATTTCCCCTAGTCCCAAGACAGTCCCACGATTTATTCCCCATGTTCAATTTCCCTTGTCCCTAGAGTGAATAGTTTTTTTTCTTTCTCCCATGTCAAATTCCCCTTGTCCCTAGAATGGATATTTTTTTTTCTCCCATGTTAAATTACATAGTCCCCAGAGTGGATATACCCTTTTTAACATGGAAGTTCCCTAGTCCCTAGACCGTCCCTATTCACTACTACCATTGTCATTACCAGCCTGAAACCCAATTTAATGCCATTTGTATAAATTCATTTCAAATAAATAATTGAAGTGTAAAGTCAAGCAAGTATTCTGTTTGCAGATTTTACATTTTAGATATTATAGTAAAGTCATATTTTCTCTTGTTTAGTAAACTTTATTGCAACTGGTTCCAAAATAGTAAATCTTATTTAATGTTCATTCACCAGAATAGGTATTAATACAATCCCGAATTAACTGTATGGTACTAAAATATACCCTGATCTTGTGTGAGATTGTAATATACAGAACTATACCTCAAGACAACAATAATATATTGAATTTATATTATATCAAGACTGTCATGGTTATGAACTCCAACTTTATTCAGGTTTTTTCATAATAAATGATCATCTTGTGCTATGGTTGAAAAGAAATCAAAGTTCAGTTTAACTCCATTCTCTCCACATTTGTCAGTTGTTAAGAGGCATACTCATCCTCAGTGTTATAGTAAAATGTAATCTTATTTGGATCAATCTTGGTGGTGTAATATATGAATGGAGAAAGAATATTATCATCCAGATTAAAATATGTTTTATTCAGACTCTACTAAAATTTTTAGTTGGATATGGGTTACGGAGCCTGATGTGTACGAACAAAGCAATGTGTACCATGACCTTTTTAATTTAACATTTTAAACTCCTGCAGAAGAAAGAGATTTTTTAGATCCATTAAACTGTATTAACAAAAACATTTCTTCAGTATGATATTCCTTTACTTAGTATTGACAAAACTCATATTTTAAAGTTGTTGTTTTTTTGTGTTTGGTTTGGCCTTTTATGGTAAACCAACACAAGTAAGTTATTTAGTGCCAAGGCACTTTAAGTATAGTGCCTTGCCCAAGGACACACCATGGTAGCTAACCCAGGTTGGTCTGATGGTAGAATTTGAACCTACCTTATTTCACAGGTCCAGAAAGCTAACCACTGAGCCACTACAGCTCCCCATCTTATAGTGGAATGCTGGTATACTTTATGATCAAGAAGGATGGGTTGGGGTATGCATGTTGCATCTGAAAAAAGTGATGGAATTTTTGTTTACATAATTATTTAATCATACAATATGAATCATTTTCTATAGATTTAAGATGTATCAGATCAAGTTAAGAAAAATCATATGTTCTGTTTCCTGGGAATGTACTAAAATTCAATGTTATTGTTTGATTTTTTGGTAGTAAGCTTACTTGGTATTTTTTTCTTTTTAACTTGAATACCTAATTTGTTAACATCCTATTCTAAATCTTCATAGTTCTGTCTATTAAGTGACAACTGTTGATACATGTAGGGAAGTTTCTGTTTATATCTTTTGATTTTTGTGATTCTGGAAGTTGCAGTATTTGTTGTTGTATTATTAACCATTTCAGTAATTTAATGAATGCAGAGTATACTGCTCTATAAATGAAATTTAAGGGAAAATAATGTAAAAGTATGTTTCACTGCAAATATAAATTGTTTAAAATAATATATCATTTATCATATGACTATTCAATTGTGGTAACTAGTATTCCATCCAATATCTATATATTAAAATATGTCTTTTCATACAGCTGGTGATCATTTAGATACAAGTCCAATTGAACATAATCAAATTATCAATGCAGGTGTTTTTATTAGTAGTAGTATTGCAAGTATAAGTGTTAGTATTAAGATTTCATATACAGGTATGATAAGTGTATCATAATGTTTAAATGATGCTCCTTGTTACAACATAAAATATGTTCATTGAAACAAATGGTTCACTGGTAAATTGGCAGCAAAGGTCTTCACTGAATTATGTTGCATAAACTAGTTTACAATAAAACATATATGATGCATCTCAATTATGATGAATGTGAGGAGGAGGATTAATAATAATGCAATTTAAGTTATCTTCATAACATAAGTTCTAGCAGATGTGTAATTTTTATGTGGTTCATCATCAGTTTGAAACTGGTCTATGATTTCTGGATCTGGACATATCTGGTCCCCTGCTGTTGTGCTGCTATGGTCTTTACAGTTCATTAGGATATCAGTTACACTTGGTTTACATTTAGAACCCCATGGGATAGAATGCCCAGTTTGAAACTGAGAGAATGGTTAATTATCCATAATATAACTCCTGCAGTTATTATTAGGTTTGATATCAAGGTCTTTCTTTAAAAGCTTTTCAACTCAGGTTCTGTTCTGCCATACAGATAAATAAAGTCAAATTCAAGGCTTTCAGATTTGTCCAGTTTGTTTCAAGTGTTGCGGCAGACAGACTGTATATTGCCACTGTACCATATAAATATCAGTGCTTAGTCTGCTCTCAGTTGCTGTGGTTTGATTAGTTACAAGTGTCATCACATGTGACTAATTATTGACCAATGTAATGAAACTTGTATAATTAGAAGGCTGGACATAGTACACAATTAATTTTACTATATGTTCTCTACATTTGTTTCTCAGTACTGACCTTTCCACTGTGTGACAATCAATGCAAATCATATGTTAATCTAAAATACCTTCAAAGATGACTTCACGGTGAAGTTCTTGTCAAAGGTTGACCTGCTCTTTTTTTAGATCATTGACTGTCAACATAACAGCATGTAACCAGAACACGTATTTCACTTCTGGATCATCACCAAGGCCTTATTACTCACTGTGCACTGTCGCCAAAATACATACAGACAACAACACCCTGAGCTCATATTATCAAGAATAAACAGTTACCTTTAAATCCCTACCAAAAATGCATAAATAAAACTCTTCTATCACCACCAAAATGAGAGAGGAAAAAATGTTCTAAAAATAGACTAGAACTACATTCGTGGGTACTGAACTGGAAGTATTAATTGTGATGTAATTCCTGACAGGCTCCATGTTTTACGCCAATTTTAGTCAAACTTTTATATTTGCATGCTATACCTATTTCAACTTTATACATGAAGTCTTTTTGAATTTCCTTGCAAGGAAAATATGTGACACCTGTCAGAAAGTATGTAGTGCTGGTGTTCCACAGGGTGCAAGTTCTGGTCCAAGTGCTCTTGAGAAACCAAAACTAAATTTGCTATATCTTCCTTAATTATAGGAATTTTTCAATGCAGTAAAAACCTAATTGTGATACAAGATAAGCCCTGTCTGAAAATATGTTTGAAAGTTACAAATGTTGATAAATTCAGTTTTAATGGCAAATTAAATAAACATTTAAATTTTAAAAACTAAATTTTATTGAAAACTTAAATTTTCATACAAGTTTTAAAACACAGTTTGACAAATTTTAGACAGAAAAGTTGACTAAAGAATGATATTTAAAACAAATGGTAGTTTGGGTCTGTATAACTGATAACATTTTCCCCAGAGGTAGTGAAGCATCATAGCTCATAGTGATTTTGGCAGCAAACCGCAATATGCCTGTCCAGATGCATATAGGTGTACACACTAAAGAAACACTGACAGGTGCTATGTTCCACATTTGTTGTGTCAGGTACTTAGGCAGTTGTTTCCATAACTAATAGCACATTCAGATTTAAAGTTCTAATGGGACCACTACCATGTTTTATAGCAAAAATGCATTCCATTTCAATGTCGATAACAACAAAAGGTGGCAATGGGATAGGAAAATAGTTTCTAGGGAGGTTCTACTTTACTGAAAAATGATGCTGATCTCTCTCATGAAAACCTAAGCCATGTCTTTGAGGTGCCATATATCAGTGTGGTGATATGAACTAATCTTGGTCACTTATGGCAGTACACTGCACATGCCCTTATGAAACCATGCTATTACCACCAGACTACTCAGGAGAGCTTCCAAGCTGATCCAACTCTAACACTTTGTTCCAGATACCAGGCTAAACCTGAAAAGATACAATATGTTTCACTTAATTCTAGAAAACAGTAAGATCTATGTAAATGAAGTTAAAATGTGTTAGATATGGTGATTTCAAATTAACATTAAGGTTGCAAGCATGGGGGAAAATATTAAACTTGACAGAGTGACACTCAGAAATGTGAAGCAATGGCCATGTATTAAAGTGTTAAATTCATCCTAAAAGTATATGAGGTTTCTAGAAGCACATTTAGCCATTTACAAGTTAAATAACTAATCATGTAGACTATGTATCATAAAGTTTAAGGCAATGTTGGGGTGGTGAGGTTTGATCATTGGTGTAAACATTATTACATACCAGTATACAGGAAAGTCAAGTGACAATGTACTAAATTAGAATGTGTTACTATAAGCATTCTTATTCATGAGGGAAATAACAATTTTGGATATTGCAAGTGAATACAGCCAAATGTGGTCATACAAATCAACTATTAGCACCAATAAATCCTATATCATCAGCTAAATGTGAAATTCTCATCCCCAAAACTTGTAAACAAGGATGGAAATTTGCATATGTGGGACATATACAATGTACTTGTTAAGATCAAATGTGCAAACATAATTCAAATGATCTATTTGAACATTTATATGGTATTTTGAAGAGTGTTAGTTACCAATTATTAAGCTCATTGATTGAGTGGAATCAGATATCAGCTGATTCAATACCGCACTCTGTCAAAGTACTAAATTGAAATATGTTACCATACATAGGCATATTCATGATGAAAATAACATTTTGGGATATTTTCAGTGCACATAGCCATAAATGTGCTTTACAGGTTCACTATAGGTACAATGTCAGCCTATATGATGTACTGAATGTGAACTTTTGATCCCAAACATTCTAAAATGGATGGATATTTGTACATGTGGGATATGTAACCATGTACAAAGTTAAATTCAAATAATTTGTTTGAATGCTTCTTATGTAATCTTTAGAGTGTCAGTTAACAAATAGTATTAGTAATTAATAATGCATAAAGCAAGATGGATCATTAGAATTCCCATAACATCATATAGGCCACAATGCCGCACTACACCAATAATATCTTAACCTAACTGAACAATGAAATGGAATGCATTTTGTATTCAACTTACATCATTTTGCTTTTTTCTTACATCCAAGGGTAAATATACCTGGGGGAAGCATATTTTATCCATTTGACCTGTATTTCATTCTCAGACAGCTTAAAATGATTTAGTACAGAACTTGAGTAGGTTCTAGTATAAAGTTTTCATCGCTGTCCTCTCACTAAATACCTTATAACTATGTTTATAAAGAATTACTGAAGGCTATACAAGCAGATGTTTGTTACTCAGGAAGTGACCCCATCGTAAACACATAAATTAACTGATTGGACCCCTAATAAATAGTCTGAATGGCCAATACAAATTATAATTTTGTCTTCATGTATTTTTAATGAAGGTCTCATTTTGACTACAAAGATATTTTCTCTGACAAAATGTGACAAAAATCCAACATTGGAACTTTTATATGGTGTAGGAATACATACATGCTGATAACATTTAATGTGATTCCCAAAAATATTATATATGTGCATTTTAGGGGTTTTTTAATTATTTTTTTTTATTTTTTTAAAATTTTATTAAAATTTTTAAAATAAAAATTAATTTTTTACTTTTAATTTCATTTTTATATTTTAAAAGTCAATATACATGACATATTAAAATTTCATGTGTCTATCATTAATAATAAAGATTTTATACCAATTTAAACTTTGCTCCAATACTGCCCTGACAGGACATAGTACACAATTAATTTTACTATATGTTCTCTACATTTGTTTCTCAGTACTGACCTTTCCACTGTGTGACAATCAATGCAAATCATATGTTAATCTAAAATACCTTCAAAGATGACTTCACGGTGAAGTTCTTGTCAAAGGTTGACCTCCTCTTTTTTTTAAATCATTGACTGTCAACATAACAGCATGTAACCAGAACACGTATTTCACTTCTGGATCATCACCAAGGCCTTATTACTCACTGTGCACTGTCGCCAAAATACATACAGACAACAACACCCTGAGCTCATATTATCAAGAATAAACAGTTACCTTTAAATCCCTACCAAAAATGCATAAATAAAACTCTTCTATCACCACCAAAATGAGAGAGGAAAAAATGTTCTAAAAATAGACTAGAACTACATTCGTGGGTACTGAACTGGAAGTATTAATTGTGATGTAATTCCTGGCTGTATTTAAAAACTCTAAAGATCTTAAATGTGTGCTAGAGGGTAGGGTTAGCAGTTATACTCCCAATTATGTTTGTGATGAGCAAAAGCAGCTGCACAAATTTGAGCTTTTAGTTTGGTTCTGGTAGGGTCAAAGGATGCAGGTACATTTTACATTCATTTTTTACTAGAAATAGCTATTTTCAATATTTTTCTGTGACAAGGCAACTAAAAGAATCAGTATGTGCCTTATGCATGAATAAAGTTCACTAGTACTATAACAAATTAGCATACTTTTCATCACCCCTCTACCATCAAGATTTTTTTATATTTACCTCTGTAGCAGACACAAATAAAAGTCGGCAGCTCATTTGCAGACTAAGTTATGCATATGATCTCCAATGCTCATCTAACTGTGACAGGCAGTCACCAACAAGCCAACCTATTTCCATGCCTAACTCAAAGTAAATCTGAACCACATTATAGATTTAGCTTATGTGTAAATTTATAAATGCTAGGCTTGTGATAATTAGGTTCATGCCTTCTACCTTAAAAATTAGAGGGATGTCAAAATACGAAACTATCCAGTGAGACCTATGATGTTAATTTTAATCCCTATGGGATTTGTGACATAAAAAACCCAAATGCTTTATGTATTAAAAGGTAACTAATGGGGGCAGGATCTGCAGTGAATCAATGGTTAGTATGCTAGACTCCTGATAAATATGTTTGTGTTAAAATCCTGTTATCAAGTCAACCAGGTTACCTACTGCAATGTACCCTTGCCTTACTCCAATTCCCTCAGTACTCAGTAAACAACTAGTGTTGCTGTACATAACAAAACCAGTCCATATTGATTTTACATATTTTACTAAATCCTGACAAAAATAATTCTCTAAATAAAGAATGATTAATATGTGATGGTCTCGCATGTAATTAAACTCTTCCAAGCTTTTAATGATATGAACCGATTTATCAATGTTTATCAAATTTGCATGAAAAACTATTTCTTATTTGTCATCAAATATGTTCAATGTTTTGATCATATAAGCTCTTCTGCTACATTAGATCAAAATAATCTTTTTGTCAGAAATAGAGCCCTTATAGTATTTGCAAGGTCAACCAATCAGATGCAGAATTTCAGTTTAATATGAATGAATATTTTTTTAACAAAATTGCTCTTTTGCTATATCTTGATGAGATAAATCTATTCACCAAGTCTGATAAAATTAATGAGAAATAGTTTTAAGAGCAGTAGCAAGAATGGCTAGTGAGATGTAGAACCACCACATTACATGCATAGATTTTGCTTATAGCCTCAGACATACAAGCAAATAATTAAACAAGTCAGATCTAAATTGGATCATAAACACTGTTGTGCAAATCATAAGAAACTCTGCCAATCAGATGCAAGGTCACTTCACTACCATACCTTTATCACACTCATAATAAGCATCATTGTGAAACTTGACTATATAAGCCCAATGGCCAAGCATGATCAAACTTGAATCAGCAGTAGTGGTTATAACCTCATGTATTTGTATGCATCTTCACTTCTTCAATCTAGATCTCATTTATATAAGCATGTATTCTAAGTTTGGTAAAAACTGCACTACATGTATAAATATTGCATGCGGTGGTAACATACTCAGATGAAAGATCACCTTATTATTATTAATGGTTAACACTCATCAAACTTCAAGGACAACTTAATGATTTTAGCCTATATTGTGGAAGTATGGCTTTTAGGCTGGTTAAAAAACTCAACTAATCTTATACATGATCACATGTATATACTTGGATTTTGCTCATTATTAGATTTATCCAAGATGTTGATTTAAGCCCAAAACCAAGTTTTATATAAACAAATTGATCAGAACTATGGACTCCAAAGTAGCTAATTTCTTACTGTTGAAAGACAGAAGGGGATGTGAAATAAATAACACACTCTGGACCATTACATAAACCCACTTAGCCTTTTGACCAGTTGAGATAAAATATCAACAATATGTTAAATAAGATTGATAAATTATGTTTTCTCACATTACCTCTAGCCCTTTTCAACATGGATGGTATTTTTCTTCCACATATGTCAGCTCTTAATTAGTGGCCCTTTCCCATCATGAATGTTGTAGGTGAAACTCTCAGAATTAGGCTTTTTAATTTATATCTGTAGAAGAAAAAAAACTATTGGTCTGCATATATCAATGTCACCATTTCTGTATTAGATTAAAATACCATATGTGTGTGTGTGTGTGTGTGTGTTAATTTTAGAATTTAAGCAAACTTGTCTCCATGTGTTTATTTTAAAACTGATGATGATAACACATAACAGGTTCAATGGATAAAATGTTATTTCTTACTTCTTACAACTGCTCATTATATCTGAATTTACATTCAATGTTTGTTTTAATTAACATATTTGGGATAATGGGCAAATTATTTATTTTGTAGTTTATCATTATATCATTTACCAGTCTTTTATCATTCAAATATGTAAAATATAGTACCATTATACTGACTTCATATTCTATATGATATCCCAGCAATACATATTAAGCAGATAAGTGCAAATAAAAATGTTCAGAATGTAAAATTTACTCCAAGCTCAAAGAAGATCAGCAAAAGATAATATCCAACAAATTACCAAACAAAAAGCGAAGTTAACGCAGTTACCTTTATTATGATGTCTCCAACACCAACGGTACTGTACAGCTACGTCTTCTGAGTTTTACCGTCATCTTGTCTTTCAAACCAGAATTAATTTCTTGAGCTCTTACAAAATGAAGAAACTTTTAAATACTATAATTTAAGCAGCTTCTTTACATGCCATCAGATAAATTATGGCACAGTGTTATGTCTGTCAGCAAAACGCAACTTCATATTTGGACGGCGCGCTGTGTTGGCATCGCCGACACAGCAACTGACATGAATTCTCTATTAGCAGACAATGATTCGGAATAAATCCTTCGCAAATCTAACATTCTCGATTTTTCATAGTTCCACTTTTCATTGTTGCATCTGTTTGATTGTACAATTGCTAATGATGTTCAATGAATCAACTTCAATTCATCTGCTGTCTGAAATCCCGGTTCAGTTGGTATTTTCTTCCGCGCATGATGCCGTGTAAATAA
The DNA here is from genome assembly GCA_028554795.2 of Sinohyriopsis cumingii. NCBI lineage: Eukaryota > Metazoa > Mollusca > Bivalvia > Unionida > Unionidae > Sinohyriopsis > Sinohyriopsis cumingii. Next base: position 823,989 of record JAPYKE020000021.1, read on the forward strand.
AAGATACGGTCGACATTCAAAGTGGTTTAGGTTAATTTATTATTTTTCTTTATTAAGGTCATTTGCAGAAAGTGTTTCGCTAGGGTGAGAAAAAAAATATCATCATCATCTTTATTTCCTTCCATGGAAGATTACATGATATAAGAATAAATCATCTGAATACAATCAATAAATATAAAAAAAAAAAAAAAATATTCTATATTGGAATACAAATTCTTACACAATATCAATCAACAAAGTGTTCGTCAACTCATAAGTTGCAAGTTTCAGTACCTTATTTACAGAAGATAGCTGCACACTGCATGACAAAGTATGCTGCATACAGGACGAATAGCTTGGAGTTTTCTTTGTCGATTACTCCTGATGGTAACCTTTTACCTAAAAGATATTGTAGTTGCAGCTCATCTTCTGCATTAAATAACGTAATGTGCAGGCTCAGGGGAAATTTATCAGTAAGGAAATCCCAGAAAGAATTTCGAAAGTTCGACATATAAGGACAACTAACACAACAATGAAGTATCAAGTCTGTATAAACATTCCCACATCTAATACACATATCAAGCTGTGTTTGTGGAACAGCAGCCCATAGTTTAGCTACATATGTAAATACCTTAGTGTGTTGTCTAGTTTTAGCCGACTGCCACACTGAGGCAGGTCGTAAGTATTCGTGTATCGAAGAGAATCTATCAAAATCTGCTTGATTAGACATACGAACTCTCCAGAGGCTATTTTCAAGACCAACAATTTTTGACCTTACAATTTCTTTCCAATTATGTTTATCTGGAATTTCAGAATGATGTAAATAATCAGTTAGATACCCGAGCAAGTCAAACTTCTTTGAGGTATAATATAAATTTGAAATTAACCCGCAGCTTGACATGCATCCGCTCAGAATGAAGTGAAATAACGCAACGTTAAACACACGTTTAGTATGTACATTGTTAGGCATCAAACACAATCTGTGTAAAAACATCAATTTTCTTCTATCAATTTCGGACTGCGCTGATGTCCATCCTAGCATTCCCAGGGCAATGTCTGATCTTGTATGTATTGGAAAACCTTGTAAATGTTTGGCAAAATACCTCAGAGGTTTATCCAATAAAGCGAGGTCACTTTTTGAAATGTTACACCATAATTCACTTCCATAAAACATTGAAGGGAAAATTACCTTTTTAATTACATTTGCAGCAACCAAAGGATTTAAACCATTCGGTTTAATGCCAATACCAAACAGACCGTGAAAAGATTTTTTCCCTTTCTTGCATGCATCGAGTATTGAGTCATGCGACGTCAGCTTTGAGTTAATCCGGTGACCCAGGTGTGTTGCCGAATCGGTGACCGGCAAACATGACGGGCCAAGATACCATTTCATATTGATAAAATTCTTGTATTGGGGTCCGAAAATGATAATGTATGACTTTGTAACACTAAGCTCGAATCGCCACTTATTACTGTAGTCGTATGCTATATCTAACAGCTTTTGTAGATTGCTAGGATATATAGCCAAAAGTGAAATATCATCAGCTAGGGTTGGATTTCCCACAGCTAAGGATCCAATCTTTGCTCCAAATCCACTATTTTCTAACTGTAGCAGCAAGTCATTTATAAATATTGTGTACATCAAGGTTGACAAAACACCCCTTTGTCTCACTCCTTGGCCAATTGAGAACCAATCTGAAAATTGCCCATTTACAAGAACTTTACTCTGTAAATTTGTATACATGTTAAAAAATATCAAAAGGGATTTACCCGTAATTCCCAACGTGAATAATTTAAAAAGCAGTCCTTCGTGCCACACGGTATCAAATGCCTTTTTTGTATCAAGAAAAGCAGCAAAAACCCGTGAACCCATGTTTACATTATATTGTACTGATTGCAACAGCACAAAACTCGCTGTTGTGCAGCCTAAACCTTTTTGGTAACCATGTTGTTGTGAACTGGGTATACTAGAATTAGTATCTTTGAGCCAAGTTACCAAACGTTCATGAATAATTTTCTCAAAGGTTTTGTAGATAACAGGCAGTAAAGTAACAGGCCTGTAACTTTCGAGGGAGTTCTTTGATTTTCTGTTACCTTTGTACAGTGGTATTACTAACCCTTTTTTGCAATCTACAGGTATGTAAGATTGATCAATCATCCGAGTAAATAAAATTGTCATACACTCGATGAGGTAGTCGCTGCCATAGATCAAATGTTCATTGCAAATTTGATCATGGCCCGATGCTTTTGATTTCTTTAGACCTTTAATGATTTCTCTTACTTCATTTAAACTGATACTGGTCTGTAAGGCCTCGATATGGCTTACTTCGTCCTGTAGACCCCGATTTAATTCTCTCTCTATAAATTCATAAAAGTTTCCGTCAAAACTATGGTTTAAATTCGGCGTGTGAATGTCCTCATAGTATCTAGCAAAGCCATTTGCGATGGAATCATCATCACGGACACAAACTCCATCAGTTGATAGTTCCTGACAAAAATTTGTATTGTTCCCTCTCTTAATGTTGATCATTTTCCAAAAGTGTCTTACATCGCATTCATGTGCTTTTTCAATTTCTTCATACACCTCCCCCATATATTTTTCCACAGCCAGTTTTTGAACGTTTCTAAAGTCTCTCTTCTTATCTTTATATTCTCTGTAAGAATTAAATTGACTACCCCTCGGTCTTCCCTCATTTATCCAAGTATACCTAGCTTGTCTTTGAAGTTTATGTGCTTCTTTGAGTTCATTTGACCAATATGGTTTGGCATGATAATTGAATTTAGACTTTGGAAGCGCGATGTCGCTTGACTGCTGTATTGCATTAACAATGTGCTGGTAAAAGCTATCAACATTGTCCGAAATAGTATCTATATCTAAAGTTTTCAGGCGAAGGTCCAGCTCAGATTGATAGTTTTTCAAGATATCAGCGTTTAATTTATTCCAGGCTATGTTGTTTCTCTTCATAGACTGTCTGAAGTCTCTCCCACAGGTCACTGTACGAAGGGAAGTAAGGATAGGGAGGTGGTCAGATATCGCGTGCTCTTCGTGATCTGAAACAATGTGCACACTTCGTAATCTACCTATGCATTGATCCGACAGTACAAAATGATCAATCATCGTTCTTGCTGGGGTGAACGTATAGCGGGAACCAGTGCATATTATTAAATGTCCAGCACTCACTAGATTATTATATCGCAAGAACTCATGAAATACTCTATCTTTGTAATCTCTGAAAGTGGCTGGTTCAGCTACTGCATTGAAATCACCAGTAAAATACACGTCCCCCAGCTGTGAGTACTGATCATAGAGATTTTGAATCAACTCAATTTGCGCTTTGTAACAATCTATGCCATATAATAGGGTCGGCATATATACACAAAAAATATATACATTTTGCATATCAGGAAATTTGAATTCTATGCCAACAACTCTGTCACTATCAACTTCATCTATAAAGTTAGCATATCTCATGAGAGAAGTTTTGCAGAAGATTGCAACTCCTCCTTTACCACATTTTATTAACATACAATTAGAGGAAATATCCTCTGCCTTAGCAGTGCATTTATAATCAGAACGAATAGTATCGCAAAATGGAAGTATGTGCTGTAATAGTTTATGTTCAGTTACGCAAGCTACGTCAACATTATATTTATCCAGCATTGCACTAAAGCTAAGAGCAGAGGACATAATTCCTCTAACATTCCAGGTCAGTATATTAAGATTCATATTAACTTGCAATATAGGCATATTAATACTTATGCATCGTGAAAGCAGGACTAAAATGACAAAGATGACAAAACACATTAACTTACGACAGAACATAATGGCAAATTTATGAACAATTAACTGTCACCCTAGTCACAGAATATCGCATCCTGCACCTTCATTTGCCTCCTGATCGCGATTGCTAAACCTGTCTCGCCAAGACTGATTCCCATACCACCTTCTTACATAAACACCTTTTGGCCATGTTACATCATTTTCAACAGTGTCGCAGTCTGAATTATATACAGTCAGCTTGGCCGATAGACAATTACGTCTACTGTGGATAAACTTTATGGATAACGGATCTATATCGTATTCTTTCAAGAATTTACCGAGGCCTTCAGCAGTAGATTTGACGCCAATGCCACCCACATAAAAGCGCCTTGTTCTACGTCTAACTACACCTTCAAATACAACATTCTCATTTTTGTCATCAACATCCTCATGTCCAACAATACTCTCTGAACCTATTTCTAAACCTGATTTACCAAATGATCTAGGTCTTTCTACCTGACCCCCAATAACGGTAGGTATCTTGCTAGGAGGGGTTTTCAAGTCTATACCTTTCACATTACTGTTGCTAGTAATCGGATGCCTAGCGTTCTCTATCCTGGTCGAAGTCGAAGTTAACAGTTTATTTTGATTCTGAATGGGTGTGCGTACAACATTTGTCACATCAGGATGAACACTGGCTTTATAAATATGTGGGATATTTCCATCGAAGGGGGCGATATGTCTTCTAACGAAAGTCTGTGAAATTATATCCGAACTTTTTGAAACCAGAGTTTGCAGAGCACTGACCCCACTCTTTTCCATAGTTGTTTGGGCCGTTACACCGGTTCGTGACTCCACTGCCGTTGTACCTGGTGTAGAGTCGTCAGCCTCAACCAACACGGGAGACAAACAGTTGGACACTGCAGTTCTGTTCTGAGATTCACTTGATAGGCGGCAGTGTGTATCGCAACCAGTTTTGTTAGAGTCGATCAAGACGGAAGATGAACAGTTAGACACATGAATCTTGTTCTGAGCAGCAACTGATGGAGAGCTATCACCACATCCATTGGGACTACATGATAGGTTACTTACAGCTGGACTATTCGTGCGAACGACATCCGCATAAGACATGGGTTTACTCAAAGATTTCATCAGCTTAACTCTAAGTTGCTCGGTGATGGTGTGGAGAGTTTCATTTTCTTTCATCAACACGCTTTGAGTAGTTTTCGGTGACGTAATCTCATTACGAAGCAGTTCTATTGTTTGAGATTGTGCCTGTACCTTATTGTTTACATCAGCACGGAATGCATTAAGGTCATTCATATTCACCAATGCGATTTGGGTTGCCTTCAGAGATATAATCTCTTCTCTGAGCGAAACGACAGTTTGTTGTAGATGACCGCAATCACTCTTGATTTCCGCTAGCGAGAGTCTTGCTGAATTAATCACTTGTTCTGCTTGCCCTGAGCTATGTTCATCGTCATGTTCACAATGTTCAGCTTGTACATTAGGGTTTGATTTCTTCTTGCTAAAAATAGAATCGATCTCGCAAGGATCCCCTTTTATAAATATAGCTAAAGAATAACAATCCCTTGCATATTTTATTAAACTACTTACACCATTTCTGTTTTTTCTAACAACCAAATATCCAGATGGACAGCCAGGAAAACCTCGTGCTCTACTAAATAAAACTGACCTGTACCAGGTTACAATATCTTCACTGTCGTGTGAAACCTCTAGCAATTTCTCAATATACATGTCTCTGGGTAGATTATCTAGTTCCTGATCAAGTCTTCTAATATAGTCCTGATTGGGAACCTGAGATATGACATCTTGATATGTTGGGCTGTTACAACGGTGACTCGAATCTTGGGCATCTCTGTCAAAACATGTATTATCAACATTCTGTGTACTCGTGTACTGAGGTTGCGAGCATAGATCTGCCTTGTTTGCATTGTCAGGCTCATCACTCACCAAATCTGCGTCATAAAAAGCATTTAAACCACAATTCCCATGTACAGTACAATCACCTTCATTTTCTGTTTCCAGTTCAGTATATTTCTTCCTGGAGCGAGTCTCATAAACAGAATTATCCATGATTTGCACATAAGCACTGCTTATAACAAAAAGAAAACTTTCTTTTCCAACGCTAATACTGTATATATTTCAATTTGTGATTGATGCTATAAATAAAAAAAAATGATAATAAAGCATTTTAGCCCGTGGCTTCGGCACGGCACTCGTTTTTGTGGGTTTTTTAAAATGTTGTTAGTGTTGTTTTGGGGTTGTTTTTTGTGTGTGTACCACACTAAAAAACATGCCAGGTATTAGGCCTAACGTAGGAAAAGAAATTATCCTCTATTTATTACTATTCTTACTGTCAAATGACGCAAAAGTGATCAAATTGCTATTAAGATTTTGTTTTGTATAACACTTACCGCTCGTTTTCCTCGAGATAAAGGAGCCACTTCAAAATGATTATAAAATCTGTGACAGATGAAAAACGTGGTTTAAATAATTCGTAATCGCCTGCCTTAAAATACTGTAGGAATTTGCTAATGTATTTCATGGCCCTCGTTTGAATAGATACCAACGATCATGTATATCGACCAAAATTTGTATATTCCTGCCCACAATCATGTATTTTGTATTAAACCGTATATTACACGAGCGCTCTGTGGCAAACTCGGAGGGGGGGGTCTCTATTATACCCAGAGGCGTAGCTATGATATTTTGCGCCCGGGGACGAACTATAAAATTGGCGCCCCAGCCCCCTCCCCGTTTAATCACATTTTTGAATATTACCCTTGTTTACTTATTATAATGTAACGTTGTAAGCCTCATTTTGGCGCCCCTGTACCTTGGCGCCCGGGGACATATGTACTCCCCTACCCCCCCCCCCCCCAGCTACGCCTCTGATTATACCTGCTGTATCAGTTGAGAAATATATTCTCGCTCTGAAAAACATTAAAATAATTATATGCAGAATATCGGTAGGTCTCCCTCTTGCCGAAAATGTCAGCACCGTATATATTTTGCAAGTAATGTAATGGGTATAATAACACACACACACACACACACACACACACACTTTTTTGGGAGTGGGGTGGGGGCAACGGACAGATGCCCCCATTTCCAAAAAAAAATAAAAAGTATTTTATATTTGTGTATTTCCCCCTCAGATGTGTTCTACGTTTTATTAAAACAAAATTTTATATAAAAAAATTAGTTTTTAGAATTTTTGATGGGGTATTTATGTTTCCATAGTGTTATCTAAAGGGTTGTTCGTCCGAGTCTGGTTTCCCTCACCTTGCTCGAAGTTCCTTCCCTTGAAATGTTTTGTAACCTTTGCTATATGTCGCCTAGGTCTCAGTGTTTGCTATATGTAATGGTGTTATATTGTGTGTATGCTATATTTTCTTTATGTCTGAGACAGCAAGTATAGATCAAATATCTTTCCCAGTTGTATTTCTTCCTTTATGATGTTATATTGTATCTTTTAATTTGTTTTATGGTTTTCTAATTTTGACGATGGAATGGTGTACTATTTAGATTTTGTTTAAAAAAAATAATTTCCTATTTTATTATTCGAGTGATAATATGTGTCGTTCCTCATAATAGTCTTTGAAGATGTTGATAGGTAGGTTACGCTCGATCCAAGGTTCACGCTTCTTTATTCTCTATGTGTTTTTCCTGGGTCGCGTTAGGCCTCCTTTATTTAGTTTATCTGATTATGCTTTATTGAAAGATCCAAACGTATTTATGAGACCACATTATTCTATAGTGGTCAACCATGCAGTGCGCGAGAAGTTAGTAGGGTTTTAAACTAGTAGGGTTTTAAACTAAGTGTTATACAGTATGTATTTGTGTCTTTATTTTGTCTGTTTATGTTCTACATTGGGTGTTTTCAAAGACTCATGATGGGCCTGTGCACTTCACTGAGCCCTATGACTTAATCTCGTCTCTATTCCCTTTCCCTTTGTATATAATTTGTTTCTTTGGCTACTTTGTCTGCTTTCGCTTTGTCTATCCCATTGCTGTTGATAGTAGCGATCCGGAAATTTGTTTCTTCCATTTTTGCTTTACTCCCAGGTGCCGCATCACTTTTATATTGAATTTAATTGTATATATTTCAGTTAAAGTTATTATATTCCATTTTTTTTTTGTACACACACACCAGCACGCTCGACAAAGAGCGCTTGAGTAACATACAGTTTGATACATCCTACATGGTAGTGGGCAGGAATACATATATAGGTCGTTATCCTTCTCGACCGAAGTAGTAACATTGTTCCAATGCTAACACTCGACGTCCTCGATTTGTGCTTCATCGTATTTGCAGTCTATACACTTAAAGTTACAATGGAAAAGTGTACATGAACATATTTATACCATAGACAGAGCCTTGAAGTACTACTTTTTTCGGTCTAAAACTGTCCAAAAAAAAAAAAGAAAAAAAACCCAGCATGTAATAGTTCATTTCGATACAGTTGCACAGAGCATTTGACGTTCATTTTGATGTCAATATATATTGATATCGATTAAGTGCGATTTGTTTTCAAAGCTGCTTTATTGCTGGTAGTGCTTCTGTTTTCAAGTTCGATATATAATATACCCATGGAGCAGTAGTAATACAGAAATCAGAACAACAACCATCATCATCATCATCGGGAGTATTATTATCGTATATGTTGGTCACATCGATGATCATTAATAAAAAGCGGTTGAAATATGAACAATATTCCATCTCTTCAAATAGCAAATAACCAAGCAAAGTGTGTGTGTGTGTGTGTGTGTGTGTGTGTAATTTTTAACGTAGCTTTAAAAAAAAAATGCAATCATATCGCTACCATGTCTGCATTGTGACAGTTTATAATGATGTCTAGCAATGTGGCATCATGCCACAAACATACAGCATTTTGTCCCACCCAATCACATTATCCTCACACCAATATCTTAATGATGGGCGCCAAAAAAGGCAGCTGCTAGTACCATTTTTATGTCTTTAGTATGATTCGGCAGGGGTTTGAATCCGCGACCTCTCGCATCCAAGGCGGACGCTCTGTACAGACACTGCACCACCTGAGCGATCGCTTAGCAAAGAATGTACGATACTGTTTCCTGTTGTTCATAACAACTCGACCTGGAGACCTACCTGACGGAAAATGAAAGCGCATTATAACGTTATAATATACGAATCCGGAATTTTTTTGATTATTATAATTTTCAAGAAAGTTAGTGCCTTTTAGCATTTGACAAAGTGTGCTTGCAGTTGCATACTAAGGGGAGGGGGAGTTTACAACATACTTCGATGCTGACTACTGATTTGAAGCATAAAATTAAAACTAAACAACAGCATAACATGTTTATATATCTTATTAAATACGTCTTCATTTGTCTTTCCGTGCGCCAAAATGCCTTCCTACACGAACATGTTCCATATAGGTAAATAAGTTGTACCAATCGTAAACAACCACCGATTTCGACATATATGATATCAATTTATAGGTTTCTCATCAGTTTAAATCGATCTGTGCAAAAAAAAATAAAAAATAAATAAATAAAAAAAAATTTGTGAAAATGAATAATAAAAAAGTTGCTATTTGTGACTCATTGTCGCTTGTGACTTTACCGATCTTCGTATCCTTGATGCTTCCATCCTTCCCGTTTAGGGATGGTAGCACCTACTTGGATGCTAATACTATAGATTTGAAGCATATAATTAAAGCTGTGCAACAGTAAATAATATGTTTATGTATCTTCTTATTAAGTACGTCTTCATAATGTATGTTCGTGCGCCCAATGCCTTCCTCTACGAACGGTTTCGATATACACGAATAAGTCATACCAATAGTAAATAAACACCGATTTTGACAAATTTCATATTAATATATAGGTTTCTCATCTGTCTAACTCGATCTGTGCCAACAGACATGTGTGAACATGCAGAATACAAAAAAGTGTACTTTTTACTGAATATTGGGTTCGACTTTACTGATCTTCATATCCTTGCTACGTTCATATACCGTTCCCGTTCTGCGATGTTAGCACATACTTCCATGCTAATACTATAGATCTAAAGCATAGAATTAAAGCTGTACATAATTATAAAATATGTGTATGTATCTTATTAAGCACGTCTTTATCTGTCTTTCCGTGTGCCTACATCTGACCTATACGAAAGTTTTCCATATGGGCGAATAAGTCATACCAATCGCAAAGAACGATTTTGACACGTTTGATATCAGTTGATAAATTTTTATCAGTCTAAATAGATCTGTGCCAATATAAATGGGTGAAAATGCAAAATAGAAAAGTTGGTATTTTTCACTCAGTATCGCTTGCAACGTTACCGATCATCGTATCCTTGCTACGTCCATCTGCCATTCCCGCTTTGCGATCGTATCACATTTTTTCGATGCTAATTCTATAAACCTGACACATATAATAAAAGCTGTTCAACGGTAAATAATGTGTATGCGTCTTATGAAGTACGTCTTCATTTGTACGTCCTTGCGTTTAGTGCCTTCCTAACCGAATATTTTCCATATAGGCGAATAAGTCATACCAATCGCAAACAACCAACGATGCTGACAAGTTTGATATCAATTGATACGTTTCTCATGATTCTAAGTCGATCTCTGCCAATAGACATGTGTGAAAATGCAAAATAAAAAAGATTGTTCTTTTTACTGAATATCGGGTGCGACATTACCGATCTTCATATCCTTGGTACGTGAAACTACCATTGCCGTTTTGCGATTGTACCACATATTTCGATGCTAATACTATAAATTTGAAGAATATAATTAAAGCTGTACAACAGTAAATAATATGTGTGTGTATCTTATTAAGTACGTCTTCATTTGTCTGTCTTTTCTCCTAATGTCTTCTATACGATCGTTTAACAAACAGGTGAATAAGTCATTACAATAGTAATAAACACCGATTTAGCAAAATTTGATATCAATTGTTAGGTTTCTCGTCAGTCTAAATCGATCTGTGCCGACAGAAATGTGTGAAAATGAAAATAAAATAGTTTGTATTTTTGACTCGATATCGGTTGCGACTTTAACGATCTTCATATCCTTGATACGTGCCTCTACCATTGCAGTTTGCCACGGTACCACATATTTCAATTTTAATATTATAGATCTCAAACATATAAGGAAAGCTATACAACAATATATAATATGTGTATGCATCTTATAAAGTACATCTTTGTGTGTCTGTATGTCCGCTCAATGTCTTCCTCAATGAGCGTTTTCCATATAGGCAAATAAGTTATAACATTAGTAATTTTTTAAAAACGCGATTTAGACGAATTTGATATCAATTGATAGGTTTCTCATCAGTCTAAATTGATCTGTGAAATATATAAATGTGTGAAAATGCAAGTAAAAAAGTTGATATTTTTTACTTGGTGTCGCTTGCGATATTACGGATCATCAACGGATCATCATATTCTATATTCTACCTATGTGCCTCTACCCTTGCCGCTTTGAGATGGTACCATATAATTCGATGATAATCTTTGAATGTTAGTGCTCCTAGATCTTTACAACACGAACGTTTATCTTAGAGTCGAATAAGTCATACCAGTCGTAAGCACACACAGATTTTGACAAATCTGGTATTATTTGGTAGGTTTCTCATCAGTCTAAATTGATCTATGCCTACAGAAATGTGTGAAAATGCAACCTAGAAAAGTTTATATATTTTACCCAGTATCCTTTGCGACTTTACCATTACCAATCTTCATATCCTTGTTACGTGCCTCTAGTATTGCTGTTTTGCGATGGTATCACATACCTCGATGCTGATACTAGTGATATGAAGCATATACTTAAGCAATAAAACAGTAAAAATTATGTGTATGTATCTTATTAAGTACATCTTCATTTCTCTGTCCGTGCGCCTATATCCTTGCAACATGATCGTTTTCTATAAGGCTAAATATGTCATGTTAATCGTAAAAAAGCTACAAAGATTTGGACCTATTTGATATCCAGTTATTGGTTTCTCATTAGTCTAAAACGACCCGTGTCAATATAAATGTGTGAAAATGCTACCTTGAAAGTTGCCTTTTTTGTCTCGGTATTGCTTGCGACTTACCGATCTTCATATCTTTGCTACCCGCTTCTACCCTTGCCGTTTTTTGATGGTTTGTATATAACCAAATAAGTCATGCCAATTGTAAAGAACCACCGATGTTAACACATTTGATATCAGTTTATAGGTTTCTCATCCTCCAAATCTTTCTGTTTTTAAGAAACGTTTTTCTAATTCAACTAACGGGTCATCACGCTAAAATTACGCTACTGACAAATGTCACCTTAATATCCTACATACTAAACTTAGACAAGCAGGTAGTCTCCTGAAATCCGACCTTTACATGGTGAATTTAGTTAACTCTTTCACGTGTGCATGTGCTTATGATAATGAAGACGTTGAACACTTTGTCTATTGCCCCTTACCTAATGCCAAAGATCCCAGCTCTTTCGCTCTACCTTTCAATACACTTCTTGGTTAAGTCTAGATTTATCATTGAAAAGTGACGTGACTACTCACCTACAATAAGATGTCTTTCTGCTTGTGTGATGACACGTTAGTTAAATTAGAGAAACGTTTCTTAAAAATAGAAAGATTTGGAGGATTTCGGATATCATCAGGCAGAGAGTTCTAAAGACGAATCGTATATGGTAAAAGGTCGTGTGAAAATATAAAGTTTGGTTGAGATTGGTGTGATACTTTGAGAGTAAAGTAGACGATAATTAGATGCCTCATATCTCCTTTGTGGAAGAAGTTCGTTTAAATAGTTAGGTACTTGAGTATTTATAATCGAATACATAATGCATAATCTCTTCCTTTTCCTTCGTTGTGCAAACCAAGCAGTTTCCGCATAAAGAGACTATCTAGAAGAATTAATGGGTATAGATCTGGAACGATCCGTGCATCTTCCATCTGATTTTCCCCCTTTTATTCTGATCTTTCCGAATCTTCAATAGAACAATTATCCCAGACTCCAGAAGTATATTCTAAGGTTGGACTTATGAATAGTGTATATAATTTAGCTGAAGTCAACAATTAGTCTGCATTTAGACGGTAGTGTTTTATCTCCTTTCTTATACATCGGTATGTCATACGCTAGCTTGCACTGTGTTAGGAACACGCTGGCTGGGAGTGATTTATTTAACTGTATTTGCAATGGAACATACATTTCTTCAACTATACTTGTACAAGTTTATTACTTATTGGATTGGTTCCAGAGGTTTTGTTTAGGTCAAGACTAGTTACTACATCTATAATTTCTTGTTTATATATAATGATGGCAGAAATAAAAGTTTCATTTCTAACTTCAAAATGCGGTAACTGTTTATCATAATTTTTTAAACGTGTAACATATCAAACTTCCGAGTTCAACAGGTCGCACTTCTCCTGATCACTTGTTGCAAATTTAGATGATCATTTCGTACGTTTCAGTGGAGGTAATAGGTTCCATGTCTTTGTAGAATGTACTTGTTATCTCATTATTTTCCAATAAGGTCGAGGATTTGATCCGATGGCAGGGGTTGAACCTGCATTCTTTCGGTCGCAGGTCTGAGACGCTAACCACTGAGCCAATGTTGCTCCTCTTAAGATTAATATACCCATATGATATTTTCCAGTATCATACGTAACTATATGATACGTTTAATAACACCCAATAACTCAGCAAATGCCGGCATGACGACATATGAATTGAAGGTGTAATGACGAATGTAATTTAAAGTCAATTATGTAACCTATTTTTATGCTTTTTATTGAATATCATTTCTGTTATGTGATACACATAACATAATCTTACATTTAAGATTATTTAAAATGAAATTTATGAAATTCGTTAAATAGTTTCAATCTTTTGCGACTCTCGTGAAAAGATCCTTCATTGCTGTTCATGTAATTTTACATGTCATTATATTTCTTTATTGATTTGCACTTTGGTTACAAAAGAGACAACTTTTGCAATTTAAAACTTATTTCATCTATACTACACTAGTATAGCTCATGAAATGAAGGCAGTTTACTTGGCCTCTAATTCATCTATATGGAATGATACCTGCGGGAGACTGCTCTATCTGACCAGTGTGTAACTATGGAAACGGTAATTTAGTGACCTCTTCTCCGGCCTCGAGCTTTAGGTTAAGACTGAAATTCGCTGTCTTATGTAATGTTCTGTATCTGTAGTTTAAAGCTGGGAGAATTATACAAAGAGAATAGCAAGTAAACCCTTCTGTAAATGGAGCAAACTCACACTTTTACATTGTAAAACTAATTTATCTTACAATCATTTATGAATAATTAAAAATTACTGAGTAGTAATTAAGAATATATAAATTCTTTAGATGGAGACCCAAATTTCATTTTTTAAATTATCGTATTTTTTATGTTTACTTTCCAGATACATTTTTAAAAAAATTCTCAAGTAAATATGAAATCTAACAAAAGATGAACGAAAGTCTTATTATTTTGATTTTTTGTAAAGAGCAAAGAAAGAAAACTATTAATGACATAAGCTTTCATCATGACATATACACACTAGCCTCCACAGAAGTACTTTTATGACAGTACGGTTAAAATAGAAATAAATATGCATATACAGTTGTAAACTTTCCCGATTTATGACTAAACATTTATACTGTGATAGGGTATTCTTAGTAAGTAAAATGTGTCTTATACAATGAATGAATAGGAGGTATTCGATGAATGGACTGCACGCATTTCAGGTGCAGTGGCTACTCAAGATTATTTACTGATGCACAAACTAGTTATAGTTGTCATACTGGTTGTCATTCCAGGGATACTGACAGTCAGTGATTTCCACCTTGTAAAATCTTTCCTCTAGGGCGGACAATAATAATAGTTTCTGAAGCTGATTTTATTAGCAATGGTTTGCAAAATAACAACAAATATCCTTGTGTTTTATCAACTCATTATGGTTCCGCTGCTTTGGTAGAACAAAAAGGAATGTTCTTTATTGTTTTATGAATTTTATGCCCTGTGACAATGGCCAACATTTTGTAGGTCACGATCACTTTGGCATAAACTTATTTTATGCATGGCAGTTGGAAACTACGAAAATCTTCTTAGAGGCGAGCTGTATAATCGGCAGTTACATTGTTATTCTGAAAGAGTTCTGATAACTAAATAAATAAGTAAATAAATGAAAACACCATCTTTTATCGTTAAAAGTTGCCAAGTGTTGTTTATACATTGTACGTGGCGTAATTCGTAAGTTTACTCGGCATATTTTCAACTCGGTAACGCCTGGTAACGGTCATATTGTTACCTAAATATGTGGGTCCTTTGAGAGCATCGTAAATGTATGGAGGAAAAGAAATAATTGTATTTTATGCTCATCTCAAAAGATTTGTTTGTATTTCTGCGAAATAGTCATGCCTAACCAGATAATAGCACAGACCCCCCCCCCCATTGTAACTACAAAGCCTTGAGCAAGTGCGAAGTTACCAGTTAATTTTATTGTTTGTTTCTATTTTTCAAGTTGTCTTCGTGTGTGCGCGCGTAAATTGAAAGCTTGTTATTACTAGTCAATATCGTCAATCATATTTGCTCCATTATTCCATGCAGATAAGAAAGGAACTAATTTTGTGTTGAATTTGTGCCCCCCCCCCCATCCCACCCCGCCCCGGCACGGTACAATAAACAAACACTTGATTGAAAATAAAATAAAAGAAACTAACCTTGCATTGTTATAATGTATTCCTTCTTTTTTCATCATGCGAAATTTACAGAACAAAATATATCAACGAACTCCGTAAATGTAGCGGATGCCAGAATGCGTATGCATCCTTACTGTGTGTGTATCGCTAATGTCAGATAAAAAAAATATCGCAAAATTGACGAAAATATCACCAGATTGCTTGAAGGCGCCTGCCATTCACGCATGATAAGTTTCAAGGTGCAAACGGACCAAGATTATATTGTATCCAGGTTAACTATACGACGATATCTCGCAAATAAAAAAAGAAATCATTATTTTAAAGAACATACAATGTGAGTGCAAATGATAATCTTTCGCTAGTATGAGTTACGAAAGTATCATGGGGGGGGGGGGGCACCAGACAGATGACCCCCCCCCCCACAAAAAATAAAGTGTTTTCATGTAGTCTTGTATACCCCAAGATGTGTGTGCTTGTTTAAAGTTTAAAAAAGGAATTTTGATCAAACTTTTAGTTTATAATTAGTCCTAGTGTTTTTTCTAAAGGGTAGTAGTCTGAAACATGGGTCTTATTCCCATTTTCAGATTTCATATCCTTGATTTTTAGTGATCTTTGTCAAGAATTTTCTATGTTCCGTGTATGCTATGTGTATCAATGCTATGGTGTGTGTATGCTATATAGTCTGTGTGCAGGGACAGCAATACTATGTCAAATTTGTCTCTGTTGTCTTAATATATATTTTTCTATGGACTTTTCAAATTTATTTGTTTGTCCTAGTATAAATTTAGTTGCTTTTGAATTAATTTGCAATTTAGAATTCCGGCGAGATGAACGGTATACTACCATTTGAAATTAAAATAAAACCTTTTGTTTTATGTGATTGACTATGGTGTGGCGTTTCTCACATTAAAGTCTATTTTCAAAATGAGGTAGGCTGTATTCGAGTCAGGGTCCGCACTTTCTTTCTTTATTTATTTGTGTTTCTCCCGATTCGAGTTAGGCCTCCTCTCTAGTATTTAATTTATAATGTAATAGAAGTAAATATCCAACCCAAAACCCCTTAGGAAGCTTTATACATTTACTGGTTTGGTTTTAGCATGAAAAACATAAGTGACATCTACAAAAATAATAAACTGATAAAAAGACTAGAAACGACAAGGACCTTTAGAAGTATAAAGGAACTTTTATGTAAATATAGGGAAAATGAGGAACTTTGGGGAATTGAAACTAAGGAAACATATAATTGGATAAGGGAAAATTTAACCTCTAAAATTAAAAATAAAGTAGAGGAGGAAATATCTCGATTAATTGGGACAGACCTTGGAGGTACTGGACCAACATCGGCTCTCCAAAAATACAAAGCTTGATATTCAAATATCTACACGACATATGCATACATGTGAAATATCTCATGTGCAAATGTGCGAACTTCACAAAATATCATGCGATGGCACAGTGCGAGTTTAGGAAACAAGACAGGATACAATTAATTATGGAGATATCCAAGAAATAAAAATACAGAAGAAACCAAGTTTTATATCAAGACGGCAACTTTAACAAAACTTTAATAGGAAAAATAACAGATAACATAACTAAAACCATGATGGCGTGTGACCAAGTCATAAACATAAAAAAAATGAATAGGCAAATTTTTTGGTAATCCTTTCAAATTAATTAGAAAAAAGAACTTCTAGGAAGATTTGTGAATGGGAGGGACGGGGCTGCAATGGGTGAAAAGAAGGGGAGGGAGATGGGGCAATGGATAATCTCCCCTTAAAGGCGACCATCACAAAGTGAACCCTTGCCCTCATACCCCCACCCCGGATTGGAATCTGCTGTAGCCGCCACCCTTTTAATTTCTTATAAATTTTCCTAAACAGCTTCAGTTTCTTTTTATTATCCATTACAATTAAAATTAAATAATTAAATAGACTTTAATTATATTACGTAAACTATCACAAATCCTAATTATCGGGACAGAGAAACTATATGGGAAAAGTACGAGATAATGACGTCATGGGGCTATGAAAGAGTCGGGAAAAACACCTCATATAGGAAACTTTACATACATACACGAAAACAAAGGATCTAATAAGTCTCTCTTCTAATTCTATTTGCTCAAAATGTGCAGCTCTCGCACTGCACGGTAAATCCCCACTGTGTGTGTGTGTGGGAAGAACAACCATTTTTAGAGATTTTGGCAGAAATCCAATAAATAATTTGAGACGGCCTAACTCTAGGTGGGAGAAATACAAGCAAATAAAAAAGTGTATGGACTCCAACTCGAGTACAGCGGATTTCAATTTACAAATCCAATATGTGAATAATGACACAATATATTTGCACACAGAACACATTAAGTTTTTTTTTTCTTAATTAAATTATAATACACCGTTACTTAGCCAAAATTCAAAAATATATTAAATAAATAAAAATAAACCTTTTCTTGATCCGATTATAAGGTCCTAAGATTACTGGGGAGATTTGGGAAAAAATAAAGGCTATCCCAACATGGAAGCAAAATATAGCATACACAAACTATAGCATATATATATATATAGCACACACGGGATATAGGCGACCTCTAGCCAAGGTCAACCAAGAGTATAGGGAAGGGATTTCAAGTCAGGTGATGGAAAGATGGAAACCTATTCGGAAAAACAACCCTATAGATAAAACTAGGTTTTAAAAGAAATACCCCGTTAAAAAGGAGAATTAAATTTTTTTGACCTAAATTCTTTTGCATAATATAAAACATACAACACATGGGGGGGGGGGATAAATACACATAAAACACTATAATTTTTTGGAAAAGTGGGGTGGGGGTCTGTCTGGTGCCGCCCCCCCCCCCCGTACTTCGTCTTGTGGGGATAAATGTACGTCATTTCCTGCTGGCGTCCTCTATAGGTGGAAAATCGTATCTAAGTAACAGTGATGTATACTTTTATTTCGAGAAATTAAATTATTTTTTCTGTACACTTTATAGGTTTGTTTTGGTTCTTTTTGTTCAAGTATAACTACTTTTAATCATGTTATGCAAATCTGATGTATAAAGAAAAATGTTGGTGCATGGCCGGTAACTTTTATACGTCATGGCAACGGAAAATAAATTCCGCGCATGCGCATTTTGTGTGGGAGCACAAAAAAAAAAACACACACAAAAAGCAATCTACTAAAACAAGCCATTACGTGAGAACTTGGCCTGAAAAGAGCAAATATAGGTACAATAAAATATTGCTAGTCTCGGATTTGACAATCCTTAGTTTTTTATGCTGATGAAACATTTTTCAGTAGAATTTTTCTTCCCACAGTTTAAATGCCTAATTTTACTGTTTATAATCATACATGTTCAAATGTACTGGTCACATATAACAATATCGTCGAAATATTAACTGATACCATGCTGGATTTATATAGAATGTCTAAATAATCATAAAACTAAAGGTGTAATTGATTATAACCAATATATATTTTTTGCAATAACAAGATAATGAGATCCGAACATTGACCAAACAGTACTTAGAGAAATTCAATATCGATTAGTTCATCCTCAACCTCCAACTGATATACTTTATTGCAAGGGGTAAATGGTACCGTATTGAAAGACGTGTTAGGATAAAAGATACCGTTGTTAAAGAATATCCTGACCGACTGAGATCTTAACATCGTACATCATAGCTGAAAACAGTGCAAGCCAGTATACATATTTGCATTATGCTCACGCAAGAAATATTGTATCAACCAAATGGGTTTCTTGACCGAGCGATGTCAAGCCCTTGCGCGAATCCCGCTACGAGTCATAGGTTTCCCCGATTCAAAGGAATCCTGTACAACTACTTCTGCAAACTGGAAAGTCCAACGCGTCCAATCTATCAGTAATGTTACTCTAATGAATACATGACCACAAATCCCAACTTCCCAATTGTATGTCAATGTCACAACTGCAAAGCTTCTCTTCGTTAACTTTCCGTAACTTACCGCCAGTATTTCACGCCGTGAAACTATACAACTCAACAACCTAATACAGGGAACCGTTTTTACTACGCCACCTTAGGCCTTTTAAATCATGATTTTTAGCTTCATTTCGCCTGTAACTTTGTAACATATTTACCACCACAGCAACAATAAATGGCGCCCGCCGACGGCGGAACAGTCCTTTTCTGTTGATTCCATTGTATAATTTACCAATCTCCAGTCATAAATACTGCACCTGGAGTCACACGATCAATTCACGCAATTAGATTTGAATAGGGACTACTGAGTGACAGGGATACTCATGCGGCTCTTACCTGAATTCACCAAAAGTAAACCATGTCATCTTGAAACTCACTTACACTTCACTCCTTAACGTTTGCCCCTAGTAATTGGCTAATTATTTTGGTCTAAAGACTATAATCCCAGCACCGACTTCCCATATTCAAGCAAGTATATAAGGAATCCTTAAAATGGAGAGCGGTAAACAAATGCGCATACTCCAAAATATATTACAATATTATACATACCTTGGAATTTTATTAACTATTTTTGTTTACATATTTTCATTGTACTCGTGGATGGGTAATGTGATTTTGCGTTCTGCCTTGCTTATAAAATGTATTGTCTTTGGTCAACAAAAGTTGATTTAGAGAGGATAAGAAAAGAAGTTTTGTTAAACGATGATGGAATTAAATAAACACTGGGGACAATATCGTACGTTGCACATAAATCGCAGAGATTAATTGAGATTTTGCTTAACGGTCAATCAGTCCGCACTCGAAGTAGGGAAATAAGCGAATAGTGCAAAAGCCGACCATTGTCTGATAATCGACGTACATCTGCCACAGCCATATATTGTAAAAATCCCATTACTACAGGTAAAAAAGAATTAACTACAACTGCTTCTTTGGGGCGTCATGTGTGACCAGTGTATATTAGTACTGTGTTAGAAAAATATTGCGACAAACCAAAGTAAAGAAAACAGTCACTTTTATCAATCAGTCCATATCGTTTTACAAATTATACTGAATAACTGACTTCAGTAGAACTCAGAAGAATGTATTCCTGTAAGCACATCACGATTGCGGTGTTTGTACATTTATATAAAGTGGGATCATTTTACAAGCAAAGTATACATTTAAAAATTAACACTACAAATGAGACAACGCTTAAGTACATACGGATCATAATCGTGAGATGGCAAAGAATGGTTCATATGTTGAGAGGTAACCAATACACCAACAAAATAAGAGTTTGTAAGAACATCTTATTTCCTTCTTAGATATACTTAGCCATAATGCAAATTGTTTCCTAATCCGAAACATGTAAACATATTCCGACCATGCTGGAAACAAAAATAGTAAATTTAATTTAGTTCAGCGTAAACTGTAAGTTAGTTCTTTCCTTTTGGCATGGTGTCTGAATAAAAAAGTATATTTCTCAAATTTGCTAACCACTACACTGTCATTATGTAATTAGATACCTAATTGATGTACCATGGTTGTATACATATATCTATAAATATATATAGTTTTGTGGACATGTACGGTTGAATAATACCATCCCGTGTTTGTGTAGGGAAATGCGTACATCACAATCGCACTCGTAAATTTGAATCAATACCATCTCATGAATGGTTAGGGGCCGTCCATTTAGTATGTACGCATAGAGGGGTGAGGGGGGGTAACCCAAATGCATAGGCTTGAGCATGGAGGTATACTGATAATATATGTACGCATTTAAGAGGGGGGGGGGGGGCGCTGAAACCTCGAAAATAAGTTGTATAATACGTAACCTGTTCGACTTGGTTCAGTAGGCTTTTGCATTTTAGCGGACATAAGACAAACTTGTCCCACCCAGTCACACTATCCTGACACCAGGCCGACTAATCCGAATACTAACCTCTTAATGATCGGCACCAAAAGAGGCAGCTGCTAGTACCATTTTTATGTCTTTAGTATGATTCGGCCGGGGTTTGAATACGCGACCCCTCGCATCCGAGGCGGACGCTCTATAGACACATTGCACCATCGGAGAAGTCGCTTAGTAAAGAATGTACGATACTGGTTCCTGTTTTTCATGACAACTCGACCTGGAGACCTACCTGATGGAAAATGAAGGCGCATTATAAGGTTATAATATACGAGTCCATAAATACATAAATATTTTTTAAATTATAATTTTCGAGCAATTAGTGTCTCTTAGCATTTGACAAAGTCTGCTTGCAGTAGCGTACTAAGGGGAGGGGGGTTACAACATACTTCGATGCTAATACTACTGATTTCAAGCATAAAATTAAAGCTAAACAACAGCATATAACATGTTTACATATATTATTAAGTACGTCTTCATTTGTCTTTCCGTGCGCCAAATACCTTCCAACACAAAGATTTTCCATATAGGTAAATTAGTTGTACCAATCTTAAACAACCATATATTTCGACATATATAATATCAGTGTATAGGTTTCTCATCAATTTAAATCGATCTGTGCCAAAAAAAGTCGAGAAAATTAATAATAAAAAAGTTGGTATTTATGACTCATTATTGCTTGCGACTTTACCGATCTTCATATCCTTGATATGTGCATCTACCCTTCCCGTTTTGCGATAGTAGCACATACTTGGATGCTAATACTATAGATTTGAAGCATATAATTTAAGATGTACAACATTAAATAATATGTGTATGTATCTTATTAAGTACGGTTTCATATGTCTGTTTGTGCACCCGATGCCTTCCTATCCGAACGGTTTCCATATAGGTGAATAATTTATACCAATAGTAAACAAACACAGCTTTTGACAAATTTCATATTAATATATAGGTTCTCATCTGCCTAAATCGATTTGTGCCAATAGACGTGTGTGAAAATACAAAATAAAAAAGTTCCACTTTTTACGGAATATCGGGTGCGACTTTACCGATCTTCATATGCTTGCTACTTTAATACACCCTTCCCGTTTTGTGATTGTAGCACATACTTCGATGCTAATATTAGAGATCTGAAGTATAGAATTAAAACTATACAATATTATAAAATGTGTGTATATATCTTAATAAGCACGTCTTTATTTGTCTGTCCGTGCGCCTAGATCCGACCTATACGAAAGTTTTTCATATGGGCGAATAAGTCATAACAATCGCAAAAACAACGGTTTTGACACATTTGATATCAGATGACAAATTTGATTTTAATTGATATGTTTCTAATCATACTAAATCGATCTGTGCCAATAGACATGTGTGAAAATGCAAAATAGAAGGTTTTGTTCTTTTTACTGAATATCGGGTGCGACTTTACCGATCTTCATATCCTTGCTACGTGAATCTACCATTGCCGTTTTGCGATCGTACTACATATTTCGATGCTATTGCTATATATCTAAAGCATATAATTAAAGCCGTACAACTGTAAATAGTATGTGTATGTATCTTATTAAGTATATCTTCCTTTGTCTGTCATTTCGCCTAATGTCTTCCTATACGATCGTTTTCCATACAGGTGAATAACTCATAACAATAGTAAATAAACCCCGATTTTGACAAATTTGATATAAATTGATAGGTTTCGCATCAGTCTAAATCGATCTGTGATAGTAGAAATGTAAGAAAATGCAATATGAAAGTTTTGGTATATTTGACTCTGTATCGCTTGTGAATTTAACAGTCTTCATAACCTTGATACGTGCATCTTCCATTGCCGTTTGTCTCGGTATCACAAACTTCAATGTTTATAGTATAAATCTGAAGCATACAAGGAGAGCTGTACAACAGTATATAATATGTGTATGAATCTTATTAAATACATTTTGATGTGTCTGTATGTCCGCCCAATGTCTTCCACAGCGAGCGTTTTCCATATTGTGTATTGTTCCACTTCCTATTTTTACACTACCTAATTTTGACCTAGTTTAATAAACACCCATTTCTACAGAGGACACATCTGTCGCAGCCTCGACATTTTTTTACACTTATCAGCATTGAGTCACTCGGACAAAAAGATTTGTCAAAAGTCATATCATTGTTATTAATGAAGTGAAACAAGGACACATACGATGAAAAAAATAATACATTTCTCCAATTCACTTTTTTCCAACCAGGAAGTCCTCTTAAAATCTTTACCAACTATTCTGACAAGGCAAATACAATTCGTTCCATACCAATCATCCAGTCTGCTACTCAACATGTGTTAGCTATGTGACTCACAGCTGATAACTGCATCTCCATCACTTTTTTAGAATTGTGTTTTGTGTTTTACGTGAATATGTCATTACTGATTTTCTGAGGTGGTTCTTGGGTATTTTACTTTGGAGTAATGAACATGAAACACACGTTTATGGTATATTTCATAAATAAATCAGCATCCTCTACATTACTGCTAATTTAAATAAAATTACGTGTATTACTATTAGGATTTTTCTCTCAAAAATAGGCAATTTTACTTTAATAGTAAATTTTCAAACGTCCATTAAACTAATCTTGATATTTAACTTATTTTGACAAATTAATTCTTTCTAAATGTCTTCTGTCTCCTATTATTTGCACTATTAGAGAAATAAGTTATGAAGTATGCAAAACAGTTTTGTACCTTAAACAGTACATGTACATTAAAGAATTGGGGTTCTGCATATTCACAATGCCATTTAATTATTGCAAGGATGTTGTACACTAAATCTAGTATTCTTTTATTATAAGTAAACAATTGTATTATTATACCATCATGATTTTCCCCCAATTTTATTCTTTCAGCTTTTCCAACAAAATATCTGTTCCAAAACAAATTTTTTGATAAATATAGGAACAAATTCTGAGTAAACAACATTTTTCTTTTGTTGTCGTTGTTAATGGTAGACTGAGAGAAGAAAATGCAGCAGCACATAATATGAACTTAAGTGAAGTTATGAACTTACTAAGCCTGGATTTAAATAAATGGTATCACTTGTATTTCTAATGACAGCCACAATTCTCTTAGTTTGGGCTCAAGACCAGCAATAGTGAATAGAGGTATTTCGAAAGACATATAACAGCTCACTCATTATAATGTTACTAATTAGCATTATTGAAAACTTCTTAGATATCAGAATAAATAGTATATATGTATGGTGCTTGTTGGCGACATTGGCAGATTATTCACTCCACATCCTGGTTCCCGGGCAGTTTTGATCTCTCACAATAATAATCACGGGCACAGTGGCTCGTTGCAAAGAAAATCAACAGATTTGGGTTCTAACCTGTAACACTATTAACATATTATATTGTTACAGGTTAGAACCCCATCCCTTGATTTTCTTTGTAACGACCCCCTGTCATCATGGGCAGTAAATTTGAAACATACTACTTCCGGGTCAATCTATTTTTAAGGTGCAATATATACTAGTACATAATGGGAGGTAACTCAAGTTGTGCTATTCAATTCAATTCATTAATGAAAAAATTGAAATAAATAGGTAAAAAGGCAATTATTTATTTTGCAGATGAATATTTATCGAATATTTAACATTCAGCAGCGTAAATATGCATTTATTTTATTGATATTTGTGGCAAGAGTGCAGAAAAGGACGACGTGCTTCGTGGGCAGATGGAAATCTGCCCACGAACTTTTATCTGCCCACGAAACCGTCTGAGGACGACAAAACTGCCCACGACCCACCTTAAATAATAGTATATATATATATATATATATATATATATATATATATATATATATATATATATATATATATATGCATCTTATTAAAATCTAAGTATATGTTGTAGTTCTGTATTTATGCTAATTATTTATAATGCTTCTATGTATTTTTATTTATTAAAAAGTGTTTTGTAACTCTTTATTGATACTGATGATCGGTTTAATAATCATGGAATCATACTCTTTTAAAAAGTTGTTGTTGTTGTTGTTTAACGCCATTTTTCAGCTCACGATAGGCTATACATGGCGGCGAGTATTAATGGTGGAGGAAGAACCTGGGAAATACCCAGAAAGAAACACCGACCCTCGAGAAGCTACTGGCAAGCTTTCTCACATACCCACATTGGCCGAATCCGAGACTCGAACCCACGTAGACAGAGGTGAGATGGCAGTGATCCGTAACAGAGAGCGCTTTAGACCACTCGGCCACTCGGGGCCCCT
Source organism: Sinohyriopsis cumingii (assembly GCA_028554795.2). Lineage (NCBI taxonomy): Eukaryota > Metazoa > Mollusca > Bivalvia > Unionida > Unionidae > Sinohyriopsis > Sinohyriopsis cumingii. Next base: position 849,556 of record JAPYKE020000021.1, read on the forward strand.
CTTTTAAAAAGTAAAGGACGTTAAACCTAGAGAAAATTGACCATTCATTCACAGTTATTAAGTTCTGTGTCAAGTTAAAGCAGATATTTGTCTTCTCCTTTTATGTCCTGTACTATAATTCTCAGGTGACCTACCATTCATATGCATTCCCATTTACTGTCCATCTATCAAATACTAGAACTGACATGTGACCTGCCATCATTTTTTCTCTCATTCAATCTTTCAGTCTATTCAGTACTATAACTATCATTATTTGCCATTAAGCTTATCTCTCAATTGTCCTCTTAATCTATCCAGTATTAAAATTCTCATATGACATGCCATTCATTGGATTTCTCAATCACTCCATCACTCTATTACTAGAACTCTCATGTTACTGGTCCTTCTTTTTGTCTTTCATTTACAGTCAATCTGTCTAGTACTAGAACTCTCATGTGACCTGCCATTAATTGTATCTCTCAATCACTCTGTCAGTGTATCTGGCACTAGAACTCTCATGTGACTGGTCATTAATTTTATCTCTCAATCACTCTGTCAGTCTATCTGGCACTAGAACTCTCGTGTGACCTGCCATTAATTTTATCTCTCAATCAGTCTGTCAGTCTATCTGGCACTATAAATCTCATGTGACATGCCATTAATTTTATCTCTCATTCACTCTGTCAGTCTATCTGGCACTAGAACTCTCGTGTGACCTGCCATTAATTTTATCTCTCAATCAGTCTGTCAGTCTATCTGGCACTATAAATCTCATGTGACCTGCCATTAATTTTATCTCTCATTCACTCTGTCAGTCTATCTGGCACTAGAACTTTCATGTGACCTGTCATTAATTTTATCTCTCAGTCACTCTGTCAGTCTATCTGGTACTAGAACCCACATGATCAGTTATTCATTTTATCTCTTATTCACTGTCAGTATACTTACTTTTATACCAGTCACATAACCAAATATTAACTAAGCCATGTCAAGCTTGCTTCAGCTGTAACCATCAACTATAATTCCCATAAATGCACAATAGTATTAATGAATTGAAGCAGTAACAAATCATTCTCTGCCTGTAACCTTCAACTATAATTCCCATAAATGCACCATAGTATTAATGAACAGAAGCAGTGCCAATTCGTTCTCTGCCTGTAACCTTAATGAACGCAGAATGAGCTCTGCCTGTAAGCTCCAACTATAATTCACATTAATTCATATTAGTACAGTTACAGCCAAATAAACTTTATATTTTAAATTCAAGACATTTTATGTAAAGTATTATTATTAATATGTTTGCAGTTTAAACTGTATGACTGATCATTGTTATGCAAAATGTATGCATTGATACTCACCCAATACAAAGCTTTTTATAATATAACATCTTTTCTGTATGTTGTTTCTGTTCAAGACCTTGAGTTATCCGCCACCTACCATTACAAGACTTTGCAAAATCTCTCCTTTGCTACTTTTTTTCTATATAATAACTTGAATTCTCCATCATCCTCCAATATCAAAAATCGCAAATAGTTTGATTTCGTTAAAAACATGTTGGTTTTTCATTGGATAATAAGACAAGTTGTTTATTTAATTAAACGGAAGCAATCAGTGTAAAGTGCCTGCATTACTGTAGCCAGACAAAGGCAATCAGTGTACATTGTCTGTACTACTGTAGCCAGACTTAGACAATCAGTGTAAAGTGTCTGTACTACTGTAGACAGACTGAGTCAATCAGTGTAAAGTGTTTGTACTACTGCAGACAGACTGAGGTAATAAGTATAAAGTGTCTGTACTATTGCAGCCAAACTGAGATAATCAGAATAAAGTATCTGCACTACTTTATCCAAACTGTGGTGACTGGTTGGTAAGATTTAGACCCACATGCTTTTCTTGGGTGGATCATGGAATATTGTTAAGGGGGTGGGGTGTAAACAAGTTATGCCCTCCCACTGTTTAGAAAAATTAACTTGGAAATAAAACATGCTTTCTATTGAAATATTTGAAATGATTCTCCAGATTAAATTTAATGGTGATCTGAATCAATTCCAACATAATGACAAATTGTGTAGATTACTCCACGAAACTTGAATTAGAATGACTCCATCACAATCAAGGTCTAAATTACATCTGGGACTGAACACTGTTGCTCAGGACCAAAAGATTTTTTTTTTCTGTTTGTTAAGGAAACTACAGTAGAATGGAAAAGTAGCTGTTTAACTCAGTATTGTAAAACCATAAACCAATATGAATTATTGTTTTATATGACCCAATTTACATTTTATTCATGGTGTCTATTTTCAAAAGCCTATATCAGGACCACAACTCTAGCAATTTAGAAGTTGTCTCCCTTGCACTTTGCAAATGTGACATGGAATTACAGAGGAAAAAAACAAACTAACATTTGAATAACTTAAACGTTATTCATTCTTAGCCATTTTTGACATGTCTTGTAATCAAATTATATTTAATGAATATGGAAATTATAGTTCTTCCTAAATTTACATTTGAAATGTTTTCATGACATTTCAAATATTACACCAGTTGTTTGGAAATGTTTTTAAAAAATCAGATTTTTTTCAATATGTTTGTAATTATCAGATATCAAATCTCACATAAAATTTTTGTCATGATAACAAGACATTCAATTAGAATTTAGTTACTACCATGTCCAAAGAAAGTGAAGTAGTGTAATGACTCTAGGTCTCAAAATATGTAACATAACAGAAGTGAAACCAACAATTTAAAATACAATTTTTGAAAACATTTAACTCACTAGAATACAAAATGAAAATCCTAAAGGCAATTACAGCAGCGTTGTGAATTAAAATCCAAATAATCCTAAATGTCTTATCATTATGTCCATGAATACAGAATGTTTTAAATCAATTCCAATGGTCTTGTGTTATGAACCTATGCTCTTAAAAAAAAGAAAGAGTGAACACAGGTCAAATTCAACAAATAATTTATTTCCCAAGGATACGAAGTGAAAATTTAAAAGAAGAACTTAATTATTGTGAATTAAATCTCATAAACCTAGAATTACAAACACAAGTCTTACTAATTTCAAATTCTGAGTAAACTTTAATTTGAAATCCAAATAAAGTCAAACACTGAAGTGTTAATTTGTCTGCGATGACAAGTATAATGCTGATGTGCCATCAGTCTTTTGTTCAAACACAGTAATCTAATTTCAAGTTTGAATCCACTATAAATCCCAGTGAATTTCTCTGTCCAAGAATTTTTTTTTTTTTATGAGCACTCTGTATTTCCAGAGAATCACTGAATTAAATAGGTAATTTGATGAAATAAAATCCAGCTCAAATTAACACTGAACACCTGAATAATACAAACTGATTCTGCCAGATCTTAAGGACAAATAGATAATCTTACCAGTGACAAGATTATATAGTCCTCTACTTCACCTCAAGTCACAATTAACATTTTCTATAAAGAAAACATTGCCTAATGGAAAATCACCTTCCAGAAAGTTCTTAATGCTTCAAAAATAAAATGTTAGTTAGTATTAGAAAATCTGTTACTACAATTATAATATATAATATGGACAATGTCATGTACACCATGTAAATTGTAGGGAAATTCCAACAACCTAGACCCAGTTTTAAAAACATAGTTACTTATATTAATAATGATCAAGGTAATACACTCATACACATAGAGAATAAGCTAAAACATTTTTGAAAAAAATTAAATAATTCAGGTTAAGAAGAAAATAAACTTGATTTTGGACAAGGTGAAGTCCAACATACAATGTTACATTATAATAGCATATACTGAAATTATTATTATTTTTTTTTTAAAAGAACATGACTAACAAAAAGAGTAATGTAAATATACCTAACACTTCACTGTCCTGATATATCAAGGACGCAATCCGGAATGTCTTTGAATGTCTCCGAACTAAGTGGACAACTTCATAGAAGTCACAGTGCTTAGACTTAATCCACCATCTCCCATGTTAATGGACCAGATTATAGAAGCCAATGACGATGATCATCTGAGGTGGAAATGCAAGCTCTTTCATTCCAGGATATTGTGCAAATTGTTCAATGCTGCAACAAAGAACAAGAAAGTACCAGGTTTACATTGTAAAATTATTATTAGAGAACCAGTAGGTCATAGTATGCCGAGAAAGGCTAAAACGTGATTCCCATAAATATTTCAGTGAACCAGGTAGCTTATTTCAAATTGTAAATTCACTTTGAAAAGGTGAGAAAAGGCTAAAAGATTAATTAAACATGCCAAATTGGACTCTTAAACTCTAAGTTGCTATGACAGGATTCGTTTGCATCCTTACAAATGCGAACATTTCAAGCACCATCTATATAATGATAATGGAAATAATGAAATACAGAAGATGAGAATGAAAACAGAGAGACAGGATATGAAAGAAATAAAATTTCAAAAACATTTCGGGTGAGTGGACTACCTGACAATTCTGGAATTCTTGTGGAGGTATTCAATACAGGAGATACTCCGTTCCAGGCTGAAACCCCAATTGCATTCACCACATCTGAAAATATTATAAATAGGTCAGTGTTATCTGTATCCACCGGAATTGACTAAACAAAAACAGTTCAATTGCCAAAATAAAAAATGATCCTGTCAAAAAGGTACATATACTGCAAATATTCCTATATACAACCTTATATAATACATGTCTACATGGGCTAAAACGTGTGGAATGGACCTGTACAACTGTGTATCAATAGTATCTCAAATTATGGTGACTCAAAGATTTATCATTTATTCAGCAGAGTTGTTAAGAGTAAAGTCTCTAATATTAAGACTAGACTACTGCATGGTTCACACACAGTTGTAAAAGATAAATTTCTAGGTCATTTCCAGGATGAAATGTATTTTATCAAGGTTCACATGTAGTCGTTATTCAATTGAACTAAAGACTATTTTAGCTTGTAACACTTGCATTGTTCAGATCAAATGATGTTTATATTTCAATCAAGACTCTCCCGAAACATCTGAGTCAGATATATGATCATGCACGAAAAAACAAAACGTATCATAAAAAGCAAGACTATTGCATATTCATATAAATTGCCATGCAAAGTCATTTCAATGTAGAGAATAACAATTATAATGTTATTTTACTGCACTACATTGCATTGATATAAGAAAACAATAATGCAGTGAAACATAATTAATTTTCTTTCCTTTTAAATCTTTACTTCTAAATAATTAGCGATAACAACCTAACTAGAGGGTGCTTCAGTCAGGACGAGTGCCACAAACTTGCTATTTTTGCACATAGCGGATATCCCTCATTATGGGGCTCCCATTCTTTTAACTTTGATTGGATACTTTCAGGAATAGAGAGAACATTTTAAACTATACGCTATTGATAAGAAGTTTGATACGGCTCAGAGAATATTTTCAATAAAAATCCACAAAAGGTGTGGATCATGGAGGGTTTCATGCGGGAGAGGTTTTATTTATGTATCTATATATAGAATGTGCCAAGAATTTTGTGGTACTTATCTTCGTTTCGTGGGAATAGGGATGTATTATAAAAAGCCCTCTGTCTCATCATTATTCAGAAATGTGTCAGTTCTTTCCCTTGAGCACCTGGTAGAGGTAGCAACCACAAAATTGGACGTTTAGTCAATATAGTACAGTGAAATATGTGACAGCACGAGATCACCTTATCAATATAATAAATATGCATATATTTATAGTACATTACGGTGATTTACTGTAAGGTACTTTACTGACAAAACGTCAGACTCCTTCTGTAGCAACTATATACTCAATGAATATAAATATATTTGCTACCGCTACCTGTAACCAGCAGTTTGTTTTTATTATTACTGTTACAAAATAGTATAAAACCTGCTTGATACCTTTGGATATGAAAGTAATTTAGTAGTTAAAAAGATTAATATAAATTTATACTTGTATCTTCACAGGTGAGATGTCATTGTTTTCTGTTTGAAGAAAAAGACCCCCCCACCCATACACACACACTCTGTAATAATTTAAAAGAAACTTTTGACGTTTTAAAGGTTATTCACACTACTCAGGCTGTTGTAGCATCCATACCCCTTGCATAAACATCATTTGTCTGTGATTATATTGTTATTTTACACTGTTTAAAAATATGTTAATATTGTTATGACAAAAAATGCCAGCACAATCCAACTATGCAATAAAGCAACTGCAAAATAAATAAATACAAATATTCTTTATATACAACTTTTCACTGAAAATATTAGAGAAAAATAAATATTTTATGTAAATTTTCGGTCATAAAAACAATATTTTTAAATGAATTAGTCTAAACAAATTCTAATACAAGTAGGCATTTAAAATCATACATTGTGACAAAATTACCTTAGATTACCCCCATGACCCGTTCTGGCATAGGACCCCCTCTATCATAATATATATAAAAGAGAAGGTACGGAACTTCCAAATACTTCGTTCCACCGTTGACCCTCGATTGCCTTCTGCTTTTCCCGTCTTTAAAGGTACAGGTCCATATTATATGACTTGTTGTACTCCTGAGATATTTTTCTATTCATCAAGCCATCATTGACTTTTCTGTGTTGTTCCAAACTGAAGTGAGTAAATCGCGAAAACTTCGCAAATTTGTATGCGTCCTCGTTCTCCGACAAGAAGCATCCATGTTTTGTCGTCGTCCCCCCCCCCCCCAACGCTGCTGTGTGTGTGTGTGAAACAAAGTATTTGTCAGGTATCTCAACCAGACATTTTGTCGAGAACAATGCGATATCGTAACCAAAATCATGTAACTTTATCGTGATAATTCCATGAGGTATCACTAGGGCTTGTGAGAAGAAGATTTTAAACCTGACTGTATCCATGTCCCCTGAACGCCAAGTCTGGTGTATGTTTTTAGTGTGGGGGGTATCAACACCATTAAAGACAACCAGAAGATTGAAGTTTTCTCTGATCACTTTATGTTTTCGAGCATAATGCTGAGTAACATATATACTATCAGTGCTTTTGTGTTCGAGTTTGATTAGTTTGTCTAACACCACATCGTCGTATACTATGAGATTGCTGATGTCCCAGTTGAGATCATCTACCAACGGCGCATCTCTTATGTCAGTACTAAAATCAATGACGTCATTGCCATCAATCTTTCTTGCATTTTCATTAAAATCTGTAAGCACGTCGTAGCATCGCAGATGGTGCCACTAAATATAACTTACCTCACTTAAACCATCTCAAAATCAGGCTAAGCAGCCATTTAGTCTTACCGGACACAGATGGACCAATGATAATTGTTCTGATAGAATTCGGTAATGATGGATCGTGCTTGACTGGCTCTTGCAGTCGTGTCGCTGAGAAGTCAATGACATTCATGTTGTAAAAATATAATAAGTATATGGATTTATATTGTGTTCGATGCAAGGGCCAGTGAATTAAAAACGATAACGACGAGGAATAAAAAGTGTGTACTCACAGGCAAGTGTGTGAAATGTAGTACAAAAAATAAAAGTTTGTCTCCTCATCGCCAACGATGGGTTAAAACGTGGTAGTAATATCGCTGCTTCACTTGGAAAATTACCAGGAACTCCATGGACTAAGTATCCTGGCGAGAAGCATCTTCCTAGATATAATTATTATAGTACTGCAACCCGACTTGAGATCCGACTTGTCGAGAAAGATCAACCAAGACCAGGAGAGCATGCAATAAATGCGATTGATCAAGCGTGCCATGTTCATGACGTCGGGTATAAAATCCAGATCTACTACAACGACATATTGCAGACGTGAAGTTCATTCACACTCTAAAGACCGTAAAAAATAAATCTCTCAGAGAATCACTCGCCAACTTTGTATAAGATCTGCGATGAAATGTAGACTAGTGCTAGTGGCCGGTAATTAATCATATACAACTATTATATCGAGTCAATTTAGTATAGCCCAAAATGATAATGGAGGGGTAGAGCAGCGATTACTAAACTTACTGATCCGTCAGGTGTCACACATTCTGTAACTGCAGATTTGTTAGCACGACAGGCAGTATGGCAAATTCATCTACCACCACCTAAAAAGATTCAGTATGCACATTGTGATGTCTGCACTCACAGCGAAGTTCATCAGGCAGATATTTTGTTTTTTCTTACCAAAATATGCTATTAAAACTGGTGAACGTCAATCGCACACCAACAAATACGTGTTGACAGTCGTTGACGTTGCAAGTAGATACAACGAAGCATCTGAGTTTGAACGAAAAATCAACGTGGCGGCCTGCGATGGCCACAGTTGCTACAGGTTGATCCTTGCAAAGAATTTCTTGGTGAAGGAACGTCGATGATGAAACAACATAACGTCGAAATCAGACAAGGACATAGCACAATACATCGCAATCATGCAATCGTTGAACGATTTAATCGAACACTTGCTGAGCGATTGTTTGGATATCAGGCGTACCAGAGATCTCGTGAATGGGTTGCAAGACTACCAAGTGTAATAGCAACGCTAAACAACGAAGTTACTCGTAGAATTTACATGAAATCAATCAATGCAATTATCGAAGAAACACATACCATTTAAGCGACATAGCTCTTCCTCTCAGAACCATTATTCGGTAAATTGACTGTCGGATATTTATAAAAACCTGGTGAACTTGAAGGTAGTAAAAAAGAGCAACTGATCCTATCTGGATTGTGACCACACATACAATTTCCAGCGCGGTAAGACCTACTGACAGGCCTGCACTCTACAAATTAGATTCATCAGCGCGTCAGTGTGGATTTGTCTGTGAACAATTACCAGTAATTTCTGAAGATACGCAATTACCACCGCCTTCACTCTTGGTAAGGCTCACGTCTGTTTCAGTGTCATCAAAATTTCAACATCAAGATCAAAGTCGCGTTTATTATTTTTGTCTTATCGCGGATGCCCAGCTAATCTTTTCCTTACTACATCATTGGTATTGCTAGCAATGTTTTCCTGAGTTTGATCCTTGTCCCCCTTTGTCCAAAGAAAACTTTTCATTATATAACAGGAATAATTTTCGCTGAAGTGAATCATGAACTATTTTTCTAGCTGCTGCCGTCAGATCGCTAGGGTGCCATAAATTCCACAAATCGTCGTTTGTTGTCTCTGGAATTACCTCACGCATTATTAAGCACTGGATGCTCTCCAGCTGCAGTCTCATAAACGTTTAGAACTCTTTCAGCAATCCATCAATATGTATATGATCATCAAGTATTTCATACTAATCTACGAATTCTTTAAACCAGCGATGCGGAAATTCACCGACAAAGGGCTGTGGTTGACCATGATCACCACACATTATAACAGCAGTATTTTTTGTTAGGCCCGAATCAAGAAACATTTATAACACGTCCACTGATACCTTAAATAATTCTATCACGCGTGTTATTTTACCAGAGCCTCCAAGTCCATTATGATAAACAATTAATATACCGATGATGCTGATGATGATTCTGACATTTGACTACTTTTGTAATATAACTCAGCAGCTTTATAATCAGACGATTGAGAACAATCAAGTATCTTCTCATTCTCGACTCGCCATTGCCCCCATGGAGCATCACGAATTCCTATATCATATTCATCTAATAATCCTATATTTATTTTACTGATATAAAATTGATCTGTGGTGACTCTAACCTACGAGTTACTCTGGACAGTACTCGCACACTGCACCAACATGTCATGAACATGTGCAAGGCTGCATATCTTGAGCTGAGACACATCAGCTCAATTCGCAAATATCTTTTAGTTGATGCCACTAAAACACTTGTGTGTTCATTAGTACTTTCAAGACTGGACTATTGTAACTCAATTATGTCTGGTTCATCTCAATATCTATGCCAGACAATACAACACGTTCAAAACACAGCTGCTCGGATCATGCTTAGAGTACCACGATCAGAGCACACCTCATGCGGCCATGTCAGCTGAGATAACGTCCTTGAAATCATATTTGGTATTCCATAACCCTCCCAGTCCATACTCCACATATGATCGCTGAACGTCCTCAAGATATTCTCCACGTATCGGTCTCCTTGAAGGTTTCTTCTGAGCGAAGTGAGCAACAACAGACGAAACAGTAAAACAATTACTCAGTAATCATTCTATCTCTTCCATGTACTGTGTGTATTTCAGTGCAGTCTTTGTCATTTGCGTATGAAGAGATTGCGTACGATAAAGTTCATTGGTACGAATTGGTCAAATCTACTATCTTCATCACTCTGAAACAACCACACGAGCACTGGATCATTTTTACTAATCTCATGAATATATTCTAATATATCACCACTCCTTGGCTCCTTGTCCTTGTCGAGAGACCGGGGGTGTGTGTGCTGGGCATGACAAGGTCGTCACTCGCTTCTCTCGCCGGAATATTGTTATACTTGATGCCCATGAATGAGCGTTATGGTCAATTATTACTACCGGAGCTAAATTTCTTACATATTTAGTTCTGTTCGAAACCTCTCTGATTCGTTTTTCCAGTTCTACGATGTCGTAGCTCCACTTAATTTAACTTTATTTTGCCACCAGTTTTTTTTTTTTATGTCGCAGATTTGGCATACTCTTCCCTCGGAACGCACTCATGAAGTGTCCTGTGATTCTCTGGGTGACACAATTTAGAATAACCCCACCACTACCACCATCGTCAGAGGGGTAGCACGTGCATCGGCAATAGCGCAATAATATCAGGCTTTTTTAACGGATAAATTCCATAAACAACTGCAGTCACTGGGTGTGCTTTCTCGTAGTATGGTTTGTCAATGCCAGTTAAATTTCCTGGTCTAGAAGATTTATCTAACACGGCAACAACCTTGGTGTTAGCTATCGGGCGGTTATTTGATTCACGAACAGGGTCGCGTTCATCACGGATAATCCAGGTTACGTAGACGTCGTCATCGACGGCAACAATACATTTTATTATGAGATAATATCTGCGTTCACCCGCATCCACATAAATAATGATTGTCCTTGCTCGTTGGTTATTCTTGATAGCATTGATGAATATATTGTCGTGTTGTATTCTGAATGTTGAGCAGACATGTGTTGTATTATCATCTCTAAACCCCTTCTTAGACATAGATATACGATTGATCAATCATAGATTAACATCAACTAATACGTGTCGGGGCGGGTCTGGTTTCAACAATTTGTTTTGGTGGATCAGGGTTTATTCTGTCAAGATCGAATCTGGCTTGGGAAGGTTTGATCGCAGATAATCTTGTAAACTCCTCCATCATATAATAAGGGCAAACATATCTTAAAAATTAAACTTCAATTTGTAATTTCCAATGACTCGATCAAGGAACAGTAGCAAATGGTTGATGATTGGATCCACAACTCCGCACAATAAGGCTTGTGTAACGGATTTCTGTGGATATCACTTGCAGAGTTTGCGACAATTGTGTCTAGGACCAAAGTCGTGTTTGAAATGCAACAAGGGGTTAGGGGGAAACGCGCTTGTGCGCAACTTGCGGAGATAGAAAATACCGAGCTTTGAAATGGTATTATGATAAAAAAAAAGTGATTGCCATGAACCTCCGATAAAAGATGATGGGGAATATCTCGCTAGATTTTCAGGATGTACTGATGCTTGCATCAACGATCCTGAATAGTTGGCGGATAGCATGCCACATATTTTGTTCTAGTAATATATTTTAATTTAGACAAAGATATATAATTTGTAATGCATCCCGTAATTACGAATTATGAGGCGTCGCGTGCTAGTATCATTAGGCACTGCCACAATGAGTGCCACAATCGCCTGATCGAAGATGGTTTTGTAATTGATCACATTGATTCAGATCCAAGGGATAATTCTTTGAATCATCTTCAGGCTATGACACGAAGTCAGAATTGTTCATGGGGAAATACTAACTAATTATTGAGTGTATAAGTTAGTTTACCGCGGAATGAAGTGCCTGTGAGCCCAACCTGCACCTAATCTGATTCAATGTGATCAAAATGATACACATTCCGGAGATAAACTAATACGGTTTGAAGTTCGTAATAAAATGTGCACCAAGATTTCTGACCTGATGGAGCACTTGCAGTTACATACAGCTGAAACGACATTCATGTCTGAAGTTTGCGACTAATTATTTCTGGCTTGAAAGATCAGAAGAGCTTACATGGTAATGAAAAGCCATTAAAGTGTGACGTGTGTTACATTGACAGATGAAATTGCATATCGGAGAAAAACGTTAATATGCAGTGTTTGTGATAAACTGTTTAGATGGAGTGGTGAATATGTCTAGATTAGAAAGTATGTCTATATGAAAATAATTACTAGAACTACAAAGAGACTCGGTTCAATATAACAACATCAATCTACAGCTTTACATGCCTGTTTTGATAATTACATCATGCATGTAGACTTATAGCAGCTCAGCAGAAAATATACAATGTAATTCTATCTAATATATATATTGTAGTGTTCTACAAGCAGTGCTATACGGTAATATAGACTTGAAAAAAGGAAATATATGACTTTGTATTCAATTAAAGAGCCACACCTCATGCAATAACAACACATGATATTTGGAAGCAAAATGAGAACTACACTCCCATACATACAAAATCAAACCAGACGTAGCATTAAAAAGATCATCACGAGTCAGAAAAACACCAGACTAACTAAAGGATTATGAATGTGCAAAATAATGTGAAACTTTTAAAAGGCCTACCACATACATCGTGTTGTATGATGTTTTACTCATAAATAGAGTGACAGATTTAGCACATGAAGGTTATCAGGGCATAGTCAAGATAAAACAACGTCTTCGTGATAAAGTATGGTTTTCTGGCATTGACTAGCAAGTAAAAGGTTTCTCTCAAAGTTTTATACGATGCCCTGCATCAACGCCAAAGCAAATGACGGAGCCGCTAAAAATGAAAGTTGCACCAGACAACCCTTGGAATCAAATTAACATGGACTTCAGTTGCCCTCTTCCATCAGGAGTTTAATGAATGGCAGTTGTTGATGACTAATCAAGGTATCCAGTAGCTGAAATTAATAACTCAATAGCTGCAAAATCTGTCATTTCCCAAATTGACAAATTATTTGCAATCTTCGGAATACCAGAAAATGTAAAAACGAATAATGGACCTCCATTCAACGGACAAGAGTTTACCAAGTTTGAAAAACATTATTAGGACCAAGCCATGAGAATTGTATACCTGCTTTACCCAATTCAAAGTTGACCGTTTTCTATAATATAAAAAATCAAGACGTAAATTGTATTGCACACATGTATTTCTATTATGTGGATCTGTGTTGTTAAGAAATGTATTGTTATCATTACGACCAGTTAAAAACACACTAAACTTATTCTTAATTTAAAACATAAATTTTAATCAGAACGAAAAGGAGGGATGAAGTGTTCTTGGAGCAATTATATATAGTAATATAGACTTTCCCACTGCTGAATCAGCATCTTAGAGATCTGATATAAGCTGACAGACAGGGTGCTTGATGTAGGTCTGACAATCAAGTCAGTTATAGTTTGTATGCTATGGAATAGACACGTGTTTGTTGCAACAGGCCTTTTTCTCTCGCTACAAAACCCAACATTATATATATATATATATATATATATATATATATATATATATATATATATATATATATATATATATATATATAAAGAGAGAGAGAGAGATAATAGTGTTTGATTTTATGTTATATTTGATGTAAGAGTTTTAGTATAACAGTTGCAGAGAGAAATTCTGTTACACTATAAGCCTGATTATGATGTGGAAAATATCCGCTAATTTTCGATGATGTGCAACCAAGACTGAAAAGAGGCTTATTTGGCCTGCTAATGCAATGAAAGGAAGATGAATGCGCAGTAGTTGAGGTAAGGAGTCCATAGAGTATACCCAACCTGGCTGGCAAAACGAGGAATAATCAGAATGCCTCATCGCCTTGCTTTTCAGACCGTTCGTCTCGTAGACGACACCTTTCATGTAATTTGGTTTGCCTCATTGATAGATCGTTCTTATTTTGTTTCATTGCTGGGTTGGACGAGATGACCCACCCTCATTTTATGTCTCTGCTTCTGAGGTCCGTGGCTGTCCGAATGACGTTCATGAAAATTCTTGAATAGATTTGGAGAAGCGGGTGTCCAATGCAACATCTCGGTGGATATAGCATAGCTCGGTCGATAGAGTCACGGTCATAGACAAGACGCGTCTAGATGACTAGCTGTATTGGTCGCTGCTTCAAGCATACTTTACAAGGAAACGGGTGATAACGATTCTTCCTTCAGAAGACTGAAATATAGCTCTTAGGATGGTCACAATCGATCTAGACTTAGCTTTTAATGTCCTGACTCCAAGAAGGAAGGCTCTGGTGGCGAAGGGGGATGGGTGGGAGGGACAGGTGAGGTGAGGATTAAAATGCCAGGAAGTGTATGAACGTTATAACCTAAAACATAGACTCGTGGTCTCAAGAAGGCACACGTGACAGATAGTTCATTATGTTACCTAGCAGACTCTTCCCCATCTGTAAATTTGATTCGATCTGTTCTAGAGTAAACGAGCGATGATAAATGGCGGAGAAAAGATATGGTACCTTTTCTAGAATTCATTGCCTGTAACATACGGTAGGCGGTCGACATAATCAAAAACGGACTAGCCTTTTTCATAGCGGAAACGGGCAAGGAAATCGTATTACCCATATGGATTTTTCTATTTTATTACCCAACTGAATAAATCATGATTAAATTTTCAACGTATTATTTCATAATGGAATTACGATTATCTCTGGCATAATGTTCCCAAAGAGATGAATAGGATCCTGAACATAACATTGGTCTTCATTCTTTATATAACATTACTCTTATCCACGTAACCAATCATCCTAACTTTTTTCAATTTTAGCTCAATAATGTAGGTAAAAAAGAAAAAATTGAAAGATGAAGAAACAAGCAGACATATAATTTACGAGACTATTGATGAAGAAATTACGCGAATAGTTTAGAGGTTTGTTGCTGTAATGTTTAATCAGTACTGCTGACAAACGATAATATGTTTTATTTCATATTTACTTTTTTATCTGATCTAAGCTAGCATAATCTGAGACGAACATATTATAATCCTTGAGAGGATTAAGTTGATAATATTTGTTCTTTAGATGTCAATATAATTTTTTGATGTCAATATAATTTGGGATAGGCTTAGAAAATGTAGACCGCACTGATTTTAACAAAACTAATCAATTGTCGTACGTGCTCAACTAAAAATTTTTTTCTCCATGAAATTTCATCAATAAAATACACAAATAATGTAATACTGTAATCAATAGTTTGGTTTAAAGAAGATTTGAATCCATTTCTTACGGTTTATCTGTATGGCAAGAGCATTGAAGGTTTTGTATTGATATGGTAATTGATGACAAAGTCACAATCTCGGATTCTAACAGTCATTAGATTAATAATTAATCATCTTTGGTTCCAATCGTCTAACCATTGAACATGGCCAAAGAACAGTACAGCTTCGCATGAATTAAAGGTCGGAATGAAATACAATCGATGACCAGGTCCTTCTTTTATAAAACGTCTTAACGAGAGTACTGACTCAGCTTGAAAACGTTTCCCTGTTCATTGTTTATGAAGTTCTCTGTGAGTTCAGATTCCCCGTTGCTTAACCACTGCTGTACCCACTCATTTTAAAATTATGGCATGCGGTAATTATTATCAGGTACTTTATAAAGAAGAAACATCATGTAATCTTTGAGAAGTGCTTCACTCAAAACTGATATTGTATCTTCAAGGGCCTGTTGATAATAGTTGTACCATTTTTGCAGTGTTACTTGTGTTTTCACCATCAACATGTGATACGTGGTTATAACCCCAGGAATTGTGTGAGTCGTCCATTACTTGCCAGAGTAGTTATATTTGCACGAGAAATGACCTCGAATTTCGAGCATTCGTTACCAGGAGACAGAAGCTATGCTGCATTATATTACTAATAATCTCAGAATCTGGTGATCTAAGAGATAGTACAACATTATTCTAAAATCAATGGTTGTCATGCCTTGTTGACAATCTAGTTCGATAAATAATCATATTTATAGGTTACTGCATTTGTATAGGAAAATATGAACGAGTTTTGTTAGATGGATACTGCACGACCTTGGGATTGCATTATATCCATCCGACAAAGTGAGTTCATATTTTCCCATAAAAATGTAGTAACCTTTCAATTTTATATTCATTTTCCAATTCAACCTAACGCTTAATTATATAAATAAAAATGCAATGCAAGAAACAATGTAACTAAATTTATGCTGAATTTCAAAATAAATACACACGTGCAGATTCACCAGTAAACAGCAACAATATTAATACGCAAGCGTCTGGTGTATCACAATACATTCACCAAACGGAATAAGAAATTCTTTGTTTTAATGGCTTATTGGCTCTGTGGTTCTTACTTTTCTAACAGCACCTTCATTTCCTTTTTCTGTACGAATTTAGTACATTCATGTAGACAATGGTACGTATCCGACAGATATGAGATAGCGCTTGCCCGCAGTATACTTTTCTATGCTATTTTTATATACCCCAGAATTACTGCACATTGTCTGAACAATTCCATTAACGAAATGTTACGAACATATCTCCTGAATAGCTGTTTAAATGATCAGACTGGTATTTTGAATACTGGGTCCCTCGCGTATGTCGTGGACATTGAGAATATCACGTTCATTCGTTTGCTTGTTTTAAAGTTTCATTTGTGACTCGATAAACTCGTGCACATCAATTTAATATCATCTTTACTTTGAAATAAACGAAATAGCTGTTTTAGTTCATACACAAACAAATCAAATAAACTGAAACCTAAAGTTTACTACATGAGAGTACTTGGTTTGTTTGCAAAGTAGCTCCTTTAGACACACATGTCTTGCAAGTGCGTGCACTACGAGTGTTCAGATTCGTAAAATACAGCACAAGTCTGACTAAGTAAAATTAATATAGAAAAAAAGAGTGTATAATAAGTTTTAGTACCAGCCATTCGGAGACAGGTGATGCAATCAAATATTACAATTGTTATATTTTTGTCATCGGACTTTGAGTAATAATGATGTCGGCAACAACATAGATCGGCAACAATAATTTAATTCACCCCAGGACTGCCAATAAACATGATAACGTTTCGCTGCAGCGCAAACCATTCATGTTTATGAAGATTTGTGTCCTCAATTAATGCCAATGGTGGGGACATTTTAATATAGATATCAATGTTTAACAGTCAATAGGCAATTGAAAAAAATAAAGCAAAACTCAAAGAAACAATGCAATTCTACTCGATCTGTATGCTTGGCAGTGGGGCGTGTGTGTGTGTGTGTGTGTGTGTGTGTGTGTGATTTGGATTTTTAATGTAGCTTTAACATTTTTTCAGTCATATCGCTACGATGTCTGCAATGTGGTAGTTTATAGTGATGTCTAGCACTGGGGCATCATGCCGCAGACATGTAGCATGATGTCCCACCCAGTCACATTATCCTGACACCAGGCCGACCAGTCCTAACACTAATCTTTTAATGCTGAGCTCCAAGCGAGGCTACTGTTAGTACGTAGTAAGTCTTTGGGATGACTCGGTCGGGGATCGAACTCACGACCTCCCGCATCCGAGAAGGACGCTCTAACACTAGGCCACCGGAACGGTAAAAACATTTATCTTTTAGGATGTAATAGATGTGATGAAGACAACGCCAATGACGGTACTATAAAATGCATATATTTCGAATTTGTCTTGATCACGAGCCAAAATTTGAAATTGAAGGTATGCCCATATAATTAGTTAAGCCAATGTGAATACGTTAATAAACGAACTATGTGCAGTAGTGCTGTCAACTGGTATGTCAAGATACAAATATATTGACATAGTCAATAACAAATTGTATGAACACCTTTTCAGCCCATTTAATGTAAGCTGCATTCACTCTTTCAGTTGAACACATTTCTTAATCTGTATTGCTGCATTCATATGAGATCTAGATTTATGGAGACTTATGTAATCGAACACGTGGACAATGGTTTCATACGAAAAGTTATATTTCAAAGAAATACAATACGAGAATATATATATATGTGTGTGTGTGTGTGTGTGTGTGTGTGTGTGTGTGTTTTGAACGGAGCGGAGAGACTGGTTAGTTTCTATGAGAATTTTGATCAACATTAGACCTAGTTGTCCTAGACTCGCTACCGAAAAAATAGCACAATTTAATAAATATATTGTTTTATGTTACACTCTGTTGCCCCTGTTATACGTGATTTAGGATTGAATACATTATGGTTATCTATATTACGTGTCTCACAAGATATAAGTGATTACGTCCTCTTTGCTTATTGCCTATGGGACACACGTAGGCAGACATCCCGGGGAGCCCGGTGGGTATCGAACCAGCGATATTATGTTACGTGTTCGACGCTCTGGCAACTATGACATACCCCACCCCCATCACCCCACCAGACACCTTTTGTAATCTAGATATATACCCAATTCATAGATCATCCTGCTGTCAAATGATGGTACTGATAAAATAATGCAAATTGAATTGAATCGTACCCTGTATAATGTGTCATCTAAATACACGAAAATACTAATGGGAGACCCACACACCTTCGTAATATCAAATATTAAACACAAGAATCTAAATCGATAGACAGCGTTGTTTACTCTCTATTGTAACAGTAAACTAGTTCGGATTGATATAGGAGTCCATAGTTCGTGTAGATAAAAAACGCAACTTATTTGCTCCATTGTTCAAATAAGTTGAAAATGATCAATACTTGTTACAAGAATATTTGAATGGGTCTATTAATTAATCTTATTTTGTCAATTCACTGTGTCAGTTTGAATTACTTTAAAGTGCAAAAAGACAAATACATTGCTGAACCAAACCTAGGCCCACAATGTGGTCGTAACAGATAAATTTATTATACTTAAAGGAATATGTGCTCATTGATCTTATGTCTCTTGTCAAAATGTCTTCATCTCCTTTGAAGCAAACATCCAATATATATCGCCACTCTTAAAAGTTGATAAAGGAATATACATGCATCAATTTGTTAGTCAAACCTTACAAAACATATGTATCTGTTATCTGGGTGAATTTACGCAGTCATTTATGCAACACGAAAGTCCATCGGTTGTTAATAGAGTAGATTTGTTTTTTCTCTCACTCGAATAACATGTGTATGCGGAGTTAATTGTTGACTTGGAAAATTGCATAGATTCTATATTTTCCCAGTTGCAAGTATATTAATTAAAGAATTTAAATAAATAGCTGTCATCGGTAACCTTAATGAACATATTGGAGGAAAGGATGAGTTTGGAATCGGTTCGATTAAATGGCATCTTTTCAGTTATTCTATAGCATATACGTTTAGAAATGTTTGTTAACGTTGAGGCCTTAGTGATTTAAGCACCTCTGAGTATTCTATGAAATATGGAAATAACGTTGGTATATATATATATATATATATATATATATAGAGAGAGAGAGAGAGAGAGAGAGAGAGAGAGACGGACAAACAGACAGACATACAGACAGAGACATTATAAATATACATCAGACAGAACGGAAAGTGTTATCCCTGGATACTATAGAAGAATGGTTGATGATAATAGTAGGCAGAATTAATATTTTAATACAATAATACTAGCATAAAGGTTAGAGTATTTTTAATTCGTACTCTACGGAGAATAAAGGCTATATATATATGTGATATTGATGAGGACGCCTGAAACATTCTAATAAAAGTATCTCACCATCGGAAAATGGAATGCACAGGCAAATATACATTTTTAGCAACAGTGACATCGGCTTGGAAATCTGAATGGAATTTGGATAAATAAATTCATCAATAAATGTCATGGTTGGTAGTATTATATTCCTACATATAGGACAACAGCGCAAAATGTACTTCATTAACCTATTTTTACACATACGCTACCTTTCTTTTATTCAGGTTTTTTATGATTTTAATTGAGCAAATGATTGATTTATTATTATTATTATTATTATTATTTGAAATGAATCACTCTGAATATAGCCTGGGATAGGTATATATAGTCGCATGTCTCTCTTTTGTTTTTCTAAAGATTAAAAAGCACAACACTTTTTACTGGAAAGGTATTCTTTAAATCTGCATCTCTGTTTTCTGATTGGTTCATGACGTTAATCACAAACTCACTGACTACACAGTGCTACATACCAGATACTTTCTTTACAAATGAGTAATATTATTTCCATCGTACAAGTCTAAAGTCAGAATAACTAAAATTCATTAATTTCACTTAGTCTAATTTTTTTACAGTATTAATTGCTTATTTTTTTATATATACTTATTTAGGATTGGAAGGCATTCTATTTCGACTCATACACAACATTGTCAGTCGAATGGGACGTGTGTGCTTCTTTGTATGGTATGATGCAAACGGAGATATGCTTAGATGCGCTTATTTCTGGGTTTTTGTAACAAAGTAAGTTCGTGACAATCTAGCTCTGCCGCTATTAAAAACGGGGCGTCCCCGTTTTAAGGTGCGTTCGCAGCATACTGCTGCGCATTCTTACTCATACCCTGATTTTGCACCTTTTCCAAACACACACACAAACACACACACACATGAGCACGTAACCAGCATTAGGGCGACATATGTCACAGAACAGCGTTAGGGTGACAGAATGACATCATGTTGTGTTATGAAACAGTAGGACATATTTGTATATGAATTCATCAAAATAAATTATACTTCCTATTATCAGGCTTCAATATTCATGTTTAAAACAACAAAATTTATTTTTAAATATAAACACATACTTGACGCCTTGATAACGCAGTACCGTAATGCCTACACACAACTGTGAGAGTCAAAACATCCTTATGACGACAAACTTTTCACACACATATTCTGTCTAGAGCATCATTACGGCGACAGCGTTTCTATTGTCCTTATTGCCATACCAAACACAACAGAAAACTAAAATTATATTTGAAGATCACCAGAATCTGAAATATATGCATTTTAAAACTTTATTACGTATGTGCATCCACATCCATATGCCAACATAATCTTCACAAACATATTGTGTCTAACCCAGCATTAAGGCGACAGTGTTTCTAATAGTCATTTTGCCATGCCAAATAAAACAAAGAAATACAATTATATTTTTAAGGTAATCAAAATCATAAATATATGCCTTTTAAAACTATATTACAGCGTCTGCTTATCCATTTGGAAACGTTTTTATGTTTAACTTATTTTTTTAAATCACCCTCCCCATGCCGCAATTTAAGAAAAAGCTTGGATGTGAATGTGTGAGTTACCCAGGCTGGTTCCTCTAGATAATTAGGATGTTCACCCGACCAAAGACCATTCCTTATGGCGGATCCCCTTCCTCCTGTTGTTTATGTGATTGCCTATGCCTTGTGTTTGCTATATGTATATATGATATAGTGTTTGTATGCTATAGATGTTATTGTAAGGACGGCATTATGTGATATCATTCCCCTGGTTGTATACTTGTAAATTTTTTTTAATAGGAACATTTTCCTTTATGGAGTTCTTGTTGGTTCTTTATAACGTTTAAATGTCTTTAAGAATGAGAGACATTTATGTATTCTATCAAAAGGTACAAAATACAAAAACCCTCAACTGTATTTTTCTGTTTGCTTGTTGTAAGTTTCTCTCTCATTCTTTTAATATTATTCGATGGTACTTTGCCTAGCCTGATATAAGAGGCTGCACTACCTTTATTTGATAATGTGGTGTTAGCACAGAACTTTAAGTAAAGGTATTACGATTGAAATTTATTCTAAATTGTATTAAAAGTAATTTTTCATTAATTTATATTGAAAATAATTTTCCACTAAAATATATGGAGATAAAATGTATATATATGTGAAATATGACTGTATGTTGCTTTATAAAGATCGCACTTTACAAGCAGGTGCAGTAACCCATACAATAATAAAATACATTATGATCGTAACTAAAAATCAACAATTGTCAGCACGAAATACATTTCGCTCGTATCTAAATGTCATCAATTTAGATTTGGAGGTAAGCTGCAGAACATGCAAATTATTAATATATCAATATTGGATGCGTTGCTCAGATGGTACACACGATCGCCATGGAAAAGTACAAAAGGCATGTTCTCACTAACACTGAGCAAACGATAAACTGTTTAAATAGTGAATCAGGCTTTCGAAGAATTAATTCGTTGCTCCAGTCAGAACAGCTCTGTATTTTCCTTACAGCGATTCCGTACCTCATTCCCCAATGATGGAGTCGTATCTTCACGTTTATTGGTGACACCCTTGTTAGAGAGTCTGAATTCTCTCTCTCTCTCTCTCTCTCTCTCTCTCTCTCTCTCTCTCTCGCTCTCTCTCTCTCTAAACATGGACAAAGACATTTCTTAACTTATGGGTAATCCCTTCTCATAGTAAGATATGAGAAGAAGGTTATGATGCAAGTCGTGTCATAACAGTGCTGCTCCTTATTTTAGGACATGGTCTTGTGGTGTCTCGAGTTTTATTAAAGCTGGAAAAGAGGTCTAAAGAAATAAGGCCGATAATCAAAATGAAAAAAAAAATTGAAGGTAGAAATTTCGCCCTTTGCGTCTCTATGATTATTTGTGTGTGTGTTTGTTATTTGTGAGTGTTGTGTTCGTGTATCTAACGATCGTGTATTAGAAACAAGATGGCTGCTATCGCTTAACCGGCTTGAAGCAGCTGTTCCGTTTTTTATTGCTGTTTTCAAGATATTTGTGCTTGTTGCCTGTTTTCATCTACGTTATTGTGTTCATTATTTGTTGGCTGTTAAATTCGTATGCGTTTCTGCATCTCCTTGTTTTGGAAAGGAGTACAGTTAGACTTTTTCTCCTCTGTTTTTGAACAAACCGCCATCACGTGATACTCGCCAGTCAACCCGTTAATGCTACGTTGGACCTTCATTAATTGCTTTAAGTGACCACTCTTTGCCTCTCCACGCTACTTTGTGCTCTAGACTAAATGAACTGGGACTACATTCATCATTACCTAAATGTAAACAGAAGCGAGAAAATAAACGTTGTTTCAAAGCTGGCCGGCATAGAACAGGAAGAAGAATTACAGTTATCTCCTTTATTTCGGCTCAACAATTTAAAAACAAAATCGACAGTTAATTTATATAACCTAATTCAAATCCCTATTAATTCGTCAACCTTTTTGTCAACTATCCAGGAGATACCTCTGCGTATTGCATTGTTCAATGCCCAGTCAGTAGCACCAACGGAAAAGCGCACAAAAATAGTCAATTTTATCAACCAGCAGAATATTGACCACTTTTTCCAGACAGAAACGTGGCAAAAAAAAACATCAGGCGATGTGCCCAAGTGTGCGGATCTAACACCCACTGGTTAATCCATCAAGTCGTTCCGCTGTAATTCTCGCGGAGGTGGAATTGCTGTCATCACACAGAACACCATGATAAAACGTTTAATCACACCACAACATTAAATTCCTACCGCACATCGTTTGAACTAGTCCAAACCACACTCACAATGGAACAAAGGTCAGTTCATTTTTTCTGCTTATACAGCCCTCCTACTAGTGGATAAAACAAGCTGGCTGACTCTCTCTTTTTGGAGCAGTATCCGAGTCTCCTAGACAATGGAAATTCGATAGGTGGCGACCTGGTTATTCTTGGAGATTTCAGCTTTCACTTTGACTGTCCGGGAAACCCAAATACATAAAAACTCATAGATTCCATTAATGTATTCAACCTGAAACAGTCAGTTAACCAACCCACCCATAAACACTGTCACATTATAACTGGATTCTTCATAGACCTGATGATAACATTCTACGGTCCTCCCTGGTATCCCATGACCTTGCATCAGATCACCTCAGCATTATATGCCATCTTGACGTATCAGTCCCTAACCCTACACCTTTATCTGCTGTTAAGAGTAACCACCGCATGATGAATAGAACCAAACTAATACACGACATCCAAGTCAACTTAACAACTTGCTTACCTCCTACCGCAGAACAACTCAGAAGTGTTCTCCATGGTATAGCAGTGTTAGGGACCAGCTTCGCACTGCTAAAAGAGACCGTCGTAAAGCTGAGAGGCTTTGGCTTTCCACCAGACTCAATATTCATAAGCAAATCTATGAAGCCGCTAAGAAGAACGTCACAAATATAGTCCATGCAGCGAAATCAGCCCACTACACTATTAAGATCCTGGAAAGTTTCAGCTGCAAAGCGCTCTTCGAGATTACTAACAAGCTAATGTCAAGGAACAAATCTACACCACTTCCAACTACCTTCTCTACAGTCGACCTTCCGGACATGTTTGCAAATTTCTTCCGTGACAAAGTAAAAACCATTAGAGATAGGCTTGACACGACAATTTCAATTTACTCGTCACCATACAGTTGGGATACAGAATTTGAGCGGCAACCATCAGCTGCATTTGAACCTGTCTCTATGGATTTCGTACGTACAATCCTGATAAAGAGTGCATGTGAAATTGATCAAATTCCAACATCACTGCTGCTTGAGTGTTAAGATCCAGTATTGCCTTCACTAAATGATGTTATTAATACCTCTCGCTGCCATTGTAAAGCCGCTGCTGAAGAAACCAACACTAGACCATAATGATTTAAAAAACTACCGCCCAGTTTCTAATCTCCCATTCATATAAAAAATGTTAGAAAAGGTTGTTCTATCCAGCTTATATCTCATCTAAATTCAAACAGTCTTTATAGCAATGTACAATCTGCATGACACCATTGCCACGGTACTGAAACTACTCTTCTAAAAGTAGATAAGTTAATAACATTCTCTCTGCGTTGGATAGCGGAAAGACTACAGTTCTCACCTACTTGATTTGTCTGCAGCATTTGACACTATAGACCATGATATATTACTTCACCGTATCCAGCATGTATTTGGCATTCATGCTACAGCCTTACTGTGGTTCAAGTCCTACTTGGTCAACAGGACACAAATTGTATCTGCAAATGGAATACACTCCAGACCAGTTGATCTATGCTGTGGTGTTCCACAGGGGTCTGTTCTTGGACCTGTTCTCTTCATTCTGTACACTCAGTCGCTCTCAAGTGTCATAGATCATCATCCAATGTCTCACCAATTGTACGCTGATGACACCCAAATATACAAATCTAGCCACTCAACTGAAGTTGATGCAAACATCCAAGGTGTAGAGAGGTGCATTTCTGATGTGAAATCATGTATGACATGTAACAAGCTGCAGATGAATGATGATAAAACTGGGGCCATTCTGATCACAACACAAAGACTTTCTCATTCACATCCTTTACCTCAAGCAATAAATATCAGCAGCACCAACATTAAATGCACACGATCAGAACGAAACCTAGGTGTTACTCTATACAGTACTCGCACATTGCACCAACATGTCATGAACATATGCAAGGCTGCATATCTTGAGCTGAGACACATCAGCTCAATTCACAAATATCTTTCAGTTGATGCCACTAAAACACTTGTGTGTTCATTAGTACTTTCAAGACTGGACTATTGTAACTCAGTTCTGTCTTGTTCATCTCAATATCTGCTCCAGAAACTTCAGAAAGTTCATAACACAGCTGCTCGGATCATACTTAGAGTACCACGATCAGAGCACACCTACCCGCTGTTCTTTACCTTACACTGGCTATCCATTCGATCCAGAATCAAACACAAAATGTGTTCTCTGTGCTATGTTTCACTGTCGGACTCTAGTCCAACATACCTATCCGACCTCACCCAAGTGTACACACCAGCAAGATACTTACGCTCCTCTTCTGACAATCGTATACTCATTATTCCCACTATGAAAACAAAGTATGCGTTCTTTTGCATACCGGGGCCCAGCATCGTGTAATGAATTGCCGACTGAATGTAGACACAAAGACACAGTGACCACATTCAAGAGGGCTCTCAAAACTCACTTATTTCGACTGCAAGAACAAACTTAAAGACCTAATAATGTTTCCTACCTTAAATATTATCAGCATGTTTTTTTAATGTTTTCTAATTTCATGGTGTTTGTTTTTGTATTCATATCATTATATGTTTTTTTTATATCTTATAGGTGTTGTTTGATGTTGTAAAGCGCTTAGAGCTTCTAAAGATTAGGCGCTATACAACGTCCTCATTATTAATATTATTATTATTATTATTATTATTATTATCATCCCTTGTGTTTTTACGTGTTTGTCCATTTGCTGCGTCCGAGGTTTCAATGAAGTACCCCAAAGTCCTGTTCACTTCGTGCTATGTAAGCTCATTACTTCCTCCGGTACGAAGGTTCCATGTTCCCCGTCTGAAAGGCCTGGTGAACCTGTCTAAAGAGATTATTAATGTTGTATTAGATTGATAGGTTTCCCTTTTTTCGTAATGTGCGTTTAAATTTTAGATTATGCTAATGAGCCAAAATAAAAAGAACTTATGCAGATACCGTTAAAAAAAATGAAGATTTAAAAATTCCATTTCAGCATCCCTGTGTACTTGTGACATGTGAAAGAATAGCCCCAGCCAGCGCACGGGTTGGAACCGGGGCGATTAACAAGGGACGTTCCCCAACAGTCTTCCATAAGGGTGCAGGAAAAATGTTATTTTAGTCAAGCATTATTTCTTTAATCCTAACTACATGGCCATAATTCAACATTGTTTTAACAATATACTCAGTTATATTTTGTATACTTTGTCAGATATTCTTTCTAGATATATTAAATTATTTCTTCGGTATCTCCCTTGTTTGCATATCTGCATTATGAAGTTAATTCGTTCTACTTTATTATTCGCACATTGAGCTATTGCATGGTATTTTGTTGGGCATTTGAGTATTTCTTTTACCATGTGGCGTTTGAAGGTCATTTCGCCCGTAAGCCATACATCATGTAAAGATTTAAATATCATACTTTGAACTTGTAAGGACTTTAATTCCCGCTCATGACTTCCACACATTTTCCCAGGTAATACCCTAGTGTTTTGTTATACTATATATCTTCAGTTTTCGGTGTTTTCCCCCGATCCATTCGAATCTCTCTCTCTCTCTCTCTCTCTCTCTCTCTCTTTCACTGTTCCCCATAGTTCCTTTTTATCTATATATTATAAAACTATTCTTTAATATACCTATATGTACGTGGAACTTCAAGTATTTTAGTGAAAAGGTTGTTTATATATATATATATATATATATATATATATATATATATATATATATATCAGTGTATCCCCCAGGGGTGTAAAATTGAGGGTAAAAAAAACAAACTTGGTGTCAGAACTTGGGGTCAAATAAAAATTGTGGGGGTCAAAAATGTACTGACAAATTTTCATATGACTCGTACATTTTCAGCTACAAATAGGATATTGCAACTTGCACAACATACTCTCTCTCTCTAAACACACAAATAAATCAACACGCACAATTAACAAATAAATGCATTGTCCATTCAAAAATAGTTTTACTAGTTCATTTTTCTTTCAAAGTCGTACTTTTGACAGTCTCCTTATAATAACTATGAAGCAATAGCATAGCCCAACACAGTACATACAAGCCAATACAAAAAGCCAAACAAGTCTTTTTAACAAAATGGCAGTCAAATTACTGCCTTTCATAAAATGTGTACTATCATCGGTTTCATTGTACTCCGTCCTAGAGCATAATTATCCAAATATCAAGGAGGATAAGGATTCATCTTCTTTCTAATAAGTTACAATTGAACTTTAAGATCTATCTTTTATTGCAGCAAAGTTAAAAACCATCAAAATCTGCAATCGCCCCCTGACTTTGTAATCCAAATAACGCATTTGTCTCTGCAAGCTTACTGATTTCTTTGTTGTGAAAGAATGTCTTGGGTTATAATGTGTTCTGCAGATATCTTGTAGCGAACGAGAGCAGATCTTTCAAAATTCTAAAAAACTGTCAAGAAAGGATTATTCACTTCTACAGTATTCGCAAGCACGCGATCATAAGTCACACAGGTAATCCTAATGTATGAACACTGTATTCCAGTCAAGGGCATTATTTTCTCCATTTTTCATTAAAGTTAGATCCACAGTTACTCTTTTGTGTTCCGCTACTTTTACTTTCTTCGCTAATGATTTTTAGTGCTCGGCGTTTATATCTGGAGATCACTTTCTAGTGCAACATGCATTGAAATAAAACATCTAGATGACAGCTTGCTGAGCTCGATATAAATCGCGTGAGAGCTCGCGAGATTAGGTGAAGCTACTCCGTCACAACATTGCCTATGCTAGTCTAGTTCATTGTTTCGAATGTTCCCTGCGTTGCACCCTGCTATACGAATAGAGGAGCGCAAGGCAAGGAACAAACAAAGCGGGAAACCAGTCAATGCATATGCTCGAAGTATATACGATGCCATTCATCGTCCAATGGATTGGGTAATAAATACATCCTGATCACATTATGAAAATCCTTTGCGTCAAAAAAACGCACGGCAACTAAATGTGTGCGTCAGTTTTCTCCAGCGTGCGTCCCTGACGCACAAATGTGCGTAAAGCGAAACACTGTAAATATATATATATATATATATATATATATATATATATATATATATATATATATATCGGGGCGGTTTTTTAAAGTAAAACCCAGCCATATGTCTATATAGCTTCCGATGCTAATGTCGGGATTTTTTTAAATTTACAAATCTATTTAAAATATTAGTTAATTAACTATACTTGAATTGAGAAGACTTAATCACCACCTAGTATTCGTCCTATTTAATGTTTCCTTGTGTAGATTTTGCGTTTTGCTGTTCAATATATAATTTTCAATTTGTTTATCTAATTCATTCAGTTTTTTATTTCCAGGTTAACGGATTTTATGATAAAATTCATATTGCTATAGACCTACATATATGTCTTGGCCGCATTATACACAGTGGCGTAAGCATCCATGTATCTATATTATCTTTTATATTTAATACTATGTATTTGTAGTTGTCTATTGTTTGCTTTATGGCCAAGGGTCCCTCCTAAAGCCTTGACTTTATCTATTATTAGGTGAGGTGGGAGTACCGGGTGATTCCCCCTCCAGTTTCCTATCTTTAAAATTTCTGTTTGTCGTGGTTGAGTCTGAGGCTTTGTCGAAAGTTTCAAATTCGTTTTGCAGGTGCTTAAAGATTTTGCATCCTTGAGAAAGTTCGTGAAATCGTCTGCGTGTTGGAGCATCTTATACCCATGTTTCAAATTTGGAATGCGTATACCTTCTATTTTCGAGTTGTTTCTTACCCAATAACTCAATTGCTATTACGTATATTAGCATGGACAGTGGGTATCCCTGCCTCACTGACCTTTGAATTTCAAATTCTTCCATGATTGCTATTTATCTGTACTCTCACTTTTATTCCAGTGTACAAGATTTCGGCACATTCCTGATTTTGTTTCCGTAGCCATAGTTTTTAGTACCTATTGTATGTAATTGTGTTCTAATCTGTCGAAAGCTTTTTCTTGTTCAAAGAGTATCATGGCACCCTTTTGACCAGATTAAGGTATTCTATATCTCCCTTTCCCTTGTATAATATCGTGATCATTCCTTCCTTCATGGATTTAGAAAATTTTCCCTTTCCTAAAATTGTGTTATTACATAGCGATTCTAAAATCGGCGTTATTTCTTTTTGGAATTTCTGATAGAATTCTGCGGTGAGCCAATCCATTCCTGGCGATTTTCCTTTTGCCAGGGATAAAATTGATTTCTTAATTTCCTCATTTGAGATGAAATCATCATACATGTCTTTGTGTTCTGATGACATCACCTCATGTACAGCTTGATGGCATTTGTATACACTTCAATATACCATCTTTTGGTGAATAAATATTATTTAAATCCCTTATACTTTCTAGATCCTACTCTCCCCCTCCCTTTCTCAATTCTTCCCTCTTATATAACCCTTTTGCCTTTTTGTAAAGTATTGTAAATTTCCCCACTCTTATTATCCTCCATCATTTTGCTTCATCTAAAATCTCATTTAGAAGTTTAAGTCCTATTTTGTTTTTGCTCATCTAACTCTGTCAATTCTAAAAATTTTTGAAGTTCTTGTTGCTCATTTTTTAAAAATTTTCTCTCGCCTTTTTTACAGTAGTTTAGAGTTTTCATTTTAATTTTCCATTTATAGATATCC
Organism: Sinohyriopsis cumingii; assembly: GCA_028554795.2. Lineage (NCBI taxonomy): Eukaryota > Metazoa > Mollusca > Bivalvia > Unionida > Unionidae > Sinohyriopsis > Sinohyriopsis cumingii. Next base: position 879,725 of record JAPYKE020000021.1, read on the forward strand.
CATTCATTTTCAATATCTTGGTTGCCTTTATTAAACCCCTTGATCCTTCTGTTATAATTTCTTCATGTTCCGTTTCCTCATATATTTTCGTATTTAATTTCATCTGCCTCGCCTCTCCCCACCTTTTCCCTTTCTCCATTATTATTTCTTGATTAACCATTTGATGGTCTTATATTTTACTCTCAATTATTCTAAACTCCTGTATGTATCACAAGCCTACTAGCTTGGTCTACACCATATTCAAACGTAAATTCTTTCCTTCAAATGGTTATTCTTCTATATGCATCAAATAGTTTTATTTTTATTTTTTATAAAAAATCATTTCATATCTTCCCTAAGTAATTTATCGTTTTGGTGTTAAATATGTTTTCCTTTCTAGAACGTCTTCCACCCAGTTAAAATTCCCTCCTTAATGTTCATACGGATTAAACGTTCTTAAAAAAAATCCCCTAAATGTAGTTGTTCCCATGATGTACCTTTTATTGATTGTTTCGAATTATTGATGCTACCCCAACTCTAATATCTTCTTGATTATCACTAGTGATTAAAAGTGCTTCAATTTTTCCTCCTGTTTTGCTTTTATTTCCATTGTTATATTATTTTGCGTTTCTTGTTGTTATGATATTTACTTCCTACAAACAGTCCAATGCATTTTTCTTTTTCCCTGTGGAGTTGTATTGCTATTATTTCATAATCCTTAGTTTCCTCTAATAATTTTCTTAATTTGTCTTCGTTAACCCCTTTCATATTAATTGTCGCAATCTGGAAGCTTGTTCTTCCATTTTTGCTCCCAATTTAGTTTGTCTGCCGGTTATATCTTGCTTACTTTTTAAAATGTATTTCTTATTTTATTAATTCAAATGACAATTGTTAACATCTTGTTGAGATGTTTAATTTGATCCGTCAGTCTCCATGTTTGTTTTCTCCGTTGTATCCGTCACTAAGATATACTTTAATTTAGTAATATCTGCTATTTTGATGGTTAGTGGCGCAGGTAATCGTTTTGATGTCATAACAACTATTTTGAGGACTAGCAGCTATGAGTTTTCAATAAATATTTTGAGGATAACAAAGGGATTGATCATGGGAAACTGTTTAGAGTGAATGAGAATATATTACCTGATTTAAACTGAATAGGACTGATTAAGTGGACCAGGGCCTAGGTTTTCTATGTTTCTTAGGTTTGCAATGTCCATACAGACTTTATTAGGTATCGGGAAGCAGCAATGATTGATATTTCCATACAGACTGCATTAGGTTCCACGTGCGGGCATTGTTTCACGTGTCAATCACGCTGCATTAAGTGTCGAGTAGCAGCAAGTTTTGACTTGACAAACAACAGTTCAGAGATAGAGGTTCGGAAAAATATGAGAATATATACCTGTGAAGCTATGTATGTAAAGAAAATTTGTGGCGCTTTTTCGTGAAACAATGTTGTTAAGATTTTTTCATGATTAGTTGTAATAATAATGATAATATTAATAATGGAGATATCTCTCTCTCTCTCTCTCTCTCTCTCTCTCTCTCTCTCTCTCTATATATATATATATATATATATATATATATATATATATATATATATATATATATATATATATCATGCCTCTTGACGTAAAGGATTGTAATCGATGTATGGTGTTGGCTCGTTGTTCTGCCTACCACTGTCCTGTAGTTACACACAACCGCCATCAAACCCATAGTCCTGGTGATAGATGTTACCCGATCGATAGTAATTGTAATGCAATGGGTTCAAGAAAGGTTTGCAAATCTTGCATTAATTATTAAATGAGTAAAGCGAAAAGAGAAAAGTAAAATAAAAACAAAGCAAAAAATTTATTATGTTCGTCAATCGGCAGAGATTTAGCAGGCAAGCAGATGCGTAGGGAGTATAAACATTAAATGCAAAATAGTTGTATTGCGGGAAAAAATGAACATTTATTTTTTGTTCAAATATTCGATTGATATTTTAGTATCAAATGCTGATCTTTTTCTTCTTTCAATAACAGCTCCTTTTTGAGAAGTTATACAACTACTACATAAATGAATTATACATTTCCTTTTTCTTAATATAAGATTGTTTCAACTTAATTTTGTACAGAGTAATAAACCACTTAAAACGGGGCAGTTATAGGATGCGTAAACATTACGAGTACGCAGCATCGTTTTGAAAAATGACCGTCTTTACTTGAATCGCAGAGTGTCGATGATTTGTAGACGTATGTCAGCTATAAAGCATTGTAAAATGTTTAGTATGCTCTTACTTTAAGATGTATGTGTGCTTGAGTCGGCATGAAATAATAATTTACTGCTATATATGGGTCGTGTTCAAATAATTTGGACGTCTAACAGAGTAGGATATTACCTTCAACTTTATTTAATGTGTATTTTAGTCTAATGGTCCATGTATTTTATTTGCATATAAAACTCTTTACATTAGTTTAATCTCATACGACGGAATGCAAATATCGGACAAAGTTTGCACAAACTTGAGAGACCGTACATTTTTCAGCTCAAATATGTCGCCGGAGAATCATGGATATAAAATTCCAGTTATAAATACGCCAAAGTCCTTATCCTTCCTTTTTGATATATATATATATATATATATATATATATATATATATATATATATTCAGCTTTAAAAAATAACATGACAGTGCATCCTTTATATACAAATCAAGTAAATAGTACTGATAACCTGTCCTTTCGTTCTCCACTTTACACCTTTAGTAGGTACATTTTACATACACAGAACTTTAGTAGGTACATTTTACACAAACAGCTTTAGTAGCTACATTTTACACACACACAGAGCTTTAATAGGTACATTTTACACACACAGAGCTTTAGTAGGTATATTTTACACACACAGAGCATTAGTAGGTACATTTTTCATACACACAAATTTAGTAGGTACATTTTACACACACAGAGCTTTAGTAGGTACAATTTACACACACATAGCTTTAGTAGGTACAATTTACACACACAGAGCTTTAGTAGGTACAATTTACACACACAGAGCTTTAGTAAGTACATTTTACAGACTTTTGCAATGGTGCCCTTTCGAGGAATATCAAGGCCCTTTTGAAATTTTGGAAACCCCCCTCCCCCAAACACTTGACCTGATCTAGCCCTGAAATATATGTTAATACAGAGCAAAGAACACCAAACAGACAAATACTATCTTGAAGGTCGATGTCTTTATTTACTTATTCACCAATCGCTAAATATAAGACCCGTGATACCGTAGCACTCCTTTAGAATTATTATAAACTTTATTGTTCAACTTCCAATTTCAAACCTTGCGTTTGATTACTTAAGTTAACGACTCTTTTCAATACTTTAGGCATCATTTTTTTACGTTAAAAGTCTCAATGAGCTATTATACGTCTTCATCTCATGAGAAAAACAAAGTTATTTATTACACAAATAATATATAACAATACTAACCATCGTTCTCTACATGTATGTCCTTCGTACTTTCGAGGTCCTAGTTGTCAACAGATTTACATTTTACCGAAAGAGAACCATTGGTTTTTTTATATAAATTAAGAACAAAATAAAATATTTGAATGTGTAAAACATTGATAACAGTTTTATAAATCTATTGATCTATAATACTTTTTATATTATTTTTATGATTTATTTACTTTGTTTGTTCTGATTATGTATTCGTTACCAAACACAAATTTAAGATAACGCTATTTTTAACTACAGCTCGATTTTTGTTCAAAAACCCGTTTCGAAAAGTTGATTGTGCTATGTCTTAACAAGGAATTTGATTCGAGATAAAAGAAATGAAAATAATATTTTTTTATCTTAAATCAATTCAATATATCTGCTTAAAATTTTCATTACCTTTGAAAAAATAGGAAGCAATTTTAGATATGTCGTCTTAATAGTTATTCACTGACGGTGGGAGAAACCTTAACACACGGTTCAATTTTTGCATAACACTATTTAATAAAATCGTGCATATCTTGCATCAAAATTTCTAAATACTAGTTACCGATGATATTGTGATACATGTATGCAATTCTGTAAGAGAATCAGTCAGCAAGCTAAGCTACATAAGAATAGCACACATTAAGGTGACACAGATTTTATCACCCTAATGCTACTGTCGCCATAATGACTACCCAGTGACAATGAACTGTCGCCGTAATGACGGATTCGCTGTAACACACACACACACACACACACTGATGTGTATATTAACTTGACAAAAAGTAATTTTAAAGTGAAGGAAGAGAGATTTAAGTTGAACTTATTCATATAAAACTTATTTAAAAGTTTATTTTCAAATGCCGTACTCACAGGAGCCCCACGCGTTAAGTCCTGGAGGGGAGGCAAAATGATCCAAATCACGTCCGACGTTAGCTAATGACGGTGCTGTGTAAATGTAACCTCCTTCTCTTCCTCTTTCTTTCCTTCCATAGAAGTTAAATGCTATGCTCAGTAACTTGATTACAGTCGGAAAACTGTCATGAAAATAACAACCAAAATATACACAAACACTAGTCTACATACAAATATTGAAATATGCAACCAAAGTATAGGACAGACAGAAACAGAGACTAATTCTTTCATAATGCAATGAGTGATCGTACCAAGGTAATTCCTCAACAGGTGGCATATAGTATGTACATTGCATCTTTCATAAATGTTTCACTGAAATGAAATTAGGCTTATGTGCATTTCAGCTGCTAATGGGTTCAACTGTCAGTTTTATAAACGGTAGGTTCGATTAGTACGTGTGTCAGAACAAGATACATAGATCTAATAAGGAACAAAAATACACTCCGGCTAATCAACCGCCAGAGAGAGAGAGAGAGAGTGTGTGTGTGTGTGTGTGTGTTATTTGTGTATATGTCTTTATCTTTCTTGTTCAAAATACACATAGCTTATCTCAACAGCAGAACAAAACATGAAATAGATTTTTGAGATTGTAAAACTGCAGTAAAATCATAGGGAAAGTGTCCATGCACCATTCTAATGACTCGGGTATTTCTAGCGTACCTGCTACACCTTCCAATCGAATTCATTTAGTTCAAATTATTTATCCCCTTTTCCTTCCACCAGATTCCTTTCATCAAAATCATCTTAGTGGTGTACCTGACCAGTGACATTAATATTTTAAACAACATAATACATATATGATATTTATATTGCTTATAGATTAAATAATCAAATCATTATTAATAGTAAACATATTGACTTCGATTTGAGTTAATGATACAGTCTTGATTCTGGCCTTAGAAACTCCCACAATGGAAATTTCCTCTTAAATTTGACCAAGCATTTAAAGAAAATTGTAATTGTGACCTAGATACAGTAGAGGGGCATTTAATCGTGTTTACTACTACGTTATTACTCATCTTTGCCTGAACATCGTAGCATAATTGGTCGTATTGCTGTGTTCAGTTTTTAATTTTCATGGACTTATTTATTTAAAGTATTATTCACTGGAATTAGAAAATGCTCAAAAATATTCATGGGCTAGATCATTAATTTCAAATTATTGTAAATTCATATAAAGACATTATGGAGTATATGATTGTGTTACATCAAAACACTGATAGCACATCACCATATTCCAGGCCATTGGCACATTAGCACATGCGAGACTACTATCACTGCTACACATTCAGTATCGTATCTAATTTGGAACACAATTGGAATTAAGTTGGAACTTTATATTTAGACTTGTGATATCATTTATAGGACATAATTCACACCTCTGCAAGTTATTTTTTAAATGTTCACTTTGTATTCTGCGTAAATAAATTATTGGTTGAGTTTTACACAATTTGTTGTTTTTTGCTCTTTTCTGTTACTTTTTATAGAGTCCTATCTATCTATCTATCTATCTATCTATCTATATATATATATATATATATATATATATATATATATATATCCATCCGATCATCTGTGTGAGTGAGTAATTGGGAAGTTTTTGAGGAATTTTGTAGACAGTAGACGTTTTGGAATTGTGATTTAAATTTGTATAATAAATATAATTTGTGTAATAAAGATGATTATTGTTAAAATTCTGTATTATGTAATTCTAAAATGTATGCCTTATTAAAGTCATTTTTAGAGCTGTAACATTGCAAAACAATTCTTCAGTAGAAACTCTATGCATTACAGATAGTTCCAGTTGCAAACACATGACATACATGAGGAAATTATTTACGTCTACATTCTCAGTTATTAACGTATGGCGCTATAATGACTGAAACTATTTTAGAATCTGATTTGTGCACTGTAAGCAAATTTGACCAGGACATTTATCCTTGAAAGCAGAATGAGGGCTTTTCGTGATACTTTCGAAGCACGAGGGTTATGCGTGATCGAAGGAATACAAGTGAAGACGACTATTGTCAGTCTAATCGCTCCATTCATTGTGCTGGCATATAGTCGCTAGACAAATTGTCATACTATGACCAAACCCTGAGTATAAACTTATTAACGAAGAAATTTTAGTGCAAAGATGAATTGTTAAGTCTTTGTTTTTCCAACTCGAAACCAAAATTAAAAATTGTATTGGTTTTGGGGAGGGGTTGGGTTTTGTGATTCTTTTGCTTTTTCTAATATTGTATTGCCTATCAGGTATATTTTTCGGATATAAGTATGACAATGAGACGCTGACAGGGAGAAACAGAGGGTACTGGTGTGAGTGTCTGAAGTAGGGATAGCAATACAACTGCACATGGGAAAAGAACATTGGACTGTTTGTAGGAAATAAATATCATAATAACAAATCACACTCACACAGATATCTGGATAGATGTTTGTAGGAAGTAAATATAATAATAATAAGTCAACAGTGGAAAAGAGAGGTATATAGGCATGTTTATAGGAAGTAGGAGTGACAATTAAAATCGACAGGGGAGAATAGGGCAAATGTGTGCATTTGCGGGAGGTAGAATGACAAATAAATGTCTACAGTTGAAAATATAGCGTAGTGGTGTGTTTTTGGGAGGTAGGAATGACGACGAAATATATACTGGAGAAATAAAAAGGTCAACAGAAGGAAGCAAATGACTGGTCGTACTCTGTATGAGAATATGAATTAGAGTGTGTTTATTTCTATGCAGGGAATTTTCACGGCCACATATATACAAATAGAACCTAGTAAAACAAGAATACAGTGAATAGCATGTCACACGTGGACATTATACAGCTATCAAAAAATGTGTTGAAATCGCTTTTATTCTGTCAGAATTAGCCTTGACCGTTGTTGCTTAGACCCAACAATTATCAGACATGTATTCATTACACGAAGTGTGAGCCATCAACAAAGATTGACCTAGGTCTGTGCTGTAGCACTAATGTTATTTTGTGGAAAAAAGTTTTATTATTTCAATCACAATGATATTGCCTTTGATAATTTGACCCTGAAATCGACAAGTTTCTTACATATCCCAAATGCACGATATGTTTGGCAACCATAAATTATGGGAAACTAATGTTAATATTCGTAAACTCTTTTTATTCCGTCAGCCATATTGACCATAAATCTTGACCTATCTATTCCACACCACACGTGCAAGCCCTTTGTAAGGCTTGGATGCTGTGGATTAAAGTTACTGTGCCGACCATTGACCTTGTAACCCCAAAATCAATAATATTTTTTATTCCACGTTCAAGCCAGATTGGTGATAGTAGATAGCGGGAAACTCAAGGTTTTGGGCGGAAACAATTGTATTTATTTTCAATAACACATGCCTTGTGAAAGTAACTTCATGTGTATTGGATCTACGTATAGCAACGTTGAAGACGCTGTTTCACCTAGAAGGGCCAACTTTATTACAGATGATAGGGGCTGGGTTCAGTTTGATAATTACCTCTGGTTATGTGACAGAAAATTCGTAGTTTCCTGACATCACATCTCGGCGCATGGAGGTGAAAACGGCAATGTTGAAGATCACGGGTAGAAGACATTCATATTTTGGTGTGTGTGTGTATGTGTGTCTGTGTTTGTGTGTGATTTGGATTTGTAACTCTGCTTTAGCAATGTTTCAGTCATATCGCTACAACGTCTGCAGTGTGACACCAGGCCGACCAGTCCTAACACTAACCTCTTAATGCTGAGCGCCAAATGAGGCAGCTGTTTGTAACACTTTTGTAAGTCTTCGGTATGACTCGACCGGGGATCGAACCCACGACCTCCTGCTTCCGAGGTGGACGCTCTAACCACTAGGCCACCGGAGCGGTCCATATTTTGGAAGCGCGCGACCTTGTATCATGTATCCAAGTGTATAATGTCTGACTTAAGAAGCAACGACTCCTGGGTAAGATGAGAGATCAAAAGACCAGGGGTCGCATTTTGTCTAACGCTATTTAAATAAAATTAAGAAGATTTTTTTGAGTCATCATAATATCCAGATCATTATTTGAGTCTATATGAAATTCATGACCATTATTTGAGTCAATCAGAATATCAAGACCATTATTTGAGTCTATTAAAAGATCAAGGCCATTATTTGAGTCTATCATAAGGTCAGGGCCATTGAGTCTATAAGAAGATCATCATCATTATTTGAGTCTATAAGAAGATCATGACCATTATTTGAGTCAATCAGAAAAAACACGACCATTATTTGAGTATATCATAAGATCAAGGCCATTATTTGAGTCTATTAGAATATCAGGACCAATATTTGAATCTCTCATAAAATTAGATATATGCGCAAATCATAAAGACAAGATTAAAACAAATCATGTAAATTCTCATTTTTTCAGGATACAGTAATTTTTCTTAATTTTTTCATTTTAAAGATCTACTGATATCGAACAGTTAGGAAGACGATGTATTAGGTTTGCTTCACTCCTCTATAGCACCAAAGATGAAAACTAACTGTCAGTCAGCGGATACAAGCATCTATGAGGATGATTATAATGTAAGACATGGCTAAGTGACAATCAAGAAATAATACATTATTAGTATGATTTGATAGCGAGCATCAGGACAATACATGATTACACTATTAGATAGGTTTGCCTGAATGCATCACTATGATTCCATGGCGATCTATGATTAAACAATTTATATGATTTACCAACATTCATCAAGATTTTTCCTTGACAATACATGATTAAACTATTAACATAACTTTTAGCATGCATGAGGATAACTCCAAGACAATAAACGATTTTACAATCAATATTGTTTACAGGCGTGCATCAGGATGATTCCAAGGTAATAAATGATTGATCTATCAGACTGATTTACCAGCATGCATAATGATGATTCCAGGATCACAAATGATTAAATTATTAGTATGAATCACCAGCATGCATCAGGGTGACTGTAAGAACAGTCATCAATACATAATTAAACCATCTATATGATTTATGTTCTTACCTATTGCTCTTATTAGTAGTGTATATGTCTGTGGACTATTGTCTCTACGAAAGTATATTATTATTATTATTATTATTATTAATTACATTATTATCATTATAATTCTTAACATTATAATTAATACGGTACAGTATATAAGAATAAATAAAATACGATAATTTTACAAACTTCGTGAAATACGTGCATAGTTGATAATATTTCAAGCATAAAAGTTAGGAAGAGAAAGCAGCAAACTTTCCATTTTGAGGAATGCATCAACTATCTTGCTTCACCACTCTTTACTTCCACGATTTAACTTCAGTTGCAACTTACATGTAGATTGGCGTAACATTGTAGACCAGAAAAAGCCACGGACAAGGACCGATCAACACAATAAGTAAACCGTCATTTGGCAGTCAAGATTAAATAAAATTTTCCAAGTAAATGAAATGTACTGCAACTAAACGAAAGTATTTCAGCTGTTACATTTGCGCAACCATTAATGATGTACAATTGCACTTTCATCACAATATTTTTGTCGCGTGATAAGTAAGGTACAATAGGCAGTTACATTATGTATATGCTAGACCCTGAGGCTAATTATTCGCTTTATAAATGATGCGAGTGTCAGCCTTGCGAACAATGAGTGTCAAAGCGAATTGTACACAGCTGGCCAGCCGGCTTATGTTACGATAGTATAATCCGACATCAAAAGGACGGGTGGGAAACCAGTTGTATATAACCCGGCCATAGGAACTTGTTTATGGCGACTTCTCTGGCTGCGTGCGATTCACAGGTAAGTGGCATGAATTGCCGTTTTGGGATCAAAGGAACATCAAGTGGGGGTCGTAGATCCACCCTTGATAGACTGCCGGGTAGGGGGCAATGTCTGCTAATTATGTAGACCATGGGTGAATCGACATCCACTCGGAATTGAGCAAGGCGTGGCCACCATTGGAATCGAAAGTTTAAATCTAGTGTCTTGAAACTAACGTCAGTAGTCGCTACACCATCTTGTGGGAATTAGATAAGGAAGTTATAAGATACTCTGACGTCATTCGCAATTGGCGAGAAACATTGTTATTCTTGGAATTACAAAGGAGCTTCGGACACGAAGCTTTTAGGGACCGGATGAGTTGTAGGAGACAGAGAAGGGAACTACCCTGGTACAGTTAGTCCCGAGTCTCTGGCATACAAGAAAAGGAGAGAACGGAAGTGGAGGAAGTGGAAGCGTGAAGGAGTGATAGGGTTTTGAATATTGAATTTCATTTGAGGAAGGAATATCTGTTATTAAATGACATTAAATTTGTTGTTTATTTGAATTTCTCCTTTTGTGTATTCAGTAATTTAACTGTCGGCATCGCTGACTGGGGGCTTGGAGCCTTGCATCTCTATCACTACTTCAATTTCTAACAAAACGAGCCAGGGTGGGTCTTCTGTAATAATTAAAGACAATACTGGGAGCACCCCACCCCAACCTAAGATAGTCAACGAGACGTTTACAATTTAAACTTCCTCCTTCCGTCGACCAATAATGATAAGATTATGTTTTTGCACATTATTTCAACCATTATTTAATGTGGTTTAATAAAAGTTACTTTTATGATAGTTTAGGTCTTTTTTTTTATTGTATGTGATTTTTGTGACTTTGGAACTTGTTGTAACTAAGTCAGTAGTCCCTCCTAAATATTCGAGAAACATATTCTTAAAGCTATATTCTACCCTGTGGCGAAAGTATCTAGCTTCTCCATGTTTGATCAGTCGGATCAACATTAGTATTTTCCTTATCTCTTAAAATGGTCTTCAAAGAGATTTAAGCTCTTGTCCTACGAATGTTTCTTCGTATAGCAAATAATCTGATTGAAATTTGCGTTAACTTATTTTGATACAATACTACTGCTAATGTTGCTTCTACTACTAATATTACTACTATTACTACTACTACTCCTACTACAGCAGACCTCGGATTATATCATGATACACGATACATCGCACAACATCCAATAATGTTACCATCCGAGCGACATTGCACAACCTCCACTGTTATCAACATTCCAGCTACAAGGCAGAACCTCCACTACTCTCACAATATCATCGACATGACACAACGTCCATTTCTATCAGCATGAAAGCGACATGACACAGCCTCCATTACCATCACCATCCCAATGAGTTTTCAAAATCGCAACTATTGTCACCATCCCAGCGACATGGTACAATTTTCACTACCATCAATATCCCAGAGAGATTGCAAGACATCCACTTCTATCACCACCCGAACAACGTCGTACAACCTCCACTAATATCACCATACTAGCTACATGGCACAACCACCAGTGTTATAAATATTCCAGCGACAACGCACAATCTCCAGTACTCTCACAATCCCAGCGGCATGTCACAACCTCCACTATTATCATCATCCTAGCGGCATCGCGCAACCTCGTTGCATATCATCATCCCTGCGTCATATAATCTTCACTACTATCATTGTTTCAGCTACAACATACACTATTACACTTTTTGTGTCACGTTGAAAATTTCTGCAGCAATATTTACTTTTCGGTTTACCAAACAAACGTCAGCTTGACTTCATGCTATTGTCAGCTGTCTCTGTCACTCGAAATTTAAGTAATGAGACTGAACTTACTGTTTCTATTGTTTTTTTGGGGTTTTTTTTTTAGAGTACGGTAATAATGTATGTTATTTAATGCCGAAGCTTTATCAGTTAAGCGCATTATCAAGGACATACCACTTTAGCCGATTTTGAGCGAGCCAATGATAGGACTCGAACAGACAAATCTCAGGTGGCATAGATTAGTTTCGTAAACTGGACCACCGCAAACTTCTTAACTTAAAGCTATGGTTTGCCTTTTCAGCTATTATTGTTTACTAATGAAAGGTGCGGATACATTTGAAAACTATGTGTTTCGGGCTTGTGTTGTTCTTGAAATTGATTACAGACATGTACACTGTCTATGGTTACTCTGCAATATGTGGATAGTTAAACACTAATAATCGGAAGAAGAGCTATCCTACCATATCAGTAAACACGTGAGTTCGGGGCAAGTAGAATATCTACAATTTATATTGATAGTTTGCTCTGTGAACATCACATGGTGTCAAGAATGACCTCCGGACGTGAAAATTGCAGATATAAATTTGGAGTTGGAGTGCATAAATTTCTTCTGCTCTGAACTGCCATTGACTTCTTTGGTCAAGTGAATCATAATCTTATGCTTTGTGTTAATATATGTATTTAACAATATGTACATTTTTGACCTCACTTGAGTATTTAATTTTTTATGAGTTTTAATACAAGGCCAGTGATTGCGGCAGTACATGTGTGCATAAAAACTGACCCTTGCCACTTTAGGTTGCGAGTTTGCTTTCCTACGCAGCTTCCATTAGTCGCCTCTTACAATATACCGGAGGATGCATTGAGCCTATTCTACATCCCTTAGCCCGCAGAGAATATATTTTCACACTCACACAAACACACACACACATACATACATACATACATACATACATACATACATACATGCATACACACACACACACACACACACATACATACGTACATACATACATACATACATACATACTTAAAAATGAGGATTTCGTAAAATAAATCTTTAATTTCAAAATAGTAATATTTCGTCACGGATATAATCCAGCAATTCCGGAATATTACGGCTATATGAATGGTTATTATATATGTCAAATTTGAACCTACTCGGGAAACATGAATCAATTTATGTCAATATTTTGGTTAAAAGCATAATGTGTATCACTTATAAAGCAACTCAAATAAACATCCCTGTTTTTATTTGTATGTGTTTACTTGTAATGGATGTAATTTAAATTGTTGGTTCATTTAGAACAGTTGCGGATCAAATAATTGATACACAATGTGCTGCACTGCAAACCCCTGAGTTAAGTACTGGGTATTTACTGTCGATGTTGTTTTGTTTCATATTGAAAACAACTTGCACGCATTGTGTTCTGCTCACGTGACAAGATTTATAGCAGCAAGTTGACTTATAAAACCTAGCTCATTTGCAGCTTTGACATTAATCATATGCGTCACACATCTAGTGTATGATGGTAGCTGCTATGAGACCATCTAGCCTGTTTGCTAAACACAAATTAACCAAGAATTTGCGAATGCATTGAAGAATTTATTTTTCATCGCAATGTCTCGGTAGAAGTGGCCGATGGGATCCGAATATAATATGGTTAGTCTTCGGTATAGAGATTTGAGGTGAACACAAATGTTTGATTTGTCTGCAAAATTACTACGCCGGTATAATTTGGTTTCGCAGAAGGAATCGTGATGGTCAAAATTAATGCGCTTCCCTAGTTGCGTATTTACCACCACTGTAGCAGTTTCGTTAATAAAGACAAAAAAAGAAAATGACACGTACAGAGAATATTTCCCTCCCCTCCCCAATACCTTAGTGTGTTAATTATCATATCATTTAAGTCAACATATTTAGCTTTCTATTGAACCTTTTCAATTTTTTATCGCAATGAAAGAGCATATCGCTCTGTATCGAAGACCAATCCCTCTAGATGGTCTTTACTTGACAATAAGATCTGCCAGTATACAATATTACATAGCTATCTAGTTGTATCTAAAAACAGACACACAGCCTCACAATGTCCATACAGCAAGCATTATCAGCATGTGTATGATGGGAAATATTATCAAAGTTATGGATAGGAATTTAACGCAACGAACATTTCGTGGATTTTCGTTCATTTTCAGTCGAATTCTAAGATACACATTGTACTTAGTTTAATATGCATCTCCTCCCTATGGTAACAGTGATCAGCTAAAGTTTCGATGACAGATGAGTAACACTTCCGGTGCTCTTAAGATCTTAGATAACTATCACCCTACTTTCTTAGTGACAGGACGGAATATCCGTGTTTCTTTTTCATGATGCCATGAGCCAATGTGAAGCTACCAACCAGTCACCAAAGTCCAGGGGAAGTTTCCAAAGCAGATGCTTTGGAAATGGCGGCACTGTTGTGTGAATGGCCTCACTGGCTAACGAATCGGGAGACACGTATTCACTACTTGCAGGTCTATGGTATAGACAAATGTGAAAATATGGTTAAAAACACTGTCCGATAAGCGCACCCTGATTACTTGGAACTTCCGTCAATTACAAAGAACGAGCAGTGGACTATATCTGTTATTGCTTGTGAGGCTGCATACATGTAAGTGCATGTACTCACATGCCTATGGGCTGGTATAATGTTCATTGTTCTTAGGTGCTAGTGTTTCTCAAAGAATCTTTATTCATTATTGGAATGGTGTTGTTTCGTATAAAATGTATACAAGTGGATCAGTAGCCATCTAGTATATGTTATCAAATGTTTAATTGATAAGGTGAACTAGTTATACATGTATGGATGAGACATTTTTTAGTTTTATTAAGCACAATTTAACTGTCATGTTTTCACAATATATATCAATACAATTTTATATTATACACATTGTATGTGTCAGATGTAAATGGAGTGTGGTGTTGAGAGCTGTATTCCAGTGAATATACTGTTCAAGAAGATAGCATCGATAATAATATTTTAGTTTACAGGTAATATGCATTGCCTAGGATAATATAATCACCCCAAAAATTAACGGAACTTGTTTTATATAAAGGTCTGTAGCTATCTACTATATGAATGCACAATTATATTTTTAAAATCGATCCATTACTGAGACAGTCAAAAACAAAATCTCGACAAAATACCGTAATTATCATAGCAAAGACATAATTGGAATACTCTGAATTTTATCATATTTGATTATTCTTTAAACATTAATGTTGGGATTAAGTCTTGAAAAAAACGTTCCTTTTTTGGATGACTAATGGGATATTTGGGATCACACCCTGCATCAGTCTGACATTTGTTAATTAGATTTCTATTTCAACGTGTATCAGTATAATAACAAATTTTTTAGTCTAGTTTATTTCGTGCATTGATAGCTACTTGTGATTACTTGGAATGATGAGATATATGTTTCTGGGTTGGTTACCCATGATATGCTATAAAGGAACCACCTTCCTCACTTAGCTACAAAATTCCACACAATGTAGTCATTTGCTTATCTCACTAATTGGCACCACATTATCAAATTTTTCATATTTCCGGAACCGATGTGAACCTGTATAACAGGGATGTCAAACTCAATCGCTCAGCGAGCCAAAACTCAAATCACACGTAAGGTTGCGGGCCGAACAGGATAAACATTCAATAAGCGGAAAATTAAACCTTTTGTAAACATTAATATAAATTAAAACAGAAAAAAGTTTTAACAATAAAAAATCATTGGCATACCCATTTTCGCTCTTATGCCAATTTGTCAGAGCTGGATGTTTGGCAAGGCTGCTAATTAGGGAATTTGATTTGCACTTTATATCGCAGGGCCATTAAAAAATATTTTTGCCTAAATTCTCTCTCGGGCCGGATATAATTGTACGCCGAGCCTGATGTGGCCCGCGGGCCTTGAGTTTGACACATGTGCTGTATAACATAACCTTTTGTCCATCTATCCACTTATTTCTGTGATTTGGAACAAATAGAAACGTGGCAGTTTAAAAGTTAAACAAATCAACTCACATGCTATATCTCACGAAAACAATACTTGCCGGAAGTAGGTTTTGCAGGATCTCTGATGAAAAGAGTGGTGCCGTAAGGGCAGATAAATAACGTTTTCACATTCGTTGATTGGCTTGCATATTTCAACTCAGGTAGTAAAGAAAGTTAATGTACGTGCGAATATGCTATTTGAAATTTTTTTTTCAGCCTGCACAGCCGCACAACCGTGAGTAATTTTAGCACTTCTACAGTCATAGACCCTTGTGGCGGAATGGTGCGCCATATTGTACAATACTAGCGGGTTAAGGAGTACAGTTAGACAACAAGGATGCAGCCAGGGTGGTACACTTCCCATACTAATCGACGTCTGTTACTACTATTGCTATATACTTGTGTCATTAACGTTTATTGCAATTTTACACCCTATTCCAGCTAGTCTTAATTATATTATCATGCAGAACAATATTTTCGATCCACTGATGCTGAAATATAACTACCGATATATACTAATACAATTATTTGTGATCTGAGTTTTCATTGTTTGGCACGGTATTCTTTATCAATGTTAACGCGTTTGCCAAAGTAATAATTACATAAGTAACAGTTACCTTTTTTTACACCTGCCCCGCATTAAATTTGAGAGAATATGCCCTTATATTTAAACGTACGTTTTTCTCTTCTACAAATATACAGGAAACGTTCACTTGCAACGCATTGCCTTTCACATATAATGGTTTGATCTTTTAAAGCGATACTATTGTTTGTCACTTATGATGCAAATGATTACTGATAAACAAATTTGTTTATACCAAATAAAGCCTGATTCGATGAGCAAAATGCTGCGTATACTGACTTATTTCATTGATTATTATTATAGATTATTAAAGATAGTCATCCTTAATTGTAAACGTTTGATAAAGATCGTTATAGGGACTATAAATACACGCTCAGGCTAATTTGAATGCTGATAGGAAAGAATTGAAATAGTACTGGCTGCGATATTATTTGCTTCTTTTTTGGTTTGTCAGTCAAGAAAGCATACTCTCACCTATGCAACAGAGAAATCTAGCTGTTTTGCTAACCTTGCTTTTGTTATATCAGTCATTGTATCCACGGGCTAAGAACTAATTTTAAAAGAAGAACCCTTATTGTTTTATGTTGTGCCGAACATAGTTTTCCTTGTACAATCAAACATATAAACAAAACACCAATAAAACAACGTAAGGTCCCTCCAACTATGATACAACGTGATATTAAACAAAATGAGAGAGATAGACACACACACGAAGTCGAGGTATTTGGTATTATGCTAGAAACTAGACTTAGTTCCACACAGTGTAATGAATTGTATCCTGTCTGTAGGCCTAACTCAATGAATTTCCAGTTTAGCACCATTAAAATGTAGCAAAGAGTACGCAATACTTCCAACACCTAAAAGGTATAACTTTATTACTTTCTTCCTTTTTGTAAGAACGGCATATACAGCTAGATTCTACTTAGATGATTACTCATATTTTCTTACAAAAAGTACAAGTCCCGATGACTTTTATAAACAGTGAGAAACAATAATAATACGTCATAAATAGCATTGTGTTTTGAAACTGCTAACTAAATTGCAAAAGTGCAAGATTAATTTAATTTATTTGAGAAAAAATGGACGAGACATATAATCTGTGTGTTTGTACAAAGACATGGAAATCACAGTTGGCGGGTTAAATTTGTAGCCCCATCCCCTTGTCTAATGCTGACTCTAGTAAATAGTCCTTTGTCCTTGGTGACTGTTATGCCATATAATGGGGGTAAATGCTATGCAATGATGGTGATAAACATAAGGATGTTGCATTATCAATGTATTTTAAAACCAGATGTTTTCTTCCGATAACTATTTGTAAAGAGGTATTACAGTCAAATAGATACATAATATTTTAGCGAATTTTTGTGTGGGTAAAAAGCCGTACATTGATTTCGCAGACAAGAAATAACTTAAACGTATAGAGCACAGCATATAACCTCTGTAGATAATCTTGCATATACTGTATTAGAAGCGGTAGTAGAAGACAACGCTAGTGGCAACAGTGGAGGTAATACTGTTAGTATTAATATAAATATCAGGCAGACTAGCTAACACCACTAATCGTTCTGTAGCTTATCCTAATAGGCCAATACAAATAGAATCCTGTAGTGCGGACTGCTACTCATTGTCTGGACTACGTGTCAGCTTGCAGCCTCTGTAATGCTAATACCATCGATTCTGGCTAAAAGAATTCACATCTTAATTATATAAAAGAATTAACGAAATTCGATTCATGTCTTAACTACAATATTTTCTAACTGGCATTTCATTGGCAAAACATTTCCAAACATATTAATATCAACTCCTAGCCTACATAACATGATTCGTATCCCATATAAAATAATAACTTCAAGTAATTACCTGAAGATTCTTATCAAGGAAATAATGGAAGAACTTCTTAGAATAAACGAATCATATATGATTCAAAACAAACGAATTAAAGCAATTGTCGTCCAAACTCAGATCAAAGGAAAGTTTTGTGGAACTAAGATACGGATCCTTTCTTTCCCCATTTCAGAATCGTCTTTGTACACTTTTTCAGAATCGTCGCTCAAGACTTTCAATACACGTCTTTTGGACTTTTATTTAAGGAGAAACAATACGGGTTATTCTTCCTCAGAGTCACGATGTCAGTAAGACTGACTAGTTTTGCTGCAAAGGACATTTACAAAACACGAAATTTCGTCTCGGAAATCTATCCCTTAGCTAGCCACCTAGGATTAGATTTATCTACCCGCCGAATATAAAACACACGCCTTTCCAGGCTAGAGTAACTCCTCATATTTATTGCCTTATTAATGTACAGATTGCTGGAAAGTTTCATTTTATGTCATATTTCAACAAGTAGGAAATTTGCCTTTGCATCATTTCAACTTTTGCCATTTTCCCGACATTTAGAATTGAATTCACCTGGCCTAGCCGATATGTCGGACAGTTATCAAACGGAAACTTCATAAAAAAATTTATATATATATATATATATATATATATATATATATATATATATATATATATATATATATGCGCGTTTGTGCGCTACGTACAATGGCCGACATCCATTAGTAAGGGAAATCAACAGGATTTACATTTACTTACAATGGCCAACTCCCAGTAATCTATAGTGGGCAGAGTAATGGATTTAATCGCAGTCTCCGACTTCCATTAAACCAGGCATCGGGAGTTATGGATTTACAAAGAATAACCCATTCGCCGACTGTCATTAATTAGGGGAAGAGCGGTGATATGGATTTACATTGAATGGCCCACTGTCATAAAGCCTAGGTGGAGCGGGGATATGGATTTACAAACAATAGCCCATTCATATTACCTCGGGGTACCTTGATTTATATAAAATGGCCGACTTAATATACAGAAGGGGAAGAGCTGGAATATGGATTTGTATACAGTGGCTGACTCCTGTAAATCAAAGGAATAGAGTGGATATGGATTATTATTATTATTATTATTATTATTATTATTATTATTATAGAGTTGCATGTCTATTACAAATCAATTACAAGTCTAGAGTTTCACCAAATAAAATAACTTTAACCTTTCAATAGCCTCATTGCTTTCAGTTGGTCTTGAGAACTGGTATATAAGTTTACTGTGGGATAAGGAACATAGAAATGAGATGATCCAACGGTCAGAAAGTCAACGCGATCGTTTAGTGAAGACTTCACTAACCAGATTTATTATGTTTTGAAATTTATTAAATTTTTTTTTTTGTTGTATTTATTCAAAGAGCCATTAATTCATTTATCTAAACTTTCGTCATAATTACTCTTCCAGATTTATGTTTATGAACGGCTCACAATAAAGTTTGGAAAATTAATTTGAGCCAGATGTTGTGAAAGACAGCTTAATGTGTGACAGGTAAGTCATCTACAATTGCTAATTAAAGGTGGGGGATTGCGTTTGAAAATTGTATTCACTTATTATATATCATAATTGTAATATTTCAAAGTTATAATTCTAGATTTTAAAGGGAAATTATTATGCAGGTTAAATCTCACTTGTTATCTATTTGCAAATTATCTCCTAGAATTTTAAGTAAAGTACTTATTTTGTCGTTCAGACTTTTCTTTTGATTACCTTATTGTCTGCACACAATTGTACTGCTTATTGTTGTCATTGTTTGATACTTTCTAGTTCTTAGTCTTACTTATTCTATTGGCAGCTATTTTCCTTTCAACTATCATACATGATAAATTTATTACAGATACTTCTTTTGCTTTATCTAAACAAAATAATTAAATCATATTTCATTACGATCAATTCAAATTTGCTATTAGTATTTTAACATGTAATTACCCAATCCTCCAATTCTTCAATTCTTTTTCACTTTTCGAGAATTGTGAAAGAGTCCCAGCTGACAATTCTGTAAAGTAAATTGTATTATTTAAGCACTGAATTCAGTTAGTGAACATCTGGAATGACGACGAATGTCATCATCATGGCAGTATATTTATCAACTTATGGTATAACGGTACCAATTGCGCAAGTCCAGGTGGGCGGAGCTTAAGGTGTATGGAACATTGTATTCAGAATTAAAGAACAACTCTAGCTGTGATTGGTGCATTATGTAAGAGTTGTACTTTCTGTTTGGCTTAAAAAAATGTTGAGCCTCTTGGCAACATGTGAGTTTGTGTTAATTTCTATCTAGATCATATTTTGTATTTTTTATGATTTTTTTAAAATATGGTACACATGGCTGAAAATGTGCTTGTTGTGACTAGATAACTCTAACCACTGTCTAGTTCCAGTAGAGTTATCTCTCTTAAATGCAATGGAGTACCTGGTTATGTCATTGTCAAATTGACAATCTAGCATTGTTCTATATGGCAGTGTGTGACATGCATGCCCAAGTAGGACAGAAAGTATATTTATTTCACAGAACATTAGCATTGAGGTATATGGAGAAACAATTGGTACCGTGATACCTAAAGGAAAGAATAGCCTCACAGTGTATCCATAGAAACGCATACATGTGGGCGGCATTTATGAACTATACTAGTTTGATGTAGGAAAACAAATGTGTGCTGAACAGTTTTGGTCAAATATTGAAAGTTCTTTAAGAATAAAATGTATGAAATCTTCAGAAAATAGCACAGGTTGGCTTTGGATGGACTTTTGATAACTATAGCTATGATAGATATAGACTTG
Organism: Sinohyriopsis cumingii; assembly: GCA_028554795.2. Taxonomy (NCBI): domain Eukaryota; kingdom Metazoa; phylum Mollusca; class Bivalvia; order Unionida; family Unionidae; genus Sinohyriopsis; species Sinohyriopsis cumingii. The sequence goes on from JAPYKE020000021.1 coordinate 900,937, forward strand.
TGTTACCTGATGCCTTTATGTATGTGCTGTTACCTCCTAGATTGGAATGCATGCAACAAAATAAGTTATGGAAACATAATATAGTTGATTTTGGCCAAATATTGGCCATTTTACCTGCAAAAGATGAAAAATCATGTGTACAAAAACAGCTATCTTGTTCTTGTAAGGCATGCCATAAACCAGGATAGAGAACACTCTAAGTACACTTGTAGATAGATCACTTGTACCATGTGGGATGTTCTGGCATGAGTAATTTTTAGGTAATTTATTAAGGATATGGTATTCCTTCACACTTTGATTTGAATCGTCCTGCTCTAATTGTCCCTTTTTTTTTTTTTACACTTTCCTGCTTTGAAATTGTTCATGTAGTTAGTTCAGTTCTCTTGCATTCCCTTTTGTTGAAGTAGCAGTGAATACCAACAAACAAGAACAGTTTCCTTAAGTCATCATTTCCCATTGGCACTTGTATAAGCCCAATTATAACCTACTATTGACTTTCAATTAATCCTATTTCTTTCTGTCAAGCTGCTCTTGTGGAATTTCCATGTTTGGTCCAACATTACAGAATGATAACCATTTTAGTCACACAGTGCGTATTCATTACATTCAAATCCACACTGTTCTTGAAACTTTGCATCCCATCGCAAGAATCCAAATTGGCATGAGATGATATCTGCATGGTTATGGAAGGCTGCACTCTACATGCCGGCATTGTAGAAAATATGAACTATGTGATATGAAAGAGCTGCGTCATCTTAGAAATTAAAATTACATGACTCTTGAGGTCTCCACTAAATATAGGAGTCTAAATGTTAGGTTCTCACTTTATCAGTAATGTATTTTGAGATAATTTAATTGCAATGAAGTTAATACAGGTTGTTGATGAACTCATCTATATTACATGGATACTGTATTAGAGGTTACCACACCTTATGTATATCATTCAGTTATCTCCCTTACACCAGTCATAACATTTCAAGGAAATAAAATCTCACATTTTCAGTGACTGGTTATGAAAATAAAGAGAAGATTTGTGAAGTATTATATTAGCCCTCAATCTTGATGCAAATGTAAGTAGAAGCAATTTAATAATTTCTCACAGTAAAGTTTACAAGTTTAAAAACTGATAAGGTATGTTCTGCTTGGATCTGAGATAAGTTCCTCTCTATCTTATGCCAATTATTATTAAATTCTTATGTAGAAGAAATATACTTTATATGTATCTATATTATCTAAATTATTCACCCTTTTATATTAGATGGAAATGAACACAACTTCACTTGAAATTTGGGTACCTGTAAGGGATGTTATAGCACAGTTGCCTTTGGGCTGTCCTTGGACCTGTTGGGCCCTGCCCCATATATTTGTCCAAGGTAAGGTCATCAAACTTTCACTTCTCATTTCTCGCATTGCTGATTTTGCCTCCTTTAATTCCTTTATCACAAGCTACCTCTCCCTTTTAGATAAACACATTCTTCCTGTTTTTAACTCCATTTGATGTGCTATACTTAATGTTTATATTTGGCATTTTTCTGTATTTTATTCCCCTAATTTCACCCCCCCCCCCAATCCAACATAACCACTTATAAGCTGTGATCTACTATATCTGGTGACTGATTGGCTTATTGAAACAATTTTATTCACATTACAAAGGAGGAAAGCTTACTATTTGTGTTACAATGAGGATGGGTAGGTGGACCTTTGCGTGAGGACTGGTGGTTAGTGACCTCTTGTATCTGCAGATAGTGTAAAGTGGTCAAAGCTTATACTTTATAATAAGATTGGGTCATGTCCACCGGTCTCTGATGTTAAGTTCTGCACCTACCAAACAAATATAAATTCCTTTCTTTTAGGTGAATTGTACATTTTGAAGTAGGACAGGTACATACTATTTGGTACATTGACCTTTGACCTAGTTATTACATAATATGACATAATGTGATTTATCCCATATCACCTACGTGAAGTTCAATAAGTGCTGATATGAATAAGATACAACTCATAGCTGAAAGAATTCATTTTATTTCAAAAGATGATTTTGATGGTGAAGCAAAAGTATGAAAACAATAGTTCAAACAGCTCAATGACATTTCTATACACATTCATATAAGACATAGGCTAGTACCTCATCAAATTGTTTTTCACAAGTGAGACTAAGTATATTTGTTACTTATACAGTCCCGAACTATTTCACTGATTATTGGAAAAATTAAGGTTTGCTATAGGTATAACGGTACCAATTGCGCAAGTCCAGGTGGGCGGAGCTTAAGGTGTATGGAACATTGTATTCAGAATTAAAGAACAACTCTAGCTGTGATTGGTGTATTATGTAAGAGTTGTACTTTCTGTTTGGCTTAAAAAAAATGTTGAGCCTCTTGGCAACATGTGAGTTTGTGTTAATTTCTATCTAGATCATATTTTGTATTTTTTATGATTTTTTTAAAATATGGTACACATGGCTGAAAATGTGCTTGTTGTGACTAGATAACTCTAACCACTGTCTAGTTCCAGTAGAGTTATCTCTCTTAAATGCAATGGAGTACCTGGTTATGTCATTGTCAAATTGACAATCTAGCATTGTTCTATATGGCAGTGTGTGACATGCATGCCCAAGTAGGACAGAAAGTATATTTATTTCACAGAACATTAGCATTGAGGTATATGGAGAAACAATTGGTACCGTGATACCTTATGTGTTCTATTTTCTCCAGTACTGTGAAGGAAATGTTTATACCATATAAATACGTCAAGCAGAAGAAACGAAGGGCTAAGTGGCAATGAGGACCAAACTCGGGAACATTATTACCACAATTAAGCATAAAGATCACTAGACTGATAAGTCTTGGACCAGCTAGGTTTGTGACCTTAAATACCTTGACCACGGTATTTAGTCACCCCAGTAACTGGACAAGTCACCAACATAATTTATGTAGCTTAAATTGCGTCTATTTGTAGTGGTACTAAATAACGCAGTTAGTAGCATTGATGTAGGTATAATTAATACTGATAGCACTAATAGCAGTAGCTGCGGTAGTAGTACAACAATTAGTAGCTAAATGAATAGAGGGATTAATACTACTAATAGTGATGAAAACGACAGATGAACTAGACGTTGTTGTTTTTCTTGTTGTTATAGGGTTTAACGCCATTTGTCAGCATATGATAGGCTATACATGGCGGCCAGTATTAAATGGTGGAGGAAGAACCCAGGAAAACCCCGGAAAGAACTTCCGACCCACGAGAAGCTACCGGCAAGCTTTCACACATACCCACATTAGCCGAGCCAGAGACTGAACTAGACGTAGTAAGTAGCTGTAGTAGCTGTAATATTAATGTCATCAATATAAATCAGCAGTAGCGTTTGTACAGTAGAAAACGAAGAAACTAAATGTAATGATAGTAGAATAAATATTAGAAAAAATAGTTGCGAGTAAGAGTTAGTAATCGTACAATGAAGAAACTAGTAGTAGTAATAGTAGAGTGTGTGTGTGATTTGGGTTTTTAAGTAGCTTTAACAATCCTACAGTCATATCCTTACAATGTCTGCAGTTTGGCAGTTTATAGTGATGCCTAGCATTTGGGGCATCATGCTACAGACATATAGCAAATGTGTCACCCGGTCATATTATCCTGACACCAGTCCGACCAGTCCTAACATGAACATCCGAATGCTGAGCGCCAAGCGAGGCAGCTGTTACTACCGTTTTCATAAACCATTGGTATGACTCGGCCGGAGTTCGAACCCACGACCTACCGCATTTGAGGCTGACTATCTAACCACTAGGACACCGGGGCGGTACAGTAGTAGTTGAAGTAATGCTATTAGTGACAACGGAAGCAGCAGTTGTAGAATACCAAAACGTTAATATTTATATTGATACATGAAGTAATTCGAGTAGTATAGGTATTAATATTGGTAGTAGTAGTAGCGGTAGTAGAAAAACTTATTATTATTAGTAGTAATACTATCAGTGGTGGCCTTATAAGTAAAAGTACTAGTAATAGTGAAAGTAGTCGAGGTATGTAGTTACAGTTATGAACCTACATTCAGAGAGGGACCGAAGATACGTATACAGCATTACACGGTAATTTTTATTTCATGGTTTTGTATTTTTGTTTTCCAGTCTGTCTATTCATGTACAGACTAATCTACTTGAACTAGGTACACCTCTACCAGGTTTACAATCTTTGTTTGCACTAACATTCCTCCACTGATAAGACTAAACGGTTAGGTCACTTTATGACGCAGCTCTTTGCTACGTATTTGAAAATCATTGCAAAGATTAGTCGTTTTGTTTATGGCAACATGATTTGGACTGCGGAAAATAGACACGTACTCATTTTAAAACCAAAGAAGAGAGCGACAAACTTAATTCGAAAGTCGACTTCTTTAGCGACTGATACACATTTTGTAAGTATAATTTCTCCTGTTTATGACTTTGTAACAAAGTACATTATTTAGCATGGTATATTTTGTATGTTTGAGATTTTGTAACAAAGTGCATGTTTTGGCATGACATATTTTCTCTGTTTTTAATTTTGTAACAAAGTACATGTTTTAACGTGTTATATTTTGTAGAACAAATACCATTCAAAATACCAATGTAAATTGCTGTTGAGTCAATGTTTGAATTCCAAATGCCTTTACTTTGCATTTAGTAGTTACACCCAAAACCGCGTGTGAAATGTTGGGGTTGAGTGAAACATATTTTGTATTATCTGGATTTCGTATTGAAATGGCATCTTTATATTGTATTATCTATGTATTGCGTATTAAAGGGGCATCTTTATTTAGTATTATCTATGTTTTGTGTATTAAAGGGGCATCTTTATTATCTGAATCCCTTATTAAAATCGCAAATTTATTTTGCCTTACCTGGATTGCAAATTAAAGGTCATTATGTGATGATGTTCTGTTAAACACAAATGTAGTCATTTTGTATTGTATACAATACAGTTAAAATGTAGTTTTAGTACTTTTATTGAAAAAGAACTCTAAGTAGGATCCGGAAAGATACGATGATACGTTACAATTGGATTTGCAGAATCTAAATGTTAACTACGGACGTACCCAATTATTGCTCCGATTTCAGACCTTGGAAAGAAGTCCATGTGACAATTCTGTAAAGTTATGATTGTCATTAACGCAATTAATTCATTTCAAGAAAATTTGGAATGTCAAATCTCAGTATTTATATTAACTTCTGAGTGAAACTTTCTGATAATATGCATACACTGAGTATAACCTACAAAGTTACACAAAATAACAAGAAAGGTTAGTTGTCAATGAAGATCACACTCACGGCTATTAACACCAAATTCGGAGATAAAGACCGCTAATCTAATGGTACTAGACCAGGTAATTTTGTGATCTTACACACCTTGAATCCTGCACGTAGGCACACAACCATTGGCCCACAAACATTTCAAAGCCCAGGTATACCCGTCAAACGTCAAACCTCCCTCAAATATCACCAGCTTAAATTACTGTATGCTGAAATACTTCCAATTTTGTCGGAGGACATACATAAGGTGCCACCTTTTGGAATCAATTAGACATGTTTAGTAATTGACAGGTTTTGTAAAGAATGCACATACAATGAATTTATTATATCCTGGCTAATACTACCATATCGCAATCAAATAATGTATTGTTATTGACTAACATTGCTCTATAAAGTTCCAATTCAGAATTTATTAGAAAGTGACTAACAATACCGTAAACATTCAGATGAGTTGAAATGCATGAAGTGTACTTATTGTGGTTGCAGAAACTCTTTCATCCCTGTAGATTTGACTTAAAGATCTACATGATGGTCGTGGTTTCAAGTTAAGATGGAGAGAGAGAGAGAGAGAGAGAGGAAGAGAGAGAGCATTTACGTCGAAACTTTAGCACTAATTGACAAAAATAAATCCAAACTATATCGGGTAGTAAAATTGGCTGTTAATGTTTTAATTATGATAACAAAGTGTACTTTGGATGAAACTTTAACATGGTAAATACATTCTGGAAAAATGGCATAAAATTTTGCTTGTTGAGTTAAAGTTACAAGCTGTCAATAAGAGAGAGAGAAAGAGAGAGAGAGAGAGAGAAACAGGTAGATAGAGAGAGAAGTTTAATTATTTCCTTATTAAGCTGCAAAAGCATCAATGTGATTCTAATAAAGAGGTTTTTGAAATGTACAAAGATATATAAAGGTTTCTTGGTCTTTTTGAAATGCATTGAACATGTATTATATTTTAGTTTGATCTATTTTAATATATAAAATGAATCACTTTCACTGCTTTCTTACGTCAAATTTAACAACACCATACAAAATTTAATGCACGATTAGCAAATAAAAGGCACGAAAAATGCTCTTTTCCTTTTGGCGGTATCTCACGGTGTCCTCTTTTCCATAAGCTTTCTAGCAGTTGAACTTACCCTGTCAAAAATTTATACATGTCTTACGGTCATCAGAATATACACACGTACGGTTCAGTTTATCGATAAACCGATTCTTTTCATCCTTTATCTAAGCTGTCAGATTCCGTACACGTTGCACGGGAGATGTTTGCTAATAAGGCAGGCGCGTTATTATTCTATCGTCCTGCTTGTCTCTTAATGGTAACACAAATTCCATTGGCTATGTTTGTCTTCTCAGACTGTCTGTCTTTCTCTCCCTCTCTCTTAATTGGAATATATATGTAACGGATTTTGACGTTTCATACAACAACCTCATACACTGCTAAAGCTTTATTTGTTATAGAGACTTAGGCAATACACCGGATTAAAAGTACATCAGAGTCAGACTTTTGTATGCATACTATGCACATTTATTCAAGATCCAAGATTCAAACAAACTGAATATTTAGCAGACTTATAGATTCATGGAAATATGTCATGTTGTTGAGATTCTAATTTGACATCAGGTTTGACCTTTGGTTGGGGTTTTGTTCTTGTACGGTTACCTTTATCCTTGCAAGGAGTCAATGATCTGAACATATCGCCAACTCTCTATATATGTATGATTTGAGTCCCACTTAGTTTTATTATTTATTATTGACTATGGAAAAGGGTGGTGGGGTACTATTAAGAAGATTCTCCTTATACATATAAATTTATATAAAATCTCGGGCAGAAAACGACTTTTCACTTGGAAGTCTCGTAGGTAATAACGAGTTAATAGGACTGCAGTAGATCAATGAAAACGACTTGTCCTGTGCCTGTTTCCGACACAGAAGAGAGTTGTGTCCCTTGGACGGCGTCCTAACCGACGACTGACTACTTGAAGTTGGATGTTTATGTGTGTGTCGAGGGGAGTAAGTTCGCCGAACGAACGCAAATACATTTATCAGATCGAAAGCTTCAGTCTAAGAAAGTGTGATATTTGAATATAACAAAATACATTCAATGATCACACAAACATTTATAGAATTGATTGTGTGTGATATGAGGTGATACTTATTTTCAGCCAATGATCATACATTAATCACAAAATTAAAATTATCATAAACTTATTCAACTAGCGAAATTGTTAATACGATACAAATAATTGCAAAATAAATATTAAGTAAATTATACAAGTAACTCAACTCTAAAGTTAGAGTAGACACATATGTCTTGCTATATTGACTCTTAAACCTGGCTGTTACGTGCTGCTGTACATGCCCAAATAATTTGGGCTTTGAATGGTTTGTTGCTCCCTGCTTATGCATCCGCTTTTTGGCTATCGATTCGAAGTTAAGCGGGTATATACTGCCATATAGTTTGAAATTTGCTGTAAAACTGTTGAAAGATGGAAGACTTGGAAAAGTGTTGGCTGTTTTAAAAGTTAGAAAATCTTTAGAAAATCCTAACTCGTCTTGAGACTATAAATCTATGCAAAATTAACTATTATTCGAACTACAAAGATATATTTGTTGAAATTATCATCAGGGGTAAATACTTTATTGACAATTTATCCAAACATCCATTGCTGAACAGCAATTTGGTAACTCATATCGCCCTCTGTACAGGTAGACTATACTGGACCGATCTTGCGCATGCCTAGTGAGCTATCAACAGCAATGGCAGTGATCAACAAAGGTTGCGCTTAGTGATGGATCCAATGAAAGCCAACAATTTCTATAACTATCGATGACGTCCATTAAATATCATTTCCAATAATCAAATATTATCTCCGCAATCACCTCAAGAAATAAAATGTATCCTTTTCATGTCAGATTTGTAAATGAGTCCTTTTAAATGATCAGTAGGTCAGAGTACGTGTACACATTGCGTATACCGTAATTATTTAATAGTTCCAGTGACCATTTATTTTTTAACTGTAACTAATTTTCTTCCCATTTGAAAAATGTGCTTGCTGAAAAACAAAAATCAGTTGTGTAGTGTAGTTATTCTGGTGATCTTATATGTTGTTGATATCACGAACTTTCTTCAATTAAATATATATTTCTATGTAAGAATTTACAAACGTATTTCATGTGACACTGAAAGTTGAAGGACATTCAAGATCACTATTTGTGGTTTTTCATGTTTTTATTGGGTGGTGCACAGACGGGATTTTCATTCGTATTTGTAGTTAGATTTAAATTCTTTCAGGATATCAAGGTCAGCACGTAAAAAATCAGGGCCAAACATTAAACGGTTGGAACATTTTGATTACTTTTTTAACAAGACACATTATTCCGTTTTATGAATCAGATGATTAAGCATCAACGTTTATTGTTTGACAAGGCATGTAGGAAATTAGAAGATACACAAATCAGAACGTCAATATCATCGTTAATGAAAGACTCCACTACCACGTGTTATTCCTGTCTCAAATTTGTTAAATATTATTTATGTAATTATTCACAGATTCATCAGTTGAGTTATCCAACATGTAACAGTAATTTCTCTTCCAGACTGTTGTTTACTGAATGACCCCAGTAATGATTGAAAAATTAAGTTGAACCAGATGTTCTAAAAAAAAGCAACTAAGTATGTCACAGTTAAGTAATCTATAAAGGTTATTTGATGGTGGGGCTTTTTGTTTGGAAATTGTATTCAGGTGTATATCAGAATGTTAAAATTTCTTAATATAATTTATCTTGCACCTTGTATCATATATTTTATTTTAAAAAAAGGAAAATATACCTGATATGGATATGAATTGGTATGGTAGATAAATGTCCAACAACATAAAATAGTTGCAGTACTCATTTTGACATTGAAATTTTCTAGTTATTCGTTTGATTTACATATTGTCAGCAATCGCCATACAGTTTAAGTACTTATTTTGCCATTGAGGCATTTCTATTAATTGTAGCCCCTTGTCAGCAAACTGTTGTATTACCTACCTTGCTATGGAGACTTTCTAGGTATTAATTTGATTTGCCCATTTGACAACATGCAGGTATGATACTTATTTTTCCTTTGAAATATTTCTAGTTATTAATCAAATTTAGTCTATTGGCAGCAATATTTTCCTTCCAAATTGTCATACATGAAAACCTTATTGTAGATATTTATGTTGCTATAATTTCCATGCAGAGTACTAACTCGGTAATAAAAACTAAATTTATTAAAATTATTTCATTATGATCAACTGAAGAAATGTAGCATTAACAGTTTTAGTTTTAGTTATTGACTCATTAAATAATTAGGTTACCATTCCAACACATAAATGTAGACCTCAATCAGATAAGATGATCAGAAAATATGCAGATAGGAAATATCCGACTTTTACTACGTGACTTATTCATTTCTTGTTCACAATTGGAGACTTAGGAAAGAAGTCAAAGTGACAGTTCTGTAATGTTATGATTACTTTTAAGCGCTGAATTCAGTTGAAAGGAAATCCGGTATGCCGAATCTTAACATCATTATAGTAATTTTGTTTACTTCGGTGTTATATTTTCTCAAGTGCTGTGCAGGCGTAAATACGTGTAATCTGAATAGAAGAAAGGTTGAGTGCCAATGAGGATCATACCCATTAGTACCAAATTTAGGCATAAAGTCCACTACACTGATAGGTCAGAACCGTCTAGGTTTAAAGACCGTGCATATCTTGACCACTGTATTTAGGTATGCCAGCACCTTAGCATTCAACCCCAAATTTCTGTAGTTTATCTCGCATATATTAGTAGTGATAGTAAGTCGCAACGAAAGTAGAAGTAATGACGGTAGAAATATTACTAATAATACTAATAGCAGTAGTAGTAGTAGCAGAAACATTAGTAACTATAGTAGTAGTAAAAGTCAAACTACTAATCACACTGATAAGACTATAATTTGACTGGATTAAGCCTTTTTATGACGCAGCTTGTTGCCTCGTGCTGCATTGAGCAGTCGAAGTGTTTATAGCAACACGACTTTGGGGAAACAAGACAATTTTCTCTGCACTGAAGAGATAGAACAGTTTAAATCGAAAAGCTGACTTCTTAAGGAATTGATATAAATGTTGTACGTAACAGTCATAAGTACATGATTTTGCAACAAATTACATTGGTATATTTTCTAAACCAATCATAATAAAGTGGGCACAGGTGTTTAGCTCTCCATGGAGTCAATGTATGAATTTAAACTGATATTGACTTGCATGTTGTAGGTACATCCAATTCTGGAAACTGGGGACAGTTATGCGTAATATCTGGAATGTGTATTAAAAGGAAGTCTTTATTTTTCTGTTATCTTTATTGAGTTTTAAAAATGTCTTCAATCTGCATAATGACCATTTTGAGGCTGCTTCGTGATGGCTGAATGGTCAGAATGACGGACTCTCAGTCATAATATTGCTGGTTCGAATCCTGCCCAAATTAAACTGAGATTGCAGCCTTTGTTTCTTAGAATGGCCTATGGCGTGCTAATGTGCTGTTAAACAATAAATTTGTCAGTTGTATTGCATGCATATCAAATGCAATTTATTATCAATATTTCTGTTTTAATTATTTATGCTTCTAAAAATAATTAATAGAAATGTTACAAAATAATGGAAACTTCCGGAGTTGGTCCCGGGTGATTCTTCAATTAACAGTTTAAAACACTGATAGAGATCCCTAACGTATATCATGATTTAACAAGGTGGCATTTGCATAATATCAGAGTTTTTACCACATAACTGACACATTTTGTATTCGGATTTTGACACAGGTGTAAGAGATCCGCATGAAAATTTTGTAATGTTATGATTGTTCTTTAAGCAAAAAATTCATTTAAAGAATACATGGACTGCACTTCTGTGTTTTATTTCTTCATTACTATGGGGGAAATGAGTATGAAAATGAAATGCACAAAAAAAAGAAGAGAAGAAAGGTTAAGTACCAGTACGGATCAAATTCAAAATCATTAGACCAAATTCATGCATTAAGACCACTCGTCTAATGAGTCTGGACCAAATTCATGCATTAGGACCATTCGACTAATGAGTATGGACCAAATTCATGCATTAAGAACATTTGACTAATGTATCTGGACCAAATTCATGCACTAAGACCACTCGACTAATGAGTCTGGTCCAAATTCATGCATTAACACCACTCGTCTAATGAGTCTGGACCAAATTCATGCATTAAGACCACTCGACTACTGTGTCTGGGCCAAATTCATGCATTAAGACCACTCGACTAATGAGTCCGGATCAAATTCATACATTAAGATCACTCGACTAATGAATCTGGACCAGACAGATTTCTTTGTTCATAAATACATTGACTAGTGTATTTAACCCCAGCACCTTGACGGTCAACCCCCCACCCACCCACCCAACAATCCATTTATACCACACACATGTCTCTCAAATATCGCCAGCATCACCATGCAACTCCTGTATGTTTAAATACCTCCATACGTAAGGCGGGGGGGGGGGGGAGGGGTGGGGGTGGGGGACCGGTAGAGAAAACATTATGTATCCTACATTAAATGGCCATAGATAACATGCACTTCTTCAACCGCATACTTGTCTTTAGTAATTGACAGATTTTGTTAAGACTGCACAGATTATGAATTTACTGCAGCCTGACTAACACTGTCGTAAAATATTCAAATAAGTTTAAGTCTGCAATGTCTACTTCCTGAGGTTTCAGAAACTATTACTACTTGATGTTTATGGTGAGAGAGAGAGAGAGAGAGAGAGAGAGAGAGAAGTAAGACGAAAGGCTAAATAATACAAATATAAGTACATTATACCATTAAATGGAAAGTGTAAGTCATCACTTCCAATTTGTTTAAGTCGCGCATTGATCACTAAATGACAACAATGAACGCTTAGAACGCTTACCATGCGCCTTATTACAATAGGTTGTTAAAATCTTATTTATGAAAACGACGAGGTTTTCTGAATAGAAATTAAAAATCAAAATTTGACTCACTTCACAGTGACATACATTTTCGTGTAATGATAAAACTGTCATAACATTTTATATAAATTATGAAACGGTGGTATGAAAATCATACTTGTTCGGTTTAGTTACAAGATGGCAATGGAAAAAGGGAGAGAGGGTTATAGACATAGATAAAGGAAAGTTTCAATATTCCTTTATAACGTTGTGATAAAAAAATTTTGTGCATAAATGGGATTATTGTAAAGAGATTTACAAATATTGAAAAGATTAACAGATTTTACTCATTACTTATGAAATGCATTGAATATGTACTTTTCTGGTGCTTGGTTTAGTTTAGTTCATAAAATATATCATTCGTATTGGGTTTTAATGCCAAATTAAAACAACAACATGAGAATCTAAGCTTTTTGCTACTAGACATATTATAACTCATAGATTTCAAATATTGATACAATTATTTGTAGAAATTAAGCCAGAGCTTAATGCGAAAGGTGTGTGGAATGCAGTATGCATTGTTTTAGAGTTTAGAAATGGCAATTAAAATAATGATGTGGTCCAGTATATTTTATCTCAGGGATGCATTTTGTAGTTCATTGTCTGTCTCTTTACTTTATACCTACATGACATTCAGTTTGTACCCCTAATACTTTGTCATTGTTGTTTCGGTACCTTGTATATTGCATACAATAATCTGCTCAAGCAGTACTATTTGTTTTGCCATTCGGTATGATAATATTTACTAGTCAATATGTAGAGTCGCTGAATATCAACTAAAAATGTTACACTGTGGTTCTTATCAGACGCCTAAATATTGGAAATAGATTTTAAAAGAGTTATATAATTCACTATGGTAATATAAGCTTGCATGGTAATGGACCTTGGGGATGGGTCATTGCCTAAAAAAAATTGGATGTTTTTATCCATCATTGTAATTTAAAGTTTGTTTTAGACTTATATAAAATGGACATTTGTACGGATATATGAAGGTTTGTAGAAACATCGTTTGGATTTAAAGCTTGTTCTAGACTTTAATACAATGGGTCCGTTTTATGCATGTGTGTAGGCATTTAGCAATATTTTTCGAATTTAGTCTGTTATAGACTTAAAGGTGATGGTGTATTTTTTATGTATGCGTGTAGGTATGTAGTAGCATCATTTTGATTAAGGTTTGTTCTAGACTTAAATGCACTGGGTCCCTTTTATTTGTATGTGTGTGGGTATGTAGTACCATTTAACAACACATCAGCAATATAGTGCTTATATGATACCATGTGAAACGGATGCGCAACGGACTAAGTCGTGACAATTCAGGTCTTGCTTGGATAAATCCAGTAATCTCTGTAACACTCCCGATCTCTGTTTGACTTTGGTGATGGGGGAGGGTACATTTTAGCCGATGCCGCTGTGGCTAAAGAAGATGATGAGGTGGTCGTCGCTGGTGGAGAAATTACTTTCGAAACGGGTCTCCATTTCTTTATTAAATTTTAAAAGATGCGTGTCAAATCCGGTTTGGCTGGCATTACAAACAACGGCAAAATGGAAAAAGCTGCTGCTGCTGGAGATACGATCACCTAGAGTCATAATTTGGGGAAGTAAGGTTGCGTCCAGGCAACACTGCCTCCCTTTTGGGTAGAAGCTGTTTTCATTTGGCCTTTCTTTTTCTTGGGACATTTCCTCTACTGGGGATGTGACCTGGTTGTGCCAGGACTATTGTTTCTTCTTGGAACGTCCTGGAGGAGAGGTTTCTTTCTTGGGATAGGCTGGTGCTGCAACATTAGGATCTCATTTTAGTAGGAGTGAATGATATCATCTCCGGGGAACAGCTACCTCCAAGTTTCCAAATCTGATTGCTTTTTGGTTTGAGTCTCAATTCTGAGATCTGCCAGATGCGTCAAGGCTACTTTATGTTTGTCAAAAGAAGCGTTTGGTTTGATGAGGGATGCAAATGATGCGTTGAAATAATTGACGTGCTGCCACACTAAGCCATTGTGACACACTGAGACTGTCTTCTAGACACGAGCACGCACTTGTGGATTTATTTTGTAACTGATACTGTACAGGAATGGAAGATGAGATTGAAAGAAGTCATGTTGACGATTGTTTAGACAGACGATCAGTGTCGGAGATTTTTGTGCTTTTAAAGCCGAAAGAGACTTACAACGATAGGCCATCCATTTGGGCACCATTCGTAAAACAGATGGGTACGAAATCGCATATAATCGGGTGTGGAGGGTTTCCAGTCATCGCGTAAATAGGCATGCGTTTTTTGAGTGGCATCCTCGTACGCTTAAGTCAGCCAAGGAGTTCCTAACTTTTGGCTAATACTTGTACTTGAGATTTATCTGTGGTGCTTTTAAAAAAGACATTGTAATGAGCATTGAGACTAATAATGATATAGGATTTACCTTGTTGAAACAAATGCTAGGTAATATAAATGACACTGGCATTACACAAATGTCCTCTGCGTGTAAACCAAAGTTTAATTTCTTCGTTTTCTCCTAATAAGCTCAAGAAGATGAACAGGTGTGTTTGACTCGTGTCGGACACGATCCTGTGGTCTTCACGAGGGATGCCTTCTACAAAGACGATGGATTCTCCTTGACTTTCTCGAAAGAAGCTGTAAGCCGATTGCCACTATTGGTAACAACACACGATGCGTTTAGGTGAAAGATAAATCGGATGGGTTTTGTACTCGATCTAACGTTGACTAATTATGTTTTGCTTGAACTACTAGGTACAGCAATCAACATGTTAATTGGACGGCGATGATACAGGGCCTCCCATGAGAATTTATACTTTTCAGAATACGTTTAATGAGTGCTAAAATGGCTATTGGACACAACATTCAAACATTCATAAGAGCTAACTGGTTAAGCGCATGTTTCCGAGTGCAAAATGTGGTGTCTACAGAATGGTCTGTTATTCTCGCTCAAATTTCGGGAAAATTAAAATGATTTCGATGATCGTGAATTTGTACGTGATATTAGATTGACATAATCGCGATTTTGTACTTGATATTATAACTTCGAATATTTGAAATGCTGCGATCATAATAATGACGTAGTAACATTGAAATAAGTCTTTAAAAATGACATACCTTGTATCTTACTGTGTATATTATCACTTTGATTTTACTTTAATAAATAGGTTTCAAACTCGCTCTCATCACTGCGAACATTACTATTTTCATGATGTTGGCCTATTTAAGTATCTATCTAGGTCATGTACCTTTATCTTTTTTTTTTTTATTTTTTTAATATGCATACAAATTACATAGGACCCTTGCATACGATCCCAGTATGTTGCCTCTTTTTAGTAAGAGGGAACGTAGATTAGTTTACCCTTTCGAACGATCTATATGACACTACGGTACACTTCGAAAACTGACTTCATATAGCTGTTAGGTACGATATTAATGTAACTATGAAACACTTCTAACGGAATATGTTGTATCATTATGTACGATGCCAATGTCACTATGATACACATCTAACAGACTACATTGGACCATTATGTACTCCGTCAATGTCACTATGATACAATTCTAACTGACTATGTTGGACCCTTATGTACGATGCCAATGTCACTATGGCACACTTCTAACAGACTATGTTGGACCATTACTTACGATGCCAATTTCAATACGATACACTTCTAACAGACTACGTTGGACCATCATGTGCGACGTCAATGTCACTATGATACACGTTTAACAGACTATGTTGGATCATTATGTGCGATGCCAATTTCAATACGATAAGCTTCTAACAGACTACGTTGGACCCTTATGTACGATGCCAATGTCACTATGATACACTTCTAACAGACTATGTTGGACCATTATGTACGATGCCAATGTCACTATGGCATACTTCTAACAGACTGTATTGGACCATTATGAAGTTTGCCAATGTCAGTACGATACACTTCTAACCGACTATATTGGATCATTATGTACGATGCCAATGTCACTATAATACACTTCTAAGAGACCATGTTGGACCATTTTGTACGATGGCAATGTCACTATGGCACAATTCTAACAGACTACGTTGGACCATTATGTACGATGCCAATGTCACTATGATACACTTCTAACAGACTATATTGGACCATTATGTACGATGCCAATGTCACTATGAGACACTTCTAACAGACTATATTGGACCATTATGTACGATGCCAATGTCACTATGATACACTTCTAAAAGACTACGTTGGACCATTATGTACAATGACAATGTCACTATGATACACTTGCAACAGACTATGTTGGACCATTATGTACGATGCCAATGTCACTATGATTCACTTCTTACAGACTATGTTGGACCATTATGCACGATGCCAATGTCACTATAATACATTTCTAACAGACTACATTGGGACATTATGTACAATGCCAATGTCACTATGATACACTTCTAACAGACTATGTTGGACTATTATGTACGATGCCAATGTCACTATGAGACACTTCTAGCAAACTATATTGGACCATTATGTACGATGCCAATGTCACTATGATACACTTGTAACAGAGTACGCTGGACCATTATGTACGACTTCGGTGTCACTATGATACACTTCTAGTAGACTATGTTGGACCAGTATGTACGATGTCAATGTCACTATAAAACATTTCTAACAGACTACGTTGGACCATTATGCACGATGCCAATGTCACTATGATACACGTCTAACAGACTATGTTGGACTAGTATGTACGACGTCAATGTCACTATGATACACTTCTAACAGACTATATTGGATCATTATGTACGACTTCAATGTCACTATGATACAGTTCTAGCAGACTATATTGGACCATTATGTACGATGCCAATGTCACTATGATACACTTCTAACAGACTATATTGGATCATTATGTTCGATGCCAATGTCACTATGAGACACTTCTAGCAATCTATATTGGACCATTATGTACGATGCCAATGTCACTATGATACACTTGTAACAGAGTACGTTGGACCATTATGTACGACTTCAATGTCACTATGACACACACTTCTTAACAGACTATGGTGGACCATTATGTACGACGTCAATGTCACTATGATACACTTCTAACAGACTATGTTTGACCATTATGTACGCTGTCAATGTCACTATTATACAGTTCTAACGGGCTATATTGGATCATTATGTACGATGCCAATGTCACTATTATACACTTCTAACAGACTACGTTGGACCATTATATACGACGTCAGTGACACTATGATACACTTCTAACAGAATATGTTGGACCATTATGTACGATGCCAATGTCACTAGGATACACTTCTAACAGATTACATTGGACCCTTAGGTACAAGCTTAATGTCACTATAATTATCTTCAGACAGACTACACTGTACCTTTATGATACTATTTAACACTTTATACAGACTAAGTTGGACCATTACTTACGATCTCAATTTCACTAAGGCACACCTCAAAAAGACAACAAAGGACCCTTACCTATGATCTATTTGACACTATGAAACATTTCAAACAGACTACATATGACCTTGCGTACGATCTGAGTGTCACTATGGAACACTTGATAAAGACTACATATGACCCTTGCGTACGATATGAGTGTCACTATGGAGCACTTCATACAGACTAAGCTGGACCGTTACTTACGATCTCAATTACACTACAGCACACTTGAAAAGACAACAAAGGACCCTCACCTATGATCTATTTGACACTATGAAACATTTCAAACAGACTACACATGACCTTGCGTACGATCTGAGTGTCACTATGGAACACTTCATACAGACTACATAGGACCCTTGAGTGCGATGTGAGTGTGATTCTTGAACAAATCAAAATAAACTACCTATCTGTGATTTTCCTCATCATCATATAAGATAGTTCAGGAAGCTTACACTGTGAGGGATTCATATAAATTAAGTAAGTACTAATGTCTTCTTTAAATGATTTTAAAACTACACAAATGTACCTATATTCACCTGTGTTCACAATGAATATTGTGGCTGTTATCTTCCAGTATCATTTTAACTTGATTCACACACAGTCATATGACCAGTATTCACGATTACAGTTACTTATATTAATACACATTCATATTATCAGTGTTCACTCATATCCAAGCAATGTATGAAATTCTATTGGAATAGCATTGCTTAGGCCAAACTTGACACATATCTATGAACTACCAATAGTTTTGGTAGTGATATGAGTGTTGGACGTTAGTAATTCTAAGAAGTACTCAAATGTATGGCAGAGGAGTGGGGGTGGCGAACATCTCAGAGATTGTTATTTGCACAAATCAGAATTTGTCCTCAACTGGGTCACGTGTAGTTTGTGCTGCACCGGAAAAATAATTGCAATACACGTAAGGACAGTCATTAAAATCACACATACGCAAAATTGTGAACCAACGCTAGAAAAAGAAATCACACAAGAGCAGACAAAATTGTGGCCGCACTTTTGGAAAAAAATCAAACAAAATTCAAACAAGCGCAAATAAATGATAGCCATGCATGCACACTTGGGTGGATCTGTGTGTCCCAGCTACGGCTTGCAGTAATATTTAAATGTAATTCAAAACAAATGTTTATGTTGTTGTTGTCCTGGGTTTAACGTTATTGTTCAGCAAACGCCAGACTATATATGGAGGCCAGTATAACTTTAACAGGACGAATCCACCGACCCACGGGAAGCTACTGGCAATCTGTCTGTCACACCCTCTTTGGCTGAGAGTCTCACCCACTCGGATAGACGTGAAATGGAAGTGGTCGGCTAAGGCGAGCGCTTTAGACCACTCGACCACCAGAGACCCCTTATAAACAAATAGTTTTTGATTTTTAAATGAGAAATATCATTTCTTATAATCTTGACTGGAAAATATCAATGGACCATGCTTCTTATAGCAAAAACTGCACAATAAGGGAGACAATGCGTGAATGAATAATTATGTATACTTGCTGATGGTGTTCATGAGGGTGGTTTTCCCGATCCGTGCAAACAATGTGGGCATAGTGTGCGTGGGAAAACTGTATTATGCCTACAGCGTGGAGGTGGAAAGCTATGCTGAACGCTCTGGTATGAATCCTAAAATCTTCATACAGATCGTTCTGATCGCAAAGCCGTAATAACTGTGAGCTCACACTCGAGTGTCAAAAGAAACACACACACACAAACATATATATATATTTTATATACATAATACCGATCGCAAATAAGAAAGCAAGACTAACAAGATGAGCATGTTTGCTAAATGTGGCTATTCCTTTTACGCCATTGAGTGGTTTGCATGCGACAATCGACATGGCCAATAAGGCCATCTTCAAGGAAGAGACAGTCTCTTATCTAAGCTGCTTTTAAAACCCATTTTTGATCTTGATAGATAAGCGCTTTACACGGTTAAATTTCACAGATGTGTCAGCACTGTATGAGTACGTATATGATCTCAAGGATGAGTTTGCCTCTGACGGTGCCGTCCATGTTTTTACTACACGGCAGGACGAGCAATCTGATGCAGAAAAAGGAACTGACCAAGATCTCGCGCTGCATCTTGGAAGTCTGTGACACTATATAGTCCAGGGGTGCACAACCTTTTCCTGCCAAGGGTCAGATTGCATTTTCTACAACCACTCGAGGGCCGTAAACACTAATTTATTTAATATAATTACTGTTCACGGGAAATATTTCTGTGTTGTACTAATTTAACGTAATCCTCAAATCAATGACCACAGTAGGAACACCATTCGGCATGGAAGTTAGTGCTATCTTCATTGCAGTCGGTGATCGGCGGCTGATAAATGATATAGTTACGGTTAAACACAGGCTCGCACAGACACAAACAAATAATTACACCCGCATAAGACAGTCTCAAACGCGTCGCAAAACTATATTCTGAAGGCAAAGATGATGAAGCTATTAATGTCGCGGAATACAATGCCGAGCTCTCCGAATGGAAAATTTCAAAGCAATCAAACATGCAGTCAAAATCTCTGATACCGCATCGCACAGGTAATTGTCCGATAACTAGTCGCCCACATATAGCATAGGAAAAGAATTAATGTCACCCCAGCCGTCACTGGTGACTGCGATAGCAGTGTTTGACGGTATTTATGTTTCGTCATCGTTCAGTAAGCTTGATGAAGTATCACCCGCGGTTTGGAGGAGGATATGCGTGTATTGCTCAGAAGGCGCGTGGAAATATATCTTGGTCACTTTAAGGCGTTTGCCTCATTGAACTATATTCATACGAATGAGTCATTGGCAGGCTGGTTTAGTGTACTGTTAACCAGACATTTAGCTACTACTCGTAACAGCACGCAGGGGGACCGAATATGGTTGCAATTACTAATGTATTCTCTGTACGTGTTTTTTTCTTTCTTTTTTTTCTACCAGACTCGTCCGCTTTATCGTATAAATATTTATGCAAACCACAATTGGAACCATAGTCCTTGGTTTGGCTAACATTTTTTGGCTTGCGTATGGGTTTTGGGGGGGTATTTTTTCGCACATTGGGTCATGATTATTTTTCTGCCGGTGTGTGATTTTTTTGCGCAAGTGGTCATTAATTTTTATGTTCATGTGTGAAATTTTCGTGTGATTGCATGAATTCAATTTTTTCAGGTGTTGTAACAAATACATGTAGCCATGTTGAATATAACCCCTGATAGGCGCAAATGCCAATTTTTTGGAATGTCCGCCCACCCCACCCCCACAGAACCCCATAAAACTACTGGTATACAATTGTTGAAATGCCAATTACTGGAGACAGATAAGTCTAACACAATATGGAATGGACGTTTGGTATGTTTCTACTTGTTTCAAATCAATTTAACCCTATTATGAAAGACCAAAGATGACTATTTAGATGACTCTAATTTGTTATTAAGAAAATTACAATAGATAAAAAATGTATAAATAAGTTTATTAAAAAATAAACCTGTTATCCATTAGATTTATTACTTTTGTGCTTCCTTGAATTATAACGATTATTGTTTTCTGATACACAAATTTAGCTGACATTTAGACGTACGACATTGGAAAGGTAGCAGCGTGATACAGTTTCTAGTAACTATCATGCACGACTACTGGCGACTAGATGCAACTGAAATTATACGAAGCTTTGTGTCCCGGATTTTTTAGAATAATGTGAGTGGCAATGTGAATGCAATCTAATAGCGTGCATGTTGACTTGTCCTTTATCCATTTATCACAAATTTCCTCTAACCGCTCTCACCATATGTTTGATCCAAAAGTTTACCTTTAAGCATAGATTTAGTCCAAGTTTCCTCTGACCTCTCTCACCCAATGTTAGATCCTAATGATGGCTTTTATGTATACATTTAGTCCACAAATTTAGCATGGTTTAGTTCAGACTTCATACAGACTTATATAATGGTTGAGTTGGGCTAATTGGGACTTCATACAGATGCATCGAAAGACTTCATACAGATGCATAGCAGGGGAGCCCGCATAATTATTTTTATTTTCGTGGGCAAACATGTAGTGGTCAGCTATAAAGTTTTGCGATGTAGGCCAGAATATGTTTAGAGGGGAAATCGGGGGTTGGGTTGCATTTCCTTGCCCCTATGTGTGGGCGCCCCATGATCGATTTCAGTCTTCGTACACACATGCATATCATGCTTGAGTTTAGACTTCACACTGATAAGCAATATGGTGCATACATGTGTTGAAATGTTAATGATTTTGTACGGTTTAAAAAAATAGTACCACAAGGGGCAACACGGTAAAGTACGTAGTTATGCATGTTTCTACTATTTTCATCTCGCTGAACCATGATATGAAAGAATAAAGATTTTATCATGTTATCATTAAAACTCTAGATGTTTCAGTTTTGGTTATTCAGAACATTACGTTCGCCCAAATAAATAAATAATTAAATAAATACTTTATCAGTAAGACTTAATTTGCACATGTTTGCACGAGGCATTGATGTAAAATGACGTACCAAAACGAAGTTGCTGTTGAATAGATTGATATATACCAGAATGTGTATGTTTGTTCTGTCAAAGGTTTTGATACTTCATTTTCATTATAATAAACTACAATCAGTATATATAAAGATAACACTGAGTTAACTCATCTGGTAACACATTTATTGTAATAGTGTCAGAGTAAACACTTGATGTTGATAAGATATGAAAAAGTAATCTTGATTGGTTTTGTAAGTGTGATTATCCAAACGACCATGCCTTACACTGTCTGATTATCCAAACCACCATGCCTTACACTGTCTGATTATCCAAACGACCATGCCTTACACTGTTTGATCATCCAAACGAGCATGCCGTACACTGTCTGATCATCTAAACGACCATGCCTTCCACTGTCTGATCATCCAAGTCATCATGCCTTACACTGTCTGATTACCTAAATGACCATGCCTTTTCATTGTCTGATCATCCAAACCACCATGCCTTACACTGTCTGATTATCCAAACGACCATGCCTTACACTGTCTGATCATCCAAACCACCATGCATTACACTGTCTGATGATCCAAACGACCATGCCTTACACTGTCTGATCATCCAAACCACCATGCATTACACTGTCTGATGATCCAAACGACCATGCCTTACACTGTCTGATCATCCAAACCACCATGCATTACACTGTCTGATGATCCAAACGACCATGCCTTACGCTGTCTGATTATCCAAGCGACCATGCCTTACGCTGTCTGATTATCCAAACGACCATGCCTTACACTGTCTGATCATCCAAACGACCATGCCTTACACTGTGAAACATGCAAGTAATTGTCCTTAAGATCTAAGGATGGACTAAATGGAAACTATTTGAGGATCATACCAGTTGAAGGCTGAAAATATTTTCAAACTAAATTTGCACAACACCAATGTTCAAAGCAAAATGAATTGTAGGGCCGGTGTTTGAAACCAATTAGATCATGTGTTGTATTCATTATTTGAACAGCATGAAATCAACTATACAATTTTAAGAGAGCATTCATCAAATGGGACAGTATCAGATACATAAGACATCATTTTCGCCATTATACGTGTACAGGTAGATATGACATTATATATATACAAATTAAAATGATGCATACAAAATTAAGAGTGTTAGATCAGAATTATATATTACAGCGATTTACTTTTATTTTTAACAGGATTATTTATAACAGTTATTATCTATGGTTAGAAGTTTTTTTTTTACAAAAATCATTTGCTTTTATGTTTACGAGAATTATTTGTTAAAATTATTAAAATGGTTTACTTCCATGTTCACTATGATTGGTTGTCAAACCCCTCAGACGACTACGCATGACAGACGCTGCGCCATACCATGAAATCGGCCTTCGGCCAAGTGAACTAAAACAAGTGCATGATGAACATGTTTAAAATGCTAGTGTACCTCTCAATCGTAAATTTTCTTGCCAGTAGCTTGCAATGAACTGAAATAATTATATATCAGTAAACAATATTATTACGTTATAAATTGGGTTGAATACTCTTTCTCATTTTATTTGCAAAGCAAATAATACACGGTGTTTCTATTTACACATCTAAATAGTCTTCACTTAGTTTTGTAGTGATTAATAGTACATATTTTCTTGTTGCCCGAGAATATTTGTTTACAGACAAGCTAATATCTTTACAATAATTGAATACCTGAAAAGTAGTTATGTAAATGGATTTTGGATGGAAGTTTCTTCTCCATTTATTCCAGCTCATGCCTAAAATCTAAGCTGTGCTAGTTTCACAGTTCACTTCACCTAGAGTCAATACATCTCAATCCACAGTCAATTAAAACGACATGATGGCTACAGCGATGTCACAAGAACGTATTTGCAGTCTGGTCGAGGATGGGACTCTGGAACTAGAGACGGAAGGTATGTGATAGTTAAGTTGAACGAAAAACACATGAAACTACACACGTTATACGTAACGTGTACAGACTATGTCATGAGTAGTATTATCATATGTTTATTAACGTATCCGTTAACTTTAACTTGTCAGAACTGTGCAGTATTTTACGATATTGAACAACTTCATGTTGCATTCATGTGGGCGATACGTGTGCCCAATAGTAGTATAGTGTATTAGGCTCTACTTTGTAAACAAATTATGATCACTCATGTAGTAGCCGCTTCAGGTCTTGGTTGATTACATTTGCTTCTTAATGAACTAAAGCAGTTGTCTCGTGGACTGCCACACACCAGCTGCTTTGCAATATTCTGCGCTACTTATTTTGATACAATGCGGATTTAGGTTAGCGATAGACGCCAAACAGGTCATAATATTGCCTGGGTCCCTACAAAGAGCATGCAAGTGACAAGCCATAAACGTGTCTTCTTTAGCTGGTAATAAGAATGGCAAAACATATACTTACAGTTTTACATCCTGAATTTCTTGAAAATGAACTTTCTTAGTTCTGCACATCCGAATTACATGTGCTATGTCATGGGTTCTAGAACTTGATTACATACTGCAAAATTGTACTGTAATTTCGATCACATTTTCAACTGCAGTACAATTTTGTTACTGCACTCAAAAAGAAATGAACGTGATAGTTCATATCGTCTTTTTGATAATTACAACTGAGTTCATATTTATGAAACAACATGATTCCAAACATTCATGACAGAACACACTTACAGATGAGTCAAGACTCGTCCCTCCCTGCTCAAAACGAGAATTCATTTTGAAATTGGTGTTGAATGTGCCACTAAGTTCAGAGGTCGCTGGGTGGTGCTATGTGCGCATTAATATTGTTATTGTGTATTGAAGAATCTACGGTTGTGTATTTATTTTGGCATACAGCACAAATTCAATTACTTTGTTTGTTGTAGTGTATTTTTTATAATTAAGCCTTAGGTAGAATAAGAAAATGACTACATAATGAAAAGGTTACTGCATATGTATAGGAAAATATGAACTAGTTGTCTCGGACGAATACTGGCACTCCGAATGTTGTGCAGTATTAATCCGAATAATCTTGTTCATATTTTCCCATACAATTGAAGTAATCGATAAATACTGCATAATGACGTCACTGATGTAAACATATAGGGTACTTTGGAGGTATACCGACTGCAAGGGCCGTTCCCAACAGTGATTCGACTGTATGAATGGATGTACAGTTAGAATGATATTTATTATAATCCCAGTAGATATCCTGAGATGTCTTGTATTAAATATAATTATTAAAAGATGCTACACGTACACTAGAGTGCTAGGGTATGTTGTTACGTGTTTAGGCTCTAATAAACAGTAACACAGAACGAGTGAAAACAACAAGCTTTGTAAAATTTAACAAATAATTTATTTCCTTGGAAAAATTCTGTGAAAATAAAGAATCAACTCCAAAAATAATTCAATAATAATCCAAAAATATCCCATAATAATAATAGTGCTATTGTATCTTGAATCTTAAAGTTAGAGATCGGCGAATAAGTAAATAAAAATAAGTAAATAAAAATACTTTTATAGGAGATATTATATATGTCTATTTGGTATTCTTTTCTCTGTATTAACATAACTTTCATTTGCAGTTTAAATCAGATGATTGTGGGAAACGATCGATAAACAGACGCCATGTAGATTCCGGTTTATGCACGGGGCGATCGCGGTATGATCGAAAAAAATTTTTTACGATTGCATATACTTGTCCTAATGTTAGGATCTTGATGTATAAGCTGCATAAATTATAAATCATCATGTCACCTGTACGATATAAGAACAGAAACTTGTCTGAGAGAATTAAATCAATGGATATATAACCACTTGCGACGCGGGGGGGGGGGGGTGTACCCATGTACCCGATCAAATGGAGATTGTATTAAATGTAAACCTGAACTGCTTTGTTGTCAGTTCACACATGCTTACCCCAAAGAGAGGTATAAACGTAATTACTACTAATAT
Source organism: Sinohyriopsis cumingii (assembly GCA_028554795.2). NCBI lineage: Eukaryota > Metazoa > Mollusca > Bivalvia > Unionida > Unionidae > Sinohyriopsis > Sinohyriopsis cumingii. The sequence continues at coordinate 927,153 of JAPYKE020000021.1, forward strand.
AAGTGGCTAAAAGCGTGGTCTAGACACTAACCATATCAATCTATATATTATATGCCATGATTACAGAAAAATGTATAAAAAACGTACGTTTATATTTGCTACTTACCTGGACCTGCAGTTAAAATTCTTCCCACAAATCGGCTAAATCCATGTGGATCAGTAGTTAGTACAAGAGTATAGACGCGTAAGAAATTGATAAATTATATATGCAAAACACTCTCTCTAACTAATCTAGATGTCTACAGTGAAAATAAATCGTGTACAAAAAAATGTTTAAGTCAACACCTATCAATTGAGAAAGCCATCGGAAAGCAGTAACATTAACATCCTTCATATTTGGACCCTTGCTTTCTGCCATAGATTCAATCTCTTACTTCTTGACAAATATAGTACTCAAGTGCATACAATAATTTGGACATTATCAGACGACAAACTGGTTTACCGATTCGTTACAGTGAGATGATTTTAGGAAGATACAGATTATTTGAGGACATCGGGTGTGGCCATGTTTTGAAAAAGTGAAATTCATGGGTGCATTTTTAAAAATAGTGGTGCAGAACTATAGACTTATGGTCATCCAGTGTATATAAGATAAGCAGACGATATCGAGAAAATTACCGACAACCAAGAATATTGCGATACCAAAGAAGCCGCTTTATCGTAGGAAGCTGCCATAGTTTAAAACAATGTCCTTTATCAAAAACAAAAACGCAAAACAAAACAAAAATGTGTTTTAGTTGACGGCGTCTTTTTAAAAGAGAGAAGTTACTAATATAATCTTCAGAAACACGATATTATTTTGTGTCGGAATGTTGATTTTCCTTTGTTTCACATCACTAGAAATAACAACGTAAAACCAAATACGTATTCGCTTGATTTAAGCTCTAAAAGACCCAAAATTGGTATGTGTTATTGTTTCTTGATTCAGCCAAATAGAGTGGGGTAGTTTACCCCTCCCACACATACACTTTTTATCCAATCATGCAAAGTTCCAATTGGGTTTCTTAGCGTGACGTCAGATGGCATAGGTCTATTGGCTGCTGGAACGAGTTCTCACTTTCGCCTAGTATGCCTTATCTCAGTGTTAACAATCTTACTAACAACGTTGACGCTGCATTATTTCCATGTTAACATTCTTGCAGTAAGGGCTGACGCTGCTTCTTTTAGTGTTATCAGGGTTCATGCTACTTATTGGAATGTTATCATCACTGAATGTAATACAGTGGCGTAGTTTACGACCCCACCACAGCTTTTTCTATCTAGTCATGAAACGTTCCAATTGGGGTTGTTGGCGTCAGGTCAGATGCGACAAGACTAGTGGCTGCTGGAACATGTTTTCACAGACAACGTGTGTCCGTTACAGACTTTCGCCTAATATGCCTTATTTCAACGTTAGCTATCTTGAAATCAGGATCGACGTTGATTATTTCAGTGTTAGCAATATTGCTGTCTGGGATGACGTGGTTTATTTCAGTGTTAGCAATCTTCCAGTCTAGGCTGAAGCTGCTTATTTCAATGTTAGCATTCATTGTATTACAGTTGAAGTTACTTATTTTGATCTTAGCAATCTTGATATCAATGTTGACATTACTTATTTCAATGTTAGCATTCACTGTATTAGAGTTGAAGTTACTTATTTCAATGTTGTCAATCATTGTATCAGAGTCGAAGTTACTTATTTCTATGTTATCAATTTTGCTATCAGGGTTGACGTTACTTATTTCAATGTTAGCAATTGTTGTATTATAGTTAAAGTTACTTATTTCAATGTTAGTAATCATTGTATTAGAGTTGTAGTTACTTATTTCAATGTTGACAATCATTGTATAAGAGTCGAAGTTACTTATTTCAATGTTGATAATCATTGTATTAGAGTTGACGTTACTTATTTAGATGTTAGCAATCTTGCTATTAGGGTTGACATTGCTTATTTCAAAGTTGACAATCACTGTATCAGATTTGAAGCTGCTTATTTCAATGTTAGCAACCCTGCTATCGGGGCTGACGCTGCTTATTTCAATGTTGACAATCTTGATATGTAAATCTTCCATGTTTTCTAAAACTATGCTTGACGTCTTTATTGTGTGAAATTGACAAATCGACATTTTTATTCTCTTGAATGTTATACAGTAACACATCTATTTCTGGCCACACTCTTATCCCATATAAACTTGTGAACAAATGCACAGTATCACCCGATTCTCAGTTTCTTGTTTTTATGTTAAGCTCGTGAAATACTTACACCACCACTCCAAAAGATATTTGAATTCATCTCAGTATAATGTGCATGAGTTTTCACATATTTTTCGCTCTACTAAATGCAAAATGATGATTGTCCTTCGGATCAAGGAACTAGAGTGCATCTTTTATTAAAGCATGATTGGTCAATATCCGAAAGTGCGCTCTGGTCAAGGGACATTGTAGGCAATTTCTTCAAATATGGTTGATTCTGAAAACTCCTGAAGAAAATGAACTTTTACAACTTTTGAAAATTTCAAATTATATAGGAAATCGGGTCTTTTTAAAAGAGTTTTCAATGTGCGATATCATAAATTATAATAAAAGACATAAATGTCGTAAAATAACATACTGATAAATTCGATTAATTGGTATAATCAAAAATGGAAGAGTAAACCGAATAATCATACCAGCGTAAATGGATGATTTGCATTTAAACTGATCAATCTATATTTTAGAAAAGAATTAACCAGCATGATATTCTTTTAGTCATCAGGTCAAGAATGAAAAACATGAAAATCTGTTTTAATATATGTATGTACGTATTTAGTTATGTATACTTAACATCATTGTTAACATGGATGCAAATGTAACTAAGTAAAAATGTCAGGTACATCATATCAGTGGTAAATGAAAACAAAATGTAGAGAATATGTAACTAGCAGAAGATAATGACTACATCAATATTCAACAAAATCATTAAACTATCTATCTATATATCTGTGTGTGTGTGTTTGTGTGTTTCACTGGGTTGGGGGAAGAATACCCGTCCACACCCAACAAAAGAAGGAAATACTGTTATATATAAAATACGATTATTATGGAGAAATCTCTAATATTTACTTTCTGAAATAAAACAAATAAGGAACGAAAGAAAATTTACATTTTACATTCTGTTGACATTTTCATTTCAAAAGATGATAAAAAGTATATAAGAAACGAAAACGTATTCAGCAGCAGAATCGTAAATTATGTAAATATGTTGTATAGAGTAGCCAAGTGTTTTCCTGTACGACCCTCTACGTCATGTAGCCACATAATGCCATCATTCCCCATTTAATATATCAACACAAACTTATGCACACAATTTTTTGTTATAAGCGTAAGTAAATCTTTCGCGTTTGACATACTTATTCCTTGAGAAAAGCTGTTACGTTAGAAAGTGTATTGACATTTAATTTACAATAAAGTATCCATTTTTGGAGACTAACAAATCTGATGAATATAGTAAAGAAGAAAGTGAAATAGAACATCTTTTGTCACACATATTCTTGATCCTTCAATCAATGGAGAGCACAGATCATATCTTCTGTTCATAAGACATCCTTCAAAACACTTTCCAGCTGTATAATACAAATATAGCCTCGATTAACAAGAACATCCATGCGACCCACAAAGAAAAAAAAAAAAGAAAATGCAGGAAGGATAAGCTTAACAACAACAATAACATCGGCTATAAAATCAACTGGAATGATCCTCAGCATTAACATAATGTCATCATGACAACAACATTACAGAAATAACAGAATCAACAAACATTGTACATGACGATATCAACAATGATGATAACCATTTGATACTGCTGTTTGAACCGATTATGTTGATAAACGATTTGATGATGATCATGATGACGATGACGATAACATTTGAAACTTTCCTCTATCATTATTTTGATACCCACTCGCAAATCTGTAGTTCCGTTTATCTGTTTTTATTAAAATTTAGGATTCAACCTATGAATAATAGTACACTTTACACTTGATAAACCAATGACCTTGGCCTTCGATTGCACTTGAGTCAACTCCTCATAGTACAATCGTACTGTAAATTAGGTGGTAAAATGCCAGTGAAGAAATCACAGATTTTGATAAATGCAGCACACTCAATTTAGATTGTGTGTGGTTTATATGGTGGTTTTGTTGCAGAATGGCAAGAGTTTTCATAATTCGGTTGTTGAATAAGCCAGGAACTTTTTTCTTACGGCGACGGAAGACAACTCTGACGATGTTAAAAGGTTGAACGCCGCATACGTCACTGCATACTGATGACGTCACAATAAAGCGCATCTTTTCCGAGAAGAAGACTGGTACTCTGTTGTACCCTTGCAACACGTTCGAGCATTTTTCAACTTTGATCTTTCCGAAAATTAATGGTCACTATATCTAATGTAAACAAAATGGACGATTTGCGAACGATTTCCTAATTTCTGTCCTGATATACATCAAATAAATTTATTGGAGAAAATAATAAGTGAAATTTTAGATTTAATATTGCACCATATTGTGTTTTTACTGTTTTACTATGGGCATGTGTTAAGAAGTGTATGAAGCTCAGAACACACGATAGAAACAATGACATTCGGGATGAGAATACAATCGGTTATGTTATATGTATATTTACGTAACAGTAACTTTTTTTCAGTTTCATGCACCCACCAACACCCCTACTCAATCTGCAAAGAATGAACATAGGGGTTGATTTTTTTTAAATGACATGCATAATGTTCAAAATCATGTGGATACAAATGGATCAAGGGAAAAACACGAATGGACATTTTGTTCTTTTGTATACATTATGTTGCCCTTATCCAGTTCATTACATGTGATATGGACTTGAAGAAGACATTATTGACTTTGCTAGGTTTAACTGCGCCCTTTAGGCCTATACATGGGGTATCATTATTGACTTTGCAAGCTTTAACTGTTCTCTTTAGGCCTATACATGGGGTATCATTATTGACTTTGCTAGGTTTAACTGTGCCATTTAGGCCTATGCATGGGGTACTGACCTGCTATAGATGAACAAGATTATAAAGTACAATAAAGTCCAATACACAAAAAAAACTGAGACTGAAAAAATACTTTAGCCTCTGGGGGCCAGAAGCATAAAATTATTTTCCTTTCAGTTTCATGCATTAAGTGTCAGTAAAGTTATGCTGATTGATATATACTGACAACATACATTAATAATCTTATCCACTGGGCCAAGTATGTCACTGTGACTTATTCTAGGCATGGTGATATGTGCTGCACTAGGTGCACCCATTCGTCTAATTTCCTTAATATAAAATTTTCAGTGTACTCCAAAGTACAGTTCTAACAATACAAGATATTAAAAGTAATTTGCATGAATTATTGTGGTGTTGATTCAAGATGAATGCTTGAAACATTTTATTATATACCCTAATGGAGAAATCATCTCCAAAATTAAACTTACAAAACATGGTACTTTTCAATAATCACAAACTAAGAAAAGTAGGTCCAAGTGAGAAACTTGTATTTATAGATATCTCGGAGCGTAAACAAACACTGTGCTACTTTAATGAAGTACAGCTAACACCAAAATAAAGACAAGCATGGTATATGAAATGTAGACCCTAGTGACGGAACAATTGTACTGCCTGGGAAGCTGGAGTATATTACAGTGACGCAGCACTCTATTCAAACCTTGTACAGTTACATTGGCATGAATAGTCAATGCAATCTTATGTTTTCAAACATAATTGTATAACAAACTTTCCTACTAAACAATATTTAAATATAGCCAAAGGCTTACGAACTAGGGTAACTGTTACCTACAGAGTGTAAAGGAGAAAAATATTTCTTTGAGTGATAGCACAGAGTTTTGCAAAGTGTCTACATATACAAGCTAGATGAATGTTTTGGAATATATATATATATATATATATATATATATATATATATATATATATATATATATATATATATATATATATATATATAATCAGAGCATTGATAGCACAGGACTTACATTGTGGCCAAATTCTTGGGATTTTTTTTGAGATGACAAAACATATCTCCAACATGATATTGTTATTCTGCTATATTGGTACTTGATATAAGGAAAGGAAAAATCTAACACGGTAAAGGGAATGCTATTGGCATTGTGGCATACAAACCCCTGCCTTTATAGGTGAAATGGAAATATTTTGTGCCGAGATGTAAAGTATGTGAAAAACTGCTATAATAACATGAAATATAGAGAAGTAATCTACATTTGCATATCAATGTGTATACCTTGTCAACATCAATTACGGTAGTTTTTTCAAAACGGAACCAATAGTTTTTGGTTGAAAACAAAGCCAAATTCAAAATGTTACTAAATGTGTACAACAGACTTGGGTTCAATTAGAATTACAAATTACGATATGCTGGCAGATGTCAACTAGAAATCAATTGATCGCTCCAGTGGCCTAAGTGGTTAAGGCATCAACATCTGATGTGGGAGGTCACGGATTTGAACCCCAGCTGAGTTATACCAAAGACATAAAAAATGATACTAACAGCTGCCATGCTTGGCACTCAACATTAAGATGTTATTGTTAGGACAGGTAGGCCTGGTGTCAGGATAATGTGACTGGGTGGGACATGATGCTACATGTCTGCGACATGATGCCCCAGTGCTAGACATCACTATAAACTGCCACACTGCAGACATCATAGCGATAACACTGAAAAATTGTTAAAGCTACATTAAAAATCCAAATCACGTACACAATTTAAATAACTCAAAGTTATGACTGTTCAATTACAATTACATCATACGGGGGATTTTCATTTATAGTTACAATTTCAAATAAAGTGTAATTGTAATTAACTACTAAATTACACCATTTATGTTGTAATTGAACCCAAGTCTGAATCCCACAGTAGACTAAGTAAAATCATTTATGTACAGTTTTCTTATCTAAAACTTACCTTTATTGCTTATTCTCTATTAATCTGTATATTATTAGCCTAACACCATGCACTTAAGATAAATATGTACATTTTTTAATTTGTATCATTTGTTTGGAATTAAGAAACCACAAATATATTTGCTTCTGTAATTGACTTGCAATTGAGCAATTACACAAATCTAAACCTTTATTTACAATTACTCTAAATCTGTGATGTTCACTGACAATTACAAATAGTGTAAGTGTAATTATTTACTCAGTTACACCAATTACATTGTAACTGAACCCATGTCTCGTGAACCAAATTGTAACTGTATGACAGCCTATTCAGGTCATCTATGTATTACGAAATAAAATATGCTTGCTACATTTTATTTATATCCCATAAGTGGCTGTTGATTAACAACGGCAATATGTTTTGTTTCTTTAAAAGGTCTCATTCTATAGTTTAAAATTTTATGCAAAATTAAAACGTGAGGAGAGTCACCTGAGACCAAACAGACCTTAGGACCTACTCAATATATATAAATATCTTATCTGACCTGGTTCGGCTAAATATTCTACCTTCCCTGCATTTGTTGATATCTCACGTAAAATTAAATGCAAACAAGATTTTGGTCAAAACATCCAAGATTAGAAAGTATTTAATTGGGCCAAACAACTGTAAGGTTCCTCTTATTACTTAAAGTAAAAATGTATACAGACCTTTTTAAAATGACCGAAACAAATAATAAATACCACATATGGTAAAAAGTCTTTATTGATGTATGAATTACATTGTATTCTATAATTAATTAATAAAAGATATAGCAAGATTAGATATTTCTAATAAACCATTTGTCCTTCAAAAGTTTTAACCGATAACCTGATTTATGCTAAAAGGACTGATTTTACTACTTAGTGAAATTATCTATTCACAATATGGAGAAAAATACATGATCATCAAAAAGCACATACATAATTCCACAAAGACAATGTATAAAATAATTGGCAAAAAGTTATCTCCTGTTGATAAGCATAATGAATACTTGTAAAAAGCATGTTACATATTTACTGGAATGGAAGAATGGTGATGATAAATGATAGCATGTTGAATAAACGTCTATAATTGGATTAGTGGGAAGTGGGGAAAAATCATTTTATCTACTAGTCCAAGAAGAAGAAAAAATGCTGTCTGCATAGAGCATGTTCCTATGTTTGATTATGGTTGGCATTGGAATTATGTTTATAACATGCTATCTGGAACTGTTAGCTTTAAAACACTATGGACTGGAGATTGGGGAGGATGAAATTCTTCAAAAAGGTGGCATTGTTTGCTAAGCAATCGGCAAATTTGTCCCAAAGAGTAAATAAAATGAGAAACACAAACTCTTAAATTTTCTTCAGCGAGATGTGGGTTTACCGACATTTTTATCACATGATAGGATGTACATGTTAGCCATTATAACTGGCAGAGAAAGAACAATGGAAAACTGCGATAAGATCTACCAACCCACAGGAAGCTAATGGCAGGCCTTATTACATACCCACAACAGTTGAACCTGAGAGTAAAACACAAATGAACAGAGAAAAGATGGCAGTGATTGATAATGGAGTACACTCTTGACCACTCAGACAAATGGGGTCATTCCTCAATGCGACAGCAAAGGTCTGAATACTTGGTCCCCAAAAAGGATGGTTTGAAATTAGGATACAAAATGGTTATAATGTTTTACACCTATATGCCGTGCTGTTTATTGCAAACGCTGAAGGCAATTTATCATCATGTTCATAAAATAAATAATGAGGATTATTTTCCACTTAAAAACAGTCATATTTAATGAGTTTCAGTTAATTTATATTGTCTGATAACAACACATATGATGGATACAAAGTATAAAATATAAGAATGGAGTTATTAATATCATTTTAACGTTTTCTGACACATACTGGTTTCACAGATTATCATCCTGTGCATGAAAATTTACAAAATGCAGGAAATAGACTTTCTTAAATAAATGTTTCTATAACTCAGTTAAATATACATCTGAAAACTACAAGGTGGGTGGGGGAATTGCTGACAAAGTGCTGCCTATTCGGAGGTCGTGAATAAAACGTATAAACATGCACGTAAAATTCAATACATATGAAAATACTTTAATTGCTTTAATTTGGACAAGACTGAACAGATCTCTGAATTAAAACTGAAAGAATTCACAGTATAGTATATGTAAGTGTTGTAAGGTGGAACCATTTACCCACGCCTTGAGCTAGTTTATTTCTCAGAACATAGCAGCTGCTTTTAAGATATTGCCATTGTTGTATTCAGCCTATTCATTAAATTGTTAAAAGCACTTAGTACATACAAATGCATCCAAAGCAAAGTATATTAGAAATTACTCCTGTCTACGCAGTAAGCAAATTCGAAATATACGATAAATGACGCCATGTTCACATAACTGCTGATCACTTTAAACCCCAGGTGCAACGAGAGCACTCTATGCATTAAAAGCAATGTGGAGGTTTCATAATTCATAACTAGAAGCGGAAAAAGATAAGGAGGCTGAATTTATGCTGAAACTGTATCAACAAACCTGTACTTGGAACGTACCAATAACATATATAGTGTTGTGGTACTCTTCCTTGCATATTCAAGAAACACAATCAAAAGCAGTCTGCGTCATTGCCTTTTAAAATAGCGTCATTAGCTACATATACTGGTATTGTATTGTTCTTATATATAAATTGGGCGGTAGCTGAATACTTGGGAAACAGACTAAGCCGTAGTTGGGTTATTGATTATTAATCTAATGCAATAGATAGGCCTGAGGTTTCAATGCACTTAGTGGTGTATTAATGCGCCAAGCGCGCGCTATCAGGAATGTGTTGCTGGATTTTGTAGCAGACGACAGACAGGAATGGAGAATGCAGAAGATTACACGCAAACAGGGCTTTCCTTTGAAGTAGTCAGGGTAATACATAATTGTAATATTGATCATCATTGGCAAATATTGCAGGAAGACATAATCTATCTCGTTAACGTTTATTTGTTTAAATATTGATTTAAGTGTTATGGGTACTGATAGGGCGTCTTGTTTCCTTTAGGAAAACTATAGATATGGACATCTCCCACTCCTATTGTACTAGTGTTTACAAAGTGAGTGGGTGTTTTCAGTAAGTTTTCGTTTTATACTTACATAAACGAGTGCCTGTACTGGGCGATGATTGTTCCTTACTGGTTTGTATCGCCACTGAAATTTGGATTTTATTTCCTCTAAGCATATTGACTGCCAACCACCTTTTTTTTCGACCATGTCTGTTTATGTTAAACAAATATCATTGTCTTCCCGTTTTGACTGAAAATGTGAAGTTTGTACCTAATTTAGGTATGAGCTTGATCATGTTGATACTGACTGCCTAAGACGTCAATATTAGTTGTGTTTGTGCATTTGTCTTTTCATACTCAACAAATATGTTAATTGTACATAGTTACTAGGTGAGGACCTTGGTAATTTCGATGCAATGACCCGTAGGCTAAATCTACTGGGATAAGGGCATATTCGGTTGCGTGTAATAATTGGTCTCTTATTGTACAGTAGGCGTGTATACGGTTATATGGTGGAGATCTCAGTATTTTCCAAGTTATGATGCAGGGAAAACAAAGTCCATTAAAATAGGAGTGGGATAAATATTTATGAAGGTGAGGATAGACCCTGGGCTATCACTTCATGTAGTTTGTATTGATACTTGGTCATATGTCACATAAGGTAATTATCAGGAGTTACTTGAAATTTATGTAAAATCACAGTTACCCTTTTAGTCTTACTTTATTCTGAGAAAGGCAATGTTTATCATTTTAGGCTCAAAGGTATTGTCTATAGTTCGTTCCACATATCATAGCTAATTTTTCCATATCTGTAACTCGGTAAATTCAGGTTATCTTCATTCATTGTAGCTAAAAATACCTAATTCGTTTTAAATACTTTGTGGGACATGAATTATGTATTTTGTGGAGCGAACTATAATAGTAATAATGATACAAATAATACGACTATTACGATAATGGTAGTGGTGGCTAAATTTACGATACTAGGCTATTGTTTTAGGTCAGAAATACATATACATGTGTGTACAAGTTTATTTTGCATTGTTTACTAAAAGTATATATGTATTTTGTTTATTCCGTATCCAGATGTGTGTCACTCATTTTTATCCACAGCCGGCCGCAAACCCAACTACTATGGCGTTGTGGTGACAGAAGACACGTTGCTGGTCACAGACTACGATGCGAAGAATCTCCAGCTTTACAGTCGTCGTGACGGTAAACTTCTGTCTACACAAGAACTGGAGTCCCGTCCCAGGGGTGTCTGTCTTATTAGCAAGACGGAAGTCGCTGTGTGTCTGGATGACAGGAAGATTGTAATCTTGTCATTTAAATCTGTAGATGACGTAGAACTGGTCAAAACATTAGATGTAAGGACAGAAATTAAGGGGTGTGATTCAGTGGCAAAATTGAATTCAGACAAACTCGTTGTCAGCGGTTTGGATTACTACGACGACTTGTTGTGTTGGGGCGTTGTATGGATTACAGATGGAAGTCTAGACTCAACTCACAACATCTGTAAAGGGGATGGTCGTACTCACTTGGCCATAAAAGACAAAACACTCTACATCTCGTGTTGGACTTTAGACTCCACTGCTATTGGTGTGTATGCATATGATATTTTTAATCCACATACATACAAGTTTCTGTATCAACACCAGGAATTAAAATTACCGTGGTCGATAATGGCTGACAGGGATTGTGTGTACGTGTGTGACAGGTACTCTAACAGAATTCATCAGCTGACAGACAGCGGTCAACTAGTGACCATACACACAGTGTCATCAAGGCCTGATGAAATATTCTATGATGACCAACATGGAGTTCTTTACACCACAAGGAAGGGGAGTGAAGTGATTACTGTATATAGACTGAGGTATTCAAACCAAACAGGTAATTCCATTGTATTTGTATAACAGAATATAACGAAAACTACATATGAGTTATAAATGTTACAATTACAACTTTATTATTTAGTCAAATAAGTTTTAAAGCTGTGAACTAAAATAAAAATAAAACATAAATTAAATTATTTCAAAGTGGAAGAAAGAATACAATTTTAATCTCTGTGTATAATGTCTTGTGTTGATTTTAAATAGTACTTGTTATTTTAAGCTATAATACTGATGTATTTTAAAATTTCACACTAATATAGTTGTACCCAAGTCCATTCATTACCGATTATTAATTGATTTACGTATTAGTTGTCATCATAAAACTTTGACACGAAATTTATCATTTGCTATGGACTTATGGACTTTCACAATGGCGGCTGGCTACAAAACATAGGTTAGTGTAGCGTGATACACTTTTCCTAGTAGGAGGGGCTTTCATAATGACGTCATAGCACGAGACATTTCTCAATCCGGTTTACACACGATCACACCACTTGATTCGTAGCATCGAAAGCTGTCAGGAAATTTTTAAAATGATTTATTAGAGGGGTCGTCGATCACACTTCGATTGTCATCATTTTCAAATGTCTACGTTATTTATTATTTCTTAGAGCGGTTCAATAATGATATTACAAGAGATATTTATCGACGAACAAACACAATGAATTGCATAATCAACATGTAAAGATATGTGTAATCAAACAAAAAACGAAATATATGATAGTAAGCCAAACTTTGGATAGGCATTTGGATATACTTCAGCTAGACACCGGTACCAAATTTATTATCAAATTATTTATTATCATAGCATTGGGACTTAAACCAGACATAGGTTTGATTGATACAACTAATGGAAGCAGACAGAGCTAGTTTAAGCAATAGCTTTCGTTATTATATAAGAACGTGTGATGTGTGACTGGGATTTTTAACGTAGCTTTAACAATTTTTCAACATAAGAACGAATTTCATTGCCTGGATGATAGGGATTCCCCGAGGAATCGGTTGTTTTGAACCAAATGACTTGAAACCACTATGAGAGATTTCGATGACTTTTTCCCGAAATGCATCTGTTCGGATCGGTTTCTTACAATACGTGGGTCGAACGATGGAATTTAATGAAAAGTCAACAAAACGGACTAAAACTAAATTTGACTAAGACAGGAAATACGATAAAACAAGAAAAAGGGAGTTTACAGATTTTTAGATGCAGGAGATTCTTTGATTTGAGGTCAACATATTATTTTAAACGAATTAGGTATTTTTAGCTATATTTAATGACAGTGACCTGAAAATTAGCTGAATTACAGTTGTGATAAATTTCGTGATATTGTGTGGAATGAACTATAAAATAAGATAATAAACAGTCGACAAAACCAGTGGATTGTTTGCAAGAAGGGCTATCACAAGGAAGGACATACTGCTAACACACAAACACACGCACACATACACGCACAGCAAAGCACGTGTCAGTTAAAATGTGATGATGAAATGTACAAATCTGATGACAACGTTGTCGGTGATTTAAATAAAGTAATTAGTATAATACAATGCGAGTCAAAATGTACATCACAAGAAACTACTTAACACAGCATATGGCAAAATAAAGCAAAGAATTTTTTTCTGAACTTGAATGTCTTTGTGAGGTTCAAATCAAAAATGGAATTCTTCTTACTGATCACATGAGCAGAACTGCATGCATTTATTTCATCAACAGTATAAATGACTTTATACTAAAAATGTCAAGAGTAAAAATTTGTGAGCTAAGTTTATACTTATCCTTTTACATGTTAACACTGAATCAGCAGTAATAGACCAAGAATGCATTCTTTTTAGATTTGTAGACCCTGACTATAAAAGTCCACAAATAAGAAAACTTGAAATATCCAGTATATTTTAGATGTCACGTAGCCACACTGCATGCATTTTAAATGGTACAAGCTTAAATAAAGTAAAGACATTTAAATAGTGCTGACCTCCACTATTCTATACAACTGCGAAAATTGGGACAAATGGGTCTTTTGTACAGACAATAAACATTTGAATAGGCTGTGGACAACTTGATTTTGACAAAATTTCTGCAACCCTTATATATATATATATATATATATATATATATATATATATATATATATATATATATATATATATATATATAATGTGTGTGGGGTGGGGGTGGGTACATGTTCTGAGAATAGTGTAATAAAGTCATATGTCTTCAATGAATACATAGTAATTCTGCTTTGAACAGACTGGAACTAAAATTACACTCCAGTGCTAATATCCAGATAAAAATAACGCTTTGGAATATATTGTAAATCTCCTAATTTGAGCTTTTTATATGTATGAATTAATGCGTTGTCTTCATCAAAACTGATATCATCATTTGATTTCAGATGCAGTCATCCCTGCAGAGGTTCTGAAAATGGATACAAGATCCCTTCAGATGTACAAGGAGGCCCTTAATGAGGGAAAGGAAAAGGTTTACAACATCAGGGTCATGGTGGTAGGGCAATATGGGGTGGGCAAAACAACGTTGACCCAGCGCCTTTTGGGAAACGATGTAAACATATATGAGAGACATAGCACTGAAGGGATAGATGTTCATGTAGAATGCTGTAAAGTTTCCTTACCAGCTGGAGAGTGGACAACAGAAGAAAAAAGTAGGCCACTTTTTTGTTTGATGGTTCTTGTTCTCATACAGGCACATGTTTTTAAATACCATTCATCGAAAAATAATTATTCAATCTCTCTTTGAAGTTTTCTGATTCTTTAGGCAATTGGCAGAAAAGTTGCATAATTTATCTATTAGAAATCAACCATTTAGAAGTTTAATTACATACAAACATGTGTGCATACTCTTCATCAACTTGGAGAAATGATGGCTCAGTGGTTAGTATGCCAGACAGGCCTGGGTCAACTCCTGTGGGGTGGGTGTACTTTTGCAGGTACTTTTTCCAATTGCCTCAGCGTTAAATAACCTAATTGTGTTGCTGTGCCATAAAATACCAAGCACAACCGAAGCCTCGCCATTGCTTTTTATTGCTCGATGATTGTGAACAATGTTTCATACATAACTCAATTATCATATATCCTATTCTATGGCTCTATATAGCCTTACAGTGCTGGTTTGTCATAACATCCAAATCAGTCAACATACCTCCAAACATACATGTACATACATACATATTTAACTAGGATATTACAGTGTTTGCCTTTATGCACATACATACATACATATTTAACTTGGATATTGTTAGCTAACATTTACAATATTTGTCAACAGGGACGATTCTGGTCATAGAGTTAAGGTTACTAAGGGCAGTTCCAGGCAATGGATTAGCCACCTAAAATTCGGATTACTTATCAAAAGTCATTTCATGAATAAGGTTAGTTAACTAAATGTGTGCCTGGAACATGCCTAGTGAAGTAACTTGATTTTACTCCACAAAGGCCATATTACACATGGAGTTAGTCAACCAAGGCCATGCCAAGCACAAGGTTTGCTTACAAAAATGTTGATTTTGTTGCTTAAAGGAGTCCATTCTCTGTATTAGTCAGCTAAGATAGTGGAAGGCCAGTGCTCACAGATTTTTTAAAATATAGGTCCTATTCTGGTGACTTTAAAATAATCACAAGCCCTGGCTTAAATTCCCATGATTATATGTCCCGTTTTGTTTCTGCTGGGGTTTGTCTTACAATGTTGCAATTGCTGTATTTCAAATATGAACAGATTAAAGCAAAATCAAACCTGACATGTCTGCTTAATCGAATCTCAGGCTGTTTCACGCAAGACAATCTTTCTCTCCAGGTGTTGGGGCGAGATATTGTCAAATTGCTCTATATGTGTCCTTACTCATTGGATCAGTTGTGTTGTATGTTCATTTGTATCTCAGGTGTGTTTGGTTTATAGTTTTTCTTTTACGTTTGGTGTTATGCTTAGGTGCTTCTTAATATGTTTAACTAGATTTGCATTACTAGTATAATTGTGAGCTAGTAACAGCTTAATTATTGTGCATTAAACTTTAACTTGGAACATCTGTAAGTTGAATAAACCAATATAAATTAAACAAGACCATACAAAATCAAAATTCTTATTCAGTTCCTTCTGCTGAATAATTTTATGTCGTCTTTACTTTTTATCTAACTTTTGCCAAAGGATGACTGCATTTTACGTAAAATCTTAAAAACCACCTCGGACCAATTTTGATCCTATATTTCTTAAAATATCTGGAAAAAATCCAACATTTCTCCTGAATGTTTCAGATTAAAAAAAATAAATCAGTTAACAATTTGTTATGTACACATGGTAGCTTTAATCACCTTACTTAGCCACACATCATTGCACTGATTGCAATGACTGCTTGAACAGTGTTAGTTCCCACTAGACTAGGTCTGTAATGCGCATAAATATCCAAAATGGTAGTTTGTTCTACTTCTGGTAAATCATGTTTATGTCAAAGCCAAGTGAGATCTAATGATAAGTAACAAAGGCAATATGTTTCCAATTCATAGGTCACATGCTTCGCTTTGTACAGAGTTTACAGCTTTGATACAAGTATGATACCTAGACGATCTTCATACATTGGGAGTAATATTAATAATTTACTACTCTTTGAACATCTTGAAAATAATTTTCCTGTTTTTATCAGCATAATCTAAGTTTGCTCATTAAATTAAAAATTGTTCCACAAGCCTGAAGGGTATTTTGAGCTGAATTCACGTGGCCCCTGATCTGAAAATAATGAAGCCATTAAGTAACCACAGTTTTAGTTATTATTATCTCAAATCAGGAAAGACTATGTCTTTTTCAATTACTTGTACGATTCAGTTAATGAATTCTTAGAATTTAGATCAACACTTTATTATTTAATATTTAATAGAACAAAAAAGGATTTTGTTGATTTTATTATATATTCTAGAGCAGTATCATTATTTTGATCTCTTGTAGTCTGTTTGTTGCCTTTACTATTTTTACCATGAACATATCTATAATAAATGTTCTACAGGTAATGTCATAACATTTGCTCATATCAAATTATAATTTAATTATTCTAAACTTTAAAACATTTTATTCAAAGCCGTTTCAGTCTGGAATGTTAAATGTTCTTTGTCTTAAATGTCATCAAAAACTTCCAAAAAATTATTGATTGCTATGGACTTTCATAAATATAGCCAGTTACTAAATGGTGTCAAGAAAAGAGAATTCCATGTATATCATTTTAAATAACAGGGTGGCTTAAATTTGTTTTAAATGCATGCTGCTTTAACTGTGACTGTCACAGCACAATTCGCAGGATTCAATCTGGTTTTTATTGGATCACACGTTTAGGGTAATCTCCGTCAAATTGTCTACTTAGCATAGATTTTGTCAACATAATTTCTTGGGGTGTGTGAGTGTAAATAAGGACTTTCCATTGGAATATGGATACAAGCGGATCCAAATAAAGTGAATAATAGCCATGTAAAGGTCTGTGTAATCAAATTCTAACAAATGATACCCATTACCAAAATAGTCAGTTCTGAATACTGATATGACCTGTACGACTTTTACTATATTTAGTCAAGATTTTTACTATCACTATGAATTCAGTCCAAGATGTACAGCAAATAGCACATGTTGTAAGCGTGGTTGTTGGCTTTATATGCTACCTAGGTAATGTAAATCTTGTTGTGTAACTGCCTTGTATATATTTTCATCTCAAGTCTGGCTCTTTTACTTGCTTGTAACCTTTATGCACCTTTTGGCTTTAGTTGCCGTCTTTTGCATGCTAACCTGCTAGCAACGTAGCAGCATGGTGAATGGTAACTGTACTTACGCCATATAAGCCATTAACCAGGTAATCTCAGTACAGGAGAGCTTGGAGGTTCAGGTTAGAAGGGTATATATGTGTGTGTTTTGAATCATCTATTTCAACTGTTTCCTGCATTTCTCATTATCCATATTTGAATTTAACATTTAAGCAGCAGTTTATCTTCAAGCATAAATTATCTTTGTTGTATGTATAATGAAGTGAAAACCTTCAAAAACCTAACATGCTTCGGACCAAATTTAAATTTTGGCTTTGAGCTGTTTTCCATTTTTAAATTTTGCAGCGGCGATAGCAACGTATTTTTACAAGTGTGCATATGATGAGAAAGATAAAGATGGAGAGAGAGGGAACATTTACTTATGAGAAAACATCGTGTGTATATGTGAACGAATGCACACATTAAGAAAGCTGTTTGTTTGTTTTAACATTTATTGAAAAATAAGCAAGTTGAATAATATATAATCCTTAAATACTCTGTATAATTTATATTTTCTCCAACATTCGTCAACATAGGCTCAGGCAAAGATTCATACTCTTTCACGGGACTAATACTAACCTGCAATTATAGTTCAATCATGTTACTAAGCTGGTTGTTCTGACACCTTGACATGCAAGTGAAGAACAAGACGATCATGCAAGATTATACAAGTCAACATCTAGGAACATTCATTTTCAAAAGTTAGGCAAAGTAAACTTTCCAAGTTGTTTGTCATGAACAGACGCATGCTTTCCTATTTTAAAAAAAAATCAGGCAAGTGCTTACTTTCAAGCCAAAGTCTCGTTACCTTTATCTGGCCATTTATGCCCATCAAGCATACTGAATTATTGATTATACCCTCTCAATGTATTTATTAACATTCAATATCACAACTTTCAGTGGTCACTGACAACTGTTGCATGTGATTTATTTCTGCTTGACTGGTGAAAATAAACGTTATTTCGCCGGATTGGATTCATGACATGGTCATCCGAGAGATATGCATTGGTACGTCACTGTCTATTAAATGTACATGTGTAGTTTTTTAGTCTTCTTGTGATTCTGAAGCGATAAAAGACGCATGAGAAAAGTTGAATGAACCGAGGGGTGTGGTCACCGTTGCACTCCTTGTGTTCATTTATATTACTGATAAGATGATTTCATGTTGTCAGAGATTTCGCCGTACTTTAGTGATAAAACGTCAAACTATTGCGGTTTCAGCATTGTGTGTTTTGATGGATCTGTGGGTTTTGTGGGTTCTGTTGGTTGTGGGATGTGTCAGAAGTATATAAGGCAGTGTGGGCTGCTTGTGAGGAGTCAGTTCAGCAACTCTAAAACTAGTCACATCACAGTTATTGTGAGTTTTATTTATTTATTTTGTTAAGTTTATTTTTTCCAGAATCGAGTTATAAAACGTTTGGCAATATTTTGGATGGTAAAATTTTGTTTACAGTTTATGTAAACACAAAAAAATATTTAAGGAATTTTTTTCTTTCTCGCTTCTAAATTATATGAATTATATTTGTTTTATTTTACAAACAAGCTACATATTATTTTACAATTTGTCATAATAATTCAGTTATATGGTCCTCTCCAAGTGTCCTCTCCAAGACCAATACTTTGATTTATGCATGTATTAATTTTCTTTATTTAATTTTTTGATGAAGCTACATGCATGCAGATAAATTTCCTAATTCTGCAAATATATAACTCATTTTCTTATAGGTCCAAAAATGTTAATATATACCCGGACATTTTGTGACATTGTCATATAAAAACAACTGTACCTCAAGACAGTGATAATATTTTGGCCTTGTGTACAAACAACAAGGTTATCACGGTTGTGACATTCAACTTTATTGAATGTATCTTAATAAACTAATTGTGCTATGGTTGAAAAGAAACAAAGAGCTCAAGTTTACTCGATTCTCCTCTCCTTAGACTGATAAGAAGCATACTCATTTGTGGTGTCAAACTCGAATGTATTATTATCACAACCTAGCTCAGCTGTTACAATATTTTGGAAAGATGCCTCAAATGATGCCACTTAAATGACTTGGTTGTTTTTTATTGTTTAGTCTCAAAATATTTATTATAGATTTAGCTAAACTTAGCATGTGAAGTGTAGTTGAGGCTGAGAAAAATGTTAAAACGTTAATTTGTATACATGATAGCAGCTTCATGGTCAGTGGCCATGGCAATGAACTTATAATTGCACTTAAGGTATCTTGTGATGATTTTTACTTATACAAAGATGAAAATAAATTTTTTTAACAAATTTAGTATGCCTTATTTTCTTTTGTTGAGAATATCAGTCATTGTTTCAGTACTTGGCTCTTAAAATGGGAGCGAAAAATGTATTGTCTTGGAGACCTGGAACTCCCTTTAGCCTGTGTACAACCAATCATATTAAGGAATTGTGTTCAGATTCATGTCGTTTATTTTCCTCCTTTTAGGTGTAGAGCAATACTCTAGACTTCAACGCCTTGTAAAGCTTTTAAATGAGCCGGCTCAGATGCCGGAGCCCAACATTGAAGAAGGGAGACAAAGTGAGTTGGATGACCAGGTCACCAGAGGAAAACATGATAATGGACATCCCCAACATGATCAGCCTGTCAGTGCAGAACCAGACACCAATCAAAAAGTCAAACCACCACCTCCCCAGCCAACAGAATCACCCATTGTAAGAGTGGCCCCAGAAGCGAGCACTGGGATTGAGTACAAAGAAAATGAGAAGGATACGGTGATGGAAATCCTCAAATTGGTTAATAAAAATTCAGGCAAACTAGAGAAGAGTACAATGGAATATGCTGCCTTATCATTGTGGGACTTTGCAGGGCAGTATGTATTCTACACTACTCACCAGACATTCTTGACCAGTCGTGCTATTTATCTCTTGGTCATAGATCTCAGTCAACAAGTCACAGATCTCATAAAAGATGACGAGTGTTTCCTTGATACGGAGGGGATAAAACTGTGTAAAGTTCATGGTAAGTAAAGATTAATAAGCTACAAAGAGGGATGATGTAGGGGTCAGCAAAGAAGCATGCACCTAAATTGTTAGAGTCAAAACATTTTAAAGTTCATTTGTAAAAAAGAAAGAATCATTATCTATAATGAGCTATGTGCCCACTTGAGAAATGACATACTGGCACAAAATGAAAGAAAGGCATGAAGTGTTTACAGTCAATATGTGAAACTGCCAGCAGCTCAGTGACCTGGTACCAGCTAATTTCTCAGCAGACTGCAGCAGAGAATGAGTACCAGCCCATCTGACCAGTTAGATATTTTGGCATATCAATTAAATTAATCTTTAAATTTCATATATTATCATATTAAAAGAAGTAATATAATCCATGTAAAAAATTACAGCAAAGTTTGTTTCTGTTGATCACTCGCATCAATACAGCATATGATCTGTGCTACAGTTATCATGAAATTCAGAGAGAGGGAAAATTATCAGGTAGAGTTGTTTGCCTTGGCAAAATGCACAATGGGAATAAAGTTGGCACACCTATGCAACTGTTATGCCTTATTACTGAAATGTCATCAAATTCTGTAATTATGTAGACCTGCCAACCTTTGTGATTTTACTATAAGTTTAAAGGAAATGCCCTTAAATTATGGACTTATGGAACAAAGGCACAAATTATGGAAATGCAACTGTTTGCAGTAAAATCTGGATGTGGTCTTATCCTTGTTTGGATCAGATTAGGGCTTTATGTTAGATTCATTGGAATTAGGTGGTGCTCTTCAGTTTCATATTTTGCACAGGGTTAGAATTTTAAGGAAAAAGAATTTCCCCGGGTCTTCCCACTGGCTATACAGGCAGTTTGAAAAAGACGTTGTATATCTTAGGTATAGTTGCATTAAATTTTCATATTTGTATTAAGTAGTGTTCTACAGTTTCCTATTTTGCATCTGGTTAGAATTTTAAGAAAAAAGAATTTCCCCAGGTGTCCTCACTGGTTATATTGACTATTTCAAAAGACCCGGTATATCATAGGTATTGTTCAAAGAACCTTTACTTCCCTTTATTTTTGTGGTTGATTGATGGGTGTAATATGGGTTATAGCATACACAGCGTGGCTTTACTCCAATTGTGCTCCTTTCAAAAACTGCTAGATCCGCTCGGCCATTTTCACTTCCTGGACTTAGATATACATTCTACAAAAAGACCTCATAACTATTTTTACATTTTATATATGTATCAATTCTTCTATTGCACTTTCAGAAGCTGGTATTGTCTAGTTGGGCAAAATACATTTCCCTATTTTAATAGGCGCTAAAGATAGTATACTTTAGACTAATTCAGGCTGATTCTTTTAGCACAAAGGATAGTGACATTTTAATTAGCAGTGTGATTAGATCATGTACAATTCCATATGTACAATATCCAAAGAAATGTTAGCCACATTACATCAAAGTAGCATAGAGGTATGCCAACATTTTCTCCACTGTACAATGTTTCAAATGCAAGCAACTTCACCTTACTTACGTTACTCTCTCAAAAGTACATACTAACTGGTTAGCACCCCCTTAGTCAGGAAACCAGACTAATGTTAACTGTGTATCTCAGATGCTTTAAACTGCGTGTACTTTGTGATGCTAAACATCAGCATGATCCAGCTGTTGCTTTTGTTTTAAATGGCATTGAACAAGCGATAGGTCAGGAGTAAAGGGACAATAAACCACTTAAAGCATTTCGGCAGTACAGAAGAATTAAAAGGAATATTCAGATTCTGGAAGGGCAAAAATTACATTTAGTTGATATCACATAGTGGGAAAGATGAAATGCAATTTGTGAAAATGCAATTGAGGTAATGAAGGTTTAAGTAAACACTGCGAATCTTTGCCTGAGTTTGATGTAATGTTTACTGACACTGCACCAGTCTTGACTCGCACTTCTGAACTGTTAAATTCAAGTTTTCCAGCTTGATAATAGCAGTAGATGATATTTTGTTACACCTTACCGAAAGGGATCAGTCTATTTATCAAAGCAAATTGAAATTAACCAGAACAAACGAACAGAAATATATAATACCAGAACAAAGGTTAACACGTAAATTGATCTTACTTCTATAACTTGTTATATTTTTATTCCATTAATCTCAATTAATTTTGTATTGATATTGGTTATTTTATTTTATTTTTAGTTTTTTTAATGTACTATTAATACTTTGCTGTGGGACATGTGATTATTCAGGGGCAATAACTCTTATATGCTGCAGATTGTATTAGTACTAAAATTACACTCCACTGTATATATTGGGATATGTTAATCACAAACATTGAATTTTACAAGTAGGATATCGTGGTGAATCAACTTGCAGCTCCTATTCGCACAGGAAAAGTTGGTATATTATGTGTTTTTTTTGCAGTAGTGCTGATGAGCAATTCATATTGTTTAACCACACTGCTCATTTTCTTGTGAGTGAATGAAAACAGTCTTATAAAATAATCAGATTTTTTGTATTTTATTGCTCAGCATATCAACTCCAACCCCCCAAAACCAAAAATGAATATTTAAGAACTTTGCATACAACACAGAAATACAACACAGAAAATTATAAAATATGAAGGAATGCAACTAAAAGCTACTATGCTACTATTGCATTCACATTAAAACAATATTCAGAGTTGAAAGTTAATACCTAATTGATGGCATTAATTCTTTGTCGGTGTCAATGCACCAATCTGAGTCAGGGTCAGTCTAAATTTTATGCTTTGTCTTTCATCTTCGTTCGTTCACTGTCCTTTTCCTTTGACCAGGATTTTTCCCCTGCTGTTCGGTGTTACAGTTGTATTTGTCCCGTCGCATGCAATCACCATTTCCGGATATTTTGGCTGAATTGGATAAACTTAGCAGAATGTTTTTCATGTTCAGTATTTGTTTTGGCTGCCCACACTACATTAGATATACGGAAATGTCTGTGACTGTCTGCCAGCCAGTATTGTCTGGTACTTCTAAGCGCCCATCTTAGGCCTTTAAACTGAGCATCTACAATTTCATTCATGTAATATATAAAGTCCAGTAAAGGTCTAGATTTCCAGTCTCCTTTCTCTTTTTACATATGATTGACAGATTCACAGTTATTGTTCAACCATAATATTTCAAGACAAGATTCACTTACCTTAGACTTAATTTGATCTTTGAGAATTTGATCATAATATTTGTGAAATTTATTAGAAACTTGTGTAACTTTGTTTGCTATTTCTTCCGCCATAACATCAAAACAAATGCTGCCATCTCCAAAGAACTTATTCAGAATCATGTCTCTGTCTGTCTTGTCAATTGCATCATCTACTAGTTCTGTTTTGCATTTTTGCCATAAATGACGAGTGCACAAAATTTTAGTGGCAGATGGAAATGCGACTTTTATGACCTTCACCATTACTTTCTCACCATTGCTACCGATCACTAAGTCAGTGATCTCAACATCAGTTAGTTTAACTTTAAGATGGACAAAAAATGTGAATTAGATTTAAAGTCACTACTATTGTGAATAAAAGTCAGACCAATAAATAATTGAGCTTCGCCTGTTTCAGTCCTGGTCATGGTCAACTGCTGATAACAAGTCACAGTCATGTGAATTTTGCATAGACTGAATTTTTCATCTACACCAAGGAGCATCTGTCCCGCACAGCACAGCTTTTTAAAGTCCATCAGTTGTTCATCGGTGTACCAAAAAATATGCGGTGATTTACCTGAATTCCTACCACAGATCATATAAAGGGACGGTTCATACTTAATAGGTTTTCAATTTCTGCTACATTATCTGCAATCTTTATTATGTTACCACTGATGTGTTCTGTTTTCTATTTTTCTTTGTATTTTTTGTCTCTAATTTGTTTGATATTTCTCAGATTACATAGCTCAGAGCACCTGTTTTCGAGGTTTTGAAAAATAATGTTATTTTTTGTATTTTAAGAAATTCAGATATTTCATCCATTACAATTATAGGGGTGCATATGTATTTATTACAGTTGTGTTTTGAGTTTCCATGGGGAGTTAGACCTGGAAAGTTACCGATATGTTCATGTAAAGACAGACTGCCATCGGAAGTTAGCTACGTAACACGTTTCTTGTAGATGGCTTCAAGTTTCAGGGACGTGTAGCACCTTTGAATAATGATTGTATTGTCGGAAGTTGGTTGTTTGGGAAGAGGAACATGTTCTAGTTTTAATAATTATTCCATACACCACATTTTTGAGAATTATGTTTCTCAGGTCCCCAGTTAGTAAAATCAGGTAATGGGTTTTAGGCGAGGTACCTTTTGACCCATCCCATGCAGCTCTGTCATCAGGAAAATTGCTTCTATTTTTGTTTGATTTTGTCGTTACATTTGGTTCATTTCTCAGCAGAAAGTATACATTTTAATTTACACCATTAAGTACAGATGCCAGTGGAGTTTGTCAAGAACATATAAGTTTAATAGATAAATTTGTGTCAATACAAATTCTTTTTAAATGTCCATCTGCAGAGTTTGTTTAAAGGTTGTTCTCTTCAACAGAATCAGAAAATATCTGCCCTTGTCCACAAAATATCTGAAGATGAATCATTTGCCTTTTTGATTTTTGGATAAATGTGTTTTTGGACAAAGTACAATGAATCCGATAATAATACACATTTTATGACAGGAAGTACATTGACTGCCATTTGGTTAAAAAGATTTAATTGACTTTTTGTGTTGGTTTATTTGTGATGTTTTGGTCTATAATATTGCTACAAAAAGGTTATAAGGATACTGTTGAAAGTACGACTTGAAACTAAAAGAATATTCTTTGAATGGACAATGCATTTGTTTGTTAATTGTGCATATTGGTTTATTTGTAATTTTAGACAGTATATTGTGCAAGTTGCAATATCCTATTTCAAGCTGAAAAAGAACGGGTGATTGACCCCCATTTCTGACACCAAGGTTTTTATTTCACCTTCAAATTTATACATCAGATGTATACACTATATATATATACATACATACATACATACATATATATATATATATATATATATATATATATATATATATATATATAGAGAGAGAGAGAGAGAGAGAGAGAGAGAGAGAGAGAGAGATAGATAGATAGATAGATAGATAGAGAGGGAGAGGGAGAGAGAGAAATATAAATATAAACTAGACAGAACAGAAAGTGCTATCCCTGGATTCTATAGAAGAATGCTTGATAATAGGCAGAATTAATATTTAACACAAATAATAATATCATACAGTAAAACCGCAAACCCTTGTCTGACCATTCTTTCGTGTAGCTCTTTGTCAAATTAGTGCAATTTCTGTGTACCCATCTTTTGCATTTACAACAATGTATTTGTATCATTGTTTCACTCAGTAGTGCATACCGCGCATGGATATTCACCACCTTTGCATAGAAAGACCCAGTGTCTACCCTGATTTTTCCGAGATTTTATAGGCTTAAAAAGGGAACCCAAAAGAAAAAATCAAAACAGAACGTCTCCTTAAGTGTGATAATTAAAAGACCTCTTCAAAGACAATGGACACCTGAAGTAACTGGCACTATAATGAGCAAACATGGTTCACCATTGGGTGTTATCTATCTCCTTTTATGATGTAAATGTGTTTTTCCTTCAATTACTGTATAGGATAGATATTTTATATTTGGGTGAGGAAAGAAATTTAACAGACAACCATAATTAAGTAAATGTAAGCAGATGGAAACTAACTGAGCATGGCTTAAAATTTATAAACAGCTCGCTCACAAAGGTTAAGTCTTACCTGAAAAAATGGTGTTAAGTACAAAGGTAACTAATTGTGCTGCTAGCTTTGAACTCTTAGCATAAATGATGACCGTGTGCCAGAGTAACTAAGTGTGGAGATTAACCTATAATGGTCATGTAAATGAAATACTCACTTGGAATTCACTACCAGTACTGGTGCTGAGGTGAATCAGGTAAATTATTGGGGAGGGGGAGGTAGGTTCATAAATTCTAAAGAGCCTTAATGGCAGAAATGAAAGGAAAACTTGAAAGGGAGCCAAGGCAAAAGTCCATCTCTCTTTACTCATAATATGTATACTATCCAATAAACATGCACAATAATATAATTATGGTCAAATCCCAGGTAACAGGTGACACTACGTTTGTGTGTGTATGTACTTCTTGTAGCCTGGGAGAGTTTCCAGACACCCTGGAGCTCCCCCCTACTAGTTGAACCTATCTTTACGGCGGTGGTGGTGGTGTGTATTTGCATGTGTGAGTGTTGAAAATACAAGGATTTGATTACTGTAATTATAATGTTTAGATATTTTATCTGGTACAGATGTTAAGTGAATACAACACATATAGAGAGTTTATAGAAATTTTGCTTCCAGTCAGGATTAGCATCCTTACTTTGATGATATGAAGTTTTCTCAACAGCAATCTTTACTTCGTATAACAAAACGAAAACCATTAAAGATAAGCAGTGCTCTCACATCCATGCATTCTTCTACAGTACAAGTGTTTGTTCCTGTTTTATCTGATTTCATTTATTGTATCACAGAAAACAAGTGTTACATTGTACACATTCTGTTATAATTACGTAATTACTGTTATTCGCTTGAACCTTGCGGGCTTACATTTAGTATTCTCCTGGTGCTTTTACTTACTTGTATTGCTATCTCAAACGCTTGTGTATTTATATAGTCAGTGTGAATGTCCCCTGATTAATAATATGTTGTTTTGATAGGCACTGTTTAAACATCGAATTTTAATTTTATTATTTTTCTGTTACAATGTAGTTAAAAATGGCAATATTTGTTGTATGATATCTATCTATCTATTTATCTATCCATGCCGTTTAAAACGAATGAGTTGATATAGAAGGAAAGCGGTTTCTTAATTGATAAAATAAATACTGTAACTAACTTTTGTTGCTTTTTGTAGGTAATATATAATTCAGGTACGAGGACATTTCATCTACAAAGAGATTGACAATGAAACGTTTTTGTATTAAGTCTCACCAGTTCTTCCATTATGTAAAAGTATCAGCCAAGTTGAATATATATGAAGAAATAGTCTGTGAAATACAATATTGTCTTTGATGCAATTAATCAGTTACCGGTACACTCTCCTGTAAAAAAAGGAACGAAAACGAAAATAATTGTAAGAACATCCTTAAAATGCTAGAAATCGACGCAAAGCAGCGTCAATTATTTAGATAAATCCTGTGATAATTTCGTGTGATGCATACAGAAGACAGAATTACAGAACCTTTTATAATTATATTTAACATGTATGTCAGAAAACAATAAAATTGTGAATATTTTCCACTATTTATTAGTTGTATTTATTTTAGCTTCAGTATTTTTGGCCTGTTCCGGTAATTTCAGTTTGTTCCAGGTTGTTGCAGTAAATAGTTGGACCGTACTGAAAACGGTTCCAACATACTAGGAACAGGGGATGATTTTTTCTCGAATTTACAAGAAATAAAAATTTAATGTTTTATGCATGCTTAGAATGTGTCAAGTTCAAAAATCACCCTCATGATATATTTTCAAAAAAAGTAAAAGTAAGCTTGCAAACACATGCACTGTCCACCATTTTTAACATGAGCCTTTTGTACTTGTAAAATATTTACCTCATGTTTTTTCAAGCTGAAATTTCTATATTTCTTACAGATGGTTAAATACAAATGTTTGATGAGCATTTAGTTTCAAGATTAAGTTTACTTTTTCTTTATATCAGCCTTCTTTTCCTTTTTTTCTAAGCCCAATAGTGTATATTCAGTACATTGTTTATATATGTATAGTTACAGTGTTGCGTTGTCCATTCACTTGGTGACCATCCAATGACTTACTATGCTCTCAATGGCTGTCAAACTCTCAGTAGATTAAAAGTCCCGTAAAACTTAGACCTTAACTCCAAAAGGTCTATGTGCTTCGCTTATGAAGTAGGGGAAATCCTTACAATAAGAATGAGACAAGGGATGAAGTGGGGAATCCTTACACTTCTTCAAAATTATTCAAAATACCTTAGGATCCACCTTTTTCAGTTTTACATTCATCAGCTCAGAGTTTAAACTCAAAATGTTGTTACAAACTTGTGTAATGTGTTTAGTTTAATGAATGACAACACATCTCATTCCTTGGTTTAAATGTCCACTATTTTCGTATGTGCTTTTGAATTCAATTTCTATTTAAGTGTTGACACTGAATGCCTTTTTTTGTGTACGCACATGACGGTAAGAGTTATTTTTCTTCCTGGCATATGTGAACTTTAGCAAGGTATATTTAATTTGCATTGTTTGTTAACATTTTATAAAAAATATTGTTCAAAATTTCATTATATGCTAATGTGTTTTGACATTGTGTGTCTGGGGTCAAGTTTATTTTCTACCTGACCTGAGTTTTTGGATTTGCTTTTTTGAAATTTGAATTTGTGAAGAATCAATACGTAGCTAGAGTGTTCTCCATGTTTGGCTTTATTATTGAGATCATTATTGGTGGAGGTGGATAGGTTTTCTCGGTCTGGGTCTGGGTTGATCGGATTCACCTGAAGTTTTCCTGGTGTGCCTGACATTGTCTAGGTTTTATATTATAATTTTAGTAACAGACTGCTAACGGTGGCTGGGAATTTCTTTGTAGATATCGGGAGCTTTCTAGAGGGTTCTTTTCCATTGAATGTTGGGTTTTGTGGTGGGGAATGTTGATTGTGACCTGGAGTCAGGTGTGAACTGTATAGTCTTGTTGATGCAGGCAGTATTTGCTGTTGCTTAAGATCTAGCAGAATCAGTTTTAATTATTGTTGTGTCCAGTATTCATTTAAAGTATTTTATGATATATTTATTATTATTATTATTATTATTATTATTATTATTATTATTATACACGTACATTTGTAAAATTGCTATCTGTTCTATCTTAAGAGCTGATTGAAATCTGGCTGAACTCTGTACATTCCTGTGCAAAGCCCTCTCAACCTGGCATCCCTCCTGTGATTATAGTTGGAACACATGTGGACAAGATTCCAGAGGTATGTGTAGATGGTACATACAATAAATGACTCTGATACAGAGCTAAACATTCCAAGGTATATTAAACAAATTATTAAAAGTTCAAATTCATTCATGATTATAAGACAGACTGTTTTTATTTTGGTCATTTTGGCAAGGCACTAATGTCAGCAATATTGCAGTGTCAAATTATGTTCAAACTTAAAATTAATTACATTGTGGTTACAGTATATTGTTGAGGTAGGACATTTTCCGCCAACCACAAACTGGTCAGGGGAGGTCAGAAGTCATCATTTAATTGTTTTTCATAAAGTTGGTCTGAATTCAGTGCACATTTGCTAAGAAGTATGAACAGATTAATACCTAATTATGCACGTTTTATTGGATACATACATGGGATAGATTATTGAAAGCCATTGAATGTTTTGCTTTTATTTGGTCAACTTTGAGAAGGTCATTTTTTATGAATACTGATTATTGCACTAACAATGAACCCATAATTCACATTTTACATCAAAACCGAAACAATACACCGAAAAAATGTTTATAGTTATTATGATCTTTTAAGTATGTCAAGCATGATGTTCGTATGACATGAAGTTTTATTATGAAAAAAAGAATTGAATTATTTTAACAGACAACAACACATGCTATATAAGAGAAAAGCATGAAGTACGCAAAGAATTTGATGAAAATAAAACTCTGGATTTAAAATGTTAGAAACTGGAATTCTGTGAAATGTTTTGATTCTCTGAAATGACAGTCACCAGATGCATGATCCTTTATGAAGACAGCATATATATGTGGTAATTTGACAATTGCAGCTCATTTATTTTATATTAGGGTGCTCCGTCTCCTAATAATTGCATTCGTCGTTGATGACTATATTATATTCAAAATTATCCTAAATGTTTCCAACTATGGAGTATGGTTTTATATTTAGAAGTTATGATGGGAATACATAATTCAGCTCTACTGTAGTATCATATCGTACAACGTAAGATGGACCACATGATAATTTTGTTTTGGTGTAGCACCAATTAGAATACTATCCCTTTTTTAAAGTATGTAATGGAGTAAATGTTTGCCAAATATATCGAAAGCCAAATGTATTCCCTCGTTGATTTCAATTAAAATAGCTGTACCTAGCTTAGTCTTACAATGTAAGACGTATCACATTATTTATGTTTTAGTGCTACATCTTACTACCCAAAAAACAGCCTCTTATAGCATGTTCCGATTTCGGTTTACATTGGAACGAGTAATCAAAGCTTCAGGAATATCTCACACACTTGGCAGCTCATATCAACACTCTTTCACAAACTGATATGTAATTAATATACTTACTATGCTGTTTTTATCATGTGGAATCAAAATCTGACACCAGCAAATGGACGCATTTTCATGTTCCATTGACATTTAAATTTGTTGAAATGCGACGGTATTCGAGATATGCCAAGCATGTTGAAGTAGGTTTATGTGGAGGAAATGCTTCTTGAACGAAACAAAATGTTACTTACAGTTCCAATAGGCATAATATATATTTATTCGTTTCATTAAAATAATATTTAAACTTAACCTGATTTCAGCATTCCCGGCTTTGTATCGCTCTCCAGTCAACTGAAATGTAGGTCAACGAAACTTGAAAACAAGTCCAGTTCTTTTGTGAGAATTTGAATTTGTTATAGAAATTACTTCAGAGAAAGTAAAGTTTGACTAAAACAATATGACTTTAATTTGTAGATTAGCATCATTATTGGTTGCCAGTTGCGTGAGATATTCCTGAAATTTTGTCTTTTGTTAGGATGTTAGTCATCTTCAAAACACACTATATAGCGCCTTTTAAAGGCGGAAAGACCCAGACATCCAAAGCATAAATATCAGCATTAAGGTCTTAAATGTAGAACTAGACATACATCTGTTTGCGTATTCCTTTCTGCAGAGTTTGCATACGACTTTCTTCTTGTCTAAATTCTCCTTTGTCCATGGACCTTCTTGTGCTGTGTAAAATCCGACGTATGTCCAAACACAAGATGACCGCTCCGGTGGCCTAGTGATTAGAGAGTCCGCCTCGGATGCGAAAGGTCGTGGGTTCGATCCCCGGCCGAGTCATACCAAAGACTTACAAAAATGGTGCTAACAGCTGCCTCGCTTGGCGATCAGCATTAAGAGGTTAGTGTTAGGACTGGTCGGCCTGGTGTCAGGATAATGTGACTGGGTGGGACATCATGTTACATGTCTGCGGCATGATGCCCCAGTGCTAGATTTCACTATAAACTGTCACACTGCAGACATTGTAGCGATATGACTGAAAAATTGTTAAAGCTACGTTAAAAATCCAAATCACACACACAAACACCAATCACAAGAACTGGCTTTGCTTCCAGGATATGGTTTTATTGCTTTGGGAACATTTTCATCCATGGCCGATGCCACCTTTTGCCGATTATGAGACCGATTAATTTATTATTATTTGTTTTATAACAACGAATTGTTCCAAAATGTAAACCTATTAGTGCAATGCAAGCAGATATTTCGCCATGCGAGTTATAACGAAGATTTTTGTACTGCAAGTGAATTTGAACTTCTTTAAAAAACAAGACAGAAGGTGGATAACAAGTACATTGCTAATTATAGAAAACAACGATCACACGTCATAAAACTTGAACATCTTTAAAACTAACACTGATAACACTTATGGTTTGCCAATTTATGATATAAATGAATAAAAAATATTTTAAGCTAGTCTTTTAACTTACGTTCAATGATGCAGGTTGCAACTACTAGATTTCAATAAATGTCTAAAAAACTTAATATCGATAGCCCAATAATACTTAAAATTACGCATGCTTTAAGACTAAAGTTAAATGTCACTTTGCGCTGGCTGCAGCTACTACTGAAAGCCTAGCTGAGGTAGGTTGTAATTAAGATCAGTGACATTTCTCACGTCTTGCCAAGTAATGATCCACGACAATCCAAACAAATATGGCGTTTTAACAATATTTTTCGGAATCGTCTGTTTTCTTCCCAGCAAACAAGGGGAGGGAACTAGTCTGTGCCTGCTCTCTTACCATGCAATCAATTATGGAGTTTCACAATCAATTAGCGAATTGGTTCTCCCAACCAACTGATTATTGATTATAAACAATACTTGGAACAACACTAATTAAAACACTAAAAATGTTAATTAGATGCAGAAGAAATGCAGATATAACAAAATTACTTTCTTTTGGTCGATATTCTTAAGGCGTATCGATTACTAGATGTACATTCTCTTTACACGTCTGGCCTAAAGGCACGGTGAATAGGTGTAGACATTGTCCTTATTGTCCTTAGATTTAACGAAACGAAATTCTGGTCACTGGCTAGTTTGAATGGACAATACTCATATTAAAATGCTTAGGAACCAAACTTTTTTCAATTTTCGCTTTGAATGGCTTATTGCCGTTCTAAATATCAATAATTAATTAAACTCTGGTTTCTGGTCACTTTAAATGGATTATTGCTGTGCTATCATTCAGACCATCAGATTAGAATTGTAATTAGTTGAACTGTGTGTGCTCTATGCATTTGTTTGCATTGTATTGGTGTGTTCACAAACAGCTTGATTCCTTAATATTCAATGTGTGACTATTCCATGCATGTGTTTTCATGGTATTGTTTCAAAAGTGCATGATTTGTATTAATTTAAATGTGTTTTTTAGGATGCGTTGGAATTAGAATGAAATATTGTCATACGTTGTACCAACGTGAAAAACTGCAACTGATTCCATGATAAATTATTTTATTTTCTACACAGAAATTTCGAACGATGGTCATTGACGATAGGAATTTGAATGCAGTAGTATTATATGTTATACCAACGTGACAAGCTGCAATTGATTCCATGATAAATTAGTTTATTTTCTAAACAGAAATCTCGAAAGATGGTCATTGATGAGTACTTTATAAAAATCCGCCAAATGCTGAAAAACAAGCCGATTGTACTCCACCTGATGGATAATATTGCCATTGATAACACCCAGAGTGATCCCAGGCTGGAGGACTTGAAAAGACGAATTTTTGAGCTGGCATCACAGCAGCCCCATTGGGGGGAGGAAAAACCTGCCCGATGGCTCCCCTTGGAACAAGCCATCATGACACTAAAAGCTTCTGGTGCCAAGGTATCAGTAGCAAGGAAAAGCTCGCATCAAATCAAGAGAAATTATTTAGAACAATTAATATTTTTTTAAATAAATGTATTATATATTATTTTTTTATTATTCATGTACTGAAATGTCACACAGGATTACATCAAAGAGAGAAATTAGTTGGGAAATATGCATTTTTCAACATATCATATGATATTTACCATTAACATCTGTAAGTCGGCAAATATTGTTATGTTATTGAAATTGAAGGTGTTGATAGTAAGTTCCACCCATGTTCACGTTGCTGGGACACATGTATTTATCACATTAGTTCCAAGATAGTAATGGTTTACTTTCCTTTTCATCAGACTGCACCACTGAGTCTCATAGAAGAGATAAACAGATCAGCATCTGTTAAGATTGAAGACAGAGATGAACTGGAGCTGTTCCTTAGTTTCCAGCATGATATTGGCACAATCCTCTACTTCAGGTAAGATGAGGGTTACTTTCTCCCATTGATCTGGAAATGTCTTTTAATCCACTCTTTGGTAACAAAGAATGACATAAACAATATCTTAGACTAACCCTATTTTATACAGAGTGAACTAATAATGTATTACACGGTGACCTGTACATTAGCTGACTTTATTGCACATGTCTGTTGAGTTAATGAATTAGAATGGAATCCGATACAGATGTTTCAATATAACAACAGTTGGAAATAAAATACATAAATATAGGTGCTGTATTAAGGCCATTGGTGCTGTACTAAGACCATTATATTATTATTATTAGTAGTAGTAGTAGTAGTAGTAGCAGCAGCAGTAGTATTAGGTACCAAGTTAGATATGGTATTTAACCTTTTGCAACAATGTTTTGTAATTGGTTTTAATTTGGGTTTATTTGATGGAAAATAGACCAAACGTTTTTACAATTACACATGTTTAAATTATCTAGTCAGGCTTTATGTATCCTTGAGTTTGTTTATTTATGTAGGGTTATCTAAGAGTGTGTATATTGTATTTGTGTGATCTTTGTACCTCATCTGTCATCTTTGTCAGACATTCATAATTATATATTGGATATATAAAAAACAATCTAAACAATGTCTTCCTTGTCATACTAATAGTCACAACTGTGAACCCCCACTATACTATCCGTAAAAAAATATCAATAAAAAGCAGCGATATGGACACCACAGCTAATCCATTATTTACTATTAATATCCTTCAATAGTTTGGATTTTAAAATACTTTTTCATGTCTTTGAATATGCTTAAATTATAACTAAATGTTCACTGCGTCTTTGAATATAAATATGCTTGAATTTTGTGAAAACAAGAACAAAGAAAGATGTTTGAATCATGTGTATATAAAGGTTGTGTCATGTGTTAACCTGTTGTTCTAAAAAGGTCTAGCATGTAAAGCAAAGGGGCTGACCAATCATGAGCTATCACTATAAACGGGAGTCTTGCTGCTTTCTTGAAACATTGCTTGAAATGAAGGAAATGTAGAGTAGAAATTGGCTTCAAAAAAGGACAAAATCTGTACAAAATCATATTATTTCCATGAAAGGAGTTTCTTCCCCCACCCCGTTTTTTTTTAGTCTGTGAATAAGTTTTACTTTGTTTGTTATTTGTTTCTTCTGTGGTGCTAGTGTTAGTAGGGCTGTTTGATTTAAACATACATGGTACACAGGGAAGGCTGTTTGTTTACAGACATATGACCGGGAAATCGAGAGAAATGATAAATTTTTTCGACCGTGAAAAGTCGTTGAATTTCGCAAATATTGATGAAAGACGGGAAAAACTCAGGAATTTTCGACAAGCACTTGATGCCTGAAACAATCGCGTAATTAAGTCGTAACTAAACTGATCCTGAGTTAAATGTATCGAGGTCTAACCAGAATATTCGGAGGGTGCAGTATGGATCATTTGGGTGCTTGCAATAAACATATATGCTGAGTAAATCCAAACGCTCAGTGGATTAGATTCGTCTAGTAGATTTTTAGTTTCAAAGTCAGCTCGATATCCGTATCTTTCCTTACACGGAAGGCATGAAAACCAGTCTAGCATTACATGACGCCATGGTGGTGGCAAAGCATAGCCACTTACCGGATGGCTTAGCAAACTAATGGTGTTAAATTGACCGAAACATCATGAAATAGATATGAAAATTACATATTTTCTCAGAAATTGTGACTATTATATTCATTATGCTTTTATTCTGCTGAAAGACAAGACAAAATTACGACGTTGATGAAATGTGACCTGGTACTCGCAATTTGCATCGCAAAGCGCATGAGTACACAGTTCTAACAACCCACATTTTCAAATGTTGTAGAGAAAAAATGTTAGATGAAAGTCGTATACTGGTTGTAATAAAATCTCAAATTGAAAGAACACAAAATTTTCCATATTTATATATTCTGAGAACAACTTCTGGAGTTTTGTTGTATCACGTGACTAACACATTGACATGTGTTCTCTGCTTGATAAATCAGAGAGGCCAGATTGCTGGCTTTTACAAAAAGTATCAAACTTTCATTTAATATTATTGAATATCTGTACAACAACATTAACTATGAGTTGGTTGTTGATATCATGTGACTATTGGACTTCCGATGTCGTCGTCTGAGATTTATGAAGTAGTTTTCTCTACTCTTTCAGCGGATTAAAGACATAACGATTATAATACTTGCCATTTATGAGAAAATAAATCATTTTCCTATAGATTTCATACAGGTGTAAGTTGATATAACATAGACTGAAATTTTCAAGGCTCGCTGGTAAGTGACTACTATATGTCCCTACAACACGTTGGTAGCACATTCCAAATTTTAAATTGGAATGACCCTACACCCAAATTTCCAAATATGAAAAATAGGGTGGGAATATTCGGATGAAATCCAGATGAGAAAACGGATTGCTATTCGTTATAAGCCAAATTTGTTGAGTCTCAGTGCTGAAATGAAAATAGTCATCCCTTGTATTATATGTTAAAACGATACGCGCATCTGTATCAATACAGATTTGGGCACTGGTTTAACGAATTACAAAAAGACATTGATTTTACAGAAAATTCAGTGACTGTCCTTTTTTATATAACAGTACATGATTTTGAAGGTCTTTTATTAAAATTCAAATCAAGACTTTTGAAAATGTTTTTAAATGATGGATTTTAATCAGATTATTAGGTTGTTTCAATAATCTGTTTATGATTTTATTGGCACAGAACAATTCAGTGTTAAACTCTTTTCGTTACAAGACAAAATTCTATTTTTTTGCATTGATTGTTTCTTTTATATACTGTAATAGGAATGTTTACTTTCTATAAGATGCATTTATATAATGCTGTAGAACTTTTCAGAATTAAATGTTTAAAAGAAAAAAAATAATGTATGTTCATTACCTTTTTTCCCACTTAGTAACATAATGCAGTCAGTAAAATAAAGTTAGAATTTGTATTCTGTACTTTGAAATGATTTTACATGCCATTTTATTGGAATATGATCAAACGTATTTCATGTGATACATTTTGTGGATTTGTACATGATCATCTTTTCAGACTTAGATGTTTTTCAGACTCTTGATAGAAAAATATCTTTAGATTTTGAAAATGCATATTGTATAATCTAAAATATTCTTTAATTCCACTCAGTAGTGGTCATATGTTAACGTTGAAAAAATTAATTTCGTCCTGAAAAAACCCTGGAAATGTATCTTTAGAAAAGCGTGAGAACCATGGATAGGTTACTTTGTTTTTGCATGGTTCATATTACAATGATAAGAAATTTCTAAATCGCATCATTAAAAGTGCTTTCATGGGTCCCAGGTATGTTATACTGGAACAGCCCTTATACATCATCCTAATTTGGATACACCATTCTAATTTGGATAGCTCCACTGAAGTAATGGCAAATACAGCTTGGTTTCAAGTACAGTTATTTTGTCTTAGTCATTTTTACATTATCTATTTTAGAAACATTTTAGCTCACATCATAATTTTATGTTACTTCTTGATAGTCTGGGTCCTGTCTTTGAATTGTACGTAACTGCTCTTGATGTTTTCACCTAAACCTAAGAAAAACATATGTTAGACCATTTATTACTTACTGACAGCCTGGTCTTACTGTAAAAGTATTTTAGACCCATCAAAATTTAGAGCCATTAATCTAAACACATCTTTTTTAGAAATGAGGGAAACTGAGTTCCTGTAGTTTCAGGTTTATTGTTTCTCTTCAGTCTTTAAGTCTGAGATGGTTGGTAATCAGGTGCTACAAATAATATAAGCAATACATTCAAATTGTATTGCTTACTTAATTCTGTGATGGTTGATAATAAGGTACTACAAATACCGTGCATCTTTTGAACTGTATTCCTTACCTAAGTCTGCGATGACTGATACTAGATTGTTACAAATATAATGTTTTCAGTACCTTTGAACTATATTGCCTTACTGAGATTGTTGATAATAAAGTACTATAAATAACATAGTTGGTATCTTTGAACTGTATCTATGAGAATATCTATTATAGTAAATAATGTGTTATGTCTTGTAAAGCAGTATGTATGTTTTGAAATTTCAGTGTTGAAGGATTGAAGGAGAAGATTGTTCTAGACCCACAATGGATGATTGATGCCCTCAAGTCCCTTATTACAGCTGAGATGTTCATCATACAAAATCCTGCCATCACTAAAAGCTGGTATGCTTTCAAAGATAAAGGGACACTTACCCAAGAACTAATAGGTTTGTACTTTTGAATCTCTTTATCATATTTCATATAATTCTTTTGTACTTGAAGAAGTATTTTTTTCTTGCGGTTATGAAAAATATGTAAAACAATGTACATGCAGATAAATTTGTATACAAATATTAAAAGGTCCAAACTTAAAGAATTCAGAATGTATGTATTTTTATCAATACAAAAGTTACATAAATTGCATAACTGCTTTAAAAACTAAATCATGCATATCATTTGAATTTGCTTACATATGATGTGTGTATTACTTTATGTTCAAGAAAGAACGTGTAACACTGACATAGAAATCCCATCATTACACCTTAATTGTTATGACATGGACATAGATATCTCATGATCGCATCTTTATTCTCATGACATGTACATTGTGTATCCGACCATCACACCTTTATTCTTATGACACAGGTATAGGTATCCCATCATCACATCTTTATTCCCATAACACATAGTGGGTATCTTACCATAAGACCTTTATTCTTATGACACCGACACAAGTATCCCATCATCACATCTATATTATTATATCAATTACAGTGTGTATCTCATTATCACACCTTTATCTTTTGTGATCCAGTACTATGTTAACCTAAACTGAAATGAATGTGGTTAATTTGTATCTACATGAGACATATCAGACCTTGTTCATGCTATTTGGCTCAATGAACTGATATACCTTACTTATCTAAGAGAAAGAGATGGTGCAGACCTTGTTCATTCCATTTTGCTCAATATACCTTACTTTTTAATATCCTTGTTTAGCTGAAGACTTGAAACAAAAAACAGTAATTTAAAAGTAGATGGAACTGATAAAAGTGTTATATGCTCCAGCAGTTTCAGAAATATAAGTTTGGAATACTTATCGTTTACTCCAATCAGTTTAAATCCCAAGAAGGGTCATATACACTTTTGAATCAGTCAACTTAATACTTTATATGCTGTGTTGTTTTTGGCATAGTGTAAATTTCAGAGTGGTGTCTTGGAGTAGATTTTGGAGTTGGGTCTGGGTGCTGGGTGTTTTAGAAACATTTGTGTGTATGTCGGTTGTAACGTGTTTGCATAGTATGTGTGTCTCTTTTACTTGCTTAGGACAATCACTGCTATTGTATATCGCCATAAAATTTTGAAAGCATTCATTAGTAATAATAAATTGCGGATTTATGTTATAATAAAATTA
Source organism: Sinohyriopsis cumingii (assembly GCA_028554795.2). Classification (NCBI taxonomy): domain Eukaryota; kingdom Metazoa; phylum Mollusca; class Bivalvia; order Unionida; family Unionidae; genus Sinohyriopsis; species Sinohyriopsis cumingii. The sequence continues at coordinate 966,891 of JAPYKE020000021.1, forward strand.
AATAAGTATTCTTGGTAGTAACATAATTTTTATTATTATTATTTTTACTAATAGTAGTAGTAGTCTAAATAATTGTTTTAATTTTATTACATTAGTGTTATTAATAGTTGATCAGAGCCTATTATTTAAAGGAAGTTTACAGCAGTAAAAAAACTAATTACAATGGGATAAGTTAAGTCCAGTGTGAGACATTACCAAAGAGTCCATTTTGTATTTTAAATACTTTATTGATTTGGTCAAAATTACTAATACATTGGTAGCAAATTATTATTCTATCAATTTTTGTGTGCTGAAGAATATGAAATAATACTTGTGAATAGTTTGTAGCTGTGTCATTGTACATGAATTAGCAAAACAAGTACAAGATTAAAGATATTGAGATGATTCGATGGAAGGTATACGTCTGACACAGTGCTGTTCCTTTCTTGTTGTTTGTTGTTGCTAACAGCTCTGTTAGTAAGGATATATCAATATGTGTTCACTGTTGATTTAATGATGTAATATATTAACCAGGATTGTAAGGGCTAATATTAAATACAATACTTGAAACTATATTTTCAGATTTAACTATTATTGTATGATGTAATTTATGAATTTAAAATGACATAAGTCATATATGTATCGCAAACAAACTCAGCATTGCAAAATCCATACTTGATTGACAATTATATTCTAATCAGCTGCAATTTAAATGAAGTTTCATCTGATTATTTGTGATGCTTTATATTTAGTGTGAGTTCGTTTATTGGCATTACAAATGTAATCTAAATCCAGCATGGTGTGAATTTGTAATGCCTTTACAAAGGTCAAATAATTCCAACTAAGAACATTGGCAGGTGCTGTGATCTGTCCAATGCAATAGATTAATAACCTTTGTTTGTTTGACAACCTAAATACTTATCTGCCCCAATCTATAGCAGGGTGGCTGTTTATACTGGAGAAGGGATAACGAGACCCTTTGTGGATGTGTTCAACACAAGGTTAATAACACGAGTCTCTGCATTTCACCAGATGCCTTCTTCCTGAGATTGTCTTGTTTGCTTTTGTCTTGCCATCATTCAGGATGGATCCACGAAATTAGGCTCTGAACTGCTCTGCTATTTTTAACAATGTAATACTTATTTGTTGCTATTGCAAGATTCCCTTTGAACCCCCAGCTCTGATGTTCACAGTTAGTCTATGTCTCCAAGAAAAGGAGAATGGCTATTGCATATGAGTCGATGACATGGGGGAACAGAATGAGCCTGTATTCGTTCTAGTTAATTACATTCTATAACTTTACTTCGGAGTTATTCCATCATTCTTTTTGTGAATGAGGTCATTGTCTCTGTATTTAATAACACTAAGTCAGAATCATTTTCTGAATTCAATTAGCATTGTTAAATGTTTATGTTGTCTGTTTCTTTGACGTTACAGTCATTGCAGATACATCATCTATTCACCTTATTGCAGCCAGTTACACCGTTTTGTTTATCGGGTAATCCCCTTATGTCATTAGTGAATTAAGTCTTTGACTATTGCCTCTAAGCAAATTTATTTTGTTTCTAGGCATTTTGAGTTTATTTTGATTCATTGGTCTTGATCGTTTTGGATGAAATATGTGTTGATAAAAGAATATACTTTCAGCAGAATTAACATCTAAACAGGAAAGATTTCTGTGTGTAATTAAAGGTATATGTGTTTGCATAAATTAAGTGTACTTGTTTTATCCAAATATATGTATGATAGCAGCCTCACCATAATAAAAGAACAATGTAAGCAAGCATTAGATCTAATTTTTGTAGACCATTTTATTCCACGAAGCATCGATATAGCGGTATGTGGAATCAGCATTTACCAGATACTGTATGACCTTACTAATCCTACACAACATCAGTTTAGGCAATAGGTGAAATCAACAGTTGCCAGATATTCTATAACCTTACTGATCCCAGAACACATCTGCGTAGATAGTAGGTGGAGTCCGCAGTTACCATATACTTTATAATATTACTGATCCCACAGTACATCGATTTAGGTAACTGATGGAATCAACAGTTACCAGACACAGTCTGCATGTATGTAACTGGAACAATATGCAATGTTGTATAATCCTTCTATAATATTTTGCTCTCCAGAAAGGATTTAAATAAATGTCATATTTGATTACTGCAATCAAGTTGACTTAAGGAAGGAATTTCAGCATCTATTACAATTTTTAATTGGGTTTTTAATTTGTGCCAACCATAAACTCCATTATGGTTGTGTAAAAGACAAGAAAAATGCTTTTTGGATTAATATTTGAAGGAACTGTTCCTATTTTGTAAAATATAGGGATTGATGAAACATGATCTTGATTTAGAACATTGCACCAACAAGAGTTAAATAGTATTTAAATGGCTTATGGTAAATGTTGACAGGTTGTGCTGATTGGCTGGCTTTAATTAATAACAATTTTAATATTACTGGCTATCTAAAATTGATGAAAAAAGAGCATGGTGTCGTTCTCAAGGATACATCAAAGTAACCTGCGTTATAAGATTTGTAGTTGAATCTCCAACATATTTGTAAGTGTGAAAGATGTAAAAATGGACAGAAATAAACAAGCAGTTGCATAAAAGATGTAGTGATTTTGTCTTGAAAATACAAAATATCTCTTACACCATCTTAATACCCACCACCAAAAATTGGCTGATCACTATTTACCGTGAGAATAACGTTGAATATTTTGTGTGCAAATGGACCCCTCTACCATAAGAGATACCTCAACACGTTTAACAAGTGGTCACTCACTATTAACAGAGAAAATTGCTTCTCATCAATATTTATGCAAAAGGACCTATTTTTCATAGCAGTCATCTCTTTATTGTTAATTATGTAACACTTAAATGTCATGATTGCCTTGTCCCACCCTGCTACGCCGACCTGGTGTAATTGTTGGCTATGAACCAGATGGGGATATGACTTGCACAGGAGGACCATATGTTGATGACAGTTCTTCACTCTATGGGATGACCCTGTCTTGTTGAAAATTCTCCACTCTGGTACAATATATTTGGAAGGTCCTGGAATATGCTAGATTTGGTACAAGAAATGAGGACGTTATAGGACAATGCCAGATTTGGTACAAAATATTGGGACGGTCTTGAACTATGCTAGATTTGGTACAAAATATCAGCAAGGTCTTGGACTATGCTAGATTTTGCATCAGATATCAGCAAGGTCTTGTACAATGGCTTACCCTTTTGATATCACTGATTCTATTATGTTTCAGATCATTACTAACTCTGAGTTTGAAAATATATATCAGAAGCATGCATAATACATTTTAGCTGAAACTTGCATGAATAATATTATACCTGCTTGACACTGATAATGTTGTCTTTCAATTGTTCAATGCTGTTGATTTCTAGATGCCTTGACATTGGTGTTACTGCCTTTTAATGACCTCATGCTGTTGATTTTTCGATGCATTAACATTGGTATTAATGCATTTTAATGACCTAATGCTTTTGATTTCTAGATGCATTAACATATTACTGTCATTTTAATGACCTCATGCTTTTAATTTCTAAATGCTTAACATTGGCCTTACTGTCAGTTTAATAATCTAATGCTGTTTATTTTTAGATGCCTTAACATTGGTATTACTGTCAGTTTAAGAATCTCATTCTGTTGATTTTTAGATGCATATACAGGGATATTACTCTCATTTTAATGATCTCATGCTGTTGATTTCTAGATGCTCTTGACATTGGTATTAATGCCTTTTAATGACCGCATGCTTTTAATTTTTAGATGCCTTGACATTGGTATTAATGCCTTTTAATGACCTCATGCTGTTGATTTCTAGATGTCTTAACATTGGTATTACTGTCATTTTAAATATCTCATGCTATTGATTTTTACATGCCTTGACATTGGTATTAATTCCTTTTAATGACCTCATATTTTTTATTTATAGATGCCTTGACATTGGTAATAATGCATTTTAATGACCTCATGTTTTTGATTTATATATACCTTGACATTGGTATTGATGCCTTTTAATGACCTCATACCTTTGATTTCTAGATGCCTTGACATTGGTATTAATGCCTTTTAATGACTTCATGCTGTTGATTTTTAGATGCCTATATGACTGTTGATATTACTCCGTTTTAATGATATCATGCGGTTATGATTTCTAGATGCTATCTGGACCAAAAAAGATAAGCCGGATTTCTATGACAATAAGGAGCATATAATACTTGTGATGGAAGAGCTGAATATCATCGCCAGACCAATGTCATATACCGAGGATGGAAAGCTGGTCATGGTAAGTTTAGAGAATGTATAATGAAGTATGTTGCTTCTGTATTTTATTTTGCACCTGAAATATTCATTGGCATAACCATATAGTGTTGATAGTGTTCTGTCCCTGTTATGTCATTATTCTTTTGCCAAGTTATTTTTTTATTATTGTACCAAGTTATTTCATTATTCTTGTCCAAGGTCGTTTATTTGTTCTTGTGCTTGTCTGTTCTTTACTGTATATCAAGCATATTTTCTTATTGGTTTCAAAATGCCACTTTTAATTCCTTGTGTATATGAACCGTTACTCGCATTATTGATTTAATTTCAACATTTCAATGATCTTAAGTGATAATTTTAATTGTTACTGAAGCATTACTCCCAGAATGTCACTTTTGACTAACACCATATGGAGATCTTTGTTCATTGGACTGTTGACTAACACCATACAGAGGTCTTGGTTTGTTTGACTGTTGAATAACACCATGTGGAGGTATTTCATCATCGGACTTTTGACTAACATCATCCAGGGGTCTTTGTTTACTGGTATGCTGACTATCACCATGTGGAGGTCTTTGTTTATTGGACTGTCGACTAACACCATGTGGAGGACGTTGTTTATTGGACGGTTGACTAACACCAGGTGAAGGACGTTGTTCATTGGACGGTTGACTAACACCATGCAGAGGTCTTTGTTTAATGGACTGTTGACTAACACCAGGTGAAGGGCGTTGTTTATTGGACGGTTGACTAATACCAGGTGGAGAACTTTGCTTAGTGGACTGTTGACTAACACCATGTGGAGGACGTTGTTTATTGGACTGTTGACTAACACCATGTGGAGGACGTTGTTTATTGGACGGTTGACTAACACCAGGTGGAGGTCTTTGCTTAGTGGACTGTTGACTAACACCACGCGTAAGTCTAATTTTATTGGAACTGAATTGCATGTATTACTATGTGCACTCACTGGGCAGCATTTTGACATGCATTTGAGTAGATATGATTAAAGGAATTATCTTTCCCAATAGCATTTGTTCGATTTGTTTTGTGGAAATGACATGCTTATTATCTGATTATTGTTCAATTGTCCAAGAAGTTACAATAACTAATATCAGATAACAATGCATGGAATTTGAGCCTATCAGAAGGATCGTTTGTTTCAAATAGTTTCCGAGAGATTTTATAATTAAGGGCTAGACATACGTTCATTCAGCCATTGGCCATTGCGTTCAGTCTCCATTCACAGACAGTTTCTTTGCTAAGCAAAGCAGACACGACGACAAAACGAAGATAAAATGTTCAAATTACGTTATTCCTACAACAGTTTGTTTGGAATACATGTGAAAGAGAGTTTATTTTAAATTTGCAAGTAATCCCACAATCAATTAATTTTGGAAGAAAAAGTGGAAACAACACATGCACATTGAAAGTGCTTTATTTATATGGTAATTACCCTGCCCTTTTTGGGTAAGTACTGTGCCCGTTTTGAAGGGTAAACACCATGCCCTTTTTGGAGTGTAGTCCCATCTCCATTTTATATTTAGTTGTGCAACTGTTTCCGGAAGTCATCATGAAGAACAATATCTTGAAAATGTTTTCTCTTCCTCCTTCTGATCCCATAATGGGAAAGAAAGAGGTTGATTTCTAGCAGCTATGTCATATATAATGCTTTGCAGGTACACAGTGAGAACAATGCATATGTTTTGAAATTTCCCGAAGTTATTATGTTGATTATATTTCGGGGATTGGGTATCTTTCAAACAATGGTAATTTATACCTAAAGTTGAACAATTTGAATTTTAAAAAAAAGCATTTAGAAATAACTATTCCCAAGGTGAATCTGGAACGAGCATTCAGCCATTAAACATTGCTGCTATGGTCTCACTCCCACCCCCAACCCCACACACCTTCACGCATGGCACCCTTTTCTTTCATCAGAAGTCTCTAGGTAACGTGCACCTTCACTTACAATGCGGCTTATGTTTATAGACTCCATTGTGCATGCAGTGTCAAGGGAGAGAAGTATGCTGGTTTCCACTTTGGGCAGTTGGACAATTGCACCTCCTTCTTCATTTTTCAGAGGTCCATTAGCAACTACCATCTTTACTTATAGTGCAGTCTTTATTTATGAGCTTAGTTGTATGTGAATTGGGACAGTCTGTCATTGGCATCCTCACTGATAAATGCCGTTTATTGAGGACGTTGTTGCAGAGTCCTGCTAATTTATTAAGTTTCTTTGTTAGTGAGCAGCATGGAGCTGTCAGCATGTTAGTGAAATGTTCATGAAGACTGTCTCGTACAGTGTTTTCCTTCAAATCAGCATATACGTTCTACATATCATGCCTATCTGTATTGGACTGAATCTGATCTGCCTTTTTGCTCAAATGTGAGTCCTCTAACGGTTTGTGTAGATTTGTTTGTCCTCTTAATGCTGAAAAGGCTGTCTTATTTGATAAAGTTATGCCTTCTAGAAAGGCCTTTTGCAACCAGTGTTTCTTATTGAGAAGTATCTGTATTTCAGCATCATTTTTATCACATCAATCTTATTGTTAATCAGTGCTGGAACCAACGGTTTTGGATGCAATTGACTACAGTCTCTGAACGATAGCCAGTTTTCCTCAACATTCGCAGAATTTATATAAATTGTATACAGTAGGCAGCACAATTCTTCAACAAATGCCCGTTTCACATTCACCTATTTCAGTTTGGCAACATTGAACTTGTTGAGTATGTGTTTACCTCGTGCTTGTCTGCAAAACTGAATCTGAATATTGAGCCAAGAGATCACAAGCATGTGATCAGTTTAGCATTCTGCACTTTTCATGGACATCATTAATCGGGCATCCGCCCCATCTCCATCACTTATTATAATATGGTTAGTAAAATGCTAATGCATGGATGTGTGGGTGCATCTAAGACATCGTCTTGCAGTTTGGCTGGTAGAAGACTGTTTTGGTGATTAGTTTGTGCATTTCCTCATTAGGAGGAGTACGTTGTTTGCCAAATTTATTTTTGACAATGACACCGATCCATGTTATGTGATTTGTGCCAATTCTATCACTGAAGTCACTAAGGATGAGGAGTTTGTCTGCCTTTGTTACTTCCGCAAAAAGCGACTACAGGCCTACAACACTTTTGCCCTTGATCGCATCTAATTTTGTCATGGTTGTTGCATAGATGCATAGGTGCTCATAATAGTTGCCTGTCTTTTCCAGACAGTGGGAGTCTCATTTACATTAGTCTATCATTCACACCCTTTGGGAACTATGTGAACATGCTAAGCAGATACGATTTGATGACAATCCCATAACTAGCTAAGCGTAGGCTTTATTTTGCAGGCTCATGCATCAATGAGCTGTCTTTCCTAATCTGGGTGAGTTTCACCCAGGGCTCCTATCTAGATCTTGAATCTGGCCAGGTCTTTCTGAATTAGAGGTGTTTTTCTCTCAGGTATATCTGCTGATGTATAGTACTAACCATGTCTAGCTTTGCATTACAGTTGTCTTCTTGCTAGTTTTTCAGCCCCTACATTAGGATCCCCATCAGTCATATTATGCTCTCTAAGGTGAATTTGGCGCTGTTTAGAGCACTTTGTTTGGCTCCTTCCTCGTGTTACGGTGGTTAGTAGGCTGCTCAGTCACTTAGGGGTTGCCCATTTCCATTGCTTCTTTCATTCAGTGAAAAGCGATCGTATGCCGTGAGCTGCCTGTATGCAGGTCTGCAGTTAAAGTGCCCAATGTATCCACATCTGCTGATTTTCTACTTGCCAAATAATCACAGGACTTGAAGATATATCTTGTGGGGAGTGGTATAGTGTCATGATGTGTGCATGAGTTGGATTCAAGTGAGGGAACATTTGTGCATAATAGTTCACCACACTCTCTCATCTACGTTAGTCTGAATCCAGTAGCACAACTATATCAAGACACCTAGAGACAGGTATAGATGCAGTGAATAGCCATTAGTTCCTTTTGTTCCTGAGATGATGCCCTGCACAATCCACCTGGTTCTTGCCATCTGCCTTCACAGCTAATGGGTGAGAATAGCTGATCTAACCGAAGAACTATTCAGAAAAGTAGTGTCACATATTTAGGCAAAGAAATAACTTGATTTTGCCTCAGAACTATTCTACTAGTTCTCGTTGTACATGCGTTTCTAGGATAAATAAGTGTTTTTCCAGGTAAGCGACTGTATTAACATGTACCTCGCCAGAAATTACTTGTGACGAAGTAACATTACTAACATGATATGCACGGGTATTTTACACTGACATTTGCTCACTCTCCTATGGATTTAAGCAAGATCAATTTCTGAAATCGACACTGGTCGTTTTGGATCACGTCAAGGAGTGTACACTCTCCATTGTTCTCCAGTCATAGGGGGAAGTGTTAAATTTACATTTTCATTTGATATGCGAAGCTTATTCAGTATGTAATGTCTAATCGCTTGATAATGCATTTATTACAACGCAGATTTGAACTTTGAATTACAAGTCACTATTAAAGGTAAAAGTATATATCTATAGATTATACAGAAACAAGTATTATGACCAATTTGGCTTTATTGTTGCTGATTGTATCTGTTGCTGTGATTGTGATTGTCGTTGCGATTGTGTCTGTCACTGTGATTGCGACTGTGAATATGACTAGAGCTGTCTGAAGCTGTCTGAAGCTGTATAAAGTTGTTTAGAGCTGTCTGGAGTTTCCAGACTATTTAAGGCTGCGTGCTGTCGACACGTATGCATGTATGTATGATTGTACGTATGTCTGTGCCACGGACGTAGACGTATCAAACTAAAAAGAGTGCTGCATGCTGTCTATACGTGTGTATACTGTACATGTGGTGGATCCATAAAGGGTGCGAGCAGCCGATAAGAGTGTGGGACAACCCAAGGAATCGTGCGACTGTACAAGGAGTCTAGATGCATACGTTTGGTTCATTTGTTGTTCCATTGGTATTTTTATGTTCATAAGATTTTCAATATTTGTTGTGTTCATAAGATTATTTTGAATCTTAGTTGTGTTCTTAAGATTATTTTGAATTTTAGTTGTATTCATAAGATTATTTTGAATTTTAATAGAGTTCGTATTCGAGATTATGTCAATCTCTCTTATAGTGTAAAATACTGTTTGAAGCGTATCTGCAGAGTATCAGCCCACTTAGGCTTCTTGCTTATATTTCTTTCGTAATGCTCACATTGTAATCATTCCCACTTATTTAGTCTTTAATCATTCACCCTCAATATATACATATATATATATATATATATATATATATATATATATATATATATATATATATATATATATATATATATATATATATATATATATATATATCCATTCCTTCATAGGTAGCTGCATTTTATTGCACGGAATAGAACTATCAATTTCAGACTCAAAGTGTCAAATTTCAGGGTCACTGGTATTTTCCACACCATAAATAGACTGATATGTCTTTGTTAAGAAAGAAATGGTTTTTATAAGACATTCCGAGTTCTTTGACCAAACCTAATGTGTTCCTTACATTGGAAGCAAGGAAGACACGTTTTATTTTGGGTTCATTGGTAGGTTTTCCAAGTAGCAGTATTGTCATAAGAAAATATATTTTCCACAGAATTACTTATTTTCTGTATCATATGCCGTGACAATACTGTGTAGATTGCTTGCATTTAAGGCATTACAAATATGTTGATTTTGAGGTTAAATGGTACCGAACAGAGAATGCTTCCCACAAAATAAATTAAACCCTGTATCAAGAACAATGACAATACCTTGCAGTTTAACTGCAATTGAGATAAACTTGCATGTGTTCATTTTGTAGTCAATATTGTAAATATTGTGATTACTGAAACTGAAAGAAGACAAGTTTATTTTGGAAAATAAATTGATATGGTTATATTTTGAGCAAAATAATCAGGGACAACTCTTAATAGTCCAGAAATGAGTTCAGGAAAACACCTATAGACTATCTGATATTTACAACATATTTTGAGATTATTATGTTCCTGTTACATGGGGTATGTACATTTAAGATCAAGAAATTCACAGATAACTTTCATACAAATTAATGTTTAGAAACTAAGATGTCGTACCAATTTTGTAAGGTCAGCTTCACATCACATGGCTTATGTGTGCTAGTTTTCAGGTGGCATGGTCATATGTGTAAGGGGAGAGTTCGCATCCCATGGCTTCTATTTCTTTTTGTGATACCTATGTTAATAATTGTAATTACTTTTGATTCATTGCAACGAACCTGTGCCATTCTGATATTTTAGGATGAAGATTACTACCTTGTCCCATGTATGCTCCGTCAGGCAACACCCAGAAAAGTGATATACCCTGAATCAGATCCTGAGAAGGAAAGTACATCAAGTCTATGTTTTGTGTGTAAAGGGAAGTTTCTACCACCACCTATTTTTCATAGGCTTGTTGGTGCATGTTTGACTAATTGGCCCATTGCTAAGCAAAACAAAGAGAAACTGATATACTGTGGATGTTGTTTGTTTGATCTTGACAATTATCACAGACTGACCCTGCACTATTTTGGCCATGTCATATTTGCTCGAGTTACAATAATGGGAATCGAAGATGACAGCCAATCTTCAAAAGTCTGCACTGAAGCTAGAAAGTTCATCTTTAAGAACCTGTCAAAGATAACTGGAAACCTGGGTCAGAGTCTAGAGTTTGAGCAACATATACAATGCCCTGGTTGTGATGCGGCCAGTCTTGATGGCCTGATTGCTGTGACAAAGCTCCAAACAAAGGAAAAAGTAGTCTGTCATTCACATGTCAAGAGTCATACACTTGTGTCTCGCCAACTAATAAAATTTTGGTTCGAAGATTGGGTGAGTACGAGTAATGCAGCTGGGTACCACAAAAAATTGTACCATGGTTAACAGTATTTCTGAATGTTCTGCATTATTTGCTATGGTATAACATAATTTTGTTAAGGACCAACAATTCAGTGTTCTGGTGATAGGGATGACACATATCTTTTTTTTTAAATTTCCATCTGTCAATAGCTGGAAAAGTAACTTTTACTAATTTATATCAAAATATCACCATGAAATATCATAGCTCTACTATAGTCACCACCCCCATAAAAATTAAATGATCAGTACCTTTTAGTCAACACATTTTGCATACGCATAAACCTGTATCTAAAGCTGGACGATTAAGCTTAAGCTATATATAATACTGTGAGTGACATCAAGCTGACTTTAGAGAACATCTTGATAAAAAGTAGTGTTGATGATGAATACTAATATGTTCTAGCAACACTATTGATATAGTAGGCAGTGAAACATTTTGTGAAATGCCAATATCTGGGATAAATATTTAACACATAGACCAATTAGATATATAACACACTCCACAAATGAGAAAATATTAAGTAGACTCGAGAAATTACGTACAGTTCAGACACAAAAGAAATCATAGGATTATTTGTAGTCTTACAAAGGAGTGCATATTCTAAACATATTCTCATACTCTGGTAAATAACTAAAGCAGGACGTGTCGTTTTTTATCCAAATATTTTTGAAAGGTGAATCTGGCCTGAATATGTTTCACGTTATATCTCATCACCACCATATTAACAAATGTAATACGTGGCATACACGCTATTAAATGATTGTGTATGTCATTATATTGGTAATTAATTAGAAAAAGATACTTTTGTTTTATAAAAACATAATTTATGACCTATAGTATCATGGATAATGAAAATACGCTGTTGATATCATTAATGTAGTAAATGCTATATTACATCTGGCTAGTGTTAAAACTTATATCAGTGTGTTGAATATGGGTGCCACTTGAAAGCCATTCTATTCTTGCCTTATGTTTCCTGTTACCAAGAAATACAAGATTACTGGAAATAAAAGTTATGGCTATTTAAAATGTTTTGCATGAAATTACCTTAGAGTAACACTGATTGAACTGGTCATAATACTTTCTTTCTTAAGTCATCATTTATATGACCTGAATGCTTAGATTTTCTGGTAACAAATATTTAACATTTTTTATAATGAACAGGTTGGTGATGAAGACAAGGAGGCAGGAAAAGAGTCCAAAGTATCTGCAAAAGGAGAGGTTGCCTCAACGGAAAACATGCCCTTTTCTTCCAGTACGAAAGGTAACTCTAAATGATTTTATTTAGTGAGGTATATATCGTATTCTCTTGTTCATCTGTTTGACCTGCAATACTATTTGCTCAAATATTCCTGTAGTATTTAATGGATTTTATTCTCTTGTCCATCTGTCTCTCTGTCTGGCATGCAGTAGGGTCACCACAACTTGTCATCCAGTATTTGATGGATAATATTCTCTTGTCCATCTGACTGACATGCAGTAGTGTTAGCACAGAGGAAAGAAAGAATCCATAGGATCAGCAAAAACAGGATTTCTCAGCGCAAAAAGTGCCTACTACCTCCAGTAAAAAAGGTCCGTGAACACATTTTGTTATGGTACGCCTCCATTTTGTGTTATTTTCATTAATCTATTAAGGATTACATTATTTTCAGATGTATTACATCTTATTATACAGTTCATATTCTCCTGTTTCAAATGTTGACCATTTCTTTGTGAATTTTTTTTCACCTATATGTACTGTGTTCTCAGGCCGCATTGTTCTCACTGCTACATTGCAGTGGAAGAAAGTGAGTCTGCACTATTCGATTGATTTAACACCCCGAGCATAGCGGGTGTCTCCAACATTGTTAAATTGTTAACATTATTATTATTATTAGTAGTAGTAGTAGTAGTAGTAATAGTAGTAGTAGTATTTCTTTATCCCATTGTCATTTCAGAACATACTAATCAAGATGATGTGCAAAATATTAACGGCCAGCGAGGATTGATATCATCCATGCATTGCCTGTGCCAGCTGTACATCATCAGCTACATGCAGTACATGGGCTAATTAGTATGATACTACACGGCTGGCTATACTAACAAATCATTTAAAGTACAAGGAGCAACGAAGAAAATGAAAGTTTGGGAGTAATGATGTATTGAGTATCCATCCTAATATGGAATATGTGGCCAGTTTTGTGGGGAACTCCATTGGCCCACTTCCCTAATGATGAAATGTCATAAATTACCTACTGCAGCTGACACTTCTGAAGAATTGGAGAGTGCTGCGAATTGTCCATCTACACCATCACTGCTGTTACAAGTGCATCATTTGGTACAGCAGGTGATGACAGAGTTGATTGGTTCCGGACAACTTTTTCCCATCCTTTTGGCTTCCTCTCTTTTCTGCTTAGAATTTCAACATTAGGAATTTCCACGTAATTCTCGGCCGCCCAGTGGGCGTTTGCCCCCCTCCCTCTCATTGCATGTTGAAGCATGGCCTTACGGCACGTAAGTCTGGACACATTGGGTTTATCAATGAATTGAATGAGCTATATCATCTAGTCTCACTGGAGTTTGATGTCGTGTCCGTTACAGACCTTACCATCAAGCCCTCTGTCCACGATCCTTACTCTTCAGTGACCATATGGCTTCCATGGTATACTTTAACAAGCCTCAACAAGTAGAGCCGCGGAATGGTGGATTTGCCAGCGTTCTTATTGATCTATTCGTCAGTTCATCTACCATTACACGAGAAGCCATACAACTAACTTCTGTACTGACAGATTTTGATTTCGACAAACCATCATTACTGGTCCGACATATACATTATACAGATTTGGTTAGCTATCTACTCCTTGGAAATATACAATATTCTTAGAGAAGACGTCAATGCCTTGTCTATACCTCCAGGTATGCGAAATATAGATATAGATCTCGATTATGACCATGAGGACCCTCACATTGAGTGTGGTGATAAACCTGGCGATAGCTCACACTCAAATTCCACCATGGGGAGGACTGAGTATAGCTTTAAAGTGGCTATAGAGGAAATTTATCTGGTGCTATTAAACTCAGAACTTTCCACCACATCCATCTTTTACACTGGCATACAACATCAAGGCCTGAGTCAATACTGACAATGGGAAAGTCAACACCTCATTTCCTCTTCTTCAGCAGTCAGGTAAAAATCAAAGAAATTGCAGAACCTTTCTGACAAGATCAGTGATCCAGTCAATACCAAAGCTTTTTTATACTAGTCAAATACCGGCGTCCTTTATTTCTCACTGTTATAGAACTCATTAAAATGCCTTCTAAACAAGTCCCCCGGTGTTGGACAAAAACTACGCTGTGGTCAATTTAATTTTGCATACTTGGATAGATTAAGGACCACTTCAGAGTGCATTTGCAGCATTGTGGTCATGCCTTTATTGTGGAATTTTGCGTCGCTCTCAATTATCCGGCTGCTGGGCAAGGATGGAAGTGAACACGAGTGTGAGTCAATGGACAACCGACTATGCAATTTCAAATGATCCAACGGTTTCCAATAACCTGGATCTTGTGCGATGGGATGCATGCCTACACTTTAACTCAATAAAATCCCATTGCCCACTGACCCTGTCAACCAATCCAAGACCTGTCGTAAGTCTTACGAAAATTACCCTTAAAATAAGAACTTACGGCATACAAGAAAAAACTATGGAAAAATGATCGTTGCCGACTGGATCATCCATGTTTGATTTTGATCTAGGTTTCTTATTAAAATTAGTGAAATTAGTAAGGGAACTAGACTAATTTTGTAGCAGCACCCCATATGCTTTAAACTGCACCTATTTTTTTCATGCGAATCATCTGCATGATCATAATGTTTATTATATAACATTTTTTAAAAGGCGTCTAAAAATCAATGTAGGTGTCACGGTATCATTTTGTTTCTCCATATACCTCAATTCTAATGTTTAGTAAAATGAATATACTTTCTATCCAATCTCAGCATGCATGTCACACACTGTCATATCATTCTTACAAGGACAAAACCAGGCACTCCATAGCATTTAAAAGAGATAGCTCTACTGGAGCTAGACGTGGGTAAGAGATATATAGTCACAACAGACACATTTTCAATCATGTGTTCCACATTTTAACAAATAATAAAAAATATGAATATGATATAGATATGAAATAATATAATCTCACATGTTGCCAAGAGGATCAAATTTTTTTAAGACTACAGAAAGTATAACTCTTACATAATGCATCATTCATAGCTGGTTTTAAATTTGTTGTTTATTTCTAAATACAATGTTCGCTACACCTTAAGCTCCGCCCACCTGGGTTTGTTCAGTTGGCACCATTATACCGGCATGTTCAAGTAGAAGGTAAAATAAGCTTCTAGAAAAGTGTTAATAATCAACATAGAAGAATAAAAATGAGTATTCAGATTGTTGTAAATAAAAGCTGGAAAGGCCACAGTTACATTTACTGGATATCATGTGCCAATTGGAGTATGTCACGTGGCGGGAGATATGATTGCCGTCGTAATGTGAAATGGAAAAGGAATTTCCAAGAATTAAGTCAAGTTGAAAGATAGAGCAAGCCATTGAGTTGCATAGGGTTTGGAACTAAAGTTTGTGCAACTGTACTAGTGGTAAAATCTATGCGTACTTTACAACCGTTTTAGTTGAACATAATGTTTATTGTTGTTGCATTGAACGTTTAATTTTGTTTTCCAGCTTTACAATAGCGGGTACTATACAATAGCAGGTAATGATATTTTGTTACACCTTTTTGAAAACTGGTCAATCTTACAGAAAAGACGGACTCATCAGGGTTGGCAAGTCTGCAATCCCTTTGGATTACCTCTACTGTTTGGTAGCAAGATAGAATAAGTAAGGTACCAGGTAATCCCTCCATTTATCTACCCAACAATCACAGATCATCTCCTTCTATTCCATAAGGATGGAATAGAAACAGATGAGATTATGCGGATAATTCGCTTTTCAGTCACAAAACATCCACAATCCCATCCTTATACATGGAGACAATCCACTGACCAATCTGGAAGCATTCATCTTGTTAGGGGTAGGACATCAAGTTTTTCCACTCCCAAGTCTCTACTCTCTCGCCATTAACTTGTGTGCCAGACCAACTGCTGACTATTATCTGGCAGGTGCAATACTCTTGTTTTTCCAAAAACATTTCGATTCATATCTCCCCACACGACAGGTGGGTGATACACATTGTATTGGAGAGAATTCGGATCTCATTATGCTATCCACCTCCGTCCTATCCATTCCTAATGGAAGTACTGTTGGACTTAGCAAAGGATTCATTTTTTACAACAAGAGTTCATGGTGACTGTTCAGAATCGATAATTTTCAGGGGTTTACCTCAAGTTTCTTTCTGGTCAGAAAAAAACAATGGCAAACTCAGATTAATCGTCAATCTCAGTCATTTAAATCAATGTATTGTTCCACCAAAATCCAAGATGGAGGTGGCCAGATCAATCCTTCATCCATCCGTACAAACTTGCAATTTTCATATTTCCCTGTTTGGCTTAAACATAAGTCCTTGGTCCTTTACGAAACTACTCAGCTCTGTGAGCATCTGCTTCTACAGTGGCATTTTTGGATGCCATTCCAAAAAAAAACATATTGGAAGCTCTATTCTAGTTAAAGGAAGAAATAAATACCTCATTTTCCTTTTGCATCATCTAGGTTTCCAGATCAATAATGGGAAAAAGTCCAACCTTTTATCATGTAATAAGATAATGTAATAAAATAATCCCTCTGGGTATAGAGTTTCTCACCAAGCTGAATTTGGTATGTCTAACCCCTTTCCAAACTTGAGTGGTCGAAATCGTCGATCTTGCAGAGTCCATTTCCAGCAAGAAATGGACAATAGCCAGGGAGTTTATGTGACTACTTAGAATGTTCAGTACAGCAGCGGATCTTCTCTAGCTGGGAAGCGTATTCATGCTCCCATTTTCAATTTCACAAGCAGTGCTGGCTCAGAGCAGTATACTTCTCAAACATCCTTCATGAAATCTGACAGTATGCATAGATGCAAGCACCTGGGATAGGGGAGCTCATCCGTTCCAGGATTTTGACACTGTCAGTGACCAATGGAGAGTGGAAGACATGTGCTAATCTCTTGGAGACCAAGGCTATCATCAAAGCTTTTCAATTTTGGAGCAACTGTCTTCAGAACAGGATCGTGCTCATAATGAATGACAACTCGGTGGTAGCTATCTATCTCCTCAAACGGGGCGGTAGAAAATCACCACAACTGCATTTTGGTCTGAGAATTCTGCACAATGCAATATCGACATCACACATATTCATGGAAGACTCGATGTCTTGGCCAAGGAGAGAACATATTCTCCATACTAAAATCCCAACCTTCTATCATTTGTTCATCACATGTTTTCCCCGTATTGCGGCGTCTGTTGATAGATCATTGTGCAACTAGGTGAAATCACAAACTGACCATGCTTATTTCCGCAGTACCAGATCCCTTGGTCCCTTGATGCTCTTTAACTTAATTTGGAGGCTCTATATTCTTTTGCCGACCCCAAAAAAGTCTTAGTTTAAAGATCATACAGAAATGTATTTGTCAGAAATGATTATGGCTTCTCTTCAGTGAAACAAATCCTGAATACATGGTCTCCTTAATCTAGTGATAGACATGTCTTCACACATGCCATTTACGTTTACTCTTCTCACAGCCTTCAAGCCACGTATTCTATTATTGCCCCTAAAGCCTTCTACTTCACGCTTGTCTCTTGTAAGAACAGTCTTGTGGCAAAATCAACCCATCAGTCGTGGAAAGATCTGTATGTGCTAGAAAGCCCTCCACCTTAAAGACCAATGAAGGGAAATGGCAAGTTTCAGGAAATGGTGCAAAGTTAAAAACATTGTCCCTTCAGTGCATCTTTGTCACAAGTTGCAAACTATTTGCTTTGGCTGCTTGAGGAGAACAAGTTGACTCTGATTGCTAATAAGGGCAACTATTCTATGATATCAGACACATTCCATCATCATGGTATGGAGGGTCTTGGTCATAACAAAACACTCTTTGATTCCTTCCCCAACAGTTACTTACAAAGGCCTAAATCACTCATTTTGTATGAAGTGGAACAGTTTATATTTGGCTAAATTTAAACAAATTCAAGCCTTTAGCCATGACCTTGATAAAGCCCCTTTCACACAAAACCTGTTTCTGGAGAGTATTGGCTTTAGCACGCAGAGTCAGTGAAATAGATGTCTTCTCAGTTGACCCTGCCTACCATTTAGTTTTGATATGATGGCCTGGCAGTTCTTATTATGCAATCCAGCTTCATCACCAATAACAGGTTTCCAATAGATGCGATCATAATTTCATCATATGTCCTCTATCCTGTACTGACACATCCCAAATGGCTTTCAAACTGTACCCAGTACATGTGCTTATTTGAAGCGAATTGAGCCAATTCGTCGGGACCTCATACTTTTCCTTCTCCCAATTAAACATTGAAAAGGGGACAAAGTCTCTCAAGCCTCCTCGATTTTTATCAACAAGACTTGGCTCGACGAGGAGAATCTTGAATCAATATCCCCAATCTCAGTGCACAAGTGGTTACTAGACCCAGTTGACATCAGCATAACCTCTGGATGAACATGTACAGCATTTCCTGCATTTGCATGGAAAAGTGTATCTGTTAGTGCACTTTGGAAATAGGAGAGTGGGATAACGGTTAATCTTCATATGGGGAATTCAGTATGCTTCCTCACATAGGTTACCTGAGATGTGCGTTTGATAGTAAACATTCTCTCGGCCTATTACCTATTCACCTAACGTTAATGTAATCTTGAAAAATATTTAAAGGAGAAAAGCAAATTTATTAGTAAACTTTGTTTCTCCTGGAAACTTGGCTGATCACATTACTTTAATAAATTCCAGCCACCATACAGTGTGAGCATCCAGCTACAATGTGTTCTGCTCCGCTTTATGCTGAGGTAATGAACAGGAGTTATTGTCCGTTCTATGTATCATAGACGGAAAGACGAATTTTCATCTTTGAGAGAGCTGGATTTGTGTGGTCAGGTAGATATTCTAGAAGTAACATACTTTGCTAGAATATTGCTTTGTATGGAGAATTAATTTGTTGTCCAATCCCTTTAGAAGTAATAATATTGGAGAAATCTGAACAAATAGCTGATTTCTTGGTCAACTGCTCGTGCTTTAAGTTCTTAATTCGATGTTATCCTTGTAAACAATATCAGGTCCATCTGGGATCACTTATTCCAAGAGTTACTGCCCTTATTGACTTTCAGCTGGATGCAGTGTTCAACTAAACTTTGTTAATGCAACTACTCTTGCATTTATAACTCGCATGACTGTAAGCCATGCCTGTAAGACTTTACAGTACACCCCGGTGTCCATTGTGCATCATATGATGCACATCATCCATCATCCAACCATCAACAATTACTTATTACCACTCTGGATTCCATATGTCTGACCCAGTTTCAATTAAACTTGGACATATGTTTATATCACCAAATCAGTAAACATTTTTAAAATTTCAAACCTACTATTATTCACAATTTACCGGTACAAAGACTTGTGATGCAAAATTATGTTAATTTGTCTGGTAATTATTTTAGCTACAACAACCTTCATTATTTAAGTCTGGTATTTAATAAACCACCAAACTTAGGCTGGTTCTATCACAAAATTACAACCAAAAATTCAAAATGGTGAAGAAACTTGATGTTTCTTGTGGTACTGATATTCACAAAATATTGTCTTAATATGAACTGTATAAAATATACTTTACTTTGCAACATCTTACTGATACAGCAAAGTTCAGCTAAAACTAACTGGGTAAGCATCGCTAGGATTTCATCCTGAAGCATCCTGAATCATCCAGCTGTGCATTGTTTCTTGCTGTTGAACAGACCACAAGATTCTCGTACGCATGTTAAATGGAAATGGGTGACATGCATTTGCTCATGTTAGGCCTTTTTTGATAACCCTTCCATTTGTCGTAGGTAATTACACAAGTAGTAAAGAGATAGGTGTAACCCTCTCATTTGTCATAGATGATTATACAGGTAGGAATGATATAAGTGTAGCCCTTCCATTGGTCATAGGTAATTATACAAGTAGTAATGATAATAGCGTAATTCTGTACTGAGTTTTGACTGTTTCAGAAAAACTGCATCGGACTGTTCTGAATCGATGCTTGCCAGAGCTGATGATGGATCTTGATATTAGGGTCGTAATGATGTACATTCAGCAGAAAGAACTTTTTGATGATGTGACAATACGTGACATCAAGGTGAGGGTAGTTTTACTTAACTGTTGTTTGAAAATATGAGGATACAGGATATGACATATTATTATTCGTATTATGTGTTCCTACCTGACAAACCTCAAGACATGAGAGAAGGTGTTCACACTCTGATGTGTATTGCCTTATCTAGCAGGGTCAGGATGCATGACCATAGCAAAGCAACTTAAAGCAATTGAGAGAAAATTAAGTTCTCGAACACAAATCGACATCAAATTCAAATTGGAATAAAATAAACTTAAATATAAAGTCTCTTAGCTCCCGAAGAACAATACGTCAGAAATCCAGCCACTGGACCAAGTCATCATACTGGTATTTAAGCAAACTATGATCACGAAATGATCAACACATCACTGTACAAAGACTTTGACACGTCACTGGCATCACTCAACTTGAAAGAAGTCTGTCACTACGGCAGGAAAGAATGGGATGCTATCAATGCACGTCGCATTGAAAGATGCTGTATACAGGGTCTTGTTCCAGCTTTTCTGTCATCTACAGACCATGATGGTGACTACGAAGAGCCTGAATTTACAGGACTCACTGAAGACGACTAACAAGAAGTACTAAGAGAATATGAGCAGTCATGATATCCTCAACTGCTATGCAGCAGATGACATCTGCCCCATATATGAGCACATCTCAGATGATGAAATTGTTGTAAATGTCACAAGTGACGACGATGATGATAATGATGGCACCCCAACTCCCCCACTAAAAGTGTCAGAAGCAGCAGAGCACCTAGATGCCTATTTGACTTTGCTAGAAACCAATAGTTCTCGACAAGGAAGCAGGCTCCACTAGACATATTTTTTAAAGAAATGATGCAATTTAAAATTATGGAGTCATGCAACCAGATTGACTTTGCACTTTGTGCAATGAATATTATAGTAGTTTTCACGTGTTTCTTTCGATATTGACAAACTCGTAAGTAAAAGTTACATGCACCCTGAAAGCATGTGTAAATTGTTAATTATTCTTGCTGTAGTCGTTCAAGCGAATAGGCGTACAAGTGTTAATTATTGGGAATTTACAATGGAAAAAGGTACACGGAAACTCATATGAGAAAATGTTAGCATTATGGAATATTTACGGACACCTTTCATAGACCCTGGAACATAATGAACCGTACATGTGCTTCGTCTTTCTTAACTTAATTTTGCTGTTAATTTTGCTGTTAATGTTTCCCATTGAATTCAGACAGATAATGATCGGTGACAAAATTATTGAATAGTTTAAATATGTATGAAATGTTTGCAATGGAATTAAATGTAGTATGGATTAACTGCATGCCACGCTTGTGCGATATCAGACAGTAAGTAAACGCTGTAATTACGTACCATACTTTATATTAGACGTTGAATTCAGACACAATGATCTGTGTCCAAATTATTGAATATTTTAAATCTCTGGTCAATTTTTCAATGGATTTACATGCATTATGGATGCATGCCAACACAGCACTATACTAAACGGTGTTGATACCCTAGTCATGATATACACTATATATGAATACACGTATACGTGCCAA
Organism: Sinohyriopsis cumingii; assembly: GCA_028554795.2. Lineage (NCBI taxonomy): Eukaryota > Metazoa > Mollusca > Bivalvia > Unionida > Unionidae > Sinohyriopsis > Sinohyriopsis cumingii. The sequence goes on from JAPYKE020000021.1 coordinate 988,891, forward strand.
TGAGTTGTTCTCTGAAAAAAGTAAAATACTGTAAAACATCACATTAACTCGACGCCCGCTATTACTTTTTGGGAGCCCAATTATAGCGTTATAGCAGGGTTAAACTGTATAAACTGACCAAATGTACATGTGTTTACTGTTTATACTGGTTACAGGTAAGGAAGACATATAGCATTGTCACGAAAGGTTTGTGTCTCTGTCCGTTTCTTTTTTTAATAAGATTACTGGAAATTTTGTTTTTATAAATGAAAATATGTCACTGGGTATGAGAGAAAAAATAGTATGTGTACGTTGGTTCTCTTATTTAAACTATGTGCTATTTTGCAATATGCATATTTGCATTTAATATTGATTTTAAATTATCTGCATTGTATGTATCATTTTAAACAAATGCACAATGTTTATATGCAGTGTATTTTAGCCGTACGACTTCAAAAGAGCACATTAGAAACTAGGGTTGCATCAATGACGTGCGATCGTGCAAAGCCCCTACCTCAATTTAAGATTTCCCGCAAAATGTGTAATCGTCACTCGGCGAATATGTTGTACGTGCACAGTTGTAAATACATCGCATATTTCTGTGTGTCATGTGCTCAGTTCTAATTGGTTAATAAGAAAGTCAGAAGAGCACGTTTGATATAGAGGCTGTCTCGGCGGGACAACGTGTTATATGCCAAATCAGTTAAAACTCTGACACTTTTTCATTATTTTAGCAGTAACACTTCTAATAACAATTGGGTGCAGACGTTTCTGTCAATAAGCACAATGACAGCGAATAAACACCTCCTCAGGCTAATCCGGTCGCGGACGATGCTAGTGATTGTGTGATTAAAGATGGTGGCGATGAAACTACGGGTCCATCTAACGCCAAGAAAAAAGTACTCTGTCAATTCAGAATGGAAACAAAATCGATCATGGCTGGAAATGAATGAAAACAGTGAGATGCTTTGCAGGTGGTGTGTAAAAACTGGCAAAAAGAATTCTTTCACACTTGGAAATGCTGATATCAGTACATCAACCCCTTTGAGACAGGTTGAATTACCAGCTCACAAACAGGCGTTTCAGGATTTGAAACTAAGTGAACATCTAAATAAATACATGAATGGCAGCTATCAGCAAGAAATCTGACTCACTTATTCTTGCTATGTCAGTTGACTATTCTTTAGCGAAGGAGAATATTACTTCTCTAAAATACGGCTAACTCATGGATTTTGTGGACTTTCTTGGTGTTGGTGTTGGCAACATGAGAGTAGTGGAAAACGCAACATATTCGTCAAGGGCTCCCGTTGAGGAATTTCAGGTAAGTTTTATCATTTTATTTACATTTTTTCGATTGAAATATTTTAAATGGAAACATGGTGTATACTAACAAGCAGCCAAAACATCAGTAAAGTTCCGATCAGAGCATATCTTCAGGAATCCCTGTGTTACTAAGAATAGCAACTAGCATCGTGATCGGCCAATGAAATCGCATTCGGTAGCTCGTCGTCATAACTTCCTGTCAACGTTTAATGGTGGATAACGTTTTTCTTTTATAATGAATCTGAATTATTGGTATCTGTTGTTTATTTTGGTCCTGAAATTCTTTCCTGTCTAGACAGGTCACGATTCAGTATCACTGTAACGAGTTTTCGTATTTTTGAAATGATGCTACAATGGCTGTTGTTTGAATAATTTACTGAGCATGTAAGGAGTTGCTTTAGACATCGTGATACAGTACAGCAGTTAAACAAATCCCACAGCTTGAAACTTATATAATTCTTTAGTAAAAAAGTTTGTATTATTTGCTCTGATGATCATTGCAGCAAATGACATTGACCATCATTTGCTTATAGAACAGCTGTGCATATGTAGGAACCCATCAATGATGTTTACACCAACGGTTTTGATTTTAAAATCATCGCATACAGACAGGCATAATCACTTCCTTCTTTAGTATAACTGAACGACTTTAGTTAACAGAGAGAGAGAGAGAGAGAAAGAGAGACTGTAGTGCCATATTATTTTAGCATTTAAACACCTTGATGGGATTTCTGAAAACGACTGAATTATCACAAGGCATCATCCATAGACACTCCATGGTCTTAGGTTAAAGTTCTTGCACAATTTGCATCCGATTTTGGCCATATTACTTTGGTTTACTTTATAATATATTTATTTTACATTTATCAAACACGTTGATAACAATAAAATAATGATAATAATAAAATAATTTTATACTTTGATTTATCATCGAGCTTTATTTTTTCCAGGATTGCGTAGCAACAGTGATAGAATCTGAGTTAATGCAGAACGTATGATGTAGTTCATTCATTGGCATCTCAGTTGATGAGAGTACAGATATTTCAAATACCAAGAAGCTGGTCATTTATGTGTGACCCAAAACATGTTTTGAGAGTGGTCTCTAGCCAAGACTATCATTAAAACAGAAATGTATCCTAGAGACAAAACGTGCGGACTCTGGCACTTGTACATCAACATCATGCAGACAAATTTCCAAATCTTTTTCAGTTAGCATCAGTGGCCATTGTTATGCCACACCAAACCTCTGACTGGGAGAGTATTCAGCAATCAAAATCGAACCAGAACTGCAAGCAGAAGTCAACTAGAAGAAAGGGTTCTCAACAGATTCACGATGAAGATCCTCCTCTGAGAGGCTTCAACTTAAACAAGGCATTGGTAGAGTGGAGGATGAGGAAGGACAGGAGGCTATTTAGGAAATAGTGATCATATTTGCAGCATAATGCAGTCACAATTACAGTTAGTCTGGAGACAGATGTATATATGTTCCAGTAAAGAGTTAACTGCAATAGAAACTATATTTAAGGTCATTGAAAGTCGTTGTGAAATGAGCACCTCAATTCAAGACCTTGCCAGTCACTGATATTTCACCTAGGTCATTGAAAGTCAATGAATATTAGAGTTTTTGCTTAAAACATGAAAAGGTGATTGCAAATGTTACTTTAGAGACATTAGTTTAGGTTGTGTGATGATTCGATCAACTGTTTGATTTTCTGTCATATGCTAGCAATTCCACTATTATCGTAATCCATGCATAGCGCCCATTTCACATGATGTCATTGATACTATTTTACTTCACTAAGGTTAATTGTCACATTGTCTCCTTGACAAGACATTCTGTCGTAGTGTGAAGGATGCATGCAAGGAGGTTTTGCAAATGCATGTTTAAAATATTGCTACATAGACAATCCAGAAGGACTGAATACAGGCGCGGTTCATCTTAGAAGATTCAGTTCGGCCAATAGGCCTATTGGCTGACGGTAGTGATGGCAGTTTTTTTTAAAGTTATCAATTATATCAGATTATTGAAGCTGGTAAAGAGTTAAAAGTGAGAGTTTTAGCTGATGCAGCTTTGGTGATTGTTAGTACCAATCATTGAATTTATAAACACGTATTAACTCCTACCTATTCTTGTTTTTAAGTATTGTCTCGATATTTTATTTACTACTCATTTACGGGTATAATAATGAGTGCATTTGAAACAATGAATAGTACCATGGATTTATTTTATTTGGATTTTATTTCTTTTTCGGAGTAAATCAATGCAAGGTGAATTATAATGTACAACTGGGGACGATTTAAAGCCAAAGTATCCTAGATAAGAAAACAAACATGCGGATATATGATTTTGCTGCCTTGTTAATTCACTTGCAGAAATGGAATTATATCAAATTTATTTAATTTAGGGTACTATAAAATGTTTATATTTTTGTCATGTTTGCAATTTCCCAAAATCTAGAAAATTGTGACTACATGCTATTTTTAGATTTCATCATTTAATAAGCTTTTGGCATAATACACTTACATGCCAACACTTAAGATTTTGCCATAAGTCTTATGAAAATTACCCTTAAAATACAAACTTACGGCATACTAGCAAAAGCTACGGAAAAATGATCATTGCCGAAATATCCGGCAAATGTGTTCATCCATGTTTGATTTGGATCCGGGTTTCATATCAGAATTAGTGAAATTAGTCACAGAACCAGACTAACTTTACAGCAGCACCTCAAACGCTTTAAACTGCACTTATTTGTTCATGAGAAGTGTCTGAGTGATAAAACTGTTTATTATAGAATTTTCAAAAACGGTGTCCAGAGAGTGATGCATGTTTGAGACGAAAGGGAAATTAAGCTTCTAGAACAGTGTTATTATTCTACACACAGGAATAAAAAGGAGTATTCAGATTCTTGTGAAGAAAAGCTGGAAAGGACACAATTACGTCTATTGGACATCACGTGCCAATTTGAGCATGTCTCGTAGCAGGAGATGTGACTGCCGTCGTCATGTGAAATGGAAAAGAATTTCCAAGAATTATGTCAAGTTGAGAGATAGACACAAGCCATTTAGGTGCATATGGTTTGGAACTAGAGTTTGTGCACCTATACTAGTGGTAAATAAGGTCTACGCGTACTTTACAAACGTTTTAGTTGAACATAATGTTTACCGTCAATGCGTTGAACTTTTAATTATGTTTTCCATCTTTATAATAGCAGTTATAATAGCAGTTATTGACATTTTGTTACACCTTACTGTAAACTAGTCAAATTTACCAAAAAAAACAAACTGCCTTACTGAGACGGACTCACCAGGGTTGGCAGGTCTGAGAAGGCACTGTTTAGATAGAGAAATATCACCAGAGTCTAGATATAAACCTTAATCATCTCACTTGTACACACTGTACATCAAAGACGTGTATAATTCAGATTTGAAGAGAAAACAGTTCCTCCGAATGTTCTCCACTCACACTGCGTTAGGAATATTACTCTGCTACTCCATCCCTAGTAAAAAACGAAAAAACGTCTTATCCTGTCTAATTTTATTTAGACAAAGGGCAGTAACTCTTGCCCATTACCTCCTCTTGATACCACGACGTGTCACCAGTTTTAGCTTTGTTGTGTGCAAAGCACATGCAGTCCAATAGCCTCTGACAAACTAGCTCTTTTTTGTTCATATAGGCCCATCCAATGTTCCTTTTGGATTTATTTTGTGGATATATCGATATAATGCAGATTGTGTGCTTTATCTTATAATGTCTGCCATTTTTGTGATTTGTCACTACTCGGGACTTCAAATTGTAGGACCACTGCCCTACCATACTATCGTTGACCTTGTACATGTTCAATAAAAGTTAGCGTACCTTTGACTTTATCTTAGTCCGTCTACTACGGAGCTCTTATTAGCGAAAAACTGAAGTGGTGCATGAACATTGCGCTTAATTAATTGATATTTCTTGTGCTGTTTCAGAAGGAATGTTTACTATATGCATGAAATGTACATCCACAGATCGTCCAGTTCGGCATTGAAGGGAAGGAATGACAGAATAAATCAAGGAAGACAACCTACACTTCGTTGTTGATGATACCGATGCATTGGAGAATATTCTTCAATTTAATGCAACCTAGGTGGGGTAAGTCCCCCCGCATGTCCAGCAAGGCCAAATGCATGTGGTTAATGATAGATCCGTTGGCTCCAAATATTAATGCTGCCTCAAGGACACCAGCCGTCATCACGACAGTATCATCCGTCCAGCTGACACCAGCAACCCAGCCGACGCTTGCAGTACAGCCACCGAGCAGGAAACCTTTTCTTTTAAATGGTCCGGTCAAATAGTTCATATGGGGATCTTACTGATAGATCCATTCATCTCGCCAATCAATCGGTACTTTATCATTACAGAAGTTTCAGTGAGAAATGTATCCGAGCTGTGCTGTCGATATCTTATCATTACCATGCCTGACATTTCAATGAGAAATCTGTCCATTCAACCAGACCTTTGGTGCGGTCGGTACCGGCAATTGCGGGACAATTTTTGTACTCACAGCACCTGAGCGGACCACACGCCGTTCATACCTGATCCCTTGGATCAAATATATTCAAATCCGTGCCGTTGCCAGCTGTCTAGCCATTTCAACATGGAGTCCATACAAGAATGATTTACAGGCATCCTAATGATGTGTTTCGGGTTTCCTTCATCAACAATCTCCTCTTCACGAATACACTGTCTAATTGGGAGGTGAATGTCTTTTGATAACAGGGGATACAGTCGCTCAAAAAAGGGGCAGTTGCTTGTACAAGCCCTGGGTCACCGATCTACTAAAGATAGTACACCCAGCAATATTCCAACCCACCTGAATCGACTGTGCTCTTCTTCTACACCCACAGCTCTTACCAGGACATCCTTGCAAGTTAAAGAATTCCAACCTTCAGTTGTGGAGAGAATCTCGAGAGTAACCAGTTATATAATCCTGCTGCGTGCCTCATTCCCTCAACTTGCCGATATTTCTCTCGCTGTGTTATTTATTTGAATACAAACAGTCAGGCCCAAATCGATAGAAAACATCTACCACCCCATGATAATGAAGACATTCCGTCATCATGGCAACATGTTTTTGGGTGGGTGTGATAGAGACCTATTGGATCTTTTAGAGCATGTTGGTCCCTTCGACCAGTATCCCTTATTTGGTCTCCAAAGGGATCCAATCATGGGTTTTAGCATGGCTCGATTTAAACCCTTTTGAACTTCTAGCCTACACATGGCTAGAGTCAGTACCATACAGATCATGTCTACTGATACATTTAGCTTCTGCATGCAGGGTAAGAGAGCTGCATACCCATTTAGGTCAACCCAAATTCCCTTCAATTCAGATCGGAGTGTTCGGTGGCTCTCATGACACCATCGGGCTTCATAGTCCAAAATAGGTTACAGTCTGTCACTTGTCAAACAATCATCCCTTGCTCGCTCTCTTCCATAACCAGGTCGAAAACAACAGCCATGCAAGATCCTGTTCACGCTCTCAGGCAGTAATCTGCAGTGCACAGATATAAGTTGTGTCACGAGCAAAGGATGCTTCATTCCAGTGTGACACGGAACACATATCACCCTTCAAGTCTTTTTTGGGACAGAAGTGAGTCATACACTTGGTGTACTCTGACATCTCACCAGATCAGAGTCACCTCAAGTTGCTTACTGCTCCAAAGTAACAAGCAATCTCTGTGAGCCAGAGCACAGGATATCAAGCTTCATGCCCTTCATTCCTGGTTGAAGTGGATCATATACTTGGTGTACTCTGGCTTCTCACCAGTGGCCTCACGTACATTACTGCTTAGATATCTTGAACCATCTCTGTGAACCTCACTCTCAAACGCAACGATTAGATCCGAGATATTGTAGAACCCGTTGGTTGGCATACAGAACCAACCTTCTCGAGTTTTTGCCAGAGACATTTAGCTTCGCAGACACAAACTTTGTATCTGGAAGGACTGGAGGCAGCAGTACAGACGACCACCACACCCAACTAGATCAATCAACACAGCCTGTTAGCTTCGCTGGATTCGCCAGTGAAAATTTGATTTCAACTTAATCTTCTCAACCATATGAGTCCCAGATTAAGGAATCCCAGGTTGTGGTTCTTGTGTCATTAGGAGAATGTGTTATCTTTTTTATGATGATTCCAATCATTCATCCCCAGAAGGATATCCTAGGTAGATGTAGGATGTTCAGCATCCCCTCCTCCTGGTATTCTCCTAATGTAATGTGATTGTAGAATTAATTCGAAGTAGAAAGCAAATTTTTGAGTAAATCACATTACTTTAAAACGCTCACAACCAACCCACCGTTTATCTAGCTCAGTTAGAAGCTAGCGGAACCTGGTGGTACCAAGGGTAGGTAATGGTCAAGAGGTACTGCACTTTACCTACAATAAACAGGATCAGACCTTTTTCGTCTCTTAGTAGGGCTGGATTCGTGAGGTAGCAGACTAATATTCCTAATGTAATCTTATTAAGTAAGTATTCTCGGAGAAACATGATTTACTTAACATTAATTTACTTGTTTTTTCGTTAGGAAATTACTATTATATTTAATGTGGCAGTGGTTGTGGTGAGGCGGCTGGAATTAAAATAATGAGAAATTCCCAAGCCCCTAAAAAAGCAAGAAAAATACTCCTGCTCAGAATATTAGAAACAAGCTAACTATTCATCATGAAAGCTTTTTAAAAACTTGGCACAAAAAAAAGATGTCCTGGTCAGGATTCAGCCTTGTACCACTATGGCAGCTATAGTTCAGTGTATTTATTTTATTTGCCTACAAAGGAAAGCTATCTCTGAACAAAGTTTATCTTTGAGGACCGATAATGAGCTACTTCCTTTATCATTAGGGTCAAGGGTCATTCAGTATTTACAAAATTTGGCTGTAAAGGCAATCACATTTTCAGCTCATGTGTTGATAATAATAACCATATTGAGCTTCTGTGCATCTTCCTATTCATCACAAAGTTCTCACTTAAGTCACTTGTGTTTTGAAATCGGCAAGTTAAGCTAAATAATTTGGATATTATTTGAAATTTGAACATCAGTTCTTTAATCTAATTGTAAAAGTTTGTAAAAAAAACCCGTCAGTTCTCTGTTTCATAGTCGTGTACTGTATGCTGTTGGTTACATGTATTAATTATATAATTATGTTTTGTCATGGTGCACAAAATATGATGTTATTCTGCTATTTTGTTTTTAAGGGTTAGTGAGGATTTAATTTATAGGTTTCTTTAAAGTGTAAAGCATACAGTAATTTTATGTCACAAATAAATTTGGGAGAAAAGAATAATATAAAGTTAATTTATGATTTTGTTGAAAACTGCCCTAGACGTCATCTGTTGATAAAATAATAATAATAATAATAATAATAATAATAATAATAATCCATAATGTTATTTGGTATGTAGCAATTGCTCAAAAATCAATTTTGGAAGGTGAAACTGCATATATAGGTCTCTTGTGTACATTTTAGGCCAGTTTGGATTTTGTCCACCTGTGGTTGCTATTAACAAATTTTAGTATAATGTGAGGATAATCCTGTTGAGCTATATCTGTCCTACTAGGGTCTTTTAGTCAGGCATTTGTTCATAAAGGGACAATTTTTGGAACCTGCAGGATTTTGAATGATTGTGCATTGGCACAGAAAAGAAAAACATCACTTGCCCAGTATATTGTTTGTAAATATATGGAAAAGTTTAATAAAAGCATTATACACTTAGAAACGTTGTATTCTTGGCTTAAATTAAGTTTTACAGTATTTAAACCCAGCATCTAGATTCATTGCTTTATTTTATTCACTGTCATACCAAATTAGTAGCGAATGGCTAGTTTCAGCTACTTTCCACATATAAAATAATTTAGGCATTGTCTAGATGTAAACTTAAAAATAATTGTCAGGGAAATTGTGGAAATGTTCTTGATATATATATATATATATATATATATATATATATATATATATATATATATATATATATATATATATATATATATATATATATATATATATATATGAGATTGAGTGTTGCCCCTGGTCCCAGTATCACCAACATGACTTAAAGTCTAGGGATAGGACATTTAATTGGTCTGTTTCAAGTAAAATGTACTTCAGTCAATCATATTGTTGGATTCTAGACTTTAGATTTGTTAGTGAAACATGCATCTGGATTTTCATCTTTAAATTCCTTTTCAGTATATCCGATAAGGGATTAAAATTGAGAGTCAAAACTCCCGTTTGGTGTCAGAACCAAGGAATCTGAGACGGAGTGATAAACAAACTTTGGTATGGTATCAAAACTGGGGCCAAATGAAACATTCAGTCTTTGATTCACAAATGAGGGTAAATAAACTGAATTTTAGAAACCATTTAAAAACCTTAATTTTGTTTGATTTTATATGGACAGAGTACAATATCTGACACCATACCAAAGCTCATACAACTGTTTCCTTTAAATGATGTTACATAAGCAGAGAACATTTGGACTTATAACAGTTTCCTTTGTATGATTTTATAGGAGCGGAGAAAAACATCTGGCATATCATTCAGCACTGTTTCCTTTGTATGATGTTACATAATCAGAGAACATCTGAGGTCATAATAGTTTCATTTGTATGATTTTATAGGAGCGGAAACAAACATCTGACATATCATTCAACCTGTTTCATTTGCATGATGTTACAGGAACAGACAACAACAACTGATGCCATATCAATGCTCATAGACCTGATTAAGCAAAGAGACCAAGATACCTATCAACAGTTTAAAGAATGTCTGGTCCTGGCCAGACAAGCAGATTTGAAAGAAATGCTAGAACGAAAGGAGGGAGACATTGCTGTTGAAATGAAAGAAACACATCAATCTGAAGGTACAGGTTAGTTTTAGCTCACATGGCTATAATGTCAAGAGTGCTTGTGATAAGGTCGTTCATGCATCATCCTTTGTCCATACACCTGACTGTAATGCCAAGTGTGCTTATGGTAATGTTTTTCATGCATCACCCATTCTCCATCCATCTGACTGTAATTCCAAGTGTGCTTTTGGTATGGACATCAATGCATCATCCATTGTCCATTCAGCTGACTGTAATGCCAAATGTTCTTGTAGTATGGTTTTTCGTGCATCATCCTTTGTCCATACATCTGACTGTAATGTTAAGTGTGCTTATGATAATGTTTTGCATTCATCATCCAATGTCTATACACATGACTGTAATGTTAAGTGTGCTTATGGTAATGTTTTTCATCCATCATCCAAAGTCCATACATCTGACTGTAATGCCAAGTGTGCTTATGGTAAAGTTTTTCATGCATCATCCAATGTCCATACATCTGACTGTAATGCCAAATGTGCTTATGGTAATGTTTCTCATGCGTCATCCAATGTCCATACACATGACTGTAATGCCAAGTGTGCTTATGGTAATGTTTTCCATTCATCATCTTATATCTATACACCTGACTGTAATGACAAGTGTGTTTATGGTAATGTTTTTCATCCATCATCCAGAGTCTATACATCTGACTGTAATGCCAAGTGTGCTAATGGTAATGTTTTTCATGCATCATCCAATGTCCATACACCTGACTGTAATGTTAAGTGTGCTTATGGTAATGTTTTTCATTCATCATCCAATGTCCACCCATCTGTCTGTAATGCCAAGTGTGCTTATGGTACTGTTTTTCATGCATCATGCAATGTCCATACACCTGACTGTAATGTTAAGTGTGCTTATGGTAAGGTTTTTCATTCATCATCCTATATCTATACACCTGACTGTAATGCCAAGTCTGTTTATGGTAATGTTTTTCATCCATCATCCAAAGTCTATACATCTGACTGTAATGCCAAGTGTGCTTGTGGGTAATGTTTTTCATGCATCATACATTGTCCATACAACTGAATGTAATGCCAAGTATGCTTTTGGCACTGTCTTTCATGCATCATCCATTGTCTGTTAACCTGATTGTAATGCCACTGTCTTTCATGCATTATCCATTGTCCATACATCTGACTGTAATGTCAAGTGTGCTTATGGCACTGTCTTTCATGAATTATCCCTTGTCCATACACCTGACTGTAATGCAAAGTGTGCATATGGCAGGTTCTTTCATGCATCATCCATTGTCCATACATCTGACAGTAATGTTAGTTGTGGTCATTTTAATGTTTTTAATGCATTAGCCATTGTCCATACACGTGACTGTAATGCCAAGTGTACTTTTGGCACGGTCTTTCATGAATCATCCATTGTCCATATATCTGACAGTAATGCCAGGTGTGGTCATGGTACGGTCATTCATGCATCACCCTTCCTCCATACACACTAGATATATACACTTAAAACAGAAAATTTCGGAGTGATGATGTAATTGCCAAGAAAACTTAAAACCGTTAATGATTTCTTCAGAAACTGCTATAAATAAACGTGACCAAATTTGAGAAAAATAGGAATAGGTGGCTTTACATTGTGTACATCTGATGCCAGTCTGACATGAAATATGAACATCATTACTACAACAATCAGGACAAACATCACCTAACACAATCTCAGGAAATATCTTGGCATAAAGGTGTTTACATTTAATAAAGAATGTCAGTTAAAAAATATGGCTGCCATGATTAAGAATAAATTTTATTTTTTACAATTGCTTCAAAAAATGTTCAACATTTGACGGATAAGCTTCCTGAGATCAGTTGGCTTTTAAATTTGCAAATCTGCCCTCTAATATAGCCAATGTCACAACAAATATTGGAAACTACTTTTCAAACTTCACTTAATAGAATTTGACCAAATGTGACAGAAATCACAAACAACGTTCATACTTTTTTAGCTGACTGCACAGAATTATTTACCTTGTAATGTAACTTTAGCATATATACTTTAAGTGTGGAGCTATGAACAATTTCAAGGTTACTAAAACAGGCATCATGGGCCAGATCGAGATTCAGCGAGAATGTTGATTATATGGATAACTTGTCTTTTTAATGTGAAGAAGCTATATATATATATATATATATATATATATATATATATATATATATATATATATATATATATATATATATATATATATATAATTCACGGCAAAGGTCTCCAACTCAAGCCACATTTTCCTAGACACAACAACCAGACTGGTAGAAAGAAACTCCTTAAAGACATATACTCTAAAGTAACCCACAAACACCAGTATCACCTCCCAACCAGGTGCCATCCAAAACACTGCATTAGGAACATCCCATATAGCCAGGCACTGAGAATACGCAGAATTTGCTCCGACGATGAAACATTCCAAAAAAGGTCTGAGGCGTTATCTTAACATTTGACTTACAGAGGCAATGGCAAAGACTTTATAGCAGAGGGAACCGAACGGGCGAAACAAACAAACCGCAATGACCTAATAAAATATAGAGAGAAGGAAAAGGCTGGTAGGATACCATTTCTCCTGACCTACCATCCAGACAAGCCCAAGGTAGGTAAAATCATCAGGAAACATTGGCCCATCGTGGAATCGTGTGACGCACTGAAGTTAATGCTCCCAAACAAACCTGTAGTAGCCTACCGGAGACCAAAACACTTCAAGGACATCCTGGCCAGGGCGAAGCTAATGCCAATCACTAACCAAGACCACATTAGTCAATCTGGCCCCTGTGGCGATAAAAGGTGAAAAACCTGCCAACATATGATGGAAACCAGGACATTGTCTAGCACAGTGACTATAGAAAAATTGAACATACATGGTCCTTAACAAAACGTGAAAAAACTTAATGTAATTTACCTCGTCACATGTAAGATCGGTAGCATGCATTATGTAAGAGAAACTGAAAAACTATACAAAAGGATCAACCTTCATAAATCTGATTGGGTGACAATGAAGCTCTTAAGAAGCCTAGTCCCAGGACACTCCTCCTCATTATAATGATATAACACTTATAGCAATTGCTCAGAACCTCAAATGAAGTTCCACAACCAGGAAAGAAAAGGAATTTTACTGGATACGCTGCCTTAGAACATTGACACCAAGCGGTTTAAACCAAGAAGACTAGGAAAAGACAGCCATTCACAAATAAAATTATCTTCTTGCAGCATACATTTGTTCTCAATAATTATCTAAATTTGCTTATTAGTCACCCAATTGCCTATAATTACAACTATAACAATGAAATATCCGGGATATAATTTTTACGCGTACATAAATGTACATAAAATAACATGTCGCTATGGTTCATCGATTTCTAGGTCACTATAAAATATCTTCCAGCATCCGTAACAAGTCATAGTCATGTAAAGTTTTGCAAAGACAATGGCTTTTCTGTTTTATTTAATTGTCTTGTTTATGTTTTGCATTTGCCTTTGAAAAAGACTCATTTAGAAACGAAAGAGCTTAGGCTAGATAGGTACTGGTTTTGCACTGTTCGTAGTCAGTTTATTACATTCATCTTTATCAGTCCCTGACAAACGTAATCCCTTGCTGGATCCAGTGCACCTGAAAGGACTGTTATTTGCGTACGATTCTTTATATATATGATCAGGCAACTATGTATTCCAGGCTTTTCCTTCCACTCTTCAGTCTCAACACATATGATATTACATTCCCAACATGTATGTTGAGTATAGGTGAGTAATTTGGGGCCCACTTGAGAATCTTGACAGCTTTCCTGGATGTGTGGCTAGGTAGAGTATTGTATGGCTCTGCATCGATTGTCATTGCATTGTGAATCTGGGGAATCATAGTACACCACCCCTTCGGTAACTCGCGCCCTGATAACTCGCGAAACTGCTTATAATGCGGGGTCAGGCGTGGATCCCATTTTTAAACCAAAAAATACCCACCCCCACATTGATCCCTACATATTTAACTTGAAGAAAATCGCGATCAAAATTGCTAACTGCAATGCTGATATATCGCTCGTTTTATGGTTGAAAACGGTAGACAGGAACTGAAAATTTTAGTCAGCATTTTGAAATTATCAGCTTCTCATAATGAGTTTTATAACTGGTTACATTTTCGTACCAAACGACATTCTTAGGACATCGTAATTAAAGATATTCAAGGAAATCTGGATCAATGAAAATGTCACTTACACCTGGTGTAGGCAGTACATTAATATTTAAATGCCAGTTAAATAAGTGTAGTCATCATACATGCAATGTGTATTTAAAGGTAAAATGTGTCAACTATGGCCGCAGTCATTTGTCTGAGAACCCAATTAAGTCCAGACCGTGTTTTGATAACTAACTTGCAGAAGTATTGTTTGTATTGTTGCATTGAAATCAAAGCTGAACTCCTTAGTAATATCACATTAATTATGTCTTTTGAATCAAATAAGGGATGTGGAATATTTTTAAAAAAGTTAAAAGGCATGCAGATCCATCCTTCTTAAAATCTAGTGGCCCCAGTCGTATGTCGGGTGAACTCACTTCAGTTGACCAATCGAACACTTTTATAAATGTTATTGTGTATGTAACATAAGCTACCTTAATATAACCGACTCATTTATAATTGTGATCAAAGATACCAAGGCAACCAAGTGAAACGAATATTTCATAAAATAGCTTACTTCGCAAAATAAAGAGCTTGGTTTCACAGATAGGGACAATTGTGGGCAAGTGAGTTTCAGAGAATTCCTAAAGTGGCACTTAGAGATTACAACAAAGATGATAATAAGTTTCACTATCAATTCCAATGAAATCTCGACATCAAACTATTGTACTAGCTGAACAATAAAAAATTTGAGTTTTCTCGCAGACAACTGTCTAACGAAATAAATGTGGCTAGTTTTTAGAAAAAGGAATCTTGGTGGTGTATCAACAATTAGTCTAGTTCCTGCTACTCTCACCCCTGACTTGGCAGTGTGTTATCATATACCAATCCGGGAACCAGACCCAACAACAAAACAAAAAGCAGTGATGTAATAATATTCAGATGATTCTGCGTAAATGTGATGCTTGTTGAAACCAGTTGGAACGATCTTTCACATTTTGGACATTTTGAAAATAGATGTACTTATATAGAATAGCAAACAACTTTTTTAGAAAAAGCGCGTTATTAACAATTATTATAGATTTGATTGTAAAACGACTATTCAATCATTAAATAGTCCAGTTCCCTACACACACACACACACACACACACACATACACACACACACAGATACACACACACGCACACACAAACGCGCGCACTGATTTTTTTTGAAGTGTAGCTGAGAGACTTTTTTCAATTTTTTAAGTCACTCGGTAATCGTGCCCTTGATTATAGTGCTGTCTATGTTTGTGGACCTCGTTGTGCGTGAGTTATTGAGTAGAGGTGTAGCTAAGATGGATTCGCAATTCAAGGTCATAGGTTCATTAACTGCCCAGGGCAGCCCAGATTGGTTGCCACTGAGTACCCTTGGATAAGCCACTTAGCTCTCATTTCCAAGCTTGATATAGCCATTAATGTGTTATGATTGTGAATCTGTCAACAATAATTGATATATATACCTTGTTGTAAAGAAAAGGTTGTTCAACTAATTTCACCAATACTTTGCGGACTGAATTCAGACACAACGACTTTTAAGTTTTGTTTAAATGATGCCAGTTTGTCCTCAGAGATACTTGTCCATTACCAAACAATATACAAACCTTTAAATAACATCTAAAAAAGCTAGTCAACTGAATTTAACAGAAAGCATCCTGGCAGAGGACATTAAATTTTATATTAATGATGCCATTATAAAAAAATATCAGGTTGTGTTTCTCAGGCATGGAAAAACACTTTCCTTGTGACTATTGTTGTACATCTCTCCCTCGATAACTCATGCACAATGGTGTCCATAAACATAGACCGCACCATAAGCGAGGACGTGGGTTACCGAGGGACCTCCAAAAGTTGAAAAAAATCGCTTAAATATATAGTAAAT
The DNA here is from genome assembly GCA_028554795.2 of Sinohyriopsis cumingii. Classification (NCBI taxonomy): domain Eukaryota; kingdom Metazoa; phylum Mollusca; class Bivalvia; order Unionida; family Unionidae; genus Sinohyriopsis; species Sinohyriopsis cumingii. The sequence goes on from JAPYKE020000021.1 coordinate 1,005,128, forward strand.
CATACTGGGGAGAACGTAAGGGAATTGGGCTGTTTAATGACTGAATCCTCATTTCACAATCACATCGATAATAATTTTTAATGACATGCTTTTTCTAATGAAGTTGATTGTCATTCTGTTTAAATAACATTTTTTAATGTCCAATATGTAAAAAATGGTTCCAACTGGTTTCAGCAACCATCACGTGTACATGCAAAATCTGTGCATTACGTCACTGCTGTTCGTTTGAGTCTGGTTCCCGTAATGGTGATTAAGAATATCCTGCCAAATCGGGAGTCAAAAGAGCAAGGAATTAGACTAACTGATGATACACCACCAAACAAGATTCCTTTTTTCCAAAAAACATGTGACATTTATTTCGTGAGACAATCGTGTACGTAGAAACTCAATTTTTGCATTGTTCAGTTAGTACATTATTGATGTCATGATTTCATTCGAAGTAATAATGAAACTTCTTATCATCCTTGAGGATATCTCTATTTTTTTCGGGGGGTGGGGGTGGGGCACCAGACAGATGCCCAAACCCTCAGGAAAAGTTGTTGTATGTGTTGTTGTTTCCACCAAGTAGGTTGTTTATTTTTATTTTTTTTAAAGGAATTTGGATCCCAAAAAAATCAAAATAAATTTTTGATGAGATATTTATGTCCTAGTATTATCTATAGGGTTGTTCATCCGAGTTCGGTTTCTATCACCTTACTCGAATCCCTCCCCTGAGTTCTTAATTAACCTTGGCTAGAGGTCTCCTACGTCCCATGTGTGATATGTGTATATATGCTATATTCTTTGTGTGCTATATAGTTTTCTTGTAGGGACAACACGACTTTTTCAATTTATCCCAGTTGTTTTAATATATATTGTTATTTTGGATATCACAAATCCATTTGATAATTTTGTTAAAATTTATATATTTAAAATTTTAATTAATATTTTTTAATTGCGGCGAGTGAACGGTGTACTAGAGGTTTGTCATTACAAAATAAACCTATTGTTTTATATGCGTGTTGGTATGTGTCTTTCCTCGCATTAGTTAAATTCTGGAATGAGGCCGGCTGTGCTCGAGTGGGGGTCCACGCTTTATTTATTTAATTGTATTTCTCCCGACTCGACTTTGGCCGCCTCTTTATAATTTAACCTATTAACCAAAGGATCCAAAAGGGTTTAAAGAAATTTACATAGAAGGGAAAAGAACAGTAAAGTAATGGAGCTGTATAGTTAGATAGGAAAAGTATAGAAGATTATTAGTTGCCAACTAGCCTATTCCCCTGTTTTTCTGTATGGTCTGCTAGTTTTCTGCATGGGGTATTTTCCCCAGACCATTTCATGAGCCTGTTCACTTCGCGTAGCGCAATGTGACATACTCCCATGACCTCATTGCTTCGTACTTTCCCCCACATAGATTCCCCGTCCCATCCATTGGTTTCTTTTTCTTAACCCTAATAAAACTTAAGTACATTTTAAGTTAGGTCCGGATTAAGGGATGGGGTGAGGTCTGCAGATCGCACACTGGCGGTGGCACACCCCTAATGGGTAGCAAACCGAAGCTCCCCTCCCATCTCCCGTTCATTTTCTTTCTTTCAGTAATTTTAAAATTTGAGATATTACCGACGGGATTTAAATTTGCTCTTAATTTGATCAGTTGGTTGCTTAAAAAGAGTGAGAACACATGTCTGAGTTAAGGGATGACGTGCGGGCTCTGGCCCGCACTCTGGCAGTAGTACACTCCTAATGGGTTGCAAACCAAAACTCCCCCACCTACCCCTCTCATGGTGTCTCAAATCGCCATCTAGCAAGAGTATGTTATTCCTTCGGTACCATTCTCTTTTGCATATCTCTATACTTAATTGTATTCTTTGGTCTTTCCTTTTTTAGCATTGTCATTACATGGCTTTAGTAAAATAAGCTCTTTTGCACAAAGGGCAATTTGGTATTGATTTTTTTATATGTCTCCCTTATGCAACATACCCAGTTAGCCATGCATTGTGAAGGTATTTAAAATTTAGGCTTTGTAATTTTAGTGATTTGATTTGGGACCAGTGCCCCAACACTCTTTCCAATTAACCCCCCAGATTTATCGTTATATTTTGCATCTAATGTTTTTAGTGATTTCCCCCCTTATCCATTTATATGTTTCCTCTTTCTTATTATTCCACAAATCCTTTTTTCTCTAATTTAATTATGAGATCTTTCATATTCCTAAATTTTCTGGGTACCAGTTTTTTCATTAATTGGTTGTTTTTGTATATATCTGGTCTGACTTCTAGGCTAAAACCAAACCAGTATATATATATATATATATATATATATATATATATATATATATATATATATATAGAGAGAGAGAGAGAGAGAGAGAGAGAGAGAGAGAGAGAGAGAGAGAGAGAGATAGATAGATAGATAGATATAGACATAGATATATATACACATAGAGCTTCCCATGGTGTCTTTGGTTCTACATTTATCGTTTTGAATATGTTCAGTATATTTGCGCATTTTAGTAGTAGTGGGCTTAGTACTAACCCCGCTTTTGTTTGATCTATACAGAGTTTCCCTTATTATCTAGTGTGTTTTAAAGCCCCATATAAAGTTTATTATTTCATTATCTATTTTATTAAACTTATTATACTTTATTTTCTATATCTACTGATTTCATGATGTAGTTCATATTCGAGTAGAAGTACGTTTTGGCCAGTTTAGCCTGCTTCATTATGCATAGTGGCGTATGTGCCCAAATGTTTATATTTTCGTTTATTTTCCTCAGCATGCTCTTATAGTTTTCCTCACCATATTTTTTCCAAAAGTAAACTCCTAGTACTTTTACCCTCCTTTTTACTAGGTGTGGTGGTAATCCCGGGTGGTTACACCACCATTTGCCTATTTTTAATATTTATGCTTTATCATGGTTTATCTTTGATCCATATGCTTTGCCAACATTTTCAAATTCTTCTACTAGGTATTGGTATGATCTGGTATCTCTTATAAAGTTGGTGGAATTATCGGCATGTTGGAGCATTTTGAACTCATAAAGTAAGTTGGGAATTTTTATGCCTTCAATTTCGTTTTTGTTTCTTATCCGATGGCTTAAGATTTGAATCGCTATTACATATAATAGCATATACAGTGGGCAGCCTTGCCTCACCGATCTTTGTATGTCAAATTCTTTCATGATAGCGCTATTTACCTGTACTTTTGAGGTTATATTTTGTACATGACTTCGGTCCACCTTTGAAATATTTTTCCAAACCCAAATTTTTCTAACATTTATGGTGCATAGTTGTGTTTTAATCTATCGAAATCTTTTTCTAGGTCGAAAAGTATCATCGCACCTTTCTGACCTGTTTCATTTATGTAATCAATTACTACTCTTATATTTAGAATGTTGTTTTGAATATCTCTACCCTTTCCAGCACAAGTATGATTAATGTTTAAGATTTTCCCTTTTTTGCTCGGTTCGCTAAGATGCTACTTAAAATTTTGTAATCCAGATTTAGGAGAGAGATGGGCCTCCAATTTGTAAGATCTTATTTGTCTCCTTTACTTTTGTGCATAATAGTCATAATACCATGCCTCATAGTTTTTGTCTAAATGTGTGATTTTCCCTGCCCTAATGATGCTTCCTTTATTTTCCTCTTCTATTTCTTTTAACCTTTTCTCATTATTTCTGTTCTTTCCTCTGTATTAGTCTGTTCGAATTGTGATTTAAGTTCTCCTATCACATAGTTTGTAATGAGGCATCTTCCGTCATTTCATTTCCGTGTACTTGTGCATTACTTTCCTGTGTTTTCTGTATGTTTTTCGTTATATCTTTTGTGCCATTGCCAATTCTTTGAAATGGTTGGGGTGTTTGGGTTGTTTAGGGTTTTTCGTGTCGTATGGCTGTTAGGAGATTTCCTATCTGTGTTAGCAGTTCTTCATTTTCTCCTACATTCAAGTTTGTTATTTATTTCCTTTGATATCTCTAAGTGCCAGCATAAGAATTATCTGAAACTCACTTGCCCACAATGATCCGTATCTGTGACACCAAGCTCTTTAATTTACGAAGTATTCATTTCGCATGATTGCCTTGCTATCTTTAATCACAGTTATGAAAGAGTCGGTTAATTTGAGGTAGTTTATGCTACATACACAAAACATCTATAATAGTGTTTACTTAGTCAAATAAAGTGAGCTCACCCGACATACGACTGGGGCCGCTAGATTTTAAATTTGTAGGATTTTCATGCCTTTTAACTTTTCTTGCATTCGAACTCCTTTATTGATTCAAACGACATAATTAACGTGATAATATAAATGAGGCCAGCTTTTAATTCAGTGCAACTATGCAACAAATACTTCAGCAAGTCAGCTATAAAAACACGGTCGGCACTTAGGTTCTCAGAGAAATGCTCATGGACACAGCTGTTACGGTAGATTGACGCATCTTACGTTTAATTACAAGAGAACACATTGCATTTATGTTGACTGGACTTAAAAGGAACATAAGACATAGAACTAGAAGACAAAATTAAACGAAAAAATGTATTCAATTTGTATATATTAAAGTACTGTCCCCACTTGGTGTAAGTGACATTTTCATTGATTGAAATTTCTTTACTATCGTTAATTGCGGTGTGCTATGAATGTCATTTGGAAAGAAAATTTTAAAAACCGTACTAGCTATTTTTAAATTTGATATTTCATAATGTTGATTAAAATTTCCAGGTCCTATCTTCCGCTTTCAATGATAAAACGAGCGATATATCAAATTTTCATTGACCAATTTTGATCACGATTTACTTCCAGTTCGACAAATAGGGATCACTTTTTTCTGGTTTACAAAATGGGATCACCGCCCGACCCCGTATTATAAGCAGGCTCGCGGGTTATCAGGGGCTCAGATTATCTAGGGAGTGGTGTACTCCTAGGTTTTTACTACTCTGATACAGTAATCTGAGATAGTTTGACCATTGTTGTACATTTCAGAATATTCCTGTGCTTTTCATCCTCTGATACAGTAATTTCAGCAGGTTTGATCATTGTTGTACATTTTGTAATGCGTCCAGGTTTGTATTACTCTGATATGTTAATCTGAGTTTAAGATGTATTATTGTTATGTTAGGAAAGTATTGTGACAGATGATAGAGTAGAGATAATTAACCAACATCTTAATCTCATACTACAATCATTAGAGTCTGACACAAGTGTATCTGTATTCATTTTCAGAGATTTTCATCAAACATGTTGTCACTAAAGCATGTCTATTGTAGAAACATTATGCAATAACTTCATGCATCCATATGTAGTCAATATTGACTACATGCATTAATGTGTACTAAGAATTGATCACATGTACCCATATATAATCAATATTGACCACTTGCATTAATGTGTACTCACTATGATCATATGTACCCGTATGTACTCAATATTGACCAATATGTATGCAGATGTGACCACATGCATTAATGTGTCCCCAGTATTGATTACATTTACGCAAATGTACTCAATATTAACCACATGCATCACTATGTACTCAGTTTTGATCCCATGTATCCACATGTACTCAGTATAGGTGATTCTGCACATCATTCAATAATATTTTGAAATAACTTGAACTTTCATATTAATAGCAACTCTATTTTATGATATAATCTACTTTAAAAGTTTATTTTCAGCTTCAGCAAGTCCCAAACTGACAAAAAGACCAAAGACAGCACCTGCAACTATGGCACAAACAACTCAGAAGCCAAAGGTTCACACATCAACACCCAGATTTTCAATAACTGCTGCACTAACAATTAAACCTATATCACTTGCTACACGCACCACAAAGCCACAAACAACTTGGAAGCCAATGGTTCAGAAATCAAAAGCCAAACCTTCCATAACTGCAGCATTAGCAACAAAAGCTATAACATCTGATGCACCAACCACTATTTCACAGACAACTCTATCTCCACGAATTCAGACACCAACCAAAACTTCAGCGTCTGTAGTGACAAAAGAAGTTACAACTACAACGCAAACAACTCAGGCTCCAAAAGTCCAGACATCAGCAATCAAAGCTTCAATACCTCCTACATCAATGGCAAAAGCAGTAGGAACTCCAGCACAAACATCTGAGTCTTCAAAAGTTAACAGACCAAATCCAGAACTTCAAAAACTGCTAAATCAACAATAAAACACTAGTGATTGCTGCATCCACAAACATTGCATAACAAAGTCAGCTTCCAAAGCTCCAGTTATCAACATTCAAAGCTTCAACAACTGCTGCATCAACAACAAAAGCATCCACAACTAAGGCACAAACAGCTCAGTCTCCAAACGCCCAGACATCAACAATGAAAGCTTCAACAACTGCTGTATCAATGACAAAATCAGTAACAGAAACTTCATCCACAACTATGGCACAAACAACTCAGTCTCTAAAAATCAGATAACAACCAGGGCTTCAACAACAGCTGTGTGAACAGTGGAAGCACTATAACTTTGACGTAACCATCTCAGTCACCAAAGGTCCAGACATCAGCCACGACAATGGCAAAAGCAGTAGCAAACACTGCAACCTTGATTGTGGCACAAATAACTCAATCTCCAAAGGTTCAGATATCAACCACCAAAGCTAAAGCAACTACTGCATCAACAACAAAGCAATAGCAACTGCACCTAAACTATGTTACTAAAAACCTGGTCTTGCAGTTTGTAATTTTGAAGAGATTATACACCTCGTTCAGTAAAACAGTGCTTCTGTTAACTACATTCCATTTTAGTACTTGTTTTAGAGTAAGTTTTGTTTGCTAATTTATAGCCCAGGGTGTTGTTTGTGCTTTATTCTCTTTCAGCAATGTAATATATGTTAAAGTATGAAGAGTCTGTGTTGCGCCCAAAAGCCTAAGCGTCTTTGGAGCTTAAAACTTAGCCTCATACTCTGGTAATGTTCGTTTCTCTTTGATATCCTCCTTCAGCCTCTTGAAATAAGAATCATCTCCGGTCTCTATCGGCACTTTCTGGAGGTTGTAACTGGGATGTCTAAGATTCTGCTAGAATACTCCAAGGACTGTTAAGGGCTTCACCTCTTGAGACAGATAAGCTCGTTTTAAGTCTTTTTCCTTCCATAGGATTCCATGATTTGAGGTCCATTAACACTGGTACCTGGTCACGACTCATGGCCTGACAAAAACAAGCTGCCACCCTAATCAACCTAACGAATGACCTGCCATATTTTTAAATCAAGATTGACCTAAACGGACTCACTGGCAGGCACATGTTAGAACTTACTCTTCCCCAACCTTTACTAAATGAAGAAGTCATGGGATGATGTCTCTAGATTCCTCTCCTTCCTTAACAAAGGAGGTACTTGGTCATAGGGAATAGGACTCTCTATTACAGCACATTCCTCTTCATGTCATCCCAGAGGGTAACCTGATTTGCTCTCTTGTCAGAGTCTTGTTTGCTCGTTACTAATGATGTATGAGTCCATTCTGCTGCTTTGGGGATTGGGGCAGCTTTCAGGCTTTAATTTTGGTTACTATACGCCTTTATCGTGGACTCTTATTATCGATCACCATTTCAAACTGGTTAATCTATCAGAAGAAGTACCACCATTCAGACTAGAAGGTCACAGTCAAGAGAGTGGAAAATAACTGAAATCAGGGTTTCTACTCCTACATCTTTCTGGTTTCCAAAATAGAAAGTTTCAACTCATAAGCACTCTCTCCATCTTAAACAAATTTCTGAGGGGAGACTGTTTAGAAATGGAGGTAACAACATTAGTCAGGAATGGCGCATTACCTATAGATAGACAGCCTCCATAGATCTCTAGGCTGTGCATCTTCACATCCTAATCTTCCTGCCTTATATGAAATATCCCTGGTTTTGTCTTGGCGAGGTTATATTTCAGTATGGAGCCCTCCCATCTGGCCCATAACTTTCACCATGGTAATGGGATTATAGACATGTATCTGATGTTTTTCGGATGTCCCATCCTGCTGTATTTTGCTTGACTTATGAATGGTGCCCTCAGAGATTCTCTTCTAAAGGACCTGTCTTGTTTGTCGGCAGGGACTTGTCTCAGTCTAAATCGTATCAGGTCATCTAATTAGTGCATGATAATGTGTGTACTATGGCTCTACGTTTAATAACATTAGCGCTGTTGCACAATAATGGATGAATGTATTAAGTAGAGCATTAGAAACTGGTCAGAGTTACAGTACACATTACCTATTATCAAATTTTATCCAGGAGAAAATGTTTCTTGCTAGACAAAATGAGTCTCAAGTGGTACTGATATAGGACACTCTGGTTACATAACTTAACAGTTGGAGATTTCACTTAGCATACTTGCGAAGTATTGTACGAATAGGGCCTATCCACACTGTCTTGAAAAATATCAGTTTTATTTCTTTTACAATAATCTGATAAAACTCTATTTCAATGATATAGGTATAGTTAATAGGCATAGCATCTTGCACATTATTAAACTAATCCAAAATCTTGACATTTACCACGATTTATTGAAAGTGGTTGACAAATATCATCTCTGTAGAGGTAACAAACTTAACCAATCGGATCTAAGATCATCTCATTAATATACACATATCGTACTTATTACAGAATCCATGCAAGACATTGATGACATAAAGCTTGTTTACCAAGATGGGGCATTATATCAAACATTAATTTCCAAAGCGATAATAAGTTCGATCATTCAGTTACAAGATAACCTCATAGGCATGGGTAGATTATAAGTTCAATCAGTCAGATGCAAAATAAGCTCACAAGTATGTGTAGATCTGGATCATAGTCAAACTCATCTGACATTCTGATGATACAAGATGGCCTGGAAATGTACATCAAAATCTCATCAAAAACATACTTCGTAGAGCAGTTAAAAGAGCAGTTAAAAAATCATGCCAGTGATACTCCAGAATCTCGTATATGTGTTAAATATGTTGCTGAAAATAAGTTTGTTTACCATGTCAGTGTTATGCCAGATCTCAGACAGATGTCCTGTATCTTGATGAAATAAGTTATTTATCATGTAAGAATAAAGTGTTATTTAAAAATAGTCACAGTATGCAAGACATATATGGAGAGATAAATCTGGAAGATAATGGCCTATTTATCAGTACAGATTCAACTGGGCCAGAAATTCTGACTGTGGGTGGTATGAAACATAATGGGATGCAAGATCACCTCATTAATATGCAAGATCACCTCATTAATATGCAAGATCATCTCATTAATTTGCAAGACCACCTCAATAATATGCAAGATCACCTCATTAATATGCAAAGTTCACCTCATTAATATGCATGGTCATATCATTAATGTGTATAGTTTGCTTAATGAAACTTGTATGGATAGATGACATATAGCCAATTTACAAAATTTTATACGGGAGTTTAATTTCCTCAGTATAAGTCAATACGATGAATGATCACTGCTTATGTATATTTTATGAGAATTTCATATCTTGATGATTTAAATACTGTAGTATTTTGTATTTCCTTTTGCCATTTCTTTAACACCTTTTCTAAGCTGCATTTTCATCATTTTACAATTATATGTCTTGTGCGAATTGACACACTGGGATTGCATATACAACAACACTCACACAATGTAGATTGCTTATTTTATTGGTGTAGAATAAGTTTAATTAGTATTATATATCAACAAGAAAGATGGAACGAATTTTGCATCTTAAGTGCAGTGTACACTCTCCTTTATTATACTGATTTTTAAATTATCTGTGTGGTGCAAAATTCTTCTCATAATAACATTATCATTATGGTGTAAAACCTCTTCCCCTGTTAATGGATTCTGCGTGATTTGTGCCAATCCTTTGCAACAGGTTTACAGAATGTTCGAATTGTACGTAGTAAACATTTGGGCCGAGAAAGCTGTGTTAGAATTGATAACAATAAATAGCTGTTCCAGGAAAGCTGTGTTAAATTTGGGTGATATGATCACTACTTTGAATGAAAAGAGCTTAAATATCCTCATGATTGTACTGATATATATCTGATCTTCATTATCTTCATCATTTTATTGACATTTAACTTCATTACAGTTTATTTTGATCAAAATCTTCCATACAATCGTGTAATCTTGTAGACTACTGGGTATGTCTTTCTCCTTCATATACATCATTTATTTTATTATCACAATGTTTTAGCTAGTTGCCAACTGTTACACAATTTGCTGTATTCGCTTTTTACCCGTTTGTAAATGGCAAGATGTCTTAAAATTAATTACTATAAGTTTATAAATGGCTGGATGACAAATTTATACTGTCATGAATACAATGATTGTTTTGTATATATATTTTCAACGATTTTCTCATGGATTGAATGTATGGGTGCAATGAGTTCCGACAGTGAGTACATGTATCAATATTTTAACAAAACTATTTATCCTATACGTGTATATATACCATGACATGGTCTCTGCTTAAAATCAAATATTAATTTCAGTATATAGAGCTATTTTTATTTAATATACACTGATTTAAGATGGCAGTTGTGCCATGGAAACATAAACACGGCACCAGTTCTTATACCTCCCTCCCTGGTTGTGGAGCCAAAGCGCTGAGTTAGCCGACTTTTTTGTTGCACTATTGAATGATGAATTAGATAGAATGATAACATTTGTAACGTATTATTGCAAAATAGTTACGTCATTCACTTTACTATGGCTGTTCATCAAGCGTTTCCATGTTCAATTGTAAGGCTCCTTGAATCCTGAAAATATGAAGTTAATTTCTGAAGCATTTTCTATGGAGCTTTCTCCATTTGTTTTAAAGAATGTTCAGGATGAGAACTTTTTCTGCCATTACAAGATTGTTTTCTTATTGACTGTTTTTGGTTACACATCGATTTCTTGGTTACACATCAGCTTCTTGAGATGAACCTTTTCAGTTATATTGACAAAATCTGGATAAAAATGATATGCATGTTTATTGGCATGTGTATAAAATGGAGGGTAGCAAACGTCTGCCTCGGTCAGGAATCGAACCCAGTTCTCCTGACACACAGTTGAGCACACATGCCAATTAAGACTTAAAGATCTGGTCAAGCTAAGCTGGTTAGTAAGTGGCCTCAAATATTGGCACCTAGACTTCTAACTCCTCTGCCATTACCTTGACAGTTATCCTTGAGAGTCACCAAGATTCACCTCTCAGAGCTGTCAAACCCTATTCCCAACCTGGCTACTAGCTTTAGAGTCAGACGAACACATATATATATATAAATGGATGGAATACAAATTCTAACTATTTCAGTCAGATGTTATACCCAGTTCATTTGTCTCACAGTTTGGTACACATACCACTAGACTAAAAGGTCTGGACCAGCTAGGCTAGTTAGTAAGTGGCTTCATATACATAGATTGCTACACTCCCCCCTTACCTTAATTTGTTTTTACTTGCATGGCTAAATTTACTATTTTGTTTTCGATTTTGGATTGAGCTTGTTTAGTGCATTGTTTATTCCACTTCAAGGTCATGGCAGACACCATTTTTTAAAATGGGGATATTGTCACAGATGTTAAGTAAAATAAATTATCATTGTACTCCGATGGCTAGTACGTACGCATGGAGGGAGGGGGATTAACCCAGATGCATATGCTTGTGTATGGGGGGGTCTACTGATAATGTATGTATGTACGCATAGGAAACGGGTGGGCCGGGGTGAAATCTCGATAATACTTTGTCGGATACGTAACCTTTTCGACTGGGTTTAGTTACGCATTTGAATTTTAGTGGACACTAGACAAACGTTTTCAAGTTACGCAGCTTATGTCTTTGATGCAGCCAGATATCCAACGTCGGTGGACTATCTGTTTTATTAAACATGTTAATATTATTAATCCTTGATCGTTTCTGCTTGAATTATATATAGACTGTTCTATAGAATTCAGGAGGGATGCATCAAGCATACGTACGCAGATGGGGGAGTGTAAAAATGTATGCATGTGTACAGGGAGGGGGAGGGGTCAAGCTTTGCATGATTTTTTGCATACATGCTAAATGGATGGCCCCTTATATATACCACATACCATATATCAAAATATGTGTTTGACTGCTTTTGGACACACAAGGTAATTCAGTAAGTGCACCATATGCATGGATTGCTCTTATTTTTGCACTTGTGCACAATAAGCACTTGAATGTATCCCGTATAACAGCCACTTCTTTAATAACTAAAGTCCTGACCCTTTCAAAATATGTTTACCGATGTTTTGATACTACTAGATCCACTTGGCAGGTCTGTCTCTGATACTGCTTACAAATAAAAGGCAACAACCCTTAATGATCAGTCATTATTTGTATTCCTGAGTATGGAAAGAATTGAACCCTGTGATATAGGTCAATGACAAAATTAATTTGTTGTCATTACAATAAATCCTTCAGTTCTTAAACAAACTGTTTAACGTAAATGGGATGATTATGCACACACCACTCTAGATAAATGAAATGTATTAGGAATATTTGTGTACGTAGATATGAGATCAGTAATTAATCAAGTTTACATTACAACATGTGGGCTTGCGCAAACTTCATGCATGTCAGTTTGAAGTCTATCAGGTAGGAAAGGACAGGAAGATTCAAATATGAGTAATGTAGCATAAGACATTAACATAACATATTTCTCAATTGAATGTGCTGCATTTTTCTGTAATCCATTTTTAGTTAATTACCATGTAATTGAATCATTTTATTTTGTTTAGAAATGTAGTGGCTAATATTTTGGGAGGAGAGGTAGTTTGTCATTTACTTTTCTGCTACAAAATCTAGCTGTAGTGACAGAAGGTTTGTAAAGTTTTATCTATTATTACTGATGTAAGGAGAGTTCATAAAATGTTATGTGAAACAAATGATGAATAAAAGTCAATTACTGTGGTTACTTATCTTTTAATTTGTACCATATAGCCTGTAATGTGCTAACATACATACATGCACATCCATGCATGCACATACATACATACATACATGCATACATGCATACATATGTACATGCATACATATATATACATACATAGGCACACATACATACAAATATACATACATAACATACATACACATATACATACATATATATGTACGTGAACATACATACTTACATACATACAAATATACATACATACATACATACATACATACATACATACATACATACATACGGCTCTTAGTGGCTAGAGTGTCCACCTCAGATGTGGAAGGTCATGATTTTGAACCCCGGCCGAGTCATACCAAAGTCTTTAAAAAATGGTACTAGCAGCTGCCTTAATTAGTGCTCAGTAGTAAGAGGTTAGTGTTAGGACTGGTCTGCCTGTTTTCAGGATAATGTGGCTGGGTGAGACATGAAGCCATGTGTCTGTGGCATGACGTCCCAGTGCAAGACATCATTATAAACTCCCACACTGCAGACATCGTAGCAACATGATTGCATATTGTTTAAGCTATGTTAATATTCCAAAACACAAATACATACATGCTTGCACATACACACTCAATCGCACATACATACATACATACATACATACATACACACACATACATACATACATACATACATACATACTTACATGCATGCATGCATGCATACATACATACATACACATACATACATACATACATACATACATACATCCATACATACATACATACATATGTACATACATACATATATATATACATACATAGGCACACATACATACAAATATACATACATAACATATATACACACATACATACATATATATGTACGTAAACATACATGCATGCATACATGCATACATACATACATACATACATGCATACATACATACATACATACTCACTTATTAACTTACTTACATATGTTACAAGTCTATGCTCTTAAAATATGTAACGGAAAAGAGTGAAAGACAACAAGCTTTGTTAAATTTAAGATAATTTATTTCCCTAAGATACAAAGTGAAAATGTGAAAAAAGAACTGATGGTATTGCGAATTAGATCCCAAAATAATCCAAGTATTACAGACACAAGTCCTAGTAATTTAAAGTCCTGAATACAATTCAGTAGGAATCACGAAGAAACCCAAAAGCTGAAGTCGATGATGTATCTGTTACAGATCCTGGAGTGTTGATGTGTCAATAGTCTTTTTCTTGAATGACAGTAAAAACAGGTTTGAGTTCACTAAATAGTCCTGTGAATGTTTTTATTCAAGAAGTTTATCACATTACTTTTGTATTTCCAGAGCAAATAATAACTCGAATTCAATAATTTGAAGAAAACAAAATTCACCATAACTGGACATAACATAGTATACAATTTCAAGGTGCTGGATTGTTTAGCACTAATAAATTCGTCTCAGTTACATAATATATAGTTCTCTACTTGACTTCAGGTCACAATTAGCATTTCCTTAAAAGGCAACATTACCTAATGGAAAATAATCTTTTAGAATGATCTTGATGTTTCCAAAACAATCACCTGGATTATGTATAATAAACTTATGAAATTCCAAAAACCAAGGCTCAAGCATATTTACTTCTTCTATTAATAATAATACTTATTTTAAACGCATACATATAGAGATAAATTTAGGTATGTATTAGATGTTTACAATGAATAAAGAAAATAAGTCAAATTGTGTCCAGCAGAAATGAAATCACTGTGCATAAAATGTTACACTACGAAAGCATGTAATGAAATAAACTAAAGCTAACCTACAAAGAGAGCAAAATTAAATATACATAACACATATGTACATATAGTACTTCCTTGCATTGCAAAACAACCAGCTTTAACCAACCAAACATTCTTCCCATAAATCCATGTGTGATATTGACTTGATTCAGTAGTTTAAGTAAATAACTTGTGCCAGTCTCACTTGACACAATTCTTTAATACAGTTTGATATAATTTTCATATCGTGCTGAACATGTTATTCATTTGAAAACGACATATACTGTATATAAGTAGTCCTATTTGTTGAAGTCAACAAGATTAAAAAATTTCAACCTGTGAAAAAGAATTAAATGCTGATTTCATCATACCTGTTTTAACAATTTATACTGTGACGGTGAGTGACAAAATACTTTCAGACTGTTGAAAATAAGTAAAAACATTGGGGGATAACTACATGAAGGGTAATTATAGTCTTATACACATGTACACACACACACACACATTGTAATGTAAACAAAGACTAGTCTAGTATAATAGTATAATTACAGACTTACACAAACAGTGGCGGGTAACTTTAGACTTACAGAGACAGAATGGAAATAACTACAGACACAACAAAAGGATAACTACAGACTTGCACACAATGGATGGTGACTACCTATTTAAACAGACATAATGCAGTGTATTTACAGACTTACATATATTAAATGTTGACTTGCACAAGACTTAGACGGATGGAATATATTGCTATTCAAAAGTTCTTTATTCATTTTATATTGTTTTGAATCGTCAGTGTTTTATGCAATCAGTTTTATATAGCATTTTACATAAATAGGCAATTTTTTTTTATAGTTTATCATAATTATAATGACAAATTATATTTTAATACAGTATCCAATAATATTGGGAAGTTTAAGCTTTAAAATTTAGTAGTTAGCACAACGTTAATATAAAAGAAAACTTGCAAATTATGTAATTAGTTTATCAAACGTTCTTATCATATACCTTTCTGTCATAACCTACACAATTTATAATCAAATTTAGTATATATAAATACAGATCTTATTATATATACAGATCATCTTACCATTTTACCTAAATGCAGATCACATTACCATTGAACGTAAATACATACCATTGTACCAAATCACATTACCATTGTACCTAACTACTGATCACCGTACCTAAATACAGATCATATTACCATTGTACCCAAATACAGGTCACATTACCATTTTACCTAAATACAGATCATATTATCATCTATGGAAATACAGATCGGGTGGCCCGTGCTGCCAAGTGGTCTAAAGTGCTTATCATTGCGGTTCACTGCCATCTCACCTCTGTCGGAATGGGTTCGAGTCTCAGTTTTGGCCAGTGTGGGTATGTGAGAAAGCTTTCCCGTACCTTCTTGTGGGCCGGTGGTTCTTTCCTGGTTGTTCCTCCAACATGTATATTGACCGCCATGTATTGCCTATATTGTGCTGAAAAATAGCATTAAACCCAACAACAACAAATAAAGCTCATATTGCTATTGCATCAAAATACAGATCATATTACTATTGTACCTAAATACAGCCAATATTATCATCTACATAAATACAGATGATATTTTCTTTTACCTAAATGCAGATTACATTATCATCTACCTAAATACAGATCACAGTATCATCTACCTAAATACATATCATTTTGCCATTGAACCATGACACAAATCATATTACCACTTTACCTAACTGAAGATCATAATACCATTGCACCATAACACAGAGCAAATAACCATTGTGCCTAAACACAGATCATATTAGCAATGCAACTGTATCATCGTTCCTTACAATTCAGTAAAATTATATGATGTAACTTATTAAGATTTGCTTCCAAGACAATATTTTAGTAAAAATGTATGATGGGAATTTGTAATATTTTTTAATATAGATTTAAACTGTCATCATATATTGTAATGGCCAAAAATTTAAATGAAAATACTAACTATATAGGTATTTCGTTCCAATTAGTATGACAACTTTGGGAGAGATAAAAATGAAAATATCAAGTTTAAAGTTTTCAACAACTTTGATCTGAACTCAGCGCAGTTATAATATAAGTAGGGCAAAACACACTGATTCCAAATTCAACTTAAAGCAGTCTTTGTGTGGGACATATGAGTATAATGTGTAATGAAACCTTAACCATTGTTGAGAAAAACTAAGATAACATTTTCAGCTAGAAGCTTCTTTTTGAGGGAAGAAGAATACTTTAGCCACGTAAACTTAAGTATCAATATTTGGAAGAATGCACCTTTTAGATACCATATATATATATATATATATATATATATATATATATATATATATATATATATATATATATATAAATGCTACAAACTGAAAATGATGCGGCTCCATAGCATTTTTTGTGTACCTTGAGTTTTACATTTTTATAAGTTATACATATTCTTTACTGCTATCTGAATTCAAGGTCTAGCCCTTTTATAAAATTGAGAATGTTCTGGAAGTGAACTTGTGACCCACATCCTCAGGTTATTTTATTAAGTTCTATATTGTTATATACAGCCGATGTAAGCAAAACTATTCATTCAATATGCGGAATAATGTACTCTTGTGTTCACATTAAGTTTGAGAGTAGTTATTTGTTAAAAATATTCTTTGGAATTGCAACGTGCTTATTGATATTTTGACTAAAACGCTACTTTGGGATTATTATGAATTCAAAGTAATTTTGGATTCTATAATTAGGACATTACAAAACTATTGGTACGTAAACTCATTAAAAACTGTTGGTACATCATCACATTCAAATCTTAGAATTTCTTTGGAATACTATACACCTTTGGTCTTGTAATAGAACATTTAAGCTTATTCGTGTTTGTTTGTTTTTTCACAAGTCTGTAAGATCCTTTTAAATTTTCACTTTATATTCTAGAGAATTAATTTTTGCTTGAATTTTACCAAACATGTTGTTTCAACTTCTTTCTGTTACTTAGTTTAAGACCACTGACACAAATCTTGGGCTCATAAGTTTTAAAGCTATTTAATAAAATGATTTACGATTTTGAATTATTTAAACAATTTTCTTTGTCCTTCATATAATGAATTTAATTTCAGATATTTGAGAAATCTTTAGCCCTGCATTGAATGTGCCTGTGGTGTCGAACGTATAATGTGCCAATGGCCTGAAGTGTGATGATGTGCTAACCTTGTTTCTGACGTATCACAATACCATAATTCAAAGTGTCTGTAACATCTCCCTCGTAGTACGAGGGGTGGTTAATTGGGTTTGGCTGGCGTTATCTAGAGGATGACCTCCCTCGATATTATAGTCCGGCGGGAGTGAAATAAGGATGGAATTTCAACAGAGAACTGCGCGAGAATACTGGGAAGAAATAAAACAATACGAGACACCTTTGACAAAAAAAAAAAATTAATCAGAAGAAATTAATACCGGCAGTTCCAGTTCAAGTTAGATTATATAAGTGGAATTTAATGGGTGTATCCAATTCGGATTTATTACATCATTATAACGAGAGGTGAAAAGAGCGCAATATCCTCAATTGATTGTATCTCCTTCCTGTTTGACCGTATATCAACGTCTCTAAGTTCATTCTTCCTAAGTTCTATGTTCTGCCCTTCATGGGCTTTCTGGTCCCTTTATTGTGACCTCGTCCTTCGTTCTTGTGTTTTCCCCGTACTCCTTTCTTCGGACTGTCTCGTCTTTCTCTCAGAAAGCTGTTCCTTAAAGGACAAATTTACCCCATAATCCTGTATACCAACTATTTAGACGTACATGCAATTCATTTATACAGAGCATGTTGCTATCCATATACCGCGTAAATTCTGACTTAGTACGGTAGGACATTGACCTCGCTTCCAAAGGCAAGTCTTAAATTACCACGTGAACGTCAACCACATTTTACCGTATTAATTTGCATATGCTACTACATGTTCGATTACTATTGCATGAAATTCAAAAGAAATGTAACTCACGGCATTCCTTAACCTACAGGATTATCCAAGCATTACAAAATCAGATATAATTAGGTAATTATCGTTTACTCAAGATGATCTGTATAGTCCTAACAACAAAGGAAGTTATTTCATATAACCCTATGAAATCCTACACATATGAACGTTAGGGTAGCATGCAATCAATTCTACCAATGAACTAATAACTGTATAATTAAAAAGGTAAATTGCATAACAATTATATCATCAACGCTTTCCATGAAATTGGATAAAATAAATTTCATAACAAATCTAGCATCATTTCATTTCCATGAATTGAATAAACGATACATGATATAGAAAAGTAGTCATAGCAAACCCATTTGCTTAAAACAAACAATTAAATAATAAAAATATTACGTCAAACTAAAATTGTGTACCTTATCGCAGTTCCCTTCAGGACTTGTGAGTCACAGCACTAAACATGACTTTGTTTTCAAAGGACGACCACCTGGTCCTTTCTTGTTTCACGAGGAAAGCACTAACCACTTTTATTCTTTCAGTGGTATCGACTAAGTTTCCTCTTCTAGGAAATTTTCAGACTAAAGACTTTCGATTTGGGTCGTCGCTTTAAAGTTAGATTGCTCTAAAGTATACGCCCTAATTTATTTTACCCAATCGTAGGAGGTGGGCCCTAATCTTTCCCAAAGAAATAATTCCTTTCATCAGGTTTAGACAGCTCAGAAACAGTGCGTGACAATTTCTCTATGAAAATATGATAAGTGGACATAGGTTCCTACCAAGAGATTATGGTTGGTAGCTCAAATTTTTACTTTCTAAGAACCGTGTTAAGATACCCCTGTCAATTTTACTGGGTCGGAATGCTATCCCTTTGAAGTTTACAATTATATGGGGGAGATGAACGGAGTGACCATTCACAAAGACTTTCTGTCTTAAATGTGATAAGACTTTAATTGCTCAATGCATTCAACTTTAAAATTTTCTCTAATTCAAAATTCGACACTTCACAGTGTCCTTGTCTGAACTCACTTTAAGTTCAATTTAATGTTCCAGTCCAAGAAAAGTACAGATGAAAACTTTATAATTCCAGTGATTCATGTTTTGAATAAGTAATCCATTGAAATAAAAAACTTGTCGCAACAATAAGAATGATTCTACTTCAGATGTCAAGGCAAGAATGAGAATTATTACATAAACAAGATTATATGCCATCTACAGTTTCCATGTTCTAGAAATAAAGTCCATTGCAGAAGTTCTAAGGTCAGAATCAGGAATATAAACATGTTTACCATTTAATATATGATCAATATTAATATATGACTGAAACATTGTTAAAGCTACGTTAAACATCCAAACACACACACACCATTAATATAATGATCTGAATATTTAATCTACACATACAGAGAAATGTTAGTTGTGTATTATATTGTTTATAACATAAATGTTACTGGTCCGAGACAGTATGAACTTGAACTTGGACAAGGTCTAGTACAACATACAAATGTACATAACATATGATCTTTAAAACAGCCAATAAATAATACAAATTAAATATACATAATAATAAAGAATAATTATTTACAGTTCTCTTCGAAGATGAACAAATGATATAGTGTCTCTATAGATACTGCCCTCTAGCTCCTTCTTCTATATGTGTTGTGTTGAACTCGAGGAAGACAGATTGAGAGAGGAGTGGGTTTGCAGTGCAGTTTGAGAGAAAAATGTAGAGGAGAAGGA
Source organism: Sinohyriopsis cumingii (assembly GCA_028554795.2). Lineage (NCBI taxonomy): Eukaryota > Metazoa > Mollusca > Bivalvia > Unionida > Unionidae > Sinohyriopsis > Sinohyriopsis cumingii. The sequence continues at coordinate 1,025,502 of JAPYKE020000021.1, forward strand.
ATGATGTGTATGTAAATCTGTCAATGAAGAACCAGTGGTTGAATGTTCAAATGATCAATGTACCCAGCAGTGGTTTCATGTTTCGTGCAAAGGGATTAGGGACCTTCTAGGCAGTGGTAAAAACATAATGTATCTATTAATTAATGTTCAACTCATGAAACTTTATCTATATTAAAGAATATAGTATAATTAAAAACAAAGCCCCATCTGTTACTTCAAAATAATGGTCATAAATGTGCAGTTTGGAATTTTTCATAGTTTTATTTTTCAATTAGAAGTAAATCATTATACATGTCTTTTTATTTCCAGGTGAAGAATGGTTATGCTGTAAATAGTGTAAAAAAAAGTCAAGAAGGGAATCTACGAAAACGAATGAGAGGATCCTTTGACTGAGAGGGTAGATGACAAAACGTTTCGATACACCAAGACCATTCTACTCAGAGGAAAGAAGGATAAAACAAGAAGAGATGATATGAGAATAAATGATGGACCATCCCTGGTGTCCTTTAGGAAGCAAGATGTACTGAAATTTCACAACCATATATAAAATGATATCCCCCAAGAGGATGCCAGTTTCTAATGTGAAAATTCATTTGGAAGGACTGATGTCCAAAAAACACATGATACTAAATGTATGTACACAAATGTTCCTGTGCAGAAAGAAATCGGTTAGGGTGAACTCTGATGTAGCGTGCATAGCATGACAAAAACCATCTTCCTAAACTCTGAATTAGATGGTCATCCATATCAATTGCAGCTGCAGTTGTGGATGCTCGAATACGAAACGAGTGCGCAGAAACCTTTTGCCCATCATAGCTCATGCATGCCTGCAGGAGCTTCAAGTAAAAGTTCCCTACTAAACCGACGGCCCACGGAATCCACAAATAAAGGAGCATTTGGTCCATGATCTCCAACCAAAGCCCCTTGCCGCCACCGACTCAAATACCACCCCTTACAGGGCACAGGACACATGCGTGAATTCCGAAATAGTTATTATGCATGCCCTATTGACTATGCATGCCCTAAGGTGGCGCTATACAGTTTCGTATTTTGCGTAGGGTTAGAATTTTAAAGAAAAATAATTTCCTAGGATTTCTTCACTGGTTATATTGGCTATATAATAAAGACTTTGTATATCTTAGGTGTTAGTAAAAGGACGTTTAATTCCCTTTTTTGTGTGATTGATGGGTGTAATTTAGGTTCTAGAGTATACAGCTTGGGCTCACTTAAGATGTGCTTCACTTCCTGGACTTTAGAGGTAAAGTGTAGAAAAAGAGCCGATAACTTTTTTCACTTTTCAGATATTTTATAATTGGTTCATTGGACTTTCAGTAGCTGATATTGTCTACTTTAGCAAACTGCTAAAGTCAGTGTACTTTTGATTAATTCTGGTTAATTTGTCAATCACATGGAATCATCCATTTCGTTGTACAATGTGCTTAGATCATGAACAGTTTCCACAAGTACAGTATCCAAAGAAATGTTAGCCACATTACATAAAAGTAGCATAGAGGTATGCCAACATTATCTCCATTGTGCATGTTACAAATGCAAACAACTTCAAATTACCTACGTCACTCTCTCAAAAGTACAAATAACTGGAGAGCGCCCCATAAAGAGCATACCCATGGAGTTATATTTAATGCTGTTTGTATTAATACTTGCTCATTTAGTTTATATTCACTACATTTTAGAACTTAAATGTGTATTTCATTCCAAAATCTACTTTAATTAAGGGTCTGCGTGTAGGCTTGAGAACAATTATGTCTTTTGGCATTGTACGCAATTTGGCATTGACTAATGGCAGTTAGAAACCTCTGTATGTAGTTTTTCTTTGAACTGGCAATAATTTGGATAATTTTTTGTGTCAATTGTCAAATAAAACCATATGGACAAAGATGTAAAAAAACAAAAATTCATTGTCATGGTGTTTAATATGTTTTTATTTTCAGATAAAATATTCTATAATATCAAATGGTCTTGGTTTATTAAGATATGTCAGAAATATTTCAAAGTAAATTAACAGCTCAAGAGTGAATGATATTTAAAAGAGCTTTAGCTCGACATACATAAGTCACCAGCAGGCTCACATGACCGACATAATTATGGAATAATTTATGTAACCTTTCGTGGGAAAAGAAGGATTGTTTTGGCTCACCGACTAAAGTTCTATGTATAAACTATGGTAAACTCACTACCATCTCAGTGTAAGATATCGCATGGATGCCATACAAAAACATGTATAAATCCTGATCATTTATCACTTGAACCTAAAAGAGTGAACATGGCTAGAAAATCATGTAAAGCTAATGGTGAAAGCCAAGGCCATTGAGGATATGGGAGGTGTATACTGTGATAGTCAGGTACATTTAATAATTGTTAAATAGTAGTAATTTAAAGGGTTTAAAATGTATGAATGTTCATTTTTTACAAAATTAATTACTGAATTGGCCAACATTGAATTTTGTATCAGTTTTTTGTTGCGTGTTTGTTTGCGTTTGATATATCGACTATACTAATATTGAAGACACGATTTCCTCTCCCTATCGTTTATTGCTCTTTTATCTCGCTCTACCATGTGCTGAAATACTGGATCAGATTTATTAGAAACAATTCCACGAGACATGGCCAGTAGGAGTGTAAATGTTCCTGTACCATAAACAGAGCTATATATATATATATTTGTCTACTGTTATGAAGTTATAGCATCAAGGACTTACTTTTCTTAATCCATTGCTGGACAATGTTTGCACTATTGCCTCAAACTTTATGGATTTTTCCCCACTTTTCTCTCTTGATTTAAATGTAAACATGACCAAAGTATAGTATGCAACTTGGGAAATTATTAGATTACATTATTTAATGTTGGAATTGAAAAATAAAAAAAATAAGTCATATGTATTTTACTCTTAAATATAATTCTTTCATGTAAAACTTAAAGCATTTCCCAGTGACGTTAGAATACAGTTTTGACGTCATGAAGCTTCATTCAATCTACTTCAGAGGGGCATAGTAAATTAATTAAGTGGTTGTTATTTTAAAAGAAAATACCATGTTTAATATATTGAAATGTTTGAAATTGAATACAGAATAATACAAATATTTCTATAAGCTGACAACACATTTGTATTGGTTCTTTAAGGTGGCGCTCTACCGTTTCGTATTTTGCATAGGGTTAGAATTTCAAAGACAAAGAAGTTTTCATGGAGGTCAAAGATCAAAAGATAAAATGTTTACTTATTCTTTTAACACTAGATTATGGAAGAAGGTGAATTTGCTGTGTCATCATTTATGCCTTAATTTCATTACAAATGAAAGAAAATAAACATTGTTCGATATATTTCTAGCACATGATGAAATAGTTTTAAAGTTAGGTTTGCCTCACAACCGTGTTCTCAGACTTCTAATTTACCCGTAATTAAAGTCATTGCAAACACAGATCTACCACAAGGAAAATTGTTCCGAAATAACAAAATAAGAATAATTAGATTATTTTAATTCATAACATCAATCATAATATACCCTTTTGTTGAGTTCATCACATATGATCATAAGAAAGATAGGAAAAATACACAAATGTTCATTGTCGTTTTAAGGTGTCTTGCTAGTTTTGCATTTTGCATAGAGTTAGAGTTTTAAAACAAAGAATTTCCCAGGTTTTCTACATCGGTTTTACTTGCTATTTGAATATTACCTTGTATATCTTAGGTAGTATACTATAACGTTTAATTATCATTATTTCGATGCATGAGAGATGGATCTTATCTGGGTTATATAATATGCAGCATTGTCTTCAGATGTGCACCAATGAAAACACTTTTATCTCAACTTGGTCCTTTTTACTTCTGAACTTCAGAGGTAAATGATGTGAACTTCAGGGGTAAATTTTAAACATAAAGAGTCAATGGCTTATTTTACATTTTTAATGTTTTGTATTTCATTCATTGCACGTTCAGTAGCTGGTATTTTTATATCTAAAAAAAATAATTTCTTTATTTTATTAGCTGCTAAAGGCAGTGTACTTTACACTAATTCAGGCTAATTTTGTTAAGCACATGGAGGATGTCATTTTCGTTAGCGTTTAGCCCTACAACGTAATACGCCTCGCCCGATATGTTTGGGGGGATGGTGAGCGGGGCCCCATTGTCGTACTGCGTGCAACCCGCAAACAAGTTCATGTATGTAGAGTACGCCCCCCATATACGGTGTAAGCGAGAACATAAGAAGCTCAAACACTGACCGGAAGTGTGTCTGGTCCCAAACATACATCTCTGTAAGCAAATAAAACGTGAATTTATGAGCAATATATTCCTTCATATATATTAAAATAAGGACTTATCCTGCATATTAGTATAGGAATTTTAATGTTTTTTTTTTCTTTTCTTCTCGGGTCGTCTGACATTTTTCTTACCACATTGGTCACATTTTAAAGGCATATGGTTCAATTGCTGAATCGACACAAGTATCCTGGAAGTAAACCCAGGCGAGGTCACAAACAATAGAAAATACATAACATATGCAATTAGATCAATTGCAGTGTCAAAATTAAAAGCAAAACATCAAGACACAAGACGACTTAATTAACAGAAACGTATGTATAACAGAAGATTTGGTTACCTTCACTTAATGTTGTTGCAGATTTTTATGAAAGTTTCGTTGGTATACTGGATTACTCAGATCAGATGCACGTATGGGCTTTTGATAATGCACAGTTTAGTACAGGTGGGTGGAGGATAGTACTCTGATTGTACAAAGGCTAAGGTAAGTGATGTCCCATTTATCTGAGTTAAGTATGGTGCACCATTTAGCAGTGAATGTGTAATAACTTGCAATAGAAACAATTCCATACCTCTGTGTCTTCAATATTTGATGCAGTTTACGGATAATATATATAGTGAAACTGGTACGACACTGACAGCTATGAATAGTCCATTTAGTGTTAAGGACAAATGTATTTTCAATAAAAGTTGGAGAAATTGAACAATAGCTGTCTTTTTTTGTTACATATACTGTTTGCAAATAAAATGGACTCTAATCAGTCAAAACAACATTGATAGTAGTTCTTTAAAATAAAGGTATGACAGCCTGTATTGGCCATAAGCAGCATTTCATGATGAAGACAAATAACACAATTCTCTATGTATTTTGGCAATAATAATATAGACAATGTTAGTCACAAACATTATGATTTCCGCAAAAATGAAGTGTCTGGAATAGTCATAATTTCTGTTCACATGTCTTGCTGTATATGCAACATTATCTATTGTACCACAATTTGCATTTCTGTTTTATAAACGTTATTGATTATTGCATTTTGAGATAAAATCACAACCACATTTATGGTATCATAATAATGGGTTCATGGCAAAATGTAACCTAAGAGTTTGGTCTAATACTTTCCATTTACGTAGACCACCAGACATATTAAATTGCCTCCTTGTATTCTGGTGTGAAAAGCATCTTAGCAAATGACAATACTTTACAACAATAAAGACTTAAGTTTTCCAGTGATCATCCGTCATAAACAAAAGATATAAACTGGTAATAACAATTACAGAAAACGGTCACAACATCAACATGTACGTAACTAAAAGTATAAATAAGTGTCAGATCTTTACGTGGCTTGTTCTTCACACTGTACATTCTGAGGCAGAAAACATGGAAACAGACATGAATAAATGTCATTTTTAAAGTCATTGAACATTTTGTTTTATACATGTTCTTTCTTTAACATCCACAATTAGTGTAACAAGATAACTGGGATGGATTTCGGATTTATGACAGAACACTTTTGATGGTGATCCAAATACAATGTTTATTGATGAATGACTTAAATGAGAAAGGAATTACAATTAGCACGTGCTTGTATACGTTTCAAATATTGGACAATTCAACACAATGTGCACGAACCTAATAATGCAACTTAAATGAGAATACAAATAAATGACGTTACACAGTAATTTCACACGAGGAAAGAATGTGTTTTACCCGAATAAATTTTAAGAGAGTCAACATCTGCACCTTTAAAGCAATACTTTGCTGTAGAGCCAACTACAAGGTATTAATTAAATATTACATGAATAAATGAACAGATATTTTTTTTTATAAATTGTCATCTATCTAGGATATTTCTGCTTGCCCAGTAAATTTATATGGTCCTTAGCAGGATTTGTCTACTTCAAATTACTGAGACTTTTCATATATATATATATATATATATATATATATATATATATATATATATATATACCACTCTACTGTTTTAAAAATTATAGTGACAAGCAAACCTACTGCAATTATGAAAATACATAACATGTAATTCATGGGCATTTCTAGTCAACTCTAACGGTAAATGTTTTCTCTGGTCATTTAACATGGGTTTGAAGATGATAATAAATGATATATATATATATATATATATATATATATATATATATATATATATATATATATATATATATATATATATATGCATGTATATATAATGATTTGTCTGTATTTAATAGACCTTACTGACTAACTGGCAAAGAATTCAAGCAGCATTATAAATGTTTTATTTATTAAAATGTTTTATACCTCCTTTAAATAATTTAAGAAAAAGTATCACAAATATATTGATTGCTACAACATTGATTTCCCAGGGAAAGCAAGTATAATATATATATATTTAACTATGAAACCTCAGTACGAGTTCGGCCTAAATCAAACGTCCAACATTCTTAATGCAGTCTTATTCAAATTACAGCCCGGCATCAGTTTATCAGATCTTATAAGTGTGAGGTATTACCACTTTACCGCACTCTTTTTCTTGTGGTATGTACTATGGTAATTTTACATTGCACCGATACTTCGGTAATTTCAGCGAGTAAGGAATGTATGGAAATTCCTGTGTAATCCTGATATTAAGTAATGATATTTCAGGAGAGAATTTATTTACATATTTCGTTAAGAACCACTAAATAATTTCTAGTTTTTTTAGTAAGTGCATTTTGTTATTACAGCGAAATATCTTACCTAGGAATTATCATACCACTCAAAGATTTCCAGGCTATTATAGTGACATTGATATGCTATGGTAGTATTTAAAGTTAGTGTACAGTATAGTGTACATAGTGATATGTTATGAAAATATTGCGAGTAAGGTTTCCAGAATAATGGAAATAGTCATATTTTATGGCAATATTACCAGTTCGGTGTACAGCACATTGTAGACTGTGATGTTATAGCAATGTTGCTAGCTATGTTTACAGTATAATGTGGATATTTATATGTTATGGCAATATTGGAAGTTGGGTGTACATTACAGTGTAAATAGTGATATACTTTAACAATATTGCTAGTCAGGTGTAAAGTGATATGTTATGGCCATATTGTAAGTTGGGTGTACAGTACAGTGTAAATAGTTATATGTTATGGCAATATTGCTAGTTAGGTGTTCAGTACACTGTATATATTGATATATTATCACATTTGTACTTGATAGATGTACAATATAATATATATAGTGATATGTTATGGTAATAATGAAAGTTCGGTGTACTAGAGTCGATAGTGGAATATTATTGATTACAAAAATAAAGTTCCTATAAGAAAAGAAATCATAACATAGTCCTATTCTTAAGAAGTTTAAAAGTACTCACTTTTAAATTTATCCAAGTCGCATTAATATTTGATCATAAACGCATATTAATGTTCGGGAATTTCAAACGAATTTAGGCAGGATTTGTCATATTATTTAGAAATACATATCGAGAATGAAAGTGAGTATTCTACTTCTGGTAAGGTGGGGATTTCTAAGCTACCAATGTCAGTATAATTTCATAGATCACTAAAAGAATCAATGTTTTGGTGATGTCCTGCATTACTCAAACGATTTCCAGGCTGGTGTCCGCATAACTCAACGGATTTCCAGGTTGGTCTCTTGCATTACTCAAGCGATTTCCAGGTTGGTGTCCTGCATAGCTCAAAGGATTTCCAAATTGGTGGCCTGCATAACTCAAAAGGATTTTCAAAGACATCGGGAGTTCTTCGTATTAGTGATGCATGAGAAGATACGTTTTGAAGTGCGTAAGAATTTATTAAATTAATAAAGAGAAATACTGACCAGCTTCAGGTTTGTACACTGTTACCTGTCATAAACAGTTGCTTACTCTCTTGCGAAAGCAGTTGTACCAACAATAATTCCACAGACTTTCCACCCTAGCATAATTCTAACCACCATATCATAACCCAGAAGGCTTCCATAGTCTATAGAGCAAGATAAAGATCATCGTGACCTTGAATGTAGGCCATTACAATGAACAAGATAAACTAGTATAAATTCACCCATCAGGATTCCTCATGGTATATACAACACTCTATCAAGAACAGAACTAAATGCACAACTGCTGTGTCGTCATGACGTTACGGAAAATAGGTAATTTGTGGCCTACGTTTCCTTATGTTGAGCAATATCCATGAAGATGACAGTGTCAGATAAACAAATATCAGTAAAGAAGCTTGTTCTAAATAAGACAGTTTAAATAAAGTTTTTATTGGTTATGTCATGTAGAGTTAACAATATTTTATAATAATCAAAATGTTTCTCAATGCTACCGTCCTTCTTTTTCATGAAGCAAGCACTTGGAAGCAAGGGACTAAAGGAACAGTCTCTGAAGAAGATGAAGATAAACGGTATGTCCTTCCTAATAACCCTGTTAACCAGGACCACGTCAGCTTTACTCACATACGTTACACACTGTCATCTGACTACTACCAGGACCACATCATCTCTTCTCAGGTGTGTTACAAAGACAACATCAACGCTACCCACATGTGCTACCCACTGTCAACTGTCTATTACCAGGACCACAGCAACTCTTCTCACATGTGTTACACACTGACAATTTTGTTTGCTGAGTCTCTGAGGGAAATTCTCATCGACAAATGTTATTACAATGCACTAAATATCTGCCATGTATTCCTGGTCAATTAAGAAAACTTAACCAGCAGAAGACGGGGCAGAAGGATCTTTCAGCAGGAGTTTGTGGTTTACTGGAACAAAATTGATGTTGTACTTAATGATATAAATCAGGTCATTCCATTTTTTTCGCTCCTGTCAAGTCCATAAGCTACACAAACATTCCGGAAAGGCAAGGCACAAAAAGTAGATAAGTAAAAATTATCTTACTGACAACTCTTGATCATCAACAAATGTAAATCAGTATGCATTAATGTTGAAATGTCACTGCACTGTCTATTAAAAAGCTCTGAGAAAGCAGTGCCTTGACGTACAGAATTACTCACAATGTATACGAATCCATTTCTTAATCTCTTTATAAGTAACACTGGTCTACAGTTTTATAGAAGTCGTCGTCTTCAGATATAAAATGTGCTATTTATTATGGATTTTGATGTGCTGAATTTAAATATGACAATTAAAAGAAATTTAAGTTTTTCTTTCATTTTACGTCTATGCATATTGTATAGATAGCATAGTTTTTAATCATATCATTGTAAATTTAGGTCTTTTCATGTATTTATGGTTGATTTGAATGATAATATTTCACCTGTCTTGTTTACGCGACACTTTAAAAAGGCAAAAAGATTATCTAAATAAAATGTATTATGAGACAAAAGGCAAAGAACTATTATACATATAGAAGTATATAGTTTAGTTCTTATTCAGTGTCTACGCGGCGCTTCTTTGCTTGTCTCTTGTATTCATGAAATGGAACATCTCTTGTCACTGTCCAGTATAGTCTGCAAGCATTGATGGGCTCCATTTGCCCTGATAACGTTTCTCCATTGTTACAATGTCCTGGTGAAACCGTCACCGTGCTCGTCGCTCACTGATCCGCAATTCTGTGGAAATAATCTAGATGAGAGTGCAGAACATGTATCCTTAGTGACATGATGCAACCAATGCTTACGTGTACCTTGAGGAGGTTTTCCAACAACTCCCTGTAGTTGTCTGCCTTGTCGTTTCTGAGAAATGTGTTGTACATGCCGTCTTTTCCATGCCACGCAGTGCATGGTCAAAGGCATTACCGATAAGAAGTTCCCGAATTTAAGGATCAAAAAGACACCTTCCTTTATTTTAGCTTCTCTTAGCTTTAGAGGTTTTCCAAATAGGTACATGAAAGCTGCTTGTGTTTTGTCCCTGACCTTGGCAAAGATTTTCATCAGACCTAGCTTGACGTGCAAGGGTGGTAACATAATCTTCTTTAATTCAACAAGTGGTGGATGATGAACACTTTTTCTTCCAGGCTCCAATGACTGTCGGAGCGGCCAATCTCTGTAGTGCAAATCGCTCGCACGACTATCATATTCGCTGGGAAGACTGCAGTATTTTATGTGTATCCTGTATGCAGACCACGCAGAACAGCAAGCACCTTCAAGTCGCCAAAAAGCTGCCACTGATGTTGATCACAGTTTATACACCTCAAAAGATGTTTCATGTCTTCATAGGTTTCATTCATATGGACTGCAAAAACAACTGAAATTAATGGGAAAACATTGTCATTATGCAACAAAGCAGATTTAGGAATCATTTTCGATGAATCAATGAACAGTCTCCACTCATCTCGATCACGAATAATGTTGAGTGATTCAGAGGAGAAGAAAGAGATCAAATATCGGACATGTGACAAGGATGGTTCAGGAAGATTCAGCCTCTTTCTCTTCCTTGTCTGACTCAAGTGAGAATGATTCTGGTGCATCAGGAACAGGCATATATGTGGGGCCCACCTCTTGTACCGATCTCCAAATTTGTATGCAAAATATAGGTGATAGGCTTTCTTAACGATAATGGTTGTACTGCGCTTTTGTGATCCAAACGTCGATTCACCACACGTATAGCAGAAGTTATCTACATTGTTCACACACGTACGAGACATCTCTGCACACTTTGGATAAAAATAAATGTTTGCCTTTGCAAAATCAAACAATGACAAATAAGAGAGCATGACACTGTATGATTTCTAGAGCTAATATAGGGTAATTTGTTCAGCAGAGTGATGTAAGCTTAGTTATGATTGCATCATCAATGACTTCCAGGAAGAATCTGTAATTCGTATTATGTATGACGTAATACCAGCTTCAGATTGCTTCATTCATTGCTTTGCCTAAAACACAAGTCATGTCCAAACCCAGTCATAGATTTATTCATAGATCCAGTCAAAGATATAGTTTAATCATTTCTGGTTTAAATTAAGATCCCTTCTTTCTATAACTAATTTATCCTCCACCATTCCAAAGATAATGGTCGTATATACTAACCCAGTTTCATATTTTTTTAAAAATAGAGCCCATGAACAAAATTAAGCATTATATTCATTCTTAGTGACCCAGAATTAGTAAAGTTTGACTACATGTATTTCGGAAGCATTTTGGCAGTAGACCACTGTAATCAGCTGCCTTTCCTGTAACTATTGAAGAGAAAAAAAGGAAAATGTCTGAGAATATTTTGGCTAAAAAATGTATTGGAACTACCCTTATATCAGTTCTCATACATCGCCAGAATACATCGCCAGAGTTGGAGGGCAATAACCATTGCACAAAGCATCCAAATATTGCTTTAATTAAAAAAAATCATTTTTCAAACTCTGGTTCCGTGCTATGTTGCTACACTGCTGCGAATATTGGCAAGGGCATATTAATGTCATTTCCTAGGCAATAAATAGTCTTTCATGTGCTAATGTGGCATTCAGTGTATATCAATCAGGCAGTGAGACATGAAAGACAGATGTGAGTTGGACAGTTACTTATAAGCTTCCTTGCTCAGCTATAAAATATGTCACTCTACCTTATTTAACCTTGCCAATATTGTTCTCTCCCTTTTTGGTCTCCACCCAGTCCATGAAAATACTCACAACAATTATCCGTTTATATATGAGCGGGAGGTCGCGGGTTCAGTCCCTAGACGAGTCATACCAAGGACTTACAAAAATGGTACTAACATGTGCCTTGCTTGGCGCTCAGCATTAAGAGGTTAGTGTTAGGACTGGTCGGCCTGTCAGGATAATGTGAGTGACTGGGACATCATGCAACATGTCTGCGGCATGATGCCCAAGTGCTAGACATCACTATAAACTGCCACACTGTAGACATCGTAGCGATGTGACTGAGTTTGTTTTCAAGCTACGTTAAAAATCCTTATCACACACACAATCACACCTACATATTATAATCATGCACACTGATTTCCATTTATGCTATAATCATTCACACTGATTTCCATTTTTAGTATAAACATGCACACTGATTTCCATGTATACTATGATCATGCACACTGAGTTCCATGTTTAGTATAATCATGCACACTGAGTTCCATGTTTAGTATAATCATGCACACTGAGTTTAATTTATACTATACATATGTAGACCGAATTCCATTTATACTATAATTATGTATACTGTGTTCTATTTATACTACAATTATGTACAATGAGTTCCATGTATACTACAAGTTTGTACACTGTGTTATATTTATATTACAATTATGTACACTGAGTTCCATTTATACTACAAGTTTGTACACTAAATCCATTGTACTATAGCCATGCATAATATTTGGTGCTTCAGGTGCAGCCGATAATACTAAGTCGGTGTGCATTAAGGGGTCTATGAAGTCATAGAAACTGAGATGAGTGTAGTGAGAGCTTGATCGTTCCACATAAATCTCACCAGTGGGCATCATATAACGTGTACATGTTACATTACATTGTGATAGACACAACTGTGGGAAGAATTGGCATGATACTAGCTTTTATGGACACCAGACAACACGTGTACATGATATATTATGCCTGTTTCATGCACATTGAAGAATTTGTGTGATATTAGTTCTTCTGTGTGTATATGATACATCACTCTGTTATATGTATATAGATTAAATTACAGGAAGATAGTGGTCGAGTGGTATAAAACTCTCAGCGTTGCAGATCATTACCATCTCAGCTATGTCTGCGTGGGTTCGAGTCCCCGGTTTGTCCACTGTGGGTGTGTACGAAAGCTCTCTAGTAGATTCTTGTGGGTTGGTAGTTCTTTTCGGGGTTATCTCAGGTTCGTCCTATAACACTTATACTGGCCCCCATGTAAAGCCTATTTTGTGCTGAAAAATGGCGTCAAACCATGCAACAACAACAAGTACAGGAAGAATCTGTGTAATATTAATTACTGTGGCTTCAGACGAAATGTGTATACAAGACATTGCCCTATTACATAGTCAGAGATACCACTATAATAACAATAAGACTGTATATGATTTTAGTTATTGTGGACATGACACATCTATGAGAGACATTATTCAGCTGCATGTATATATATATATATATATATATATATATATATATATATATATATATATATATATATATATATATATATATATATATATATATATAACAACTACAGAAAGAATTTATATGATGTTACTTTGTCATAATGCTGTAAGGGCAAATATGATGATGAGAGCAAAAAATATATGTGATGGAGACTGCAAGAATTGATTCTTGATACTGGAAATATATTTTTCACACCATGGGTAAACCTGGGTGTGATAGTTTATTGTTGTTAACTAATAGTGTTACTAGTTTGATGCTTACTGTCCTCATATTGAAAGATATGGCAATTTCTCAGATTTAATTATTAGTCCACCTGGCCGCAAGTCCATGTGAGATTATAGTAGATACTTGAAACAGTCATTTACCATGCGTCTGTCAACAATTGGCATTTTAAATTTATTAAAAGACGCTAAACCTAATATTAACAAATATGACATAGAATGCAGTGTCCTGAAGATTCCAGGTTTGTACAAATGATGATGAGCCACCAAAACATATGCAGCCATTACAATTCCTGAACAGAATTGTACACAATGCGTCAGAAATCTTTCTGTCAGGAATGTCTTTTAAATTTGTATAAAAGCTGAAGATTTTCTCTCGAAAAGGGATAATGTTGCTAAAAATAGATAGGTCACTGTTACTAAAAATAGAGAATATTTTTATCACTTCTCTGAAAGTGCTGAACATAATTTGACCAAATTTAGAAAGAATCCTTTTGGCACAATCAAATATGGTCAGTGCTACTAAAGATAAAAATTAATTTTAAAGGATATGTCCCCAATACAACAGAATATAATATATTCAGCCTTGGCAGAAAGCATTCTGGCATAAAGTCCTTGTAAGCCTATAAAACTGATAATGATTTTCAATAAAATGCGGCTGGTGTCTCTTAAAATAGTAAAGGCATCTAAAGCCCGCTTCTTTAAAATGGCTGAATAAGATTTGACAGATTCTGATAGAACCCACCATTTAAGATCTGATATAACCATATTTACTAAAAACAACGAGAAAATATTGAAACAACCATTTGATTTTTTAAATTGCTCCTATGACCAAATTTGACCTAAAGCATCCTGGTAAACACTTTCAGAACTGCACAAATGATATATCTCCATGCCGAACAGATTTTCTCCAACTATGAGGTAAAGTACCCTTGCATTAAATTGAATGAATACAAATGCATTTACCCACTTATCCCGCATTCAGATATTAGGCAGATGCCAGACAGGTGAGTGATGTCTGACCTACTTGGGCCTCTTGTTAGGTGTTTAAAACAATCTTTTGAAAATGTCTACATTTATCAAATGTATAATGTCATAAACATTAAGACAGAAAAAAATAAACTAATATTCAGATATATACACAATCTTCCAATTTCCTAATTTATCAAGGACAATGGAAGGTTCCTTTGGAATTGCTGTCATAATATTATATATGGTGCAAAGATAAGCTTACAATAGTCTAGAAGTAATAGCTGCAGGATCTTCGATGCACTTTATGTCTTTGATCAACCTATAATTTGATCACTTCCATATACTCATTGTCAGAGATCAATAATCTGATCACTTTCATGTACTCTGTGTCTTAGATCAACCTATACTCAGATCACTTAATGTACTATTTGAGATCAATAATCTGATCATTTCCATGCATTCTATATCAGCAATCAACCTATAATATGATCACTTCCATGTACTCTTTCAGATCATAAATCTGATAATTTCCATGTACTATATGCCTGAGATAAGCCTATAATCTGATCATAATTTCATATACTCTATGTCTGAGATAAATAATTGCATCATTTCTATGCACTCTGTATCTGAGATTAGCCTATATTCTGCTTAGTTTCATTTGTATTCTTTCAGGACATTTTATCATGGATGCTTTTCTTACTGTCCAGAGAAATATTACTATATGAGCACTTTTTGAAATAAGCACACGATATTCATTATGCTTGTATAAATAGTATATCTTAGTATTTATATTTAATAACTAAATTCTAAAACTAAATGATTGTCACTTTCTCACGTTCACTTTTTCACTATTTCAGAGGATCAACTACGATCATTTGTCACAGTTAGGCCCATATGACATTCACACATCCCAGCCAATCAGACCCATATGACACTGACATATCCCAGTCAGAGGTAGACATATATGATACTTACATATGCTAAATATGAGGAATAAGAAGATAGACTCAGATGATAATCACATATTCTAGCCATAGTTCATCCATATGGCACTTGTACGTACCAGCCACAATTAGACCCACATGACATTCACATACCCCAGCCAAACATATATCCATATGACACTTACATATCCCAGCCACAGTTAGACCCATGTGACACTGATATATCCCAGTCACAGGTAGACAGATATGATACTTACATATCCTAAATGTGAGGAATAAGAAAACAGTTTGAAATTATGATCACATTTTCAGACACATATTTGAAGCATGTTTTGTGCATATTGATGACAACGTCACCATTATTTAATTTAAATTTTAACATGGTGTCTAAACTTTGCATTACAAAATAGAAACATACATGTACATGAATTACAGACAGGACCAAACCTATGTGGTGTCTGCAGTAAGGCAGAAGCCTGTCGATTTGTGATAAAATGGCCAAAGGCAAATTTCATTATGACATAAAGAAGAAATTTATCTCCACACAGTGGTTCTAGAATATATAACTTCACCAGTGTTGTTGGATGGCATACACTCAACGTATGTAAGAACCCAGCTTATTTGGAAATCGAAAGGTCAAAGTTCACAGTCATTGTAAGTCAAAGTTAAAAGTGGTTTGTTTTCAGAATAATATTTCTTCTGGAGTATGTCGTTTGCTTTTGATTTGCACTAAAGGTTAACAAAGAAACGTGTATTTTGGGATTACAATGATCAATTGTCAGTCTGTTAAGAAAATAATGGCTTTCGTACAGTAAGTTTAGTTCAAGACCATTTGCCATTGATCAAGATCATTTAGACATGATGGTCAAATATCTCCCATGTTAGCCATGTCCTACTAGTGCCTATCTGGAAGACTATTAAACATAGGGTAGGTACATACTGTACAGCGTACATGTCATACTACAGCCTATATAATGTACAAGTTGCATGTCATACTAGTGCCTACATGAGGTTGGCAAATAATATACAGTTCAAATTATGCTGTTCAACACTGATTAATCTTTGGCTTGACATGCAGGCCATGACTTGCATGATTAAGTTTGAATACAATGAAACTGTATCAAATGCAAGTTATTTTGGCAGTTCATGTTGGACATTGTCTATGATTCTGATTACAGGGTCACTTTAGTTTGTATGAGTCCTTGCTAAGGTTACATAGTTTTTTTTTATTATCTTCTGGAAACAAGCAGACAATTATAATAGTAAACCAATGTACAATTATCAAATGATTATCAAGTTCTTTAAACAATTTCATTTATGTTTTGTGATTGCTGTACATGAACTTTACTATTATCTTTAAACTAGTACATATGAAACCCATCCATTTACCAATATGGCCACTATTCCTAAAAGTGAAACACTAATATGACCACCCATTACTAAGATATCTGAAATTGTAAACGATGCACTTATTTAAGTTGTTTGACTTTATTTTTTCATGGGTTTGTTTGCTGCTCAGATTATAAATGAGGGCAGCTTGAATTTTCTTTCACTGTTTTAGTCTTTTGCGTGTCAACCCTATTGCCTAGTCTATATCCATGACAGAAGATTGTACGTCCATAGTTTTGCTGTCGTGTTTGTCCATTGCCTTGTTGCACAAAATGGGATATATATTAATCCATTATTTTGTCCATGCATGCATCCAGCATATTTTCATTTAAAATCTACAGGCTTCAAGTCATATCAGACTAATGAGTGCCATTGTGGTGTTATCATTAGAATACGTAAGATACCATAGTTAGGGATTATGTCTTCCTTTACAAGTTCCTTTTCGCTCCGTAACTTGGACACGGTTTGGAATTAAATGTTACAATTTGGTATATCATCACTAGATGTTATGCGCACAATATTGGGGTCATGGTCTGTGTGCAAAGTTTCCTGTTACATTTTATCCTTTGACTCTTAAGCCGTCCTACTTAAACTTATGATGAACGGTACACTTATACAAGATCATTAGAAGGTGTGTTGTTTATCACGTTTGTGATTTAAAGTCGATGTTAAGGTTTAATATTATAAGTTTTCTACCAAACATTTATTTTAGATAATTTTATGACACTTGGTATATTGATTGTTTATTACTAGAAGTCATATTGTATATAACTCTGTGGCTTAACACTTCAAGATTTAATGTTTTTATGATGCGGTTTTATTTGTCAATTAATATTATCATCATAGTTATTATGGTCTTAAACTAAATAACACAAAAAGAGTACAAACAAAAACGGTTAGTAAAATTCAACAAATCAGTTATTTCCCTAGGTTAGAATACCAGGTGGAAATTTGAAATGAACATACATTATTGTGAATTAAATCCCAAATAGTCCTAATTTTTTTTTTACACATATAGGGTGTTTCAAATGAATTACAGTGGTGTTACTAATCAATTACAATCTTGAAAGTGCTGATGTTCTAACAACACTTGATGTATCTCAGTGTTATAACCCAAAATATCCTTTAATAATTCCAAAATAGACAATTATTCCTAAAGTATCAATGAGATATTTGTAATGCCAATAAATTAAATACATAATTCCTCTAAAATTAAAATATAGCTAAAACTGATGTGCCACTAAGACTTAATTTCTGAAAATACTGTGTCTTAATGGAATTCTCTATCAAACTGTTAACACAATTCATTTCTAAAATCTTCAAAGGTCAGAAGCAAGGTTGTATCTAGAACTAAGAATCAAGTAAACATGCTTATAGCAAATAGCTTTAGTTAAGTAGGACCAAACTCCTACCCTCATATACGGACAAAGGTCAGTCACGCTATGCAAGTTAAATATACATAACAATTTGAAAACATTGAAGATGGTAACAGTGTTACAATTACATAGATAGTATTATCATATTTTGTCATAACACTAATTCTGGTAACAGTTGCAAACTGATCTTAGATATTGTTCAAGGAACCTTTAATTCCCTATAATTAATTGGTGTGATCTGCGTTATAGTGTATACAACATGGTCTTACTTCAGACGTGCACCTCACAAAACACTGCTGGCTCCGCTTGGTCATTTTCACCTCCTGGACTTCAGAGGTAAATTGTAAAAAAAGAGATAACATTATTTACATTTAATATATTTGGTAATTCATTGATTGCACTTTCCGAAACCGGTATTGTCTAGTCAAGCAAACTTCATTTTCCCTATTTTAATAATTGATAAAGATAGTGTATTTTACACTGATTCAGGCTGAGTTTGTTTGCACAATTGAGCAGTCATTTTTGTTTGCTGAGCGCTTAGATCGTGCACAATTTCCTCACGTACAATATCTGAAGAAAGTTTTGCCAAAGTACTTGAAAGTAACGTAGAGGTATACCAACATTCTCTCAGCTGTAAACAACTTCACCTTACAACCGCCACTGTCACAAAAGTTCATAATATCTGTAGAACACCCAGTTAGTATTATCATATTCATTTAATCACACTAAGGATGGAAAAGGTTTTGTAAATTGCACATTTGTAATGTCATTCTCATGTGATAACCTAAAGGTGGTTAAAGTTTTCTAAATTATATATCATTACAATATTTATTTGTTAAGATTTTGGATATTGCATTTTTAATAATTTTGAATCTGATCTTGTACATATCAGGAACGATTTTTGAGTCACCTCCCCTAGAACACATTACTATAATAACTACTAATGCATGAGCATACGATCAAATCAAAACATGCAAAATAGTTCATAGTATTATGTAGCGTTAGCTCATATGGAAAACAATACTACAATTACTACTTGTGCAATTTATGAAGTAATATTAAATATATAGATTAACATACCTTAGAATGCAATAGAATTATGACTACTAGTGCATGATCATGATGTAAATATATATCACAACATGCGAAAGATTTCATTGTAAATATGTAGTTAGCTCCCCTGGAACACAATACTAAAATGAATACTGGTGCATTGTTATGACATAAATGTATATCGCAACATGAAAAGAAATTCATAATAAATATGAACATTTTTTATAGGATAGAGAATCCATTGGCCCTTTCGAAGATTCATAGTAAATATGGATATAGGTTATCAAATTTGGTATCATGTAGAACAAATTCAAATATGTTGTAGTTAATACGAACATTTTGCAGGTTAGAGAGGTTATTGATCCTTGTTAAAGACATACGTTTGAAGACATTTAAATTTGCAGGATAGAGAATTGATTGATTAGCTTCAGCACATTTTGGGTAAAGTAAATACTGACGTACATTTACTTACAGAAATTCGTAAAACCCATGTTGTAAATTCAGTAAAATTGGCATGATGTGTATTTTCCATTATACCTTGTATTGATGGTCAGGTGGTCCCAAATAGACAACCATTTACTGGAATATATTCTGTTACACCACCATACGACAAAATAGGTGGCCATGACCCACTCTTTTGGCTTAAATTTCACTAAAAGTTCCTCTGGTTGGGTACGAGGACACTAATGCTTGTACAGTCGGGATCCTCATATATGCATTCATCTTAAGGTATATTACTATGGAATGTCCAATGTAGGTCACTGTGATATACTTACTTCACTAAGTTATTCTGTACACAACTGACATTGAGGTAAGTTTCTTAGACTCCATGTTCCTTGTACAATCTTTAAAATTAGTAAAATCATCTATCAAGACACTGTGGTCATTCAATTTGTAACAGGCAGAAGCCAATTCAACAACTTTTGTAAAATATAAACCATATTTTAATTCTCTAAGTTAAAAATGAAGATGTTTGAGGAACTGACAGAGTCGTGAACTAAATCCAAAATAATCGTAGCAGTTATAGCTCAGGTACAAAAGAATCGTGTTCTGAATGAATTACTTGTCCTGAATGTGCTGATGTACCAAATTTTATGAGAGATCCAAATGAAGTAGACTTTGCCGAGATATTAACAAATGTCTAAGCTTGGTAGAGTATAATCCATGATAATGCTAAATTTCCAACAGTAAGTAAGCTTGGTAGACTATAATCGATGATACTGCTAAATGTCTAACAGTAAGTAAGCTTGGTAGAGTGTAATACATAATACTGCTATATGTCCAACAGTGAGTAAGCTTGGTAGATTATAACCCATGATACTGATAAATCTCTAACAGTACGCAAGCTTGGTAGACTATAACCCATGATACGGATAAATCTAAAAGTTGGGCTATGCTATGAATCTGTCTGTCCATTAAGTATTGTTACAATGCTGTGAATCTATCTGTCCATTGCGTAGTGTGACTTTGTGTAAATATGTTCATGACACAGTGGGACTGTTGCTATAAATCTGTCCATTAAGTTCTACTTACTGCACAATATTTAAATTCTCCGTCATCTACAGCTATCAAACTTTGTGGATGGCTGGCGCGTGTGGTAAGGAAGAACAGATTGGAGGTTGCAAGATGAAAATATCAAGGTCACCGTGACTGAACAATGAAACGTGGTTTCTTTGCAATACAGTTTGTTTTACTTCACGTACTCTGACAAACTTAGTATATAGATTGCAGTTGATATATAATTATACAGTCAGAAGGTAAAGAGTCAAGGTCACTTTCACTGAAAGTAGAAAGTAGATTTGTGCACACAAATGTCGGTGCTTCACCATGCATCTTCAACAAATAGGTTGAAGTTAGAAAAATGTAAGAAAAAAGAATTACATAAATACTTTAAAAGATAAACATTGTAAAACACTGTAAACATGAAATACAGCATGATAAATATGAAAGTTACAATTTTGTCAAGTCTATCTTTCACAGATAACTACTATGTAGGCAGTGGCTAAATTGGCTGTAGGACAAAATCTAACCAGACAAAATTCCATGCCAGTTTTAAAAAACTTGGTCAAAATCTTTCTAACAAAAATGAAATATTAGACATACTCCTCTCTCCCACTCTAGGTGTATGCCTTTTTAAATCGTCACAAATATATATCTTATATATATATATATAAATGGTCACAAATATATATCTTATATATCTTTGTTTGTCGGCTTCCCTTTGTTAGATAAAAGAAGTATAGTTTATAGCGCGCAGTTGGATGTTGGATCTTCACAGACAAGGGGATTAAGATGCCTAATGATCATTTGGTCCTCAAGAGTAATTGCACGTGCAAATGTGTGTGGCCACCTCGCTGTCATAAGTACTGAGCTGAATGTATTTGACCATTATTGCTATATTTTGTTATGTATTTAAAAGCTAAGCCATTATTTTATTGGATAAACATGAAATTCCAAATTAAAATTAAATATAAGGCGTATTGATGATGTCACATTTTTTCTTTGTTTTCCCCATCGTGTTTTAAAACAGGCCAGTATATTTATGACGGTTTAAAAAGCTTAAAATAAGACCGGCGGGAAAGGATTATGTCCTATATTTTATTTTCATGGTGGGAGGAGTAGGTCCAAACTGGATTTTGTCGCAAGTGCTGGGGGAAAGGATTATGTCCAACATTTTATCTTGCTTAAACCGTTATACATTTTGTCATTACCCCGGCCATTTTACACTCGATTTTAATGCACCTTAAGTTTCCTTTTTCCTGACGCTATAACCAATACGATCTCTTCAATTAGATCCAGCGGAGAATAGTTACGGTGATAAGCATCCTACTGATAAAGAAATGACGAATCTGAATATCTTGCAAAACGAATAACGGTTTGAGCTAGTCGATATGGCTCATTTAGAATAATGGTAATATAATTTGTGGTTCCGTTTTTGTATAATATTAATAGCAGATATGGCCCAATTTCAGCATAATGTTAATAGCAGATATGGCCCAATTTCTGTATAATGTTAATAGCAGATATGACCCAATTTCAGTATAATGTTAGTAGCAATTATGGCCCATTTTCAGTATAATGTTAGTAGCAGATATGGCCCAATTTTAGGATAATGTTAATAGCAGATATGGCCCAATTTTAGTATAATGTTAATAGCAGATATGGCCCAATTTCAGTATAACGTTAATATCAATATGGTCCAATTTCAGTATAATGTTAATAACAATATGGTCCAATTTCAGTATAATGTTAATAGCAGATATGGCAAAATTTCAGTTAATGTCAATAGCAGATATGGCCCAATTTCAGTGTAATGTTAATAGTGTTCTTAGTTAAAATCCATATATCATGGAACGAGTGTTTATCTTGACGAGTTTGTCATCTTAAGGACTGGATCCTTTCATATCATGGAACGAGTGTTTAGCCTGACGAGTTTGACAAGTTAATGTTTATTGAATGTAATAGTGCAGTAGATGTTTATTTTAGAGGGAGTTATATTAACTCCAAGTACGACTTTCTGTTGTTTCATGCAAAAGTCAGTCGTAACTGTACGATTCATAAACCACATTGACGGTACTGAATGTGCAAAACCAGAATCACCTTGCATGTAAAGTATTTTTTTTTATGTTTCTTATATGTCCTTTATATACAGATTTCACTGTATTAGAGTGAATGTCACACGCACGCACACATCCCAGATCAAACTTTCTTGCACGTTCCATAAGAGAAGCTGAACCAGAATTTGGGTTATCTTCAGTTAGGAAAAATTATATATATATTTACATATATGCATGTACAGCTATGCATGCAGTCAGACAGACAGACACGCACCCTATGATATGGCGTGCGTTTGTCGTGGAGCAACAAGGCCTGTCTCGTTAAAAACAAAAAGATCAGTTCGTTGTGCCATCTTTTGAATTTCTCGTTGCCGCTCTGCGACACAATTTTTCTCATGTGGGTATCCTCGTTTTACTTCTGCGGCATCAGTGTACAGTTAGGGGAGTCCGCATTACACTGACATAGATTTCGTTGACGGGAACGTCAATTTCCGCTTAGGAGAGTTCTCATTCCACTGCCAGTCGATTTCACTGACGGGAACATCACTGGCACACTTGCTCTATATAATACAGATGCTAACTTAAATACAACTGTTATATATTGCGCATGCGTAATATATATTACGCAGAAAATGTTCTCTTATCGCTATACTAGATGTCAACATTCTATTTTAAAAATTAAGGAGTGCGTCAGAAATATTCTCGTACCCTTTTAATAGATGATAACACGTTATTTTAGAATTTATTTGTCCGCCAGAAATAGTATCGTGCCACTATACTAGATAGCAACGTATTGTCTTGAAAATAATAATACTGTATCCCTCTATGCTAGATGGTGATACTGAGAAGATAGTAATTGCTGGTTTCATAATTTTGAATCGATCATAATGTGACATAGTTTGAATTGTGCATCGATTTGGTCCTGGGTTTAATTTCGTTTCTTGTGTTATATCGTACTTTTTTTTAAAAATATATAAGAAGGCCAGTATGGGCAAGTACTGCCGCATTTTTAAATTACTTATGCATTACCTGTCGTACATGATGAAATATGTATACATGTGGATCGTGTATGTTTATATTTATACCTATTAACTTCTTAAGTTACAGATCAATCTCTTTTAAATATATGCAAGTATACTTGAGTGAGTGCAAATGAGTTTTATATAGTATAACCTGTTCATACGTTGAACACCACGTGTCAGATGCGTATTTCATGACCAAACGTGCTATTCTCATTACCTAAGGATTAAAAATATTATCATTATTATTATTATTATTATTTACTTAGACGGAATAAAGAAATACGAAAGAAAATATAATGTATTCATATATTAATACATGTGATATAGTTCCATACAAATACATGTACATATGATTATAACTGATTCGCAATTAGTCTCAATATGGTAACATATGTCAACGCTGACCTGTATAATATTATTTAATAGCTGATAGTCTTCATGTAAATTAATGTTGAGACTTCTAAATTTCATTAATTTTCTTTGAACTAACACTTCTGCCAAAAACAGGATATCGGTGGTCATTTTAATTTTGGGTATCCCACTGTGAGGGGTGGGTGGATGAGTCCCTTTTTGCCGTATAGGTATATCAATGTAAGAGGAAGTGGGAATTTTGTTTCCTTATAGGTAATTCCATTTGTTTGATGTGGACAGGAAAATGTATGATTTGTAGCAACCATTTCAAATTCAATATTTTCACGGAATGCACAATTCTTCGGTTTGCCACAAACTTACTCCAGTCAGAACCTTTGTCCTGAATATGCCACTGTGGGAAGAATAATCCTTTTTCTGTTTTAGATCGTCACTTTCTGAGGGTTTTATTTTTTGGGTTTTGTTTCGTCTTTTGTTTTTGTTTTGTTTGTTTGTTTTTATTTGCTCGAAAATGTATGGTCTGTCAAATCTGTATACAGGAAATAAACTGAAATCATAATATCAAGGTGCAATAAAAAAGTACATACATACGTACGTACGTACATGCATACATACATACATACATACATACATACATACATAGATACATACATACACATACATACAGACAGACCATACACATACATACAGACAGACAGACATACATACATACATACATACTGGTTGAACAGCGCCGGTAGTGAGATGCAAGGGAGTCAAATCATCACAGGTGTTAGGTCCTGATATCCGTTATATGTATTTTTGTTGAAAATCCTCACCCAACACACATGCACACACGTACACGCACATCAATCCGATGTCATTTTTCTTATGGAAGGTTTCATTGGGGAACTTTAGAGTGTTTGCTGTGAACGGGTATCCGCTATATGGATGTGTCCGCTAAGGCAGACTAGAATGTATATTCATGGTATTGAGACATCACAAACAATGCCTTATTTTGGAAACAATCACTGGTTTACAAAGACAAAAATATTCCCATGTAGGTAGTCTTTAGCTAGCTATTTTCAATATAAAAGAGCAAGTAATACGTGTCAAATTAAACTGTAGAGTATTCACAAGCTTCATTATGCGGGTTTGTGTCAGAAGAAGACGAAATACAGTATGTGACATAAGGGAATTTTGTTTTCGGTATTAAGTTCCATTGTAGTAATAAACCAGAGGTATATAGTGACAGGAGGGAATTGTGGTATCGGTATTACTTTTTTTTTTCTGTAGTAATAGACCAGAGGTATGATATAGTGACAGGAGGGAATTTTTGTATCGGTATTATGTTTTATTGTAGCAATAGACGAGAGCCATGATATAGTGACAGGAGGGAATTGTGGTATCGGTATTACGCTTTATTGTGGTAATAGACCAGAGTGTGCCGGTTGCACGCATTGGGGTGGGGTTCTTCCAATATATATTAACTAAATTATGATGAAAGTTCCACCCGGGCTGGTGGGGTTAGAAAATTAAATTAGTGACGAGGTAGATTTACAGCTCTGAGCGCGCAGTCAGCAATGCCGACGGTTAAATTATTGACCACACGAAGATGAAATTCAATTAATAACAATTTAATAAATTCGATAATTCAAAACGATACACTCTCAATCACCCGTCTTTCCCTCGACCAAGTGACAGCCTAATTCATCCCATGATTTACAGTGTGAGTTCGATTTTCCCGTCCTTGTGTCTACTCATCTCTTTCTTTCCCGCTAATTCCTTCCTTCCTTCCGTTCCTCCAACACCTCCTTCGACTCCGTTTCCCTCTCGACTATCTCCTCCTCCAATTTCGCTCCCAATTTCCTCTTCCTCCCTTCTCTCCCCTTTTCCTCCTACACTTCAACTTCTCCTGACTTCTCTCCTTTCTTCTCCTTTCCTCCGTCTCTCCATCTGAGACTACGGGACCAGACTGTAACTGGTCTGTCCCTCAAAGCTTCCTTTTATGAAGCTGTCTGTACTTAAAATTTCCTGTTCTAAGATATTCTCGCCAATAATGAATGGTTGTTCGGAGTTACCCTAACCTCCTCTGGGCAATCTCTCTAGCGAACTAATTCTTGCCGGAAGACGCGGAGATGTCATTCTAGCCAAATCAGGGTATCTCCCCTATCTCGATTCTGATTGGGTGGCGCTGTGACAATGTCCAATCGTCTTAGCGGCCAGTTCAACCTGGCTGTCTGTCTGCAGGGAAAAGAAGTTAAGACACTCCCACTTCTTCGGGCAACTTCTTTTGATCTGGACAAACGTTTCCAATCTAGGTGATAATTGACTATCTGGCGGCCTCGCAGCTCCTAGGTCTGGCTCTCCACTTCTAACCACGGCAATCTTACGTAAGGGATTAGTGCTAGCCTGCGGCAATGTTTACCATCAAACAATGGCTTGTCAGAATTACCTTGATTATACATGTTTCAAACTGGGGCTACTCTGGGTCGGGGTAAACGTGACACAGAGGTATGATATAGTGACAGGAGGGAATTGTATTATCGGTATTAAGTTTTATTGTAGTAGTAAACCAGAGGGATGATATAGTGACAGGAGGGAATTGTGGTATCAGTATTAAGCTTAATACTAGTAATAGACCAGAGGGATAATATAGTGACAGGAAGGAATTCTGGCATCGGTATTAAGTTTTATTGTAGTAATAGACCAGAAGGATAATATAGTGACAGGAAGGAATTCTGGCATCGGTATTAAGTTTTAATGTAGCAATAAACCAGAGCGATGATATAGTGACAGGAGGGAATTGTGGTATCTGTATTACGTTTCATTGTAGTAATAAACCAGAGGTACGATATAGTGACAGGAGGGAATTGTGGTTTCGGTATTAAGTTTTATTGTAGTAGTAAACCAGAGGGATGATATAGTGACAGGAGGGAATTGTGGTATCGGTATTAAGTTGCATGGTATTAATAAACCAGATGTATCATATAGTGACAGGAGGGAATTGTGGTAACGGGTATTAAGTTGCATTGTAGTAATAGACCAGAGGGGTGATATAGTGACAGGAGGGAATTGTGGTAACGGTATTAAGTTGCATTCTAGTAATATACCAGAGGGATGATATAGGGACAGGAGGGAATTGTGGTAACGGTATTAAGTTGCATTGTAGTAATAGACCAGAGGGATGATATAGTGATTTCAGCAGTTATCGTCATTACACCTGCAGTTGCTTCATACTGAATATTTACTTGACTTTTGTGTGAGTATGTGCAACATTACTGTCGTAAATGGTAAAACGTGTCACATAAATTATGTCATTCATTCTATTTTTATCCTATCGTAGGCTTTTTATTGATAAGAATGTAAATATGAATGGGGTAATACAGATGCAAAAATATCCTTATTTGGTACTTTTGTAATTAATATTCTTTATTTGCGGATTCGGGTACATAACTAGACGCGATGAACGAGAGGCATTCATAGACCATATTTATTGCACATATTTGTCAGTAAAGATGTAAAATAGCAGAAATTCATCCTATTTGAGACATTTAGAAGCACATTCCCATTATTTATTAGTATATGCATTTGTATCAGAGAGAGAATCAGATATCTTACTGCTTTAATATCTGTAGGGATACTAGAGAGAGAGAGATGCCATACAGCCTTTATATCTGCAATAACGAGAGAGAGAGAGAGAGATGTCATACTGTTTTAATATCTGTAGGAATGTTAAAGAGAGAGAGAGAATCATATATCTTACTGCCTTAATATATGTAGGGATACTACAGAGAGATGCCATACAGCGTTTATATCTGTAATTATACTAGAGAGAGAGAGAGAGAGAGAGAGAGAGAGAATCAGATGACCTAAAGCAATATCCATTTTTTCCTACTTAACTCACATGATTTGTTGATATTTTTTAACTAATGTATGTTCAACAAACACGACGAGGTTTGACGATGTTGACAAGATAGCTAATTAATACAAGGTGTCTGCAATATTTAGTCTCTGTCTCATCGTATGCTGACTGCACGGTTTAGTCCCTAGGCTTTCCCACTATATACTCTCGATCCTATGCTAAAAGAACTTGGTACAGTAAAGGGTTTTATGAAACGTCAGACCAATAACTTGTCAACAAAGTTCTCGTACAAAGAAAAGAATAACCTGATTAAAATAATTAATATCTACACAAGAAATAAACTGTGACTATTCTTATTTGTACACTGCCTTAATATCCGAATTTAGATGTCATTCTGCCGTAATATCCGAATGTATACTTAAGAGAGAATCAGATGTCATGCTGCCTTAATATCCGAACGTATACTAAGGAGAGAATCAGATGTCATGCTGCCTTAATATCCGAATGTATACTAAGGAGAGAATCAGATGTCATTCTGCCGTAATATCCGAATGTATACTAAAGAGAGAATCAGATGTCATACTGCCTTAATATCCGAATTTAGATGTCATTCTGCCGTAATATCTGAATGTATACTAAAGAGAGAATCAGATGTCATAAAAATAGTTTTAAACTGTCCTTATGTTTTTAGAGTAATACTTAGATAATACTTAGAGTACCACGATCAGAGAACATCTTCCCGCTGCTCTGTACCCTACACTGGCTATCCATTCGATCCATAATCAAACACAAACTTTGTTCTCTGTGCTACGTTTTACTGTCGGACTCTAGTCCAACATACCTATCCGACCTCGCCCATGTGTACACACCAGCAAGATACTTATGCTCCTCTTCTGACAATCGTATACTCATTATTCCCACTATGCAAACAAAGTCATATGGACAGCGTTCTTTTGCATACCAGGCCCAGCAACATGGAATGAATTGCCCAATGAACGTAGACAAAAAGACACAGTGATCACATTCAAGAGGGCTCTCATAGCTCACTTATTTCGACTGCAAGAACAAACTTACAGACCTAATAATGTTAACTACCTGAAATATTCTCAGCATTTTTTTAAAAATGTTTTTCTAATTTCATGGTGTTTGTTTTTTGTAATAATATTATTATATGTTTTTTATCTTATATGTGTTGTCCAATGTTGTAAAGCGCTTAGAACTTCTAAAGATTAGGCACTATACAAAGTCCTCATTATTATTATTATTATTATTATTATTATTATTATTATTTAAAACATATCATGGTTGTATTATTTAGAACAAGTTTTATGAAATTGTGATATGGTATTTACATTCGCAAAGACAATAACCAAGTTTGAGGTTCAATGTTCAGATGTTGCCCTTGAATCATCGCGCATTAGTTTACTCTTCGTAACGTCAGAAGTACAACATGGATTGAAACGATGCTTGTATCGGGCTTATAACTGAGATAAAGTTCAATAGTTTAATTATATATGAAGAAACACCATAGACTGAAACGGTAATCGCATCGAGCATCAGTAAAGTTCAGTAAAGTTTACTGATAAATGACCCTGTATGAACTAGTAGTTTGCTCTTGGTATGATATATTTAGCTATACTATATGATCACGATTATGCGTGATCTTTTTAAAACTTCTTCCACTTTCTAACTCAAGACATCAACTATTACAGAAACATCATGCAATCCATCTCTCAACTCAGTTAACTGAATCGTATTGACTTTAATCGCCTAAGTTTTGTATGGAGAATTAATTTTACAATGTATGTGGCTCATTGTATCAAATAAAATATAAAATAAACCACAAATTGACCCATCACTTTACCTACTGACGCACCTGCACATTAATTCATCCATCCATTAATTGATTCTTTGCCACGGTCATGGCCGTAATAAATTTCAAGCTGAAAATAAAATGTCAAATAAAAGGAATAAATTCAACAAAACACATTCTAACATGCTTCTTGCCTGGTTGATTTCCTTCAGCAATTAAATACGTCACATCTTCGTAACAACTATATTTGAGAGCCAAGCGCACAGACATATATAAATACCTAACAACCCTCTAATGTAATTAGAGTTGTTCTGTACATAAATTCATAGATGAACGGGAGAGGGGTGGGCTGAAAAGGGAGACTAGAAAAGTAAAATAACAGAATCTCGTCTATTTGGAGTATTATTGAAAGCAGTACTGTTGTCTTAATTGAAAGTCTATTTATAAACTATATAACAAAATAATAAAGATGACATGAGCATCTCAAAGTTAACAAACTTGCTCCACTTGAACTCGGCTCTGCGGTTCAGGGTTCTTTTTCAGGCTCCACCATGCAAGAGGGTAAGATGATCTCTAATCCTTGGTTCGTATTCTTCTCCTGGGTTTCAGGTTTCCTCACCAAAGATGTACCCCAACATATGAGTCGTCAAAAAGTGATTTGTATAGGTTGTGGTGATTGATTAGTTCAAAGCCGTCAAATATGATTAGCGTAAGTTGTGCTGGTTGGTTGAATTACGGAATTGTAGAAATTCCTTTGTTATTTATTAAATACTTGTACTTGGGTTTCGTTTTGTGTGTACAACGATGCCCGAGGATGATTTGTGTATATCTGGAACAGAGAGTTCGGTTCATCCTATGCCGCAAGTGCGAAGTACTTTTGATGGAAAAACCGATATTCATTAAGCGCACAGATGATGTAAGGCTACATCGTCTGTGTATAAATACCTCACCGTAGGCGTAATCATTACACTACGGTCTTATCCGTAAGAAGTCTATATAAGGACTTGCAACTCTCCAGCTTTAGAGGCATCTCAGTTAGTTATTAAGTTCTTATGTATATTACAGGTTATAACTACTGTACTACAACGTTTAATTTTGTATATTTTCTATGTAACTCCGGCTTGCGTAATATATTGCAAATATTTCTTTCTTGCATGTGACTTAACATGAGATCTATTTTAACATAAAGTTGTATTTCATTAAGAAACTTATATTACCATAGGATTCTTATCGGACACAGGTAGGTTCACTTCTGAACCTGTTTATTGCTTTGTAATGTTGTGTGATAATGTAATTTGTATGGCTTACCGTATATAACGTCATTACTTGTTATCGTATATGCCCGTGTCATACTAAGTACACGGTGTTAGATTTATTTTCAGCTGATCAGAGTTGACGGGGTAGCAGTTGTAGAGCAGATCATAAAGCTGACCATAGCAGCTGTAGAGCTGACCATAGTGATCAGAATTGACGGGGTAGCAGCTGTAGAACTGACCACAGAGTTGACCATATCAGCCATATAGCTAGTTGAATTGCAGCCGTAGAGCTGACTGAACAGTGTTTTGCTGGTTGAGTAGCAGGCAATCAGATGTTTCTGACCGATTGGTGGGCGCTGATTACCTGATTGACCAAGTGATTGAATGGTGTCGGTAATTACCTGTAAAGCTGGCTGCTTGAATGAACATTGTGACTGGTAGCCAAGTATTCTAATGATGGAGTGTTTTGTATAATTCCATACGTGTATTATTTCAGCCATGGACTAATTTGGGGGTTTGTTACACCCAGTGTTTTGGGGACTGTAAAGATATATTATATGATATCTGAGTGAATACGTCATTATTTTCGTCGTGCGAAATTACTGTGAATAATTAAGCTTTGTCCTTGTACTATGTAAGGTCATTTACTTGCATTCACATTTAGGTTACATTATTAGGTTTGTGCGGATTGCGTTAATTTGTGCAATAATTGGTTCTTATACACGCATGTATTAATCATAATTCTTTATTCATTTGAGTCTTTCATCAAGCAACATTGTATTTGTATCAACCATTATTAGTGTTTTGTTTTAAATCCGACTCCAATCCGGTAATCTTGTTATAGTTGGTTGGTTGGATGGTTTTCAAGGCAATTACAGTGCTGGATATGACAATGTAGGTGCTCCATAGATATTTCATACTTCTGAGAGAGTGACAGTAGGTGAAGGTAAATTCGTTGGCATTGCAACATGCACAGTGGAGAGAATGTTGGCATACACCTAAACCACTGTAGTGTATTGTGGCTGAAATTACTTTACATGTTGCAGTTGTGGAAATCGTGGATGATCTAAGCACACCTCTGATCAAAATGGCTGCCCTCATGACCTCTAAAATTCAGCCCGAACTAGTCCAAAGTACACTATCTTCAGCATGGTCAGTGTACACAATAACAGCTACTGAAAGTGCAGTGAATGAATTACAAAATATATAAAAGGTTAAAGAATTGTGGAACGATTGTTTTATTCACTCAGAGGTCCAGGAAGTGAAAAAGAACAAGCATATATAGAAGTATTTTTAACAGGTGTAACTCTGAAATAAGGCCATGCTCCATAACCGTAATTGCATCCCTGAATTTAACATCGTAATTACATCACTGAATCTAACACCATAATTACGTTCCTGAATTTAACACCGTAATTACACCACAGAATTTAACACCGTAATTACGTTCCTGAATTTAACACCGTAATTACGTTCCTGAATTTAACACCGTAATTACGTTTCTGAATTCAACACCGTAATTACAGCCCCCAATTTATAACCAAAATAAAGACAATTTTTAACTTTCTTTAAACAACATTTAAACTATGAAGGTCTTTCTTAAATAGCCAGGATCAACAGTGAATAAAACCTGGGAATTTATTTCTATTAAAAAATGAAATCATATGTAAATTACTCCTATACAAATTAAGATACTATACCAAACAGTAGACCTTTGTCGGTATCGAACCTGTTACCAATGGATGAGACGTTCGATACTTGAGAAGATGGATGTGTATGAGCCATTGTTTTTAATATGGTACGATTGTCAATTTCTTGGGACATCGACTTTAACAAAATAAAGTTAAAAGTTAAAATATTACTTTACGACTCGTAATTGGCACGATGATCATGCCCATTTTTGTCTCAACCGGACACTTCTTAGAAGAAAATGATGGGCACATACCAGTGCACATGAGTGTTGACAACAATATCGAAAAATACAAATGCTAACGTAATTGTGGGGCATGTACAAACAGAACTGTTGCATCGACTGAACATAGCTGATATATTTAAAGGGAAACATGATGTTCGTAAATTGGGAAATCAATCCAGCTAAAGTTTAATTTACCAACATGTTGATGATATTTTGTCAATCATGTTCTCGTTCACGCACACAAGTTTGATCCGTTGCGAGGTAGCTCATACGTAGAATTACCAGACAAAATAGAAAAGAAAAAGTGCTGCGTTAACGTCAAAAGCAACGACAGATGCTTTCAGTGGTCAGTTTTATCTGCGCTGATCCCTGCACAAGATAACGCAGAACGAGTAACAAAATATCAACATGTTGGCAAATTACACGTTTACTCGACTGATTTCCCAGTGGAAAGGAAAAATTCTGCAGTTCGAACGGTTAAATGAGAATTTGTTGCCCGGTGGTATTAACGTATTTGGAGTCGATGATGCGCTAGCAATTCATCCCAGATACATACTCAACAACGTATCAAAACTCACAGTAAATCTTTTGTTTTATAGCAACCACTACATTTGGATCAAGACCTTCAACGGACATGTTGGAAGCAGTACAACAAAACAATCAAAAAATAAAATATCCTTTTATGATCGTGGTTTGCACGGATTTAAGTCACAAGAAGTATTACAACGACATCTTCAGTTTAAAAATGATAAATAACGATGAATTTGTAATTTACGCTGATTTTGATGTTTGCTTCGTCCAGCACAAGAAGTAGAAAATTATCCCTCAAATTCTCCCACTAGAAAAATACAAGAAAACGTTCCCTGTGGAGTAGCTTATAAAGCTGTTTGTGCGGTCGATTAGAGTTTATCGAAACCTGTCAAGATTTACGAAGGAAAGGACCCAGCACTATGGTTGCTAAGGACCTTAATCAATGAAGCTGACCGCGTTAAAACGTTATTAAGTAAAATGTTTCAATAAAACCGCAGACATCTGAGCAATAACACGAATTTGAAACAGCAACGTTGTGCCACATTTGTGAACAGGCACTTGAACAAGAGCGCGTGCGAGATCATTGTCATATCACTGGTAGGTATTGCGGTCCGACACATGACAAGTGTAATTTACATTACATTGCACCAGATTTTGTTCCTGTTGTTTTCCGTAATTTCAGAGGATACGATGCTCATACTGTCGTAGAATCTTTTGTTGATAAAAATGATAAAGATCATCGAAAACTTAAGAACAACAAAATCAATTGCATTCCAAATAATTTTGAAAAATATATGTCGCTGTCTCTTGGCCGGTTAAGATTCATCGACAGCTTGCAATTTATGGCGGCGCCGTTGGACGAGCTACTGCGAGATTGTAGTAAGTGTGATAGTCTAATATCACACTTTGGTGCAAAATCAAATTGTTAACGAGAAAAGGTGTCTTCCAATTCGAGTATCTCGACGACTGGGGTAAGTTTAGCGAAACAAGTTTATCAGAAAAAGACAAGTTTTACTCAGCGTTAAATTTCGAAAATATTACGGACAACGAAAAGGAATACGCCCAAAAAATCTGGAACGATTGTAAATCTTTGGCGATTTTCGTTATTTGTGTTTCGTAACCTGTGTTCTCTTGGTTGCCGACGTATTTGAAAATGTCAGGCAAATTAGCATTAATAACTATGGAGTATTATTCTGTGCCAGGTTTGTCGTGGGATGTGTGGTTGAAACATAGTAAAGATAAAACTTGAGCTGCTGACATATCCGGACATGTTCTGGTTCATCGCACGCGGAATAAGAGGTGGGATAAGTTTTATAACAAAGAATTGCGCCTGAGCCAACAACAAATACATATCGGATTATGATGTTAACTCGCCGTCATCATACATCTATATCTGGACACAAACATCTTGAATGGTTATGCATTGTCTGAACTAATGCCGCGTGGAGGTTTCAAGTGGATCAATATCGAGCTATTTTCAATGAAACGGTTGATGGTGTAAGTTTTTTCGTGGAAGTTGATCTTGTCCATCCTGCTGGGCTTTATGATTTGCACAACGACCATCCCTGTTGCCCAGAATCGATTGAGAGAGATTATAGTTCGTTATCAGAAACACAACGAAATATACAGCACACCGGTGGAAATGTTCGCAAACTCGTTCCAAATTTTCCTGAAAAGCTGAGGTATATAATGTACTCTAAACTTCTTGCACAGGCATGTGATCGTGGACTTGTATTACGAAAAGTTCGTTGCGTGTTAAAGTTCAACCAATTACGATGGTTAAAGGGTTTCAGTTGTGCTAATACAGCAAGAACAACAGTTGCAACAACGGAGTTTGAGAAAAAAAAATTACAAGTTGATGAACAATAGTATATTTGGAAAGAATATGGAAAAATATCAGAAAGCGAGTCAACGTTGACATAATTAACCATATTTAACGTTGTAATAACGTTGTAGTGTCTGTTAATTTCGTTAATATGAAGACATTAACGAAAATATAGTTGCAGTACTTACGAGAAGAAAATAATTCTAAAGTTAAATCAACCAGTTTATGATTGAACTGCTTGATAAAATTATCAAAGTGGCTAATGTACGGTTCTCACTGCGATTTTGTCACAGTCAAGTGGCCCAATGCAAAACTTATGTTAATATTTACTGATTTGTCGATGTATGAAATATAATGTGGTGATATTTACATAGTATGAAATATAATGTGGTGATATTTACATAGACATTTTCGACAATAAAGAAATGTTTTTGATCTATCTGACTATCCTAAGCATATCGGGTTTCATTGCGATGATAACAAACAAGTAATAGGAAAGTTGAAAGACGAAACTTTGTCCCGATAGCAGAGTTTATCGGGCGCCGAAGTAAGATGTACTGTCTTAAACCCGTTGATTAAAAATGTTAAAAATTCGCACCAAGGGACTCAAGAAAAACGTTGTAAATATAGTTTTAGGATTCAACGATTACAAAGCTGCA
Organism: Sinohyriopsis cumingii; assembly: GCA_028554795.2. NCBI lineage: Eukaryota > Metazoa > Mollusca > Bivalvia > Unionida > Unionidae > Sinohyriopsis > Sinohyriopsis cumingii. Next base: position 1,061,576 of record JAPYKE020000021.1, read on the forward strand.
CTTGATGACTATACCGGTCATGTTGAAATGAATGCGATACGATCAAATCTTCATCAAATTAAAACAGATGTGATTATAAAACAGGGACTTTGTTGATTTGATGATAAACGGTACTGTTCAGACGGAATTAAAACATTTGCACTTGGCTATTATAAAACACAAATTTACGATCATATTAGATGTGCTTTCGGATGTCTGATGTTTGTTGACTGGTTTTTATTCACTGAATAAATCATACTTTTTGATCCAGTAAGTTAAAATTTTCATCTGAAAAAAAAAATAACACATTTGAATTTTGCAGTAGTGGAGAGAAAAAAGAGTTTCTACATCAGTTTTTGGGGTAGTCTTTTTAGGGTTTATTTGTGATATCAAGTTGTGATAAAGGTTGGTTATAAAGTTGTTATTCTCTTTCCAAATATGAGTCATTAAAACTATTGCAAGAGTATGACGACTTTGGTAATTTTTTTCAAAAGAATGTTTGATCCGTAATCAAGGCTCGCAAATTATAGGGGTGGTTGGGCTCTGTGTTTTGAGGTCAAAATTGGGGCTAAAAAAAGTCATTTTGGAAGCCTTAATAAGTACAAATAAACCTTAAAAGACTACTCCAAAAACAGAAATAGAAACCTTCTTTTTCTCTACTACTAATGTTTTTATCTGGAACATTCTATTATAGGTATTCCTCCAGAATTAGGCATTATATCAGCATATTATTTTCATGAAACGACTCAATACGATATCTAGTTTATCCTAAATAAACATTATGTTAATACGCTCATAAATTAATATGGTAAATAACTTCAAACTTTTGCATATTTATTCCTTAAGAATTGACGATCAGTAGAAGATTTTCACCATAAGGCTTATTATGATATCTAGTTGGTCCCAACTGAAAATGGTGCGAATCGTATGTCAAGTATGTTTGCCAAAACAACGATCTTGAAATACTTGTTACTGCTGCTTCTCCGAAATAGATTGTCTAGCTGGCATGTTTTTGTTACAAAAAGTCTTAGAATGAGTTTTCGTAAGTGAAAATGGTGCTGATCGAACATCCAGTATGGCTACCACAATGGTTAATTTGAAAACCTTTTTTTTGAAGGATATTAGAGATAATTTCAACAGTGCACAAGAAGAAAGGGTATTATTATATGTCAAAAAACATACATGTCTCATATCTCAAGACCTAAAGGGCCATGACAGATCTGATTGTTTATTGCAGATATATGAAAGTCCAACATAAATATTGCATAGAGTTGCAGATAAATTGCTTCAGCTGAATTCTCAAAAAACTTGCAGTTTCTGAGAAATTGGGCAGTAGAAAACATAACAGTGTGTTGCTCGTCGAAACCAACAAGCTATCTTGCCTGCAGAGTTTCAATACAATATTAGCAGCAGGGAAGTTCTACAGACCAGACTGTCAGACCAAAATAAAGCTTCCTACGAGAACTTTCTCCGTAGAAGCCTCAGATTTCAAAAATAAGCCTTCCCACGAAAATTAATTTGCGTAAATTCGTCACCGATTGCAATTTTTTGTGTACAGAATCAATGATTCTAGACAAGTAAAAAAGGGGGGGGGGAATTTATTCTGGTGTTTTTTTGCACAAAGGATTTGGCTGCGAGTTTCATGAATAAATTTGATCGAGACCGATTCGATATCTACTACGCGGATCATGAAGATTAATCGTGATAAAACCGTGCGGTGTTGCCTGAGCGCGGCTGAAGAAAATTTTGAATTTGTTTATGTCCATGTCGCCGTTGCACCAAGTCTGATGAATATTTCTCAGCGTGTGAGTATCGACGCCATTGAAAACTGATAAGATATTGCAATTGTCCCTAATTACCTTTGGAATTTGCGTATATCGCTGCGTCACGTAAATAACATCGGTGTTCTTGTGTCGGCCACGCGAAAATATCCTAGCAGGATTAGTTTGCTTATCCAGCATAACATCATCGAATACAACAAGATTATTAACATCGCCATCTAAATTTTCCACTGATGGAGCTTCATTGATGTCTGTGATGAATTCGATTGTGCCTTCGTCGGTATTGTCACTAAATTCCTTTAGCACTTGATAACAACGCTGATCATCAACGGACGGTGCAACCAAATATAACTTATCCCATTTTAGCCATCGCATTATCAAATTTAGCAACAACTGCGTCTTTCCAGAACCGGTCGGGCCAATAATTATCATCCTTATCGAATTTGGTAACACCGCGTTGTGTTTCACCTGCTCGCGTCGCTTCGTGGCTGAAAAATCAATTACATTCATGTTACTAGAATATATGGATTTATATTGTGTTAAATGTCGCACGCGCACAGCTACGATAAATCCAACCGAAATCGTCACACGTAATAACAGGAACGCAATTGCAGGAGAATGCGAAGTTTGTAAGACACGCAAGTTCAAATTTGTAAAAAAAAAAATAGAAGAACCGGAGGAGACATTACCGCCTCCATGAAAAATCTACCTGGGTTGCCCTGGGCGAAATATCCCGGAGAGAAACATCTGCCAGGATACAATTACTGCGGACCCGGCACAAGGCTCGATATAAGACTCAACGATAATAATCAACCAAATCCCGGCGAAGATCCAGTAAACGCCATCGATAACGCGTGTTACTATCACGATCTTGCGTATCGTAGCGGGGATTTACAACAAAGACATCTCGCTGATATTAGGCTAATTCATGCAATAGACGCGATTCCTGACAAAAGTTTCAAGGAAAAATTGGCAACTTGGTTGATAAAAGGCGCAATGAAAGGTAAATTAGTATTCGGTGCTGGTAAATAATAATGGAGCAAATATATTATTCTCCGCGAGGATTCTGGCGAGGAAAATCAGCAATAGCCAAACTCGCTAAAGCCGCTAAAGTAAAACAATCCACCGCTGAATCGTGGTTATCGAAACAGGCAGTCTGGCAAATTTATCTTCCTCCACCTAAGAAAATACCGTACGCGAGTTTCACCGTCAGTGTCCCTAATGAAGTCCATCAGGCTGATTTAATGTTTCTTCCTTACGATACCGTCGACGGAGTCACATATAAATATGTCTTGACAGTCGTTGATATCGCCAGCAGGTATAAAGAAGCCGAGCCGTTATCGAATAAAACAGCAACGGAGATCGCTAAGGCGTTTAGCGAAATTTATTCACGATCTCCATTAACATGGCCGAAGCTTCTCCAGGTTGATCCAGGTCGAGAATTTCTTGGCGCGGTTACTTCACTGATGAAAAAGAATAATGTTAAAATCCGTCGCGGTATTGTAGGTGTTCATCACAATCAAGCTATCGTTGAGAGATTCAACAAAACTCTTGCAGAACGATTATTCGGATACCAATACGCGCGTGAATTTATTCAAGATAATCGATCTCATGATTGGGTATCGAGGTTGCCTCATGTGATTAACGCGTTAAATAACGAAGTAACTCGAACAATAGCAATGAAGCCTGCAATTGCAATTACAAAATCGAATATACCCCTAAAGCGAGATTCCACAATTCCGCCTGTGCTAGGTAGCGTCACGGTCAGGTATTTATATAAAGAAGGCGAGGCCGATGGAGGCAGAAAAAGAGCAACCGATCCAAACTGGAGCGTAACAACACACAAAATATCAGCCGTAACAAGATCATCGGGAAGACCAGCAATTTATTTCCTAGATTCGCTAGCGCCACAACGCGGATTTACCAAGGAAGAATTACAAATAATACCGAAAGATACTCAACTACCGCCAGCGTCATTAATGTGAAACCGAATTCTACCTAACTGAGATAATTTTCTTACTCTTGACACGGCTAAATACACTAAATTTGACCAGGAAATTCTATCATCGACGATCCAAACTTGGCCATCCACGGTTAATCCCTGCGACGAGTGTATCGTTGTTGCATATCCAAGTTTCCATGGCGATCTTTCTGCGTTTATCGCGTCATTAACAAGATTAATATCAACAAGAATAATATCGTTCAGTACCAAGATCTTTTCCTCTCCGCAGGGTAAAGTAACACTGATATTTTGTTTCCTGGTATCAGCGGGTCTGTAACATAACGGCACCTGTAATGTTGGAAATTTCTCGCAATGAAGCTTGAATAACATTTCCTGAATAACATCGCGAACAATTTTCCTACTAGCAACGATCAAATGATCGGGACGCCACAAATTTAGAAAAATATCCATCGGAGTCTCGTCGATTATTCTTCTCATCACATCGCATTGAAACTTATTCGGTTGTAATCGAATTATTTTCTTAAATTCGGTCAGTAAAATATCATCGGATCTATAATCAGCGTCGATTTCCTCATAATAGTCAACGAAATTTCTGAGCCATTCGTGAGGAGATTCACCATCAATCGGATCAGGCTGGCCATGATCTCCGCACATTACCACGGCGGTATTTTTTCCCTCCAACCAGATCAGGAACGATTTTAATACAACTAAATTTACTGTGCAAATTTCATCAAATATTATAATTTTGTTGATATATTTATTTCCCATACGAGCCGAATCCCATAATCCACCGCTGTATTTGAAATAACTGTGATACGTACCAGAATCAACGCCGCGTTGCCTTATTTCTCGCGCTAATCTGTGAGTTGGAGTCAACACGATCATATCAGATTTCGCAAATAAATTTATCGCTCGCGTTGTTTTACCGCTACCACCAGGACCATTCATGTAAACGAATTTGTTACGTGAAATCGGGTCAAATGCAGATGCAGCCGTCGATATTTCCTCGCATTTATCTCGATGAAATTTATCGCAATCTTCTACATCAGCGTCCTCACAGTAATCTAGGATATCCTCGTTTTTTATCCTCCAAGTTCCCCAAGAACCATCAGCGATTAAATTATCCAGCCTATACTGGTATTTCTTATCGATATAAAACGAGTCCGTTGCGACCCTTACCGCGATATCAGAAAATTTATTTATCATCGATAGCAAATTTATACTCACATAAGCGAGCATCGATGATCTCAAATGCGTATACTGCGCTGATTCTCCATCGAGATAGCTAATTACGGTACCCAACTTTACTCCATCAATGATAATATTCTCTCTGTTGCAGAATATTCCTTGCGATACCGTATCGGCAATAATAAAGTCCATTTCGGCATCGTTGATAAACAACCTAGCGTGTCGGTGTTTATGATCAACGGATCCTCCTTGAGTAAATTTGCCAATTATTTTTCTTCCAATATCTTTCGCGTTTTCACAATCCGTCGGCAACCACACTTCGGTTTGTTTCCTGTATGATATAATCGCCTCGCTCACCGTCAACGATATTAACATTGACGAATCCAGCATATATCTCAACAACACCGTAGGGACCCATCTGCGTTGAGATAAATGCCGACCGAACCAAATATAACAAATTTTATGTAAATTTTCAGCAAACTCGAATGAAGTAACATAAGCGAATCCCGTCATGACAAAATCAGGCAACGGTCCGTTAATTGCTACCCTTGTCATTTCGTTGGTGGGATGGCCAAATTTAGCAAAATAATCCGCACAATCACCATATCCGAGGAAACTTCCAGGATAGCACGCGCTCATATCAACGGAGATCATATCTTCGAAATAATACTTGGTATTCCACAATCCGCCATGGCCGTATTCGATACAACTAAGTTGAATATCAGTGAGGTATTCGTTTCTCGTAGGTTTCCACGAATTTCTTTCTCTGGCAGCGTGAGCAGCAACAGACGGAACCGTAAAACAATTCGTTAATAACTGATCAGGATTTGACGAATATTTCACCGCGATATTTTTCATAGATTCATGTAATTTTTCATCACGGTAAATATCTCCTCGCGGCAATATAAACTGATCATATCTTTCTTCGCTCGAAAATAACCAAACCGATATCGGATCAGACGCGGCTAATATTTTGATATATCTGAACATGGCATCGGAATTGTCTTTTGCGCCATCCGCAGATTTACTATCTGTGGGATAAAATTTAACAACACGATCTCGCGGAAATATCATTACCGACTGCGACCACGCATGTGAATTATGATCAACAATTTCGATTGGTACTCCTCGAGATCTATACGGCGACGAATATAATATTTCTCCTGATAGCGTTTTCACCGTGATAGGAAATTTAAGTTTCTTGCTCAACACAGCAACATCGTCAATCGATGCGCCATCAACAACTGTCTTCGCCCATGAATTAATTTTATTCAACCTCAACTGAGTCAATCCAGATCCACGACGGGCGTTTTTCATATGCTCGATAACACGCTCAGCCACGCAGTTTATCATCGGTGATTCTTTCATCGCAGGTAGATTTTTCATGTCAGGATTATTATTTAGCCGATAAATTCCATAAACAACAGCGCTAGATGGATACGCCCTGGCATAATAAGGACCGTCAATTCCCAATAATAATCCTGGCTTCGAATTTTTATCAAAAATAACGTTTTTCTTACCGCCACGCACAGGATCTCGTTTATCGCGAATAATCCAAGTGTCGTCAGGCATTTGTGCAATAAATTTTATTCCAAAGATAAATCGATCCTCCTTGTGTTCGAATTTTATGTGCTCGATTATCTTTTTGGCCCGTTCCAGATTCATCGTAGCATCAACAGAGTTAGTTTTCCATGTCGACCAAGTGTGAACCGCTCCATCATCGAAAAATTCTTTTTTGGCGCGATCAACCTCAGGAATGATATATTCTGCTTCATCAAGATCAAATGCATCCATTATTATATTTTAGACAAATGTTTAAATTATAATGAATAAATGTTCGTGGATACCAATCGGATCAACAAAATCATGCGACAAATCCTGCAGAGGCGATTATTGTGGTGCTCACATATATGCGATTCGACGAGGCAGTAAAGGACCACAACGGTGTTTAGTTTGCCAAGTTGGCACTCGAGGAAAGACTCGATTGTGTTTATCCTGTGGAGGGAAAAATTATCGAGAATTGCTCAGATATTACAAAAAGAAATCTTCCTCGATAATAACATGCGAAGAAGATTATATTAATCGATTCAAGGCAAATTACGATTTAAACAAACAGAATATTGTATATGGAACTGAAATCGACGATTCCTGCAATGAAAATCACATACGAGTTTAAATCTCACCCAACCATCGAGGGATACGAGGCATCATCGGATGGTGTTGTCAGAAATACCAGAACAAAGAAAAATGTTGGTAGAGTTGGTAATTCGGGTTATCTTATGTTCTCCATCAGTAAAAACAAGAAACGAAGATGCACAAATTATTTATGTCACAGATTCGTGTTCGAATGTCACAAAGGACCTATCGGGGATGGTCTTGTTATCGATCATATTGACGGAAATAAACTCAACAATAAAATAACCAATCTTCACGCGGTAACTCCGAGTGAAAATTTACTTCGCAGTAGTAACGTTGGTAGATTTCCAAAATATTCCAGGGCGGTTAAATCAATAAATCGAGAAACAAATGAAGAAATTATATTCACGTCGATGCATGCAGCTGCAAAGTATTTCAGTGTCAATCATGCCTCGGTGTGGCGAGTGGCAGAAAGAATAATCAACGCGACATTTTCATATGACCTCGGTGCGTGGATCGAGTTTTCCTATATTCCGATAATATTCGATTCGGAAAAATGAAGATGAAAATTAATTGAATATTACAAAATTAATATAACATGGATGAACAAACCATAAGCAATATTATCGAAGCTATCGATGACCTGAGAAAGAAAAAAATAAATCTTCCCTCGGAGTTGGACGCGAATAAAATCCGATCCGAATTCGAGACGATTGTTCAGGGAAAACTCGAATATAAATACACGCTGCCGTCAGAGTACAAATTAATAAAAAAGATCCAAATTGCCATGTATCAATCACTTGCGACAGTCAGCGATGATCAAATCGAGGATTTTGTTAAATTATCGACGCTGGTAGAAAAAGCTAGGTTGATTTTATCGGATGCATATGAATCAAAAAAAATTACAAGCTCGCGTGTCAGACAACTGAAAAAACTTGTCGATGAGAGCAAGGCCAAGGAAATTTCTGATCCTTGAATTTTCCTGAAGATTTCTGCAAACAAAAAAAAAACAAAAATTAAAAAAATCTTCCAATTTTGAAAATTTCCCCGGTTTTTATTTATTTTTTTGGCCCATTTTTCCCTGGTGTACAGATTCAAAAAATCTGCGATTCTCACGATTTTACCAGCAGATTGATACTTATCATTTCCCCGCGTATATCAAGCAAATTTCCTTTCTGATCTGTTAGTTTGAAATTTATCCTCGACAATAATCGATTATGACATCTTAGGTAAAACGGATTCACTGGTTCTTTTATTATCAAATAACCAGGAGAAGCGCTAGGTGAAAACGAATACAAGATGAATCCCTGCTGTGCTTGATTTGACTCTGACGAATCAACATTGTAGCTGCCCTCGACAACATCCGCGTGAAGATAAATCGCGATAACTTCCGTTATATTAACGATACCTGGCGATATATGCCGCCCCTGCCCGGCGGGATCGTTATTGTGTTTGAGAATCGATTCTGATTGTATTTTTTTAGTCCACGCGGCATGTAACTTCGGAAATAAATCATCGATGGTATCAGTAACAGATTTTCTCATTTTATCAACATCATAATCGGGAAATTTGAAATTTGGTAGCGTTTCCTCGGTTAAACCAAATACTCTCATGAATTTTTGTTTTTCTCCTGAATTTCTGATCAACTCGAATTTGCTAATAGGAAGAACATAATCGGCAATTGATATATCGTCGACTATCGCCTGAATAAACATACCATGATAATATTCAACATCATTCGCAAGTTGATTTAAAATCTTCACTCGTCCGATAATTTCGCTACATGAGCCCGATTTATTTAAGATGCATTCATGAAAGGATTCCCGCAATAAATTTAATTGTAATTTATGTTCTTGAATAAATTCGTCGAGGGTTCTTCTTACCAAGATACCGTCTATGGGGGCTATTATCCTGTTAATGTGGGTAGCGTCGAAGATTTCCACGCCGGGGGGAATTTTGGGAAGAACCAACCACGAGAGAATTTTTTCGTTAATAAAAGTAAAAGCGAACATTACCAGGTTAAATTTGTGGTTATTTATGAGGTTGATGGCAGTGTGGATTAGAGACTTGTGTTTGATATCTCCATACCATCCTTCGTCGGTGGTAAAATCTTCTTTTTTTGGCTCCGGTTGCTCTGGAGGAGCTTCCTCGTGCCAACCTGGAATAATAAAATCTGGTTTTTCTGGTTTTGCCAGAGGTGCGATTTCAGGCCAACCTAATATGGTCCTAATCGATGATTGGTAAATATCTACCATGTACGGCGATTTCACTTCTATCATCGATGACAGCGTGGGATCGTGCGCAGATATCTTTATTCCCGGAGTAGCATCACCGGTTATATTTGATATTCTACTGGTAAATTCCTTACCTAGTTGCTCAATTTCATAACTGCCTGTTGGTATGCCAACGACGATCCAATCAGGTGTTCCATCGGGTTTGTTTTTGTTGGCAAAAACAAGTGAATTGTTTGATAATAATCTGCCGAATGATTTCGATCTAACATTGGGCCAGCTATTGTAGACACGCAATTGTGTTAACGCAATTTCTTTGACGCTGATTGGTGTTGGAAAATTGATGCTAAATTCTGGCTTGGTTGAGCTTAACGATATTAGTGTTGTTGTCGGCGGTGTCGTGTTTGTCACGATCTGGGCTAGTTCGGACATTATTAATATTCATTTGTTCAATCTCCGAGTAAATACTGATCATTGCCGAAAATTCTGGATCGGAGATAACGCCATCGTTGAGACTTTCAGAAAGAAACGATGATAATTTCGAATACGCGTCGTTGACCTGGGATAATTTGTTTTTGTACAATGATAACTTTTCACTTGTGCACGAGGATATCTTTTTCGCTACGATATTGAGAACACCAGCGATTGTCGTTGTTGACGAGATTATTATCGTTGCTACGATTGGCGCTATTGTTGTTACCGCGGATAAAATTATTCCAGCGCCGGCAACTACCGCGGATACCGCGTACACGGCGACGTCAATGGCAACTAATCTACGCTGGTATTTTTTTATTTTTATCTGATACTCGTCGAGGAGTTTTTTTAGCGAATCCTGCCATGACCTCGCCTGATTGTAACGGTAGTCAGATGCGGTCATTTATTAGTTAGTTTATCCAATCAATTGCGGGTGTTTGGTAAACATATTCGAAAATTGTAAAATAATTGATCGGCCCCATGGTGGTTCTATCTGGTGGTTCTAACGTAAATGTTTCGTTGATATTTTTAGTTAGTAAAATATTTAAACACCCGGAAGATTCATCGAAGGTATGGTACCATTTATGTATTTTTATTGTTATCTTAAATTTTATCCTTGAGAGAATATATATTCGATATAACCCAGTAATTGGCGCAGAGAAGCCGAATAAATTTTCCTCGGGTTTCCATATGTTCATCCCCAGACCGAACACCACAAACGGTATTGAACAAATAAGATTATTTGTTCTTACCTCCGGTGGAAAAGTAATATTTTTTAATAATCCAATATGTTCCCTAACTATTGTTTCTTTTAAATCATCAATTTTTGTGGCTGCGTCGAGAAGTTTATTGTTCAAACTTCGCATCGTTGAAACATCCGCGTGTATTTCTCTCACAATTTCTCTGAGATCGTCGTGTGATGTTATATCGACCTTTTTGTCAATTTTTGTAGTTGCGTCGAGAAGTTTCGCGTTAATTTCTCGAATTTCTCCGCCGTACACTGATGTATCAAATTTTTGACGCGCTAATTCACGCACTACATTAATTTCATCGTTAATTTTTTTTATTTTCTCATCTGTCGATTCACGCGCCGCGTTAAACCCCTTGGTAAATTCGGGAACAACAACATCGCTGAGTTTATTAATTTCCTCGCTGATTTTTTTGTTGAGATCGTCGATTGTTGTTTTCTGACCCAACGAGATATTTACTTCGTTAATTTCGCCATGAATACTAGTAATTTCATCGTTGATGGATTTTACTCTCTCGATGAGATCGCTGTGTGTAGTTGAGGAGGTATCGATGAACTTTTTTATATCCTCGTCGAGTTTTTTACTGAGATTTTTTGATACCTCCTCGAGTTTTTTAAGATCATTATTTAGCTTGCTAAATCTTTTTGTCACTCTGTCCTGGAAATCATCGGTTGTTGCCTTATCGGACTTTAGAAGCATCGCCGCTGATAACTCACTATTTTTTTGTTTTATATCCACGAGATCGGCCTTTGGTGGGAACTCCGCGATAATATCGGCGATATCAGCGATAGATTTTAATACCATCTCAGATTGGCGAGTAAATTGACTGATATGATCGTTATATTCTTCTCGCTTGATTATATCAGTTATTTTAACATTGCTGGTGTGTAATCTTCCCTCGGTATTTTGAAAAACAGCAACTTCGCCAGGATCTACTTCTGACAGCGATAGGAGATTGTTAATATCACTCTTGGTTGCAAATTTTGATGTATCGATGTCGCCTGTTTCTGTTTTTTCCTTCCTGTAGAGGGATCTACCATAAATGTCAACCATGATATTTATCTACGGCGTATTCAAATACAATTTTGTGATACGGACCGGATGATTTTGAAATTGCGTCGAGGACGTTAATTGACTCCGAGCCGCATATCGGTGGATCCGCTAATGTTTGTGTTGGAAGAGTCGAATACCAAACCGGAAGTCTCAGCGAAGACACGTAGTTGATAAATTCATTTGGTGGTGCTAATCCATATGAGTCAAAATAAACGACTTCGCGAGGATTAATCGCGTAGGCAACCCAGTGCGTGCCAGGGCCGGTATTTTTATCGAGATTTATTATTCCTGTCTCGGTAGAGTTTGGTTTGTCTGGTAGTTGATCTCGCATAAATACGCCTCTGAAAAATTTTATTTTTTTATTCTTTGCTTCGTTGATTAGATCTAAATTTGAATAGGCCGTGCTAATCTTAGGCCGGATCCGTATGGGGGGCGTCTTAGATAAAGGCCGTTTCCCTTTTTTTTACCGTATCTTCCTCCCATCACTTTTTGTGCTAATTTGGAACCTATACCTCCGAGCGCACCTACTCCTATTGCTTTTGCGGCTGCCGGAAGAATCCCAGTTAATAACGCTGGAAGAGCAGCTAACAGAGGGAAAATGCCGCCCGTTTTGACCATGTCTCTGATGGCGCCTATGGAAAGGCTCACATGAACGCCAGAATTTGCTGATTTGGCCTTGGTAAATCGTTCACGTTGACCTCTAGTTAGCGACAGTTTGTTAGGTCCACCGTGAATTTGATCGTTTTTCAGTGTTAATTTCATACCGCATCGCTTTGATATCGCTGTTTGGAGTTTTTTCATCTGACCTGGGGTCAGAGTTACACTGACGCGTTCGTATGGCATATTAATAATCGCTTAATCTAAATTTGGAATTTGTCACATGTTTTCGACAGGAGCATCGATGACTCTCATTCTGCCGCTGATTCCTTCCAAGATCATTGTTCTATCGCTGAGGATCACCGCGATGGCTCTATATAAATGATTTCCTGTGTTAATTCTGGCTTTGAAATGGATATCAACAACGGATTGCTTTATCAGGTCGAGATGCTCCAGGGAAAAGTAATAGATAGGATAGCGAGTATTAAAATCTAGCTGTGATATTTGCAATCCGGTATCGATATTTTGATCGCGACCCATAAAACTTAGCAATCGATAATACGCGCGAGCTGTCGAATAGTTGGCAAAATTAATTGATATTTCCTCTGATGGTTCTTGTTGACCATTTACTCTCAGTGACACGTTTGTTGCGTTGATACTATCGAATATCATATGGCTGTATAATTGATGATATCTTCGCGTGTGCAAAAAAGCGATAAAGATATGCCTAGGTGCAGAGGTACCTTGCTGCGATGCAATACGCCAAGTAAAATCACCATCAATATCGGTAGTTATGGAATCTGTTGTTGTTGTTAGCCATGACATGATAGATTTACCGCCTTGGTTCATCAATGACAATAATTTTTCTTCTTCGATTATTGATGGAGTTATCGCTGGCATCCACAAGGTAAATTTGAGTAATTTTACCTGGCCGGCATTTGGGGGATCGAGATTGGCATCTATCACGTTAGTAACGTAATTGATATTACCTTCTCGCCAGATAGCATCATTGCTATTTCCTTTTCTGATAAGTGTTATGGTATGTTTCGCTCCGTAGATAATTTTTCTGAAATGCCTGCAAAATCCGAATATATGGGATAACGGAATAGCACAAGAGAATCTTCTGCGAGCTCCTTGCAGCATAGATTTTCGCGTGGCAAATCCAAGATTATAATCATTATTAGTGTCAACAGGGAGATCTTGGACATTTCCAAGGGGGACGCCTGGATTAGCGCGATCGGTGGGTTGTCTGATGTCAAGCGGCCTACCATCGGGACGGTCAGAATTATCTTTGGCAAACATCATACTAGGACCAGCTGATCTAGTAAAATCATCCGAGTATCTAGCTAGGCCTATTATCGTCGTTGCTAAGTGAACATCATTGGTAATTGACTCAATCTCTCTTCCATCAATCATGTAAGTTGCGCTCTTGAATAACGCCATAATACCGTTGTTAACAAATCCGACTCTAAAATCTGCTGCATAGGCGGTATTATCCGCTTTAACAACTTCCCCGATAACTTCGATATATGCCTCAGATGGAAGAAAATATCTTGTTGTATCGTGGACTTGAATTTCCAAGCGATTATTTGTATTTGGTTCAACTGCATCGTACGAGAAATACTGGAAATCTCGCACGGATGTGTCTCTACCTACAGGCTCGTCCATGTCGAACACTTCATTTGACACTTGTGCGAACATTTATTATTAAGAATATCATCTAAAACGAAGACCACTGCCTGAAATGAAGCTTGTATTAGCAACTTCATTTGCGAGATTTGTCTTAGCAACTTCCTGCGCTATATTTGTCTTAGCAACTTCCTTTGCGAGATCATTTATTTTTTTATTTGCTGCGTCGTTTATGGCTTTACTGACTTCGGGTGGCATTTCTCTGGTGCTAGGTAATTTGACGGGTTGTTTTTTGCGCATTAAATTTAATATTTTACTTTTGACAGTATTGAAGCCTTTACTGGCCAAATTACTGATACCAGAGATAGCAGTCTCGCCGATCTTTCCTATTGCTTTTAACCCGAGTTGTTTGACCACGGGTCCGATTTTAGGTATTACTCGCGTAACGAGACTTCCAATGATATCGCCGAATCCATTGCCGTGAATATATTTGTACACGGGCAATCTAGAGTTTACTATGCGGACCTGTTTGGGTCTGCGCTGATGTTTGTGAACAATCATGTTATTTCAATTGTGTTGTTTTAATCGATGAGTTCATCGACAAGTTCCTTGTAAATGTGAGAGTTAATGATGCCACCGCGGAATAACCGCTGACAAATATCTGAGGCTTCGTTGATTACTTCGCGAGAGTTATTTCCGGCTCGTTTTCCTCCGATTAATACCTCGAGGCGAGATACATCGTTGACAACACTGTCAGGGCAAACGGTATATCCGCTTCCTGTTTTTGGTTTTGGAAATTGCGATGGCGATAACGTTTCCTCGAATACTTCTCCTGACGATGTCCCTGATGACGACGTTAGTGGCGAATATATTTCTGGTGGAGTTTCGCGTCTACCAAGTGGCCAAGCCTCATCTTTCGGAATACTCCGTTTTCCTGGGGGGGAAAGTTCCTGTGGTTTCCAGTTTGTCGATGTTGGTTCTGGAGGTGGGGGGCGCCAAATGGGGCGCTCTGCAGGACTCCCCCTTGGATATATTGTAGGAGAAAGGGGGGGATGGCGAAGATCAAAAGAGGGGGAAGAAGGACTATCACTCTTAGATGACAAAATTGTCCTTATACTCGTAAATCTGTGTTTAATAACATCTGCTGAAAATTTTCCAAAATTTTCATCATCATATTTTACTGGTTTTCCTAAACTACCAAAATAAATTATCGCTAGCCAATCAATTTCTTCAATTTTATCGGCAATATCCTTATTATTCAAAAAAAATCTTTTATTTTCCGGAGAATTATCCGCAGCCATCTGAATTCTTGAACCATCGTTACTGAGTAAATGCAACAAGTTCTTGTTCAAATAATTATCAGCGGATATTTTAGGATCAATTGCAAACGAACCATTGTACGCAGATGGTTTATATTCGCTTGGTTGAGTTACTGGTTCCTGATCACTCTGATCTTTTTTCTTTTTTGATTTTCTCTCTTTTTTCTGAGGTGTAATTTTTTCTTTTGGTCTAGCTCCTAATTCCTGTGGTTGAATATCTTCTTCCTGTAGTTGAATTATTGGTTCCTGTGGTATTACTTTTCTTTTTCGTGTTTTAGCTTTTTCTTCCTTCTCCTGTTGTTTTCTTTCCTTCGCGTGCTGTTTTATATCTTCCGCTAGTTGCTTATTATGATTATATCTATCGTCTGCTGCTTCTAAAAATCTTCTAAAAAATGGATCCCTTTCACTCGCCTGTGTTTTTTCCGCATAAACTTTATATAACATACCATACCAACTATTACGGGTTTTATATTTTCCCTTTCCTATTTCAGTCAAATATTCATTTCGAACGTTAAACATATCTTCCGCAAATTGACCAATTCGATCTATGGAATACAGTGTCGAGAGCGGTCGTGATATTATTTCCCATCCCTCATCGGTGAAATTTTCTCTTAAATTCTCGATATTAAACTTTCCTTTTTTTACCCCCGGTTTTCCTACTACGGTTTTTCCCTTACTACCTGTTTTATAAGCAATTGCAGGTTGTCGCCCTTGTGCTGCTGCTGCTATTGCTAATCGCTCGGGTAATGTTCGTGATTGTTCCTCAATACCTTTCAACATAGGAAAAATTCCCTTTTTCTTCGTATCCGGATCTTTTTCGTCGCCAAATACAACTTGTTCGATTGTTCCGGTAACTGGCTTCAACCATTTCGATGATACCTCGGCAATTCCATGTTGTACATCTTCGTAACCACGAACATTTCTCTTAAATAATTGTTTTGTCGGGATAAGCTTCTTTAATGCCGCTAATTGCTCTCGCGCTAATCTGGCAGAATGAGGCTCTCCAACTGTGCTAGCTTTCGGACTCATATTATTTTCAACTATATTGTTTTAATGTGAGGTAAAATTAGGATCAGCAGCCAAACTTTGCAAACTTCGTCGACACCAGAATAAATTCCCCCCCCCCCCTTTTTTACTTGTCTAGAATCATTGATTTTGCACACAAAAAATTGCAATCGGTGACGAATTTACGCAAATTAATTTTCGTGGGAAGGCTTATTTTTGAAATCTGAGGCTTCTACGGAGAAAGTTCTCGTAGGAAGCTTTATTTTGGTCTGACAGTCTGGTCTGTAGAACTTCCCTGCTGCTCAATATTCCATTTCTTTCCTAAATTGTAAAAATGGTCAAGATGAAAACGTAGTAGATTAATGCACATCTACATGCACCATAAATTTCGCTACAAAGTTTCAATATAATTCTCCAATCAGTATGGGATCAGAAAGGATAATGACCTAATGTCTCAAAATACACTATTTTCAATATTTCATTCTTTTTAAAATGTTCTCCAAAACTAGACCCAAAGAAAAAGTGACACTCTACTACACATGCATATGAGTCACCTATCTACGAAATACATTTTCACCAAAATCCTCCACGTGGTGTGGAAGTAATATACTAGTCACATATCTAGCATACAACATTTCCCAAAAAATCATCCAAGTGGTGTGAGAGTCATATACCAGTCTCATCTCTAGCATTTGTCTGTCAACACTAACTCGTGAACATTGTTTAGGGTTCATTTCTGATTGGATCTTGATAAGATTTACGGCATTAAGGCATCGGATAGGTTTGAATATGAGCGACGTCCATGCATAATATTGAGGTCATCTTGCATCATACTGATTGCGTCGATGAACACAAATGATAAATTACATCCATTTTTAATCAGACCTGGGATGTAAGCCGATATAATGGTTGCATTTGGTTAATGAAGTAACCTAGCATTTTATCAGTTAAACTCATATTAGACAGTATATGTCTTACTAGATATTGATCAGATTTAATAAGTTAGAATCATCAATATGTTCACATGAGTTTATGTGTGAGATGGATGCATATCATAACTCTAAAATAGCTTTTATCATCAAGGTATCGCATGAGCTTGATCATATGTGATATGTATGCATGTTAATTAGGATGCTTACTGAATGAAACTGAACCTACACCTTCTAGCTCTGAGTCTAATGCCTTGTGCACAGATGTATAATAACTCATATGAGGGGTTTCTCAGTAGTTTTCAAGATTTGACTCCAAGAGTGGACATCGCGATGATAAAGTCAGACCCAGGAATCCCTGCTGATGCCACATTTTCAATCAATATGTAATGCCCTTATATTGTTTATTTGAACAGTTTTTAAGTTGCTGAATCAAGTCCAAGTCCACAGTGGGTTGGAGGAGATCTATGGGACAATGCTGATTGTATTAATGAGTTGTCCTTTCAGTGCAGAGATAAAGATCCTCTGTATCTGGTCTATGAAAGATAATAAATGTCACCACCATATATAGATATTTTAGCAACTATGTATTCCAAGCATTTCATTCCTCTTTACAGATTTAATACATGTGTGAACATGAATTGGTAAGCTAACATATGCGATCTAATTAGATGAGCACTATTTACTGATGCATCAGTTCTAGATACAATATTCTACGTGGAATTTGATGAAAGTGAGAAACAAAAGATGACGAAAAGAACAAATATGCCAGATTTAGGTATACAAATGCATGCAATGTTATATATGGGTTGTCTCCACTATATTACACCACACATGAATATATATATATATATATATATATATATATATATATATATATATATATATATATATATATATATATATATATATATTCATATCAAACTTGCACTATGGTATACATTATGAAAGAAAATTTGTTTGCTGTCACTATTCTAGGATTCTCACTTTTAAATTGTGTATTGGCTCAAATTCAAAAGTCTTTAAACGTATTACTGAGAAATATTAGCAGCAGGGAAGTTGTACAGACCAGACGTTCCAGACAAAATAAACCTTCCTACGCAAACTTTCTCCGTAGAAGCCTCAGATTTCAAAAATAAGCCTTCCTACGAAAATTAATTTGCGTAAATTCACTCCCGACTGCAATTTTTTGTGTGCAAATTCAATGATTCTAGACAAGGAAAAAAAGGGGGGGGGGTGAAATTTATTTGGATTTGGCTGCTGATCCTAATTTTACCTCACATTAAAACAATATAGTTGAAAATAATATGAGTCGGAAAGCTAGTAGAGTTGGAGAGCCTCATTCTGCCAGATTAGCGCGAGAAGAATTAGCGGCAGTAAGGAAACTTATCCCGGCAAAGCAATTATTTAAGAAAAAAGTTCGTGATTACGAAGATTCTCAATATGGAATTACTGAGATATCGTCAAAGTTGTTGAGTCCAGTCACTGGAGCAATCGAACAGGTAGCATACGGCGACAAAAAGGAAGATAAGGAACTTAGGAAGAAGGGGCTTATTCCCATGACGAGAGACATCGAGCAACACACTAGAGCGGTTCCGGGTCAGCTTGAGCAAATTCATCAAGAACAAACACAAACGCGTCAAGAAAAAGCACAAGCACGAGTGCGAGCACAAGCACAAAAGCTACAGGGACAAATACAGCAGGCACGAACAAAAGCACAAATACTAGCACAAACACAAGCGCTGCGAGAACAATTGCAGCAAGAACAAGCACAATTACCTCAAGAACAACCAGAGCAAGAAGAAGAGGAAGAAGAAGAAGAGGAAAGCAGTAGAGAGCCTCGGGAAGTAATAAAAGATAAATTTACTGATGATGGTTGGACAACAATGGAAAAGCAATTTAAATTATCTGGTAATGATCTTATTGAACTTGGCGCATTTGTTGAAGATTCATTTAATGTTAGATCGAAGTTTTTAACGAAGGATGGATTAGATAAAATTAAAACACGAGAATCTTGGATTAGAAATATATACCGAGCTAGATTTAATATATCCAGGATACCTAAGGGCGACGCGATTTTTAATGAATTTCGCAAATCAGCACGGGATAGATTCACGCATAATATGAGTCAACCTAAGAGGGTGGAAGAAAAACCTGAATCTTCGAAACCAAAGAAAATATCCCAAATAAAATCATCTGATACATCTCAGGTGCTTCCACCAACAGATAAGGGAACCAATATCTCAGGAACTTTTCCGCGCACACATTTCGACGAAGGTTCCTCCGATTTTTTCAACAAAGGCGAGGATATTTTAATCGATATTGCCAGATTTGGCTTCGATGATAGAGGTAAATATTTGAAGTCGGGACGCGTTAATAAATTTACTAAAGAAAATTGGGCTCCCGCGGTATATTTTGCTTCAAAGAAAAAATCCGTCAATCTTGATGACCCGGGTTACCAAGATTTTATCAAAAAAATAATACAAAAAAGGGAAGAAGAAAAAGAAAAAGAAGAAGAGGAGGACGTGTTATCGGAGTGGTTTAGTGAACCATCAACACCAGAACCAAAAACAGGAAGCGGATATACCGTTTGCCCTGACAGTGTTGTCAACGATGTATCTCGCCTTGAAGTATTAATCGGAGGAAAACGAGCCGGAAATAACTCTCGCGAAGTAATCAATGAAGCCTCAGATATTTGTCAGCGATTATTCCGTGGTGGCATCATTAATTCTCACATTTACAAGGAACTTGTCGATGAACTCATCGATTAAAACAACACAATTGAAATAACATGATTGTTCATAAACATCAGCGCAGACCCAAACAGGTCCGCATAGTAAACTCTAGATTGCCCGTGTACAAATATATACACGGCAATGGATTCGGTGATATCATTGGAAGTCTCGTTACGCGAATAATACCTAAAATCGGACCCGTGATCAAACAGTTCGGGTTAAAAGCAATAGGAAAGATCGGCGAGACTGCCATTTCTGGTATCGGTAATTTGGCCAGTAAGGGTTTCAATGCTGTCAAAAGTAAAATATTAAATTTAATACGAAAAAAACAACCCGTCAAATTACCTAGCACCAGAGAAATGCCACCCGAAATCAGCAAAGTCATAAACGACGCGGCAAATAAAAAAATAAACGATCTAGCGCAGGAAGTTGCTAAGACAAATATAGCGCAGGAAGTTGCTAAGACAAATCTCGCAAATGAAGTTGCTAACACAAATCTAGCAAAGGAAGTTGCTAAGACAAATCTAGCAAATACAAGCTTCATTTCAGGCAGCGGTCTTCGTTTTAGATGATATTCTTAATAATAAATGTTCGCACAAGTGTCAAATGAAGTGTTTGACATGGACGAGCCTGTAGGTAGAGACACATCCGTGCGGGATTTCCAGTATTTCTCATACGACGTAGTTGACCCAAATACAAATAATCGCAAGGAAATTCAAGTCCACGATACAACAAGATATTTTCTTCCATCTGAGGCGTATATCGAATTTGTTGGTAAAATTGTAAAAAACGATAATACCGAATTTGATACCAATTTTAAGGTTGGATTTGTCAACAACGGTATCATGGCGTTATTCAAGAGCGCCACTTACATGATCGATGGAAGAGAGATTGAATCAATCACGAACAACGTTGATATAGCAACGACGATCATAGGCCTAGCCAGATACTCGGATGATTTTACCAGATCGGCCGGCCCTAGTATGATGTTCGCCAAGGATAATTCTGATGAAGCTGATCATAATCAGTATAATATTGGTGTACCGACAAATGCCGCTGGTGCTGCCCCCGCCGATACTTCAAATGTAGTGCTCGCCCCCAATAACAATTACAATCTTGGATTTCACACGCGAAGGAAAATGTTAAAAGATGATGATCGAAAATTTTCCTGTGCAATTCCACTATCTCACATTTTTGGATTTTGCAGGCATTTCAGAAAAGTTATTTACGGGGCAAAACATACGATAACTTTCGTTCGAGACTCCCCCGCTGGCGATAACAGAGCCATCTGGCGAGAAACAGGCGCGGGTGCAGGTGATGACGGTAAAGTTGTCCTTGAAAAAATTACCTTGTGGATGCCATCGATAATTCCATCGATGATTGTGGAAGAAAAATTATTATCATTCATGAATCAAGGCGGAAAATCCGTCATGTCCTGGCTGACAACGATGACCGACTCCACCGATAATATTAATATTAACGGAATATTTACTTGGCGAATTGCATCACAACAGGGTGCTTCGGCACCTAGACACATCTTTGTTGTTCTCCAAAACATGAATAGATACGATCAAGAACACAGTCATATGATATTCGATAGATTTGCAGCAACAAACGTTTCACTGAGAATAAACGGCCAGCAAGAACCATCCGAGGAAATAGCCATCGATTTTGAAAATTTTTCGACTGCCCGCGCGTATCATCGATTGCTAAGTTTCATGGGCCGCGATCAAAATATCGATACCGGATTGCAAATATCACAGCTGGATTTTAATATTTTCTATCCTATCTATTACTTTTCCTTGGAACATCTCGACCTGGTAAAACAATCCGTTGTCGATATCCATTTCAAAGCCAGAATTAACACAGTCGGAATTAATGCAAGAGCCATCGCGGTAATCCTCAGTGATAGAACAATGATCTTGGAAGGCATCAGCGGCAGAATGAGAGTCATCGATGCTCCTGTCGAGAACATGTGACAAATTCCAAATTTAGATTAAGCGATTATTAATATGCCATACGAACACGTCAGTGTAACTCTGACCCCAGGTCAGATGAAAAAACTCCAAACAGCGATATCAAAGCGATGCGGTATGAAATTAACACTGAAAAACGATCAGATTCACGGTGGGCCTAACAAACTGTCGCTAACTAGAGGTCAACGTGAACGATTTACCAAGGCCAAATCAGCAAATTCCGGTGTTCATGTGAGTCTTTCTATAGGCGCCATCAGAGACATGGTCAAAACAGGCGGAATTCTTCCTCTATTGGGGCTAGCGAAATTGGCTCTTCCGATGATTGGAAAGGCATTAGGATTAGGCGCGCTAACAGGCATAGGTTCCCAAGTAGGTTCCACAGTAACAAGACAAGTTATCGGAAGTGGATACCGTAAAAAAAAGGGAGGGTTACTTCCCGTCCTCTCTCCCTTAATCGCGAAAATGTTGCAAAAACAACAAAAAGGATCCGGCCTTTATCTAAGACGCCCCCCATACGGATCCGGCCTAAGATTAGCACGGCCTATTCAAATTTAGATCTAATCAACGAAGCAAAGAAAAAAAAAATAAAATTTTTCAGAGGCGTATTTATGCGAGATCAACTACCAAACAAACCAAACCCTACCGAGACGGGAATAATTAATCTCGATAAAAATACCGGCCCTGGCACACACTGGGTTGCATACGCGATTAATCCTCGCGAAGTTATTTACTTTGACTCTTATGGATTAGCACCGCCAAATGAATTTATCAGCTATGTGTCAAAACTAAATCTTCCGATTTGGTATTCGACACTTCCAACGCAGACATTAGCGGATCCGCCAATATGCGGCCCTGAATCAATTAATATTCTTGACGCAATTTCAAAATCATCCGGTCCGTATCATAAAATTGTATTTGAATACGCCGTAGATAAATATCATGGTTGATATTTACGGTAGATTTATCTACAGGAAGGAAAAAGCAGAAGTGACTGACGTCGATCTATCAAAGTTCGCAACCAAGAGCGATATTAACAATCTTCTATCGCTGTCAGAGGTGGACCCTGGCGAAGTTGCTGTTTTTCAAAATACCGAAGGGCGATTACAAACCAGCAACGTCAAAATAGCTGATATAATCAAGCGAGAAGAATATAATGATCATATCAGTCAGTTTACTCGCCAATCGGAGATGGTATTAAAATCTATTGCTGATATTACCGATATTATCGCGAAGTTACCATCGAAGGCTGATATCGCGGATGTAGAAAAATCCGACAAGGAATTATCAACGGCGATTCTTCTAAAGGTCGATAAGACAGCCTACGATGATGCTCAAGAAAAATTATCAAAGCGACTCAAAAATCTAAATAACGATCTTAAAAAACTCGACGATACATCAAAAAATCTCAATAAAAAACTCGACGAGGATATAAAAAAATTCATCGAAACCTCCTCAACTACACACAGCGATCTTACCGAGAAAACAAGAAAAATCAACGAAGATATCGCCCAAATCAACAAAGATATTGAATCGGCACGCGCATTAATATTTCAAAAAGCCGATAGAACATCACATAACGATCTCAGCGAGAAAGTAAAATCCATCAACGAGGAAATTACCAAAATAAATACCGCGATGGGTCAGAAAATCGATAGAACATCACATAACGATCTTACCGAGAAAACAAAGAAAATAAACGAAGATATCGCCCAAATCAACAAAGATATTGAATCGGCACGTGCATTAATATTTCAAAAAGCCGACAGAACATCATATAACGATCTTACCGAGAAAACAAAGAAAATCGACGAAGATATCGCCCAAATCAACAAAGATATTGAATCGGCACGTGCACTAATATTTCAAAAAGCCGATAGAACATCACACAGCGATCTCATCGAGAGAGTAAAATCCATTAACGAGGAAATTACCAAAATAAATATCTCGTTAGGTCAGAGAGCAACAATCGACGATCTCAACAAAAAAATCAGCGAGGAAATTAATAAACTCAACGATCTTGTTGTTCCCGAATTTACCAAGGGGTTTAACGCGATACGTGAATCGACAGATGAGAAAACAAGAAAAATCGACGAGGATATTACTAAAATTAACGATGAAATTAACGCGGTACGTGAATTAGCGCGTCAAAAGGTTGATACATCAGCGAACGATGGAAAAATTCAAGAAATCAACGCGAAACTTCTCGCCGTAACAACAAGCGTCGACGAAATCAAAGTAGAAATGTCACCGTTGGATATTCCTGCGTTGGGGTTTATTACGGTACCAGCGGAGGTATATACAACAAATCTTCTTCTCTATGTGCCATTTGTGCTGAGGTCAGAATATTTTACCTGGACACCCGATAATGATTCTTTTAACTTTACCGCGCCATTTCAGGCTGTATATCGAGTATATATTATTTCGAAGTCATTAATAAAATTTAACGTGACGGCTCTTCTTCGTGAAATTTATGAATACCATCCTGGATTTTTCGTTATTTCCATAGATGAAAATAAAACTGAAACTTTTAAATTAACGCCACCGGATAGAACCACCATGGGACCGGTTACATATTTTGTAATTTTCGAATATTTATCGGGTTGGGGCATAACCGATCCTCCCAAGACGGTCAGCGTTGCCGAAGAGGATCCCGAGCCATTTAAAGTTGCCGAGATAGAGAATCCCCAATCAATTGGCTAGATAAATAATTAATAAATGACCGCATCTGACTACCGTTACAATCAGGCGCGATCATGGCAGGATTCGCTAAAAAAACTCCTCGACGAGTATCAGGTAAAAATAAAGAAATACCAGCGTAGATTAGTTGCCATCGATGTTGCTGTGTACGCGGTATCCGCGGTAGTCGCTGGTGCGGGAATAATTTTATCCGCGGTAACAACGATAGTGCCAATCGTTGCAACGATAATAATCTCGTCGACAACAACAATCGCTGGTGTTCTCAATATCGTAGCGAAAAAGATATCCTCGTGCACGAGTGAGAAATTATCATTGTACAAGAATAAACTAACCAAGGTCAATGACGCGTATTCGAAATTATCATCGTTGCTTTCCGAGAGTCTCAATGATGGCGTTATCTCCGATCTAGAATTTTCGGCAATGATCAGTATTTACTCGGAGATTGAACAAATGAATATTAATAATGTCCGAGCTAGCCCAGATCGTGACAAACACGACACCGCTGACAACAACGTTAATATCGTTAAGCTCAACTAAGCCAGAATTTAGCATCAATTTTCCAACACCAATCAGCGTCAAAGAAATTGCGTTAACACAATTGCGTGTCTACAATAGTTGGCCTAATGTTAGATCGAAATCATTTGGCAGATTATTGTCAAATAATTCACTTGTTTTTGCCAACAAAAACAAACCCGATGGAACACCTGATTGGATCGTCGTTGGCATACCAACAGGCAGTTACGAAATTGATCAGGTGGATAAGGAATTTACCACCAGAATATCAAATATAACCGGTGATGCTACTCCGGGAATAAAGATATCTGCGCACGATCCCACGCTGTCATCGATGATAGAAGTGAAATCACCTTACATGGTAGATATTTACCAATCATCGATTAGGACCATATTAGGTTGGCCTGAAATCGCACCTCTAGCAAAACCAAAAAAATCAGATTTTATTATTCCAGGTTGGTACGAGGAAGCTCCTCCAGAGCAACCGGAACCAAAAAAAGAAGATTTTACCACCGACGAAGGATGGTACGGAGATATCAAACACAAGCCTCTGATCGATAGCGCCATCAACCTCATGAATAACCACAAATTTAACCTGGTAATATTCGCTTTTACTTTTATTAACGAAAGAATTCTCTCGTGGTTGCCTCTTCCTAAAATTCCCCCCGGCGTGGAAATCTTCGACGCTACCCACATTAACAGGATAATAGCCCCCATAGACGGTATCTTGGTAAGAAAAACCCTCGACGAATTTATTCAAGAACATAAATTACAATTAAATTTATTGCGGGAATCTTTTCATGAATGTATCTTAAATAAATCGGGCTCATGTAGCGAAATTATCAAACGCGTGAAGATTTTAAATCAACTCGCGAATGATGTTGAATATTATCATGGAATGTTTATTCAGGCGATAGTCGACGATATATCAATTGCCGATTATGTTCTTCCTATTAGCAAATTCGAGTTGATCAGAAATTCAGGAGAAAAACAAAAATTCATGAGAGTATTTGGATTAACCGAGGAAACGCTACCAAATTTCAAATTTCCCGATTATGATGTTGATAAATTGAGAAAATCCGTCACTGATACCATCGATGATTTATTTCCGAAGTTACATGCCGCGTGGACTAAAAAAATACAATCAGAATCGATTCTCAGACACGATAATGATCCCGCCGGGCAAGGTCGGCATATCTCGCCAGGTATCGTTAATATAACGGAAGTTATCGCGATTTATCTTCACGCGGATGTTGTCGAAGGCAGCTACAATGTTGATTCGTCAGAGTCAAATCAAGCGCAGCAGGGATTCATCTTGTATTCGTTTTCACCTAGCGCCTCTCCGGGTTATTTGATAATAAAAGAGCCGGTGAATCCGTTTTATCTGCGATGTCATAATCGATTGTTGTCAAGGATAAATTTCAAACTAACGGATCAGAAAGGAAATTTGCTTGATATACGCGGGGAAACGATAAGTATCAATCTGCTGGTAAGATCGTAAATCCATCTGCCAGGGAAAAACGGGCCAAAAAAATAAATAAAATCCAGGGAAATTTTCAAAATTAATATATTTTTTTTAATTTTTGTTTTTTTTTTTGTTTGCGGAAATATTCAGGAAGATTCAAGAGTCTGCGATTTCCTTGGCCTTGCTCTCATCGACAAGTTTTTTCAACTGTCTGATGCGTGAACTTGTAATTTTTTTTGACTCGTATGCTTCTGATAAAATCAACCTAGCTTTTTCCACTAGCGTAGATAATTTAACAAAATCCTCGACGCGATCATCGCTGACTGTCGCAAGTGATTGATACATCGCGATTTGGATTTTCTTTGTTAATTTGTATTCGGATGGTAGCGTGTATTTATATTCGAGTTTCCCTTGAACAATCGCCTCGAATTCGGATCGGATTTTATTTGTGTCCAACTCCGATGGAAGATTTATTTTTTTCTTTCTCAGGTCATCGATAGCTTCGATAATATTGTTTATGGTTTGTTCGTCCATTATATAATTCTGTAATATTCAATTATTCTTCGTCGAATATTATTGGGATATAGTAAAATTCGATCCATTCACCGAGGTCATATGAAAACGTCGCCCTGTATTTTTTTTCTGCTGCATGTCGTACCGATGCTGAATTAATTTTATAATATTTCGCAGCTGCGCTCATCGACGTGAATATCATCTCCTCGCCTGTTGCCTGATTTATCGATTTGACGGCCTTAGCTGATCGTGCGCCGCCGGTATTGCCGGATCTTAAATTTTCACTCTGAGACACTGCGCGTAGATTGGATAGTTTGTTATTGAGTTTGTTTCCGTCGATGTGATCGATAACAAGTCCAATCTCTATTGGTCCGTGATAGCACTCGTATACAAACCTGTGATTGTAATAACTCGTTTTTCTCCTTTTTTTATTCTCGCCGACTGAAAATTTAAGATATCCACTGTTATCAACTCTACCAACAAGATTCTTCGTTCTAGCGTTTCTGACAACACCATCCGATGATGCCTCGTATCCCATGATCGTAGGATGAGATTTATACTCGTATGTGATTTTCATTGCAGGAATCGTTGATTTCATTTCCATTATATAATAATTATCTGTCTAAATCATAATTTGCCTTGAATCGATTAATATAATCCTCTTCGCAGGTTATCACCGAGGAAGATTTCTTTTCATAATATCGCCGTAATTCCCGATAATTTTTCCCTCCACAGGACAAACACAATCGGGTCTTTCCTCGCGTACCAACTTGGCAAACTAAACACCGTTGTGGTCCTTTACTGCCTCGTCGAATCGCATATATGTGAGCGCCACAATAATCACCTCTGCAGGATTTGTCGCGTGATTTTGTTGATCCGATTGGTATCCACGAACATTTATTCATTATAATTTAAATATTTGTCTAAAATATAATAATGGATATTTTTGATCTTGATGAGGCAGAATATATCATTCCTGAGGTCGATCGCGCCAAGAGAGAATTCCTCGATGATGGAGCGATTCATGTTTGGTCTACTTGGAAAACTAACTCTGTTGATGCTACGATGAATCTGGAGCGGGCCAAGAAGATAATCGAGCATATAAAATCCGAACACAAGGAAGAACGATTTATCTTTGGAATAAAATTTATTGCACAAATGCCTGACGACACTTGGATTATTCGCGATAAACGAGATCCAATACGTGGCAGTAAGAAAAATGTTGTTCTTGATAAAAATTCGAAGCCAGGATTATTATTGGGAATTGACGGTCCTTATTATGTTAGGGCGTATCCATCTAGCGCTGTTGTTTATGGAATTTATCGGCTAAATAACAACCCGGATGCGAAAAATCTACCTGCGATGAAAGAATCGCCGATGATAAATTGCGTTGCCGAGCGTGTTATCGAGCATATGAAAAACGCTCGTCGTGGATCTGGATTGACTCAGTTGAGGTTGGAAAAAATTAACGCGTGGGCGAAGACAGTTGTTGATGGCGCATCGATTGACGATGTTGCTGTGTTGAGCAAGAAACTTAAATTTCCTATTACCGTGAAAACTTTATCGGGAGAAATATTATATTCGTCGCCGTATAGATCTCGAGGAGTTCCAATCGAGATTGTTGATCATAATTCACATGCGTGGTCGCAGTCGGTAATGATATTCCCGCGAGATCGCGCTGTTAAATTTTATCCCGTGGAAGACGCAGAAGACAATTCCGATGCCATGTTCCGATACATCAAAATATTAGCCGCATCTGATCCGATATCGGTTTGGTTATTCTCGAGCGAAGAAAAATATGATCAGTTTATCTTGCCGCGAGGAGATATTTACCGTGATGAAAAATTACATGAATCTATGAAAAATATCGCGGTGAAATATTCGTCAAATCCTGATCAGTTACTGACAAATTGTTTTACTGTTCCGTCTGTTGCTGCTCACGCTGCCAGAGAGAGAAACTCGTGGAAACCTACAAGGAACGAATTTCTCGCTGATATTCAACTTAGCTGTATCGAATACGGCCATGGCGGATTGTGGAATACCAAATATTATTTCGAAGATATGATCTCCGTTGATATGAGCGCGTGCTATCCTGGAAGTTTCCTCGGATACGGAGATTGTGCGGATTATTTTGCTAAATTCGGCCATCCCACCAACGAAATGACAAGGGTAGCAATTAACGGGCCGTTACCTGATTTTGTCATGACCGGATTCGCTTGTGTTACTTCATTCGAGTTTGCTGAAAATTTACATAAAATTTGTTATATTTGGTTTGGTCGGCATTTATCTCAACGTCGTTGGGTCCCTATAGTGTTATTGAGGTATATGCTGGATTCATCAATGTTAATATCGTTGACAGTGAGCGAGGCGATTATATCGTATAGAAAACAAACTGAAGTGTGGCTACCGACGGATTGTGAAAACGCGAAAGATATCGGAAGAAAAATAATTGGCAAATTTACTCAAGGAGGATCCGTTGATCATAAACACCGACACGCTAGATTGTTTATCAACGATGCCGAGATGGATTTTATTATTGCCGATACGGTATCGCGAGGAATATTCTGCAACAGAGAAAATATTATCATTGACGGAGTAAAGTTAGGTACCGTAATTAGTTACCTTGACGGAGAATCAGCGCAGTATACGCATTTGAGATCATCGATGCTCGCTTATGTGAGTATAAATTTACTGTCGATGATAAACAAATTTTCTGATATCGCGGTAAGGGTCGCAACGGACTCGTTTTATATCGATAAGAAATATCAGTATAGGCTGGATAATTTAATCGCCGATGGCTCTTGGGGAACTTGGAGGATAAAAAACGAGGATATCCTAGATTACTGTGAGGACGCCGATGTCGAAGATTGCGATAAATTTCATCGAGATAAATGTGAGGAAATATCGACGGCTGCATCCGCATTCGACCCGATTTCACGTAACAAATTCGTTTACCTAAATGGTCCTGGTGGTAGCGGTAAAACAACGCGAGCGATAAATTTATTTGCGAAATCTGATATGATAGTGTTGACTCCAACTCACAGATTAGCGCGAGAAATAAGGCAACGCGACGTTGATTCTTGCACGTATCACAGTTATTTCAAATACAGCGGTGGATTATGGGATTCGGCTCGCATGGGAAATAAATATATCAACAGAATTATAATATTTGATGAAATTTGCACAGTAAATTTAGTTGTATTAAAATCGTTCCTGATCTGGCTGGAGGAGAAAAATACAGCCGTGATAATGTGCGGAGATCATGGCCAGCCTGATCCGATTGATGGTGAATCTCCTCACGAATGGCTCAGGAATTTCGTTGACTAGTATGAGGAAATCGACGCTGATTATAGATCCGATGATATTTTACTGACTGAATTTAAGAAAATAATTCGATTACAACCGAATAAGTTTCAATGCGATGTGATGAGAAGAATAATCGACGAGACTCCGATGGATATTTTTCTAAATTTGTGGCGTCCCGATCATCTGATCGTTGCTAGTAGGAAAATTGTTCGTGATGTTATTCAGGAAATATTATTCAAACTTCATTACGAGAAATTTCCAACGCTGCAGGTGCCGTTGTGTTACAGGCCCGCTGATACCAGGAAACAAAATATTAGTGTTACTTTACCATGCGGAGAGGAAAAGATCTTGGTCTTGAACGATATTATTCTTGTTGATATTAATCTTGTTAATGACGCGATAAACGCAGAAAGATCGCCATGGAAACTTGGATACGCAACAACGATACATTCATCGCAGGGATTGACCGTAGATGGTCAAGTTTGGATCGTCGATGATAGAATTTCCTGGTCAAATTTAGTTTATTTAGCCGTATCAAGAGTAAGAAAATTATCTCAGTTAGGTAGAATTCGGTTTCACATTAATGACGCTGGCGGTAGTTGAGTATCTTTCGGTATTATTTGTAATTCCTCCTTGGTAAATCCGCGTTGTGGCGCTAGCGAATCTAGGAAATAAATTGCCGGTCTTCCCGATGATCTTGTTACGGCTGATATTTTGTGTGTCGTAACGCTCCAATTTGGATCGGTTGCTCTTTTTCTTCCTCCTTCAGCCTCGCCTTCTTTATATAAATACCTGACCGTGACGCTACCTAGCACAGGCGGAATTGTGGAATCTCGCTTTAGGGGTATATTTGGTTTTGTAATTGCAATTGCAGGTTTCATTGCTATTGTTCGAGTTACTTCGTTATTTAGCGCGTTAATCACGTGAGGTAATCTTGTTACCCAATCATGAGATCGATTATCCTGAATAAATTCACGCGCGTATTGGTATCCGAATAATCGTTCCGCGGGAGTTTTATTGAATCTCTCAACGATAGCCTGATTGTGATGAACACCTACGATACCGCGACGGATTTTAACATTATTCTTTTTCATCAGTGAAGTAACCGCGCCAAGAAATTCTCGACCTGGATCAACCTGGAGAAGCTTCGGCCATGTTAATGGAGATCGTGAATAAATTTCGCTAAACGCCTTAGCGATCTCCGTTGCTGTTTTATTCGATAACGGCTCGGCTTCCTTGTATCTGCTAGCGATATCAACAACCGTCAACACATACTTGTATGTGACTCCGTCGACGGTATCGTAAGGAAGAAACATTAAATCAGCCTGATGGACTTCATTAGGGACACTGACGGTGAAACTCGCGTACGGTATTTTCTTAGGTGGGGGAAGATAAATTTGCCAGACTGCCTGTTTCGATAGCCACGATTCAGCAACGGACTGTTTTACTTTTGCTGCCTTGGCGAGTTTGGCTATTGCTGATTTTCCTCGCCAAAAACCTCGCGGAGAATAATATATTTGCTCCATTATTATTTACCAGCGCCGAGTACTAATTTACCTTTCATCGCGCCTTTTATCAACCAAGTTGCCAATTTTTCTTTGAAACTTTTGTCAGGAATCGCGTTTAGTGCGTGAATTAGCCTAATATCAGCGAGATGTCTTTGTTGTAAATCCCCGCTGCGATACGCAAGATCATGATAGTAACACGCGTTATCGATGGCGTTTACTGGATCTTCGCCGGGATTTGGTTGATTATTATCGTTGAGTCTTATATCGAGCCTTGTGCCGGGTCCGCAGTAATTGTATCCTGGCAGATGCTTTTCTCCGGAATATTTTGCCCAAGGCAGCCCAGGTAGATTTTTCATGGAGGCGGTAATATCTCCTCCGGTTCTTCTATTTTTTTTTTTACAAATTTGAATTTGCGTGTCTTACAAACTTCGCATTCCCCTGCAATTGCGTTCCTGTTATTGCGTGTGACGATTTCGGTTGGATTTATCGTAGCTGTGCGCGTGCGACACTTAACACAATATAGATCCATGTATTCTAGTAACATGAATGTAATTGATTTTTCAGCCACGAAGAAACGCGAGCAGGTGAAACACAACGCGGTGTTACCAAATTCGATAAGGATGATAATTATTGGCCCGTCTGGTTCTGGAAAGACGCAGTTGTTACTAAATTTGATAATGCGATGGTTAAAATGGGATAAGTTGTATTTGGTTGCACCGTCCGTTGATGATCAGCGTTGTTATCAAGTACTAAAGGAATTTAGCGACAATACCGACGAAGGCACAATCGAATTCATCACAGACATCAATGAAACTCCATCCGTGGAAAATTTGGACGGCGATGTTAATAATCTTGTCGTATTCGATGATGTTATGCTGGATAAGCAAACTAATCCGGCTAGGATATTCTCGCGTGGCCGACACAAGAACACCGATGTGATTTACGTGACGCAGCGATATACGCAAATTCCAAAAGTAATTAGGGACAATTGTAACATCTTATCAGTTTTCAATGGCGTCGATACTCACACGTTGAGAAATATTCATCAGACTTGGTGCAACGGCGATATGGACATAAACAAATTCAAAATTTTCTTCAGCCACGCCCAGGCAACACCGCATGGTTTCATCACGATTAATCTTCATGATCCGCGTAGTAGATATCGAATCGGTCTCGATCAATTTTATTCATAAATCAGCAGCCAAACTTCGCAAACTTCAAATATTTCTCCTACCCCCCCCCCCTTTTTTTTCCTTGTCTAGAATCATTGAATTTGCACACAAAAAATTGCAGTCGGGAGTGAATTTACGCAAATTAATTTTCGTAGGAAGGCTTATTTTTGAAATCTGAGGCTTCTACGGAGAAAGTTTGCGTAGGAAGGTTTATTTTGTCTGGAACGTCTGGTCTGTACAACTTCCCTGCTGCTCTGAGAAACGTTTCACTTTGGGATGTGTCGACAAGGCCGGGCCAATGTAACATATTGTATAGGATTTATTTTCATATCGATACAAAAAATGTCACCACCACCCGCCACCCATTAGGCTTTGTGTTAATGTCTTGCACGCATATCAACACGTGAACTGATATTACAATGCAATGCCACATATTTATCATAGATTAAAACTGTTAAATTGATTTGATTATAGAGGAAGCCCCAGCTTGGAATATTAAAGGTGCTCAATTGCTGTTTGCGACTATGAGAATAATTTGGACATGTCCTTTGTATGTAAAAATGGATTAAATCCAATTGTATTATAATCGTTAAATTTTTGACAGTTTCTAAATGTGACATGTTAGTAACGTACTATGGTCTTGTTAAAAAATAATGTTTAGCTATCTTGAAATATTACTAAGATGTCAGTTCCCTCCCTTACATTGTCCAAATTCACTTGAATATTTTGTTATATAAAGTACGTCAGCTAACCAAACGTGGAAAGTTAAACAACAAAGTAAGTAACACCAACGTTTTGTAGAAATTACCCATTTATTAAAGCCAAAAACGGGATATTAAATGTTCATCCTTCCATCCATTTATCATTCATTTCTTCACAGCATGTCTAAGTTGTTGGCGCAATTCAACTCAGTTTGTATTACAGCTTGATACTGATGTGAGATGACTAAGTTAATTTGTCAACATTTTACACCCAACATTTTCACGAGTTGTAGCCACCGTTTGTCAGACCCACCCACTTTTATTTCCACATATTAACTTCATTAATTATACTGAATTTCAAACAGTTTCAAGAGTTTTAGCTACTGATTGTCAGATCCACCCATTTTTATTTCCACATAATAACTTCCTTAATTATATTGAATTCCAAACATTTTCACGAATTGTAGACACTGATTGTCAGACCCACCCACTTTTCTTTCCACATAGTAACTTCCTTAATTATACTGAATTCTAATGAAACTCTGGGCATTCTTGGCTAACTTTGGTTATGAATATTCTATAATTCAGCTGAGATTATGGCCCCTGATTATCCGAGTCACACATTTTGATTTCTGTATATGACAAATCTCCTTAATAAATTTGAAATAAATTGGCAGGTAACTAAGTAGTATTGAGATTTCAGCTGAGTTTCAGTATCACTATTTCTCAGGTGCATGTTTCAGCACACATCATTATCTTTAAGCAGAGTTATCACTCTGAATGTCTTCTCTCCAACTTTTCTATCTCTCCATAATTACCATATTATATCACGTTATGCTAATGACCTAGTGGGCTACTTTTTGAATTTTCAGTGTTAGAGGTGTATCTTTATTTGGCAGTGGTGTGGTATCGATTGTTGGATCCATACACTTTTTCCTCCCAATAGTTCCCGATTTAAATTTATGTCAGTGCTTGTATGAATATCCATGTGTGTGTGTGTGTGTGTGTGTGTGTATTAAGTGACATTTTTGGTAAACATTATTATGTTAATAAGGGTCATTTATGATCAAATGTGTTATTCGCATTCCATAAATACATTATTATTATTAGTATTATTATTATTATTACTACTGGATTTCAATGTTTACATTTGCATCTCTATCTTGATGAAAATTTATATAGGTATATCGACTATTATTATTAACTCGAACAGAATTCGATCATTAGTTTTGTATCTTGCTTACGAATTTTTAGTCTGGACAATAATTTTATAGTAATTATCAATTTCTATTGTATTAAATGCTGTATTAATATTCCACAATATTCACTAGGTGTGTCTATCTTAGTGGAGTTTGTACTTAAGATAGCAAATTTAAATACTGTACAAAACAATACAACCCAATTAGAGATCATCAAAGTCAATGAAAAATATTACTTCTAAAGGAAATAGGTCATATTATGGAATCCAAAAACTCAATGAAAAATGTTAATATTATACAAACAATACGACCCCTCTCCAAGTTGACAATTTAATGGAACCATATTCATTTTATACAGTACAATACCACCCCGTTCCAAATCAACAATTTCAGTGAAAAATCTTCCTTCTATACAATCAATAGGACCTTTCTGAATGCACACAATTAATTTAAAACATTCGTTCTGTAAACAAATAGGGCACTTTTCTATAACCCTTACATACAATGAAGAATCTCCCTAAGACACAAACAATATGAACCCTTTCCAAATCTACAAATTCAATGAACTATATTCTTTCTTTACAAACAATAGAACCCCTTTGAAATCTACAAATTCAATGAACTATGTTCCTTCTCTACAAAACACAGGTCACCTTTGTAATTCACGAATTGTGCCAGCAGTGTCCGTCCGTGTAAACAACACGACCCCTTCATAAATTAGCTAATTCAAATAATATGAAAATTGTATTGCTTGCATAAAGCGTTTTGCATGAACATCAATGAAATGACAGTAACTTGTATGTGGATAATTAATTATTATAATGAGATACTTTTCATAATTATAAGTATACAAAGTTGTTTCCTTAATTATTATGATTATTATACTTTCCTTAGTTGTTATTATGCACAGTAATTTACTAAATTATTACATACAATACTTTTCGTAATCATTATTACACACAGGAATATTTGTAATTATTATTGGATATAATGAAAATATGTGCAGCCGTGTATTGATTTAACTTAATTGGTATTTGTTAATCAGTTCTCTGTATCGTCATTTGGTGGAGGTATGGACACTGACTTTTGGGCCAAGAAATGCGTATGTCTCTTTTTACTGATAAAAACACCCACATAGGTTTACCTGTCTGTGTTCTGTGTCATTAACTGTGTAAATGTTTGCTTTAGTTACAAATGTATCTTAACGCATTACTCTATCACCGCTGTAAGGTTTTATGTCATCGGATGTGTCTTACATTACCCATGTATCTGAACTCATTTACTGTATCAATATTTCAGCTTTCAGTGTCATGAACAATGTTGTCCTTTTCTAATGTATCTTATCTAATTTACTGTTTTAAGTGATCACTATTGTTTTCCATTGCATATATATATATATATATATATATATATATATATATATATATATATATATATATATATATGTTATCTTAACTTATTAACTTATCACCATTTCATTTTTTATGTCATCAGCAATGTCCCCTGATTCATTTGCTGTAACGCCGTTGTCAGTGTTCTGTGTCATCCGCAGTGCCTCTTTCTTTACAACTGCATATTATTATAACACCATTGGTAGTGTTCTGTGTCATCAATTGTGCTTTCCTTTACACATTAGCTTAACTCATTTGCTGTATCCCCACTGGCAGTGATTTCTATCATCTGTATTTTAGTTTGCAAAAATATATCTCAACCCATTTATTATCTCATCATTGTCAATGCTTTGTTTGCAAATGTATCTTAACTCATTTATTGCATCATCATTGTCATGTAGCCCTTTTCTCTATCAAACTAACACCCCTCTACTTGTGATTAAATATGTCGGATATCAGTTCCATTAGGACTATATATATATATATATATATATATATATATATATATATATATATATATATATATATATATATATATATATCTCAACATCATCATCATCATCATCATTGGCGACTCAGTCTCGAGAGACCATGCGAATAGCGCCCTTATGGTGTTGTCTGTCTCTGGGGTATTGGCATCGTCTGCTGTGCAGGCCTATACGTGAGTGACAGTCCCTATTGCAGTTGGCGCAGACATACTGGGAAGTCTGAGTTACTTTGCTTGCTGCCGCGTTCTTCTTTCTCTCACGTTTCTCCGCCGCCAACTGGGCTCTCCAAGCATCAGCGACTGATATGCCCTTGTTTACCCTCAGTCTCCAGGTGCCTCAGTCCTCGGCCAGCACTTCCCAGCCATCGGGTGAAATGTCGCATGCCTTCATATCCCTCTTGCATACATTCTTGAAACGGAGTGAGGGGCGGCCGACTCTTCTCATGCTAATGGCCATCTGTCCATATCGTATGTCCCTTGGCAGCCTTCCATGCGTCGGACGTGTCCCAGCCATCGAAGGCGACGTTTGTTCAGCGGGGAGTACATGCTGGGGTACTTTCACGCTGCAGGATCTCGCTGTGTGGAACACGGTCTTGCCAGCTTATTTTCAGGATGCGTTTTAGGCACCGTATATGGAAGGAGTTGAGCTTGCACTCTTGCCTCATGTAGGTACTCCAGGTCTCACTTCCATATAGAAGGGTGCTGAGAACGCAGGCCTGGTAGACTTGGACCTTGGTGTGCTCTGTCAGCGCGTTGTGTTCCCACACCCTCTTCGTTTGTCGTGCCATGATGGCGTTTGCCTTTCCAAGCCTTCTGTCCAGCTCCATATCAAACGAGAGAGTGATGCTGATGGTTGATCCCAGGTAGGTAAAGTTGTTGACTAGTTCCAGGGTGACACCGTTGATTTTGATGGAAAGAGCAAAGATGGAATCTTGCAGGCTGACATTTGCTTTTTGCAAGCTGATGGTGAGACCAAAATGCATGCAGGCATCAGCAAAACGGTCTCCTAGTCTCTGGAGGGCTTCCTCGGTGTGGGTCACAAGAGCTGCGTCATCTGCAAAAAGCATATATATATATATATATATATATATATATATATATATATATATATATATATATAACGCAACGCTCAACAAAGACTGTATAGAACACAAAAACGACTCTAGCAGTTATTTCGTCACATATCGTATTCATTCTGATGGAAAACCCCATTTCAATAAACGCCACCTTTTCAACAAAGAGAAATTCCTACTTTATGGAAGCTTATAAATCTGTATATATTCATTATGGTCCATCCAAATAATTAAGAAAGGACACAAGTAATCCAGCACCTGTTAGAAATATTAAATCGATTAAATATACTAATGTTTTTAGTCAAACAGTGATGTACCTTATTCACTGCCGACCCGCATCCGTTGAAAACTGCATTGCCCTGGGGGGCGGGGAGGGGGGGCTATTATAATAACTACGGTACATCGATCACTTGATTTGCGATTTGCTGACAAATAAAGCCACTACCGAACGCGCGAATTATTCCGAATGCTTGTGTGTGTGTGATTTGGATTATTAACGTAGTTTTAAAACATTTTAAGTCGTATCGCTACGATATTTGGGGTGTGGCAGTTGATAGTGATGTCCAGCACTGGGGCATCGTGCCGCAGGCATGTAGGATGATGTCCCACCCAGTCACATTATCCTGACACGAGGCCGACCAGTCCTAACACTAACCTCTTAACGGTGAGAAAACAAGTGTAATTGGAGACGCCATTAAAAACAAATCAAAACTTGTTTTCATTCAACAAAGTTAAGCGGCTTTTCATTAATCACTAGAGTCTTGGTAGTTAACATTTTTATACTGTCTAGGTTTTATTGTATCAAAAGAAACATCAGCTACGTACTAATGCGTATATCCATATACCTATGACACGCCTTTACATCTATTAATCCATTCATCTATCTAGTAATACGTCAGCCCATCAGTTCATCCACTACATGACCCACCTATACACCAATCTGGAACAACTATACATCGGATGATATTAAGTCAATCTATCTACACAACGACCCAAGGATAAGACAATCAACCAGCCCATTAATTAGTCCTTTATCATTGCCTTAGTTGCAAAAAATGTTGGTACTTACATCGACCCCCCCCCCCCCCCGTCTAGCCCCTCCAGCCACAAAACAGGAATTAAACTCGCCTCGTCCATGAGATAAAATGCCTTCAGCAAATAATTATATCACTACATTAGAACGATATTTGAGACTCATTTAGTTCGCTTCAAGCATTTGAATTACTTATAAAGAAGTATAAAGGCACTTGAAAAGAGCTAATGCATGAAATCGCAATGAAAATAACTGAACTGACTGCTTTTTTAAATAATACAGACCCTGTTATATTTAAGCGAGAGAAGTCTCAAATGACATTGGCAATGACTAGATAATAGACATTCAAATTTGAGTGTGAAATGACGTTGGCAGTAGCTGGATAATATACATCAAAGTCATATTATAGAAAGAGCTCAACAAAGCAACTCATATTTTGTTCACAAGATATTCCTCGTGATCCATTGAGACAACATAAAACATCATATGATTAAATGATTTTGTCCTCATATTAAATTATGTTCAAACTCACAGAAAGGTAGAAGGGAAAGATATAGCAACGACTGACAAAAATATATACGATGTATAAACACAGTCAGAGAAACATAGAGGGAGGTAGAAAGACTCAAAGGGACAGTAATATAGCGTTGCGTGTTAGGAAAATAAAATAAATGCATCTTTTGGTGAAAGGTAGACCAGTTTCTCATGCACGATAGGTGGTCAGTCCCGGATTCTTCTTTCACAAACCGCCTCCTACCCCCCCCCCACCCCAACAAACACTATGGCAACATTTAAGTTGACGAAGTGTTTAATGTATGTTTGTTGGTAGGCAGATCTTAACGGCATTTTTATTACGTTATTGATCTATATCATGCCGAAGAAATGGGAGTTTAATGCGTTTACTAAGTTCATAATGAGCCAGCAGACGGCAATGCTTTGTCTCTGCAACATTCCGTGTAGACTAGACAAATATGCCATACAGAAATACATTGAAATATTAAAGGCAATTGGAGAGCTATCAACTAATGCATCGGCGTGTGTCAATCAACCTTACGCTCTCTAATTACATGAAGCCAATTGAATACCTAAAAGTTAACTTATCGACCTATGTCAACCTGTCAGTCAACCTTACTTAGCAGTTCTTTAATTATCTACAGCCAATTGGATAGCTATCAACTAATTTATATCCACGTGTCAGTCAAACTTACTTGACTGCTCATTAATTATATTAAGCCAGTTCTATAGCTAACAACTCATCTATCATCAATCAGACCCATGCACTTGCCGACAGATATCGAACATCGACCATTACTCATTCTGCCAAACGGCTATGAGTATAGGAAATATATAAGTACAATTGACGAAGAAAAACTAAATAAATATAGTTATATATTTGCTCAAATCTGAGTTATTTTACTGTCAGTTGAAGAGACAATAATGTTTGATACATTAGAATGGGTTGGGCGTAAG
The DNA here is from genome assembly GCA_028554795.2 of Sinohyriopsis cumingii. Taxonomy (NCBI): domain Eukaryota; kingdom Metazoa; phylum Mollusca; class Bivalvia; order Unionida; family Unionidae; genus Sinohyriopsis; species Sinohyriopsis cumingii. The sequence continues at coordinate 1,101,848 of JAPYKE020000021.1, forward strand.
AACAAAATGAGAATGGTCTAATGGGGTATTAGAGATTGATTGATGCACAAACTGCCTCGTCATTAGACAATTACAAAATGTGTAACGGAAATAATGATATACAGAATGCAGTAGAAAGCTGTTTTATATTATTTAGTTTCGTGCACATAATTTGTTGATTTTTTCGTACTAGACACTGAATGTCATCGAGATTAAAATGGAATTCACTCACTATTATTGGAAATTCAACATAATTCATTTCGTTTCAGGCATTCTTTGCGCGCTATTTAGTTCAAAATCCTAGATGATAAAGCTTAGTCGACCCACATGACGAGGTTTATAATCTAGATCAGACAGCTTGGGTGTACACATTGGCGGGTGGATTTTTAGTCCTTGTGTCACCTGACGCTCACGATTTGTCCACTGTTAAAATAAAACACAGAAAAGTATATTTTAAACGGTTGATGTAATAACCTATCAGCAAAGCTTCATAGCATAATATAATTAGTATCATTAGAGTCCATACTAATATGAAATCCATTACTAATACATGATACCTTAATGTGGGTATGTATTCAAGAGAGAGAGAGAGAGAGAGAGACTCGTTTACACGGATAAATCGTACATAAATTTAGGTAGAAAATACTGACATTTATATTGCTATAAAGAGTCACTTTAGTTACGACCGCTCCAGATGCCTAGTGGTTAGAGCGTACGCCTCGGATGCGGGAGATCGTTGGTTTGATCTCTGGCCGAGTCATACCAAAGACTTACAGAAATGGTACTAACAGTTGCCTCGCTTGGCGCCCAGCATTAAGAGGTTAGTGTTAGGACTGGTCGGCCTGGTGTTAAGATAATGTGACTGGGTGGGACATTATGCTACATGTCTGCGGCATGATGCCCCAGTGCTAGACATCACTATAAACTGTCACACTGCAGACATCGTAGCGATATGACTGAAAAGTTGTTAAAGCTACGTTAAAAATCCAAACCACACACACACACTTTAGTTACGGTATCAAAGTACATTTTTTCTTTCTTGAAATGAAGAAAGCAAAATTACAATTTTCCTAGCATAAGTGAACACAATTATTCATACATACATACATACATACATACATACATATATACATACATACATACATACATACTTACTTACATACATACATACATGCATTTTTCATGTATTGCTTTTGATTCACCCTGATGTAATCTCTCTCTGTGCGTCTCTCTCTATCTCTCAATCAGTGTGTGCCTGTATGTCCGTCTGTCTTTCTTTGACACATACAATTCCATACTAAAGGAGTAGTGTTATATGTATATCACAAAAAAAAAACACTGTCTCTTACATTGACACTACCCGGAGATATCACACTTGCTTGGATACAATGTGTCTCTCACATTGTCTCTATCAGAGAAATGTTACACTTTTTGGATACGATTTGTCTGTTACATTGAGTCTATTCCGGAGATGTCACAATAGGTTGGATACGATTTCTCTCTCACATTGACACTATCCAGGAGGTGACATACAAGGCCACAAGGTGGAGTGCAATATATATATATATATATATATATATATATATATATATATATATATATATATATATATATATACAGTGTTAATATAAAAAGTAACGCTAGACAAGTGAATCGCAATAACATTGACGCCTGTCGTTTTGTTGCCTCGTTCATGAAACGAAACTCAAATCCGTTGTCTGTTGACGATTACCTCTCTGTTTGATCCCGTGTGTCCGAGAGAGAGAGAGAGAGAGAGAGAGAGAGAGAGAGAGAGAAAGAGAGAGAGGATACAGGAAGGGTATGATATCATGTAATTTAAATTATTAGTACACAATTTTGGACTTTGAATACTCCTTGGACTTAATATATTAATTGTAATCCAGGGAAAAGTAGGTGTGTATGGTCTTTTCAAAACAGCATAATAATAATGATAATAATAATAATATGTTATCTATATTTAATCGTTGGTCAAGTGAGGAGTTTTATAAAAAGCAATTTGAGAAACAAATAATTCATTTTTATGCTGTATCTATTAGTGCGAATCCGGAACAGAGTTTGCCCTTGTGTTCTTGACATCAAATTTAATTAAGTACTGAAGAGATCATTGACGTGTGGACTAAAACATTACTTTTGATTTTTGTGAACTATGCAAAGACTTTCTGGATAGCATTATTGTGCTATATCATGACAAAGCATTCAAGACTATTGAAACTTGTTTAGAACATTCTATATCTTGGACACGTGGTAGGACATTTAAGTTTATTTAGAATTTGATTCACAACATTGTACGTATATCTTAAATTTTCACTTTGTATTTTCTTCATGCATTCTCTCAAGAGTGTCAGTGCATAGGAAGTATGGATTCTCTGCTGCAAGAGATCTTCCATACTTTTCCTCTCCAAAAATGTCACTGGCTATAGCGAATGACCACTTAAGTCATTATGTCACTCTCAAGATCATTTCTGATTAAATAAGGGTCCTTGTCTCTTCCATATACTCCTCCATCTTTCGTGGTCACTCATGTTCCAATGTTTATCGTGCTGTGCCTGACAAGGACGAGTTGACAACAGTAATAATGTTTTCATGTGATATGTGCAATCCTTTTAAGCAATGAGAAGCAAAACAGCACACTACATTTATTCTTGTTCTGGCCATCGTGACATCATGACATTCTCTTTCTGTTTTTATTTTATCCCTTGAAGTTTTCGACTGTTGGGGATATAAAACAATCTCTTTGGTGATGATATCCATGTGTTTATGCTGCATGTTTGCATGTTTTAATAATTTATAATTACACATTTCGAACTGTTACATGGTGTATTGGTGCAACATTTTTTAGAGATAAGTTCGCAGTACATTATATCGTGGTCAGCGTGACACGTAAATATTGATATCAATATTGATGTATGGGCTAAGCTTGCGATAAATTGGTTGCCCGCAAAATATCGGGTAAGCTCTGTTTGTGGCATGAATTGAATTTTATTTAGAGTATTCGATATTGGTGGGACAGATATGTTAAGGAAGATAAAATAGCAGAAAATGACAAAAAGAGAGAGAAAAGTCAGAGTAACGGTTGTAAAAGTCTTGTTTTTTGTCTTTTAAAAGCAGATGTCATAAGACGAAATTGTCTTATTAATGTGAATGTTAATTTGTTTTGGCTGTTAGAACAAAAAATCCTGATTGGCTAAGCTAAATGAAGGTGTGTGTGTGTTCTCAAACAGACTTCAATGTTTTCAGGACTTACCCTCGCGAAATTAGTCAGACTAAGCCTTTGAGGGAAGATAGAAGTTAGCTCAGGGAAATAACATAATATTTTTTGTTAGACTGTCCAAGGTAAACGTGACGGAGAATACACGAGGGGCGTGATATTCAGCTGCATACTAACGGTGAGTCTAGAATAAAGCACAATGCTATTCTCAGTTGCATACAGTATGTTCATTGCCGTAAATTTGTACTGATTTATTCGCTTTAAATTCATACTGTAACGTTCCTTTAATTGAGAAGTTAATTCTTTGCATGTGATTGGGTCCAGTGTTATATGTCTTATATATAATATGCATGGGTTCGAATTTGGTGGTTTTGTATGCAATAAGAATCAATGTATGCAATACAAAGCATTTGCTTTACAAACAGTACGATAAGGAGGTTGAGCAATGTCTCGATGAACCTGATATGTGTTGCCACCATTACCATACACAACCTGATATGTTGCCACCATCACCATACACAACCGTGAATGACTGCATTTGAGCAACGTAACAATAGTATATCTCCTAAAGTTGAATTCGACTACATTAGAGTACACAAACATCAAATAAATCGGATAGGTGAATGCTAATACTTAAACATAATGGAGGTTGTTGTTAATGTCTTTTGACCCTGGTACTTTGGTCGTGTTTCAAAGCAGAACATTAAAGAATTGCGACAGACAATGTTGTGCTTCAGAAAACCCAATTTGGGATGATAAGAAGATGTATGGTACACGATCAATACACGTCTGCCTTTTTCTCAGGTGCTTTATCAAATTGATTGTCGAAAATAGATTAAATTGTTTCGACGAGACGTCGAATATTTACAGTCACGCAGAAATTCTCATTATATTTATTTGGGAATAGCTGGCGATGGTTCTTTTCATTTTCGTTTTCAGTTCGTAAGAGTTAGTATCAATTGTATCGCAGTGTTCTTCAACTTGAGAAACTCTACGAAGGAAGTGGTTTCTTCCCAATAATGTTGAACACCTGAGAAGGATGAATTATGTATATCAAAGATTCTTCCCACTGGACGTCTTGACCCGACTGTGTGAATTAACGTAGTCTGGCCTTGAAACAATGTAACTTGTTTTGGGGAAATACACCCACATAACTTTTACTTTGAAATGTTAAGCAAAATTGGCTATTCATAGTTCGATCGTTCTTGTCTCTGAGGATTCACAAGAAGTCAAAGGATGATTTTCCAAGGAGGATTTCAAAAGATGGCTGCTACTGGTATTGGAAAGTGTGACTGGAGTTAACAGCAAGACCACTTTTGCTATTAGTGCTGTCGGTATATTTCGACTAAGGTCTCAGAAGATACTTAATACCGCTTCTGAGTAAAATGGCTCAGAGTTGTATATTTCCTTGCTGCAAATTGAAATTTCTAATTGCTGATTCAGTGATACGATACATCACAACGATGAGACAGAAAACGACAGAAAACGACAATCCAATTTTTAGGAACACGGTTTCCACAAAACACAAGCAGTGGGTGTTTGTTTAGTTCTTGCTGAGGTGAAATATGAGAAGGGGATGTTACATTTAGTGATATGTTACGTGTGGCTTCTACTTCTTTTAGAGACAATGACTTATGCTACCGCAATTCAATAATCAAAAATTAGGTGGATATCCGTTCTATCGAACGTTCACGTCTTTGTGTCGACGATTTCACACTTTAAATGCTCTTCGATAAAATGCTTTCGATATCGTACACGTCATCGTCTTTCGTTGTAAATCGGTCAAGTAAATAGTTCCGTATAACACCTCTCCGTTCACATCTTCCAATGTATATACAGGATGATCACATCCACTAATTTGCTTTGTGACACGAAACAATTATGTCGTCCAGCTGAATCTAAACTATTTTACAGCTCTTTCTTTCTCCAGGTTCTTGACATTCCAGATAACCTATCAAACACAAACTACATCGTTTCCAGGTGCTCCGTCATCTGAAGCACATTCAGTTGACATTGATTGTCATCTTTGACCAAACGTGGTAACGTGTCGATGGCACCAACGATTGGTGGCTTAGACTAAATGTGGTAACACGTGGATGCATTTTAGGGTTAATGTGTAAAATCTGTATGCGCGTGTTCTTTGGAAGTTCACTGAAAGCAGTATACACACTGGCTTTCGTCATAAGAGTATCGGTGGTAAAATAAATAAGTTTCGTTTTTTCAACTATTTTTATACTATTGGTTCAGAAATTCAGTGCTCATGCCTGTTTGCGATCGCAAAGGATGTAGACCACTTTGTTTAAAAACAAGTCTTAAAGCTCATACTAACTGAAGTTTGTTTTGGACTTTATTGGAATTCAAAAACTAAACAACAATTTGAGTGACCAAAGGCAAGTATGTGTAACCCTCACAGTACGACGCTAAATGAGAGACATTCGCTAAATCCACTTGCCATTGATAGCCAAATACTGATACATTGGTTTCACTTCTTGTTTTCGAATGCGTCTTTAGAACGTGTATTAGATTATTAATGTAAGATGTAAATGTGAAGTGCATGCTTACGTTTTTAAACCTTTCGCATGTGCAGGTGCAGAGTTGTGGTAAACACTAGCTACAATTGTACTCATGCAGTTGCGATTGCTCAATAAATCAGCCAATGTTCGATACTCTGTTAAATTCGTGTGACATTCTGAATTGTAGCGCCTGACGTGTCTGACGAGCAATTTGAATAGGAAAGAAATTTTTCACAGAAGTTCATATTAGAACTTGTGTTACTTTTTTCTTTTACATGTTTCTTTTCATGCTGCCAAGGATGTTGACATCATCATTTTGACTAATCTTTTTTTTTGCATGTAGCCTTGGAGATAAGGAAAGTGTTAGCACGGTTGCCATACCAGGGGGAAAATGCTTTAGAGCGGGTCAGATTTGAAACAAGTATCTTATTTCTTTTTCATCTTCCATTCCCGTGGCTATGTTGACCTTCATCACAGGAGGCTCTGCTGATGCTTCCACATTTTGTTATCCTCTCAATGTGGGTATAGCCGTCTCATCCAACGCTTTTTCCATGAAATAGTTGATGACGTTGTAATACTTGTCCATGCCATTTGCTACTTTTTGTTATTCTTGCAGATATGTTTGGTCCATCAAATATTGTAAATGTGATACCTCAGTAACATTATGATTATGGGTTAAGTGTGTTATCCGAGCATCGTCCCAAGGTTAGAGCTCCATATATCGCTTGTAGGGAACTATGGGTTTTCATCCTTCTATAAGATCCACGAGTGTCAATATGATGTATTTCCACTTGACTTTAGTGACATCTGGTGTTCGTAATGGATTCAATCGTGCCAATTCTAGTTTGGACTAATCCAATAAACTTTTCAACATGACTGTTTTGTCTTGTACACTTAATTAATGGCATTTTACCTTTCCATCTGTAAAAGTCTCTGCTAGAGCAGCAGTAGATGCTGACGGAACAGAAGACCATTTGAAAATTGGTTTCTTTTTTTATTTAATCATATTCAGAACCACTGGTATTAAATCTTCTTTCATTGGCATCGTCAATAAGGTAGGAGCTGTATCATGTTTGTGAGAACTTCAAGCTGAAATATATCTCTTTTTTGTAGCGGTAGATTAGGGATTTCTTCTTCTTCAGAAACGAAAAGCGTGAAGAACTTACCGCCGCTCATTTATCTTATTTCTTTGTCATTGTTCAATTTAGCGTTTGCTTTGTAAATCAGAATTAGAATCCTATCTTAGAAGAGAAATATTAATCTGCTTTCTCCCAGTTTCAAATTTATGTTGTTTTTGGTTGAGTTAGTTGTGTCAGAGTTACTTTATGATTATTACAACAGCATTTTATTTGATGAGAAATGTAAAAATGCCTTGTAGCAATTACCGTTTTGTCAAACTAAAACATCTTAACATTTATTTGATCAAGAATATATGTTAGTGTCGTTCAAGATTTTCCTTAATTAAAAACGCCTAGGTTTCTTTTACTTACTTAGACTTCTTTATTGACCTTTTTTCAATTCGATTCAATGTATTCGTTTTTTCAAGTGATTTGAGCGCATCTTTCTTGAAGTGATACTTGGGTCTGATGTATCGTTATAAAGTATGCATTACGTGATTCTCTGCTAAAGGTAAACAGCTTACAGAGAGACAGGTTAAAGTCTTTTTTTTTTTTTTTTTCTAAATTTCTGATTATTAAGATACTTGTTAGGTCCGATGCTTGGTAAGTAATTAAATTGTGGAAATGTGAATATTTGTAAAGGTGCCTCAGTGAGTAGAGAGCTGGGTCAAATGGTCGGTTGATGATATTTCAAAAATATAACATAACTTTCTATAACAAATGTTTTACATAGCACATTCTGGCGATTAAAGGCAATTGTTTACTTTATTGAGCTTATAATGGTTGTTTTTTTAACGATTTCTTCTATCATTTTTGATTTCTCAGTCGAGTTAGAAAATGTAAATGGAAAAGTAAACAATGAAAGAATTCAGAGATTATGAGTACTCAACTAATACTGTAGAGTTTTATCAGTATGGGTTCTAAATGTAAAGGCAAACTACTGAGTCATACGGCATAACTGAATCAATTTTGGTTCTAAATGAAAAAGCAAACTGCTCGTTCCTACAGTGTAGCTGAATTATTCTGGATTCTAACTGTAATGAGAAGTGTTGACTCGTACAGTATAACAGAATAAGCCTAGGTTTCAAATGTAAGGATAAACTGCTGGGTCATACCGAATAGCTCAATCAGGATTGGTTCTATCTGTAAGGCGAACTGATAGAACGAACATGTCACTGCAAACTGTATTGAACTTTACCTTTATTGCATGCTTTATGAGATTTAATATAGTTTGTACTTCAACCGTTATGGAGGGTAACGCAATTCGTTATGGTTCTTGGGCAAACTTCTGAAGGGTAGCGATAATCATTTGATGGGCATGAACTATACAAGTTTCACTTGGTTATCGTTTTTACCATATAATACCCCAGCCCACAACCTCGTGATGCAGACAGCATCGGACTTTCGGGCAGTGTCTGTATGTGTGCATCAGTCGAAACAACCAGTTGATGTGTTTAAAGAAAACCAGTCAAGAAAAATGGCAAGTATTCTATGTTTCTTTCTCGGAGCATTGTTAATAGCAAAATCATTCGATCTTGGAAAACATGTTTGATTTCAACCAAGTGTTCCCCCATTGTTTTCTTTCGCTAGTTCCATTTAGAGCTTATGACCAAGGCGTCCATATCATTAAGACCCATTTCTTGTTTACTTTCCCATTTTATCATCCAGCTTGACTAAGAAAACAAAACTAATGACAAATAGACAAAACATGTTTAAACTCATTATAATAAGCGCTTTGACATTAATCGTCCATTTTTGGTATAACGATTATGTTATTCCGGCTAGGTTTAATTCCAACAAACTTATGAACTAGATCTTGATTATATCCGTCTATTTACCAAATGACCAACTTATACATCAGTCCATCAATGTTTTCAATAATACATCAATCAGTCCATTGACATGGTCGAGTCAAATGGACCGGCTGGAAAGACCTTGTGTTGTAACGTTCAAGAGAGAAATACAAAACTAATATTTAAATCAAAGAGTAGATAATTTCGGACTGCCTTCTGGCAAGCAGATTTACTTTGGCCGATAATAACGTTGTGTATACATTGGAGCGGTAGTTAAGACCCAAATACACCCGCTTTAAACATTTAACATTCCTAACAACAAAGAGCAGCAAAGCATTTAAAAAGAACAAATAATTTAAATCTGAGCTAATCTGATTTAACTGCCGTTTGTAAACAAGAAGGTCTTTGACATGTTTTAATTAAAGTCAGTTAAACTCACTTTGTGAAACCAGTTTGACAATATCAAGGTTGAAAGCGCCTGACGATAACAACCGAGAATTTCTTCACACAATGTGTTTTAACGCCGCAGGCACTATTGACCCATTTTCTGAATATTTGGCTCAACCTGCGCAATTTTAAAGTAGCTATTAGTGACCTCATACGTTGATAGTGTTTTTAAAATATAGATAGACAAATGAGAGGGCGCAATGATTAAGGAAACAACTAAAGAAAAAGGGGCCCCGAGTGGCCGAGTGGTCTAAAGCTCTCACCTTTCCGGATCGCTGCCATCTCACCTCTGTCTGCGTGTGTTCGAGTCCAAGGCTTGGCTAGCGTGGGTACGTGGGAAAGCCTGCCAGTAGCTTCTCTTGGGTCGGTGGTTCTCCCCTGGGTTTTCCAGGGCTCTTTCTCCACCAGTTATACTGGCCGCCATGTATATAATATCTTGTGCTGAAAAATGGCGTTAAGCCCTAGAACAACAACAACTAAAGAAAAACACATGGAACTATAGTAATATGCAACTAGTAATTCTCTCTCCATGATTTGACTACGCTATATTAGTGGATTGATAAACGAAGAGAGAAAGAGAGAGGTCGTCTAAAAAAGGACTAGAAAGGAAAACATATTTGGAAAATATACAAAGTATATATATATATATATATATATATATATATATATATATATATATATATATATATATATGGAGGGGAGGTAGACATGTTTCCTACAAAAAGCATCGCGATTATCATGAAATGTTACTTTTGGTGTAAGGCTCGTCTGTATAGCAGAGTGGTAGTATTTGATTCGAAACTCCGTGGTCCAAGCTTTATTCATCGGTTAGAGCTTGAGCGATGGTAATAAGGTCGCCTATCCAATCTTAGATGTCTTTTCTGGGTGCTTCAGTACCCTCAAGACAAAACATGTTCGCCAACATCTATGCAGTGGATAGTTTTTAGCATACGATGTCCAAATAAATCGCAACAAAATACAATAAAAGGTTTTATGTTAATTTGTTTTCTATTTAGATGTTGGCACCTTGACAGACTGTTGTTAATAAACCGTTCCCAATTATTTGTACAACAAGGTATGAACCCGCAACTCTAACAACAACATCAAAATATATGTTCTCACCAGAGCATAGAAAGTAAAGACATTGATGGTAAAGATGATATCTTAAAATTCTTTATCTTGGCCAAACAATATACCTAGAATCAACTGTTTCTATATATTTGTATAGAGGGATACATGACACGATAAACTGACTATGAAGATCTAACTAGACTGATTCATCTAAGGGTATGGGCATTTCCAAGGATGTCGAAGATAAGGAATTGTGGATGTTACCTTTATAATAGCCCTGCTTTTAATCGCCTTTTCATTTTTTCATTGTCTTGCTTTTGTTAAAGAATCATAGCCACTGAGTGTTTGTATTTACACAAATAATTACAGTTAGCATCTTAGGACATTCCAATCTGAGACCCAAATAAAGACATTTTTGACGGCTTTGTCGATGGCGTGTTGTTGTCTTTTGTCCTGCCTGAAACTGGAAAACTAAGGAATGTATTTCCCATGTAGGACTTGACAGCACATTATCCTCTTTCACGCTGGATCATGAGAAGGAAACTATATCCACGTTGTTCATATTGCTCTGTCGCTTTCATTTGTATGTCAAAATAAACTTGATCCGGTGGTTTGCAAATGGGTATCCTATTCTCAAAACAGTAACGCTATCTACATTCCCTTAAAGTATGTATTTTCTTTCATTTTGCTAACCTGTTTTCATTTCTAGTCGTCCGTTTCATTCTCTCTCTCTCTCTCTCTCTCATTTCACTATCGAAAAATTGTACATACATCAACAAGAGGTTTGCTGTTGTTATACATCCATATAGTTCAGTCTATTTTATTTTCTCTTCCATCTATCTTTGTTTGCATTTATTCAGAAGTCATAAATCTGGAATAATCTTTCTTATGTGACAGGTAAAACATTATATTAAATAAATTACATCGAAGGTATCTGGTTCGCATGTTCACCAGGTATATGTTGTTGAGCGAGGATATGACATGCGCTTTGATCACGCGTTCTCTATATCGTGAGTTTTATATCAATTATCCAAACACCACATGTCATTTAAGACATTGAATGAAATATACCAAGGTCTTCATAATTTACTAAAAACAATTTGTATAGTTGTTTTCATTCCGATTTCGTGTATTCGTCTTTTCAAGTACCTTGAGCGACTCGTTCTTGAAGGTAGGTATGTTTGGGTGTAAAATATCGCTATAATATATAATATGTAGGGCATAATTATCTGCTAATGTGAAACAGCTCAGCGGGAGGTGTGTTAGACGTTTGATATACCTTTGAGTTGATACTTTATTTTTAGTATTATCTTTGTTACGGCTAATGCCTTAATAAGGGTTTAAAAAGTGGACCTATGGATTAATGTACAGGTGCGTCAGGGGATATATGAATATGTCAGTTTGTGCGTTGAGGATATTTCATTTTATACATTAAAACGTAGCACTAAGAATATTCTATGTAGAAAACTCGGGTAATTAAAGTAAAAGCTCTTCACTTTATTGAGCTAAAAGAATGAATTTGTATTTTAATATTTGATATTAGGTGTGTTTCCTTATTGGGGCTATAAAATGAAATGGAAAAGTAAATATTAAAAGGGGTCAGAGATCATGGATACCATTACAAATATATTATTGCTGAATGAGCATTGTTTCTAAATGTGTGGAAAAACTGCTAGGTTATACTGTAAAGCTGAATCAGTCTTGCCTCTAAATGTAAGGGCAAAGTACTAGGTCAACCAAGGCGTATCTCGGCAAATTGTATTGAACATTCCCTCATTTGTAAGCGATCTGAGGTGATCGTTTCAATCCATAATGAACGTGAAACCGATTATGACACATAAGATATGAGTTCACAATTTCAGAGATGTTTGAATTCCAGTATCGACATCCTAATATATTTTCTATAGCCATTTTACGTATGAATTAAGCGCACGCATAACTTGTATTTACCGGTTTAGATTTCCACTGTTCGACTGTTTACTCTGAGACAGATTTCAGTCACGTCCAAGTTGTCACGTACTTGCATGTTACGCAGGTGATCTGCATATCGATCTTTTCTATTAAAACTATAAAGACCTGTCTTAGCACCTCGCTGCCAGGCAATCTAGTTATTCTCAACGTTGGTGACAATTGCGGTGCAAAATAATTTTATAAAAACGCATCTGATCAAAATAACGTTTCTTACTGGATCTGGAGAAATTGTTACACAACTCCAGCATGTGTTAGATAGAAGATGGAGCATGTTGGTATCCAGGCAGATAACTTAGTAAGAATGAATTTTCTGTCAGTAAAACGATTCATATATGCAACAGAATCAGTTTGCTCCAAAACCAGCATGTGATATAAACCTCTAAATACTATAACGATACCATGGCATACACCAAATATGGAACTTAGTGGTAGCATGATGTAAACATCAGTTATGACCGTCGGCGAAATAGCCCCTAATTGCAAAACCAGACTGGTATGTAGCACGTGTTCCAACAGTAACACGAGCTCTAAAAGCCCAACCTCTAATATTACCATCGTTAGAAAGATCTACCTACGGCGGTTAAGACAGGTTTGGTCATTGTGTTCGCTATAGCAGCCACAGGCGAGAAACTCATAGTCGTACGTCACCAGCATGCGGACTATTTCGGTCTTTGGTGCAGTGTTTTTGTTAGTCACTGGCAGCTTTCGATTGAATAATGAAGAAAAAAGTCGACATAAATATTATTTATTTTCTGTCCTTTTGGGTGCGCTATGTCGCTTTCGGATACAATTGTTTATTGCAAATGTAAAATATGGAAAATAGGTTCGATCCCAGGCAAGTTTGGTCACTATTACGTTGCGACATTGGGTCCTGTTTTCCCCTACATTTTCAACGAAATTGTTTGTTTCATTTAGATTGCGTAAGAAAGGATTCCGTGTCCTCTGAACCCATTTCTTGCTTACCTCTACTGGTATTTCCTGCTAGAGAAGAAAACTAAACGAATCAGCAGTATCAACTAGTTAAAATTAAGTGACATGACCTTAATGACACTTATGTTGAATTGAAGACTATGTTTATGTTGTATATCTTTTACCCAGAAATGAAATATGTAATGCACAGCAAATGCACCCATCCGTCTACCCACAGGCTCACCACCGTTATATCAGTTCATCTCATTTCATCTATTCATCCATCAATCTATTGCCATCGTTGACCAAAAGGACCGGTCGTAACAAATCGCATAGTGTCGTAGTGTGCACTAGAGAATAAACACGAACTAATATTCAAAACAAGACAAGTTAACGTCTTACCTGCTTCCTATGAAGCTGATTTACTTTAACAGGTAATTACTTTGTGTATGCATTGGAACGACATTTAATACTTAAGTACACTTTCTTTAGCCATTTAATATTCGAGGCGATAAATGACCCAATGCATTTGAAAAGAAAAACAACCTAATAATTTAGCTCAGAAAAAGCTGAGCGATCTGCCTTTTATAAATAATACAAACCGTGTTATGCTTTAATTCGGGCCGGTCTAAACCAATTTGTGACATCGTCTTGATAACGTTGATAATATGAAAGTTTTAAACGTTTGAGGAAAACAATCCAGAATTACCTGGAGCAAACTAATTTAACGCCCAGGCACTATAGACATATTTTCTATATAGTTTGCTTCTCAACCGCATAGAATAATATATGAGCTATTACTAATCTCTAACGTTCGTTAATTCTACTTAAATAATAAGAAAGAAAAACAGAGGTATAAGAAAAAGTAAAAATCCAAAGAAAATATATGGATGTTTAGAAACAGATAACTAGCCAATCTCTCTCTCTCTCTCTCTCTCTCTCTCTCTCTCTCTCTCTCTCTCCTTTGTTTCCTTAAATGGCATTGCATTGGTGGACTGATAAACGCCAAGAGAATTGTACAGGTACAGAGAGAATGGTTAGAAAGGAAATATAGCAGGAAGGTATATGTGGGGAAAGTGGAATAAATAATGTTTCATGCAAAAATATTGCTTTATCATCATTTAAAACGTTACTTTAGTTTAAAGCTTCTCTGGAAAGCAAAACGGTACCACATTTGCTTCGCAGCAAACATGGTCTAGGATCCTTTCACCGGTTCTAGCGTAGCGAAGGTAAAACGGTCGCCTGAACAAGGTTTGGAGGTCTCCTCTTAATGTCTCTGCTACCTCAAAATATCTAAATATTTGTTATCATGGGAATGGTGTTATCTAAATATTTGTTATCATGGGAAAGTTGTTATCGAAATATTTGTTATCATGGGAATGGTGTTATTTACATATTCCATATCTTGGTAAAATTATTATCTGAATATTCGTTTACTTGCTATACATGCTATATGAATATTCGTTATCTCGAGAATCAATTAGGGCAGAAGCAACTGTTTGTGAAGCTTTGTATAAGAAGGACAAATAGCGCGGACAACGGATTCTAAAGATGCAAATATATATATATATATATATATATATATATATATATATATATATATATATATATATATATATATATATTATATTGCCTTTCCTCTGGAGGAATTACAGTTAGCATAACCCTTGAGCTCTCTAGTATCTAAGACACAAGACATCACAATTTGTTTAAATACTGGTTTAATTCGTAGGCGAGAACTCTCTTCAAATTAGGGTAAAATACTGTAATAAATGGAAATACAACCATTACAAAATATGAAATTACTACATCAACATTAAATTAATGAAACGTATCTGTAGTACTGAAACATCATCATATATCGAAAGTAAAAGGTTCCTTATGTCTTTCCATCCTTAATAATTTACTAACGAAATAATGTCCATTTTGTGCTACCATGCTTTGAAATTCACTATAAGGTACGTTTTCGTTAACATCTCTATCGTGGTTTAACTAAGAGGGTTTAAATGATGACACAAAAGAAATGTTTATGATGAATCTGACACAAATAAAGAGCATCATATGCACTCGCAAGCCACGTGGCATTGCATATTTTTATATATTCCTATGTCGGAACCGATTGTCATTTTCAATTGACATCCATAGCGGAAATTAAATATACGAGTCATTAACTCACACTGTGGTGGGCTTCAGATTCAACGAAAAGGGATGTGATGGCACGTTCACATTCCTGCCTATACGTATTACAAACGAAAATAGGAAACTGATATTTATGAAAGAAGAATTAAAAGGGGAGACAAATCTAAAGGGCTACTATAACTGTTCCAACGTTAACAGCACACACACACACACACACACACACACATATATATATATATATATATATATATATATATATATATATATATATATTTATATATATATGTTTCGAAGAAAGTATTAGATAGGGACATTGTTGAATATACCTTTGTAATAGGCTTCTTTCAATTCTTCAGTTTCAGTTAAATGCTTTCGATTTCTAAACGTGATAGCACAGTACAGGCATATATCTTGCTTGGCACTTGACATGAATATACATGTGTGGAATTTTGATAACAAATTTTGACCCACAGTCAAGTCCCCTTGCCAACGTGTTTCTGTCTCTTCATATCCAGCTACATGTGTCATCTTAGAATAATCCGTACTGAGATTCATAGTCAAGACTTTTAGCCAGTATATATTTGTCACATTAGGTCCCCTAGACAATATGTCCTTTAGAAAATGTGTGTTTGTCTCTTCCTGTTCAGATAGTGTTGGCCGCTTAGTTCATTCCAAGCTGACACCCAAGAGCCCAGAATAATGCATATGACTGGAGTGATCATTGACGACACTCCGTACACCTTAAGCATGTATAATATTGAAAGTGGACTATGGACTCTTCTCTACTTTCTTCCGAGTCATCTCCTCGCTTTTTAACGTTTAACCAGAGAGAGAGAGAGAGAGAGAGAGAGAGAGAGAGAAGAAGAAGAAGAAGAAGGGAGAGAGAAAGAAAGAAAGATATAGTGCATTTCTAAATAGAATGTTTAGACTTTGACGCTTACTGTATTTGTAATGGCACCTGATATTGATCCAGAGGCCACAGCAATTCCAAGCGAACTAAATGCAGGCAAAACAGGTTGGATTGCTAGAACAGCCCATATTTTAGTAGCTGAAAATTTCAAAGTTAAGCCTTTGTTTTCAATCCCAGCTGCTTTAAATTTAACGTGCTGTCTTTTTGTCACTGCAGTTGGTTGTTATTAAACTTTATGGGCAAATCGTTAATTTGTTTGATGCATCCAGAATCTATTGCGATGGCGTCAAAACAACACTTACTGAGATATAACTCATTTTACGATAAGGTAGGACCAAATGCAGCTAAGAATGTCTTAGCCAGCTTGCATCATAATTTGTCGGCTAATCCTTGTAGATCTTGCAGGCTGATATTGGTAGTAAATCAACTCTATATTCATCGTAAAGTGTCAAGTACGCTTTTATGCGTAGAATAATTTGACTTGATAAGCATGTTGTCGCGAACGTCACCTAGATCAGTCAGCGACCGTTTTATTTCATCTGTTATGTCGACAACGTTATTGGCGCCAGGAAAAATGTTCAGCAATATTCCAGCGTTGTTGGCCGAATGAAGATACCTAAATGTATTGTTCCTTACTGTAACATTAAGAAAAAGGTTCCAGTCATGAGCTGAAATGTGCACTCTCATTACGATTGCAATCAGACAACGCTACGCGCATCCTATATCTGACTGTAAAATTACAGCTGCATCCATGAGCATGTTTCGAGCGGAATCGAGGCGGTTCGGACCTGGATATATTAGGTTAATGCGGCTACTTCCCTAAGCAAGTTTGGAGTCGAACCGAAGAGCTTTAAACATGGCTATATTAGATAATTGTATAAAACTGTGTAACATGCATTAGGAAGTAGAAGTTGTTGAAGTAACTAATGTCATTGTCATGTTCCATACCGTTGTTCGCTGAGGACCAATACCATTCATTCGGATGGGACACTGTAAGATTTGATGCCAGGACCTGTTTTAGATTTAGTTTTAAATTTTTCAATACTTTTCACGATCGACGATTTGACCACTTCATCTCTTATAACAACTTCTCTGAGTTCTCTTGTATATTTTCAAGCTCTCTTTTCTGGTAAATAATCGGTTTGCGTCGGCATGGTTCTTTCTTTGCTTTCTTGAATTCTCCAAAATAAAATTTTGATAATGGCAATTTATTCAGTATACACTCGTGATAGTACAAGATAGTTGCGCATTTCTGGCATACCCGACAACTATTTCCTCACCTTTCTCTCTTCTGCTCTAACATTTGTCGCGTCCTCTTAAACTTCTTATGGCTCAGCTGCTACGTTGTCTGATTTATACTCTGTTAATTTTTGTACTTCCTTAAGCGACTGTTTTGAAATCTATTCTTTGTTCTGTTTGGTATTTAGCGCCAATGATAACATTGCTAAAATAGCTTCGTTAACAGTCTGGTCCTTAATTTGTTTATCATAGTTTTATTGTGCCCAAAACATCATCCGTTATTGCTGATATAATGGGCTGAAGATTTATGGGCCACAGCTTGCTGACCAATTTAATTATTTTCTGAAAGAAAGAGTCCACCTAACTGTTCTTGCTGATCCATGTACTTACGCATAACACGAGGCTTATCTTTTGACTAATGTACTCGTACAAATGGCATTGTTCTGTATGTTCTCATTAGATATTGATATTAGCTGAATGTTCTATCTGATAACGTAATTATGCAGATAAAAGTCGTTTCCTGGACGAAGCTGATAGATGTGCTCAACTCTCAGAATAAAATGACCATGTTTACTTTCTCTGATTATACATGAAAAAGCGACGAGATTTCTTGAAAGCAAAGGACGATGGGTCCATATCCCCTTTTACTATATTGCTGTTTTAGGGCAAGGCCATAGCGCCAAATCACAAGTTGTACGGCAACTATTAAAACCTTAAACTTTATTTATTTTACATCTATTTCTTCTCAAGGAGTCTACGTTTATGCCATGTGGCTATGCCATGTTGCAGACAACGATTCTCTTCAGTCGGTCTTCTCATACATCGGACTTGTAATTAAAATGGTAGCGGGTTCGATCACCACCAAGACTTGGTATTGTGTGTCAGGTCTTGCACGTATTGCAGAGAGCACTTAGCTCTCCTATAATGAAGTAAAATGCAGTAATTGCGGCTAAAAAGAACAACCAACACAGCTTCTAATAAACATTTGAGACGGCTTTGAAGATGGGATAAAGTCGTCTTTGTATTGAATGAAAACAGAGAACTAAGGCATATATTACCAATATATAAACTGAGACCACCTTATCCACTTGCATCTTCAAGCAGGAAAAACAAACCAGAATAACAGACTTGCGAGCAAGTGGTTCATATTCAGCTATCTCATTCATACTTATGTCAAAATAAAATTGATCGTGTGGTTGATAAAAAGGTATTATATTCACAAAACAGTCTTGTTTTCAACCATACTCCAAAAAGATGTACGTCTTTCATTATTCTAATGTCTTCTTCAGTCCTTCTTTTGATTTTCTCTGTCTATATGTCTGTCTGTATGTCTGTTTGCATGTTTGCATATATGTATGCCTGCCTATCTGTGTGTCTGTCTATCTGGACCATCTCATTTATCTATTTGCAAGAAAGACAGGCTTGCTGTTGTTATACATCCCTATATTTCAGTCTTTTTCTTTATTTCTTCCTTCTATCTTTGATTGCATTTATTCAGACGTTTCGGACATGGAATAATCCTTCTTGACAAGTGAAACATTCTCTTAGCATTACATCGATGGTATCTTTTTGTTTCGTCACCTGGTATATCTCGTTGCTTGAGAAAATTATAGGTGTTTTGTCAAAGGCTCTCTATGTTGAGAGTGGTATGACCATGATCAAAATAATGCCAGTGTAATTTATTATTTTCCTTAATTAGAACATTCCAAGGCCCTTATAAATAGTCAAAAGATAAATGTATAGTTCTTTTCATTCCGATTTAGAGCATTAGTCTTTTTAACTGCCTTGTAATTATATTTTGTTGAAGCCGGTGTACTTTTGTATACAGTATCGTTCTAATGTATAATATGCAAGACGCGACTGTCTGTTAATTTTAAACAGCTCAGCAGGACACAGGCCAGAGCCTAGTTTTACACTGTTGTTTTCGTACGTTGTTATTTAAGTCTAATAACTTAATAAGGGATTAAATAGTAGATGTATAAACTGATGTACAGGCATATCAGTGGATAGATATATATGTCAGTTAGTGAGTTGATGATATTTAATTTGATGCAATAAACCTTAGCATGAAAACTATTCTACACTGACAACTTATCAAACAATTACAGTATACATTAAATATATTGTAAACCATATACGTTGATCGTTTCAATCCATGCCGTACTTAAAAAGTATGAGAGTGACTAAATGTCTGACGATTCGTGCGCAGACTTCTAAGATGAAGGGTGGCATAAAGACTTAAACATGTTGATGAGCAGGACAAACACGGGTACTTTCGTATTAGTGTCTTATTTTCAGCCACATGCTACAATCGGTCAGAGTGTTTGAAGAAACCTAATCGGGATAAATGATATGTACTTTCGGGGGGGGGGGGGGTTGGGGGGGGGGGGCGTGCGCTATATCGATTGCACTGACCATTGTTTATAGCACAATTGCCCTATCTAGGAATACAAGTTCCAATCCAGGCAGCGTATGCTATGTTTTATTCCCAAATGAAATCAGAACTACCCACCATATATATCCGTTCATCTACCCACAGATCGACATATACGTCCGACAATGTATGCTTCCATCCATCTATTCATCAATCCATTGACAAGGTCGACCTAAACTGACTTACCGTAGTGGCCATGGTTGTAACAATGGTTTTGTGGTATTGTCGTGTACAGGAGAGAAATGGACAAAATTAATATTCAAATTAAAGATAATCTAAACTCTGACTTGGCTCCTACTGAGCTGATTTGTTTTAGCAGATACGTTGTGTACGCATTAGAAGGATCTTTTAGGTCTAAGTACAATGACTTGAATCATTTGCTATTCATAACACCAAAGTGCTCAAGGCGTTGAAAAGACCCAACTATGTAAATATGACAAACTTCAGAACTGGCTGCATTTTGTAAATAATACTGTTTTATTTACGATCAATTTGAAACCGCTTTGTGACACTAGTTTGATAAGAAAGAAAAATTTGAGAAATAACAATGTTGAAAGAACATGAGATGGCATCTGCACCTTCCATGTTGTTGTCCTTAGTCAAGTCAAAGCCAGTGTGTTTTTGTCTCTTTTTCTTCAATGAGAGTTGCCATTTTATCACATTCCTTGCTGTAGCCCTCAGTCATTTGTTTTGTATCTTTATATCCAGTTAGTGTTGGCATCTTAACATGTTTCAAGCTGTAACCGATAATCAAGTCCCCAGTAAGTGTCGGCATCTTAGCATATAGAAACTTGATGAATATTTAGTTATGTTTATATCAAATTTCTGTACTTCTCTTCATCTTACAAGATGCAACTATTGGAAGAATGCGCTGCGGATTATTATTGTTTAGTATCCAACTCATGACCGAAAGATGAGGTTTCGAATCCTGCAATTGGATCATCCCAGCTGCCGTAGTGCATAATTGGGCAGGTCGATTAAAGTCTAATTGTCTCTACAAAAGCACCAACTATTTGATTTGCTCCTGATCAGGTTGGTAACCGTTATGTACAATGCTGAGTAAGAAACTCTGAATAGCTCGATATTATGAGACCGAACATGATTGTAATATTTCTGTTTTCAACAGTTGCTGAGAATGCAATCATCGTCGAAGTGTCGTTCCAAAAATTACTTAAATTAATGTTTTTAATGACCATATTGCTGTACAGAGCAGGACAACATATAACTGTATATTCGTATGGCGCTCAAGATAGGAAAACGTCTGATCAATTTGTATTTTATTATCATAAGCGTATTAGTGCATTCATTCTTATTCTTCCTTACCTAATGGCGGCCAGTATATATGGCGGAGAAAGAATACAAAGCCCACGCTAAACTACTGGAACGTTTTCTCACATGCGCACATTAGTTGAGCCCGATACTGTAGTCGAATCCACGTCGAGATGGCAGTGATCAGAAAGGCGGGCGCTTTAGAACACTCTTGGCCCGGCAAGGAATGTAAAGAACCAGAAAGAATTATTATTATTATTATTATTATTATTATTATTATTATTTTCGATACAGGTATAAAGATATAGTATGACAGAGCAACGACAGGGTATTGATAGGGCTGTCGAGGGGCATTCACGTCCTAGATTTCTCTGAGTTTGCGTCTCCTACCCTGTAATAAATCTAGTATCGCACAAGAGAATAATTTTTACTGTATTGCATGATAGCGACCTTTCTTCCAGATTTTATATGATGAACTCTTTCCTCACCATTTTTCAATAGACATGTCGCCAAACATTGTCCACTGCTAACAGTGTAACAGAGCAGCCTGAGCGTACCGCATTGACAAAGTTTCATATTCAAATTGTGTTAGAACGAACATTCATTTTTACCCACAAAATATTGGCAATATATGTCTCAACGAATAAATGGAATATATGGACGACAAAGCGTATGTCTGTCTTTAGTTTGTGGAGCAATTGTTAAGAAGATTAGTGTCATTCTATTTGGTTTTGTTTGAGTGAAGTGGGGTAGATGACACTTTTTCTTTACTCATTTAGAAGGTTGCACAATAAATGCAATCAATTTTTACAGATCTGTCAACTATTAGACAAACAATATTTTTAAGACCACAATAACAGTTAATTGAAAATCAGTTATATCCAATACATATATTAGCATAGTCTTTATCCGGCAATGAGTGCAGATTTAAATGCATGGAAAGGTAGGAAAAGACGGTAGTGATATAATTAGAAATATACGGATACAGTCTATATGGATAGAACAAACTAAGTGATGCAGTTGTAATTTTGGAATACAGCATTAACTAAGACTCGTTCAAGCATGTCAGTCTGTGTTTGCTGCCGACCAACACGCCAAAAAATAAAAACCCAGAACAATAGCAAGTAATGGACATATCTGACTTCAAAGTAAATACATGTCTCTCTTTCAGGTGATTAGATAGACACAATGTTCTTGCAATGTAGTTAAAATCGATAGAGCTATTAACTTAAGATTGAAGTCTCTGTGCTAAACTTTGGGTGGAAAATGTTGAAGAGCGTGATAACAGGCAATAAAAAACTATGACCTTGAAATTTGATTCAAACGAGCTTATTGAAAATTATTGGAATTGACATTTAAAGTAATCACCTTTTCGCCACTAGCATGATTTTACTGCTAACTATGAACAATACCTTGAATGAGCTAAAGAAGGGTAGTTGATTCAAGGCAGAAATTAAACTAGGATAATGAAGGTTGCTGATTAAGTACACATTTACTAGAAGTTTTAAAATGGCGTCTATCACGAATAAAAATTTTGTAAATTTATATAATAGTGAAATAGAATGTTGAAATATGAATTTAGGTAACAGTAAATTAAGATACAAACATACATTACGTTGTAATAAACACTCGAATCCCTTACGCCTCAGGCAAGAAAAATACTTTAAGTACAGAAATCAAACCGACTCTATGTCTCTATGGTGACGAGATTAACATATTTACGCATGCAAGTATGCATGTATGCATGTATGTATGTATGTATGTATGCGTTTAAAGGTTCCTTCTGTCGCTCTTCTATTCTTGCTGAATTTAAGAAAGTCATTTTCGGAAATAGAAATAATAAATATTATGTTGTAGATGTTTCCTAATTAAATTCTTGTTCAACATCTGTTTAGTCAAATGCAAGAAAGTATGATCTGGATGTGTTTATCGAAGTGACATTGACACATTTAGAATGAAACCTATATACAACAAGCAGTGGATGAACGTGACAAAATATCCGTTGAATATAAGGTGAAATATTATACTCGATCCCCGTCCGAGTCATACCAAAGACTTATAAAAATGGTACTAACAGCTGCCTCGCTTGGCGCTCAGCATTAAGAGGTTAGTGTTAGGACTGGTCTGCATGGTGTCAGGATAATGTGACTGGGTTGGACATCATGCTACATGTCTGCGGCATGATGACCCAGTGCTAGACATCAATATAAACTGTAACACTGCAGACATTGTTGCGATACGACTGAAAAATTGTATAAGCTACCCTAAAAATCCAAATCACACACACACACTTCGTTGTAGATTTGATAGCGCCTGAAGTAAGATGCAATGGAGACAAATCTGCCCATGTGGCAGGTCATGATGCCCCCATCAATCCCTCCTCCCAAATAACCAGTCCACTGGCTTTATATATGTATCCTCTGTAGACATGACACTTAGTGGAGGTGGCATGGGTTGGGTCCTCGAAATGTTTGTTTTGAACGGGTAACCGTTATAAGGATGTGTCCACTAAGGCAGATTATATATTTACAATGTCTTAATTAGCAACAATCACTGACAAAACAATACGTATGGAGACAAAAATGTTCCCATGCAGGTTACCTACCGACAGTTATTTTCAGTAAACTACAGACAGCTATTTTCAGTAGGAAAGACGAAATCACTTGCTCCACAAAGTGTCAACCTAAATTGTAGAATAATCACTCACTTCATTCTGTAAGTATGTATTTGAAAAAGACGAGACGTGAAGCAATTGTATTACCTGTGTTAAATATGTATGTAGTAATAGACCAGAGGGTTGACACAAAGGTATAAGTAGCTATTCCTTTGATTTTATTACTGTAATAAAGTAAGTTGTAAAAAGTGTCATCGAAAATATCGAATTCTTTTTTCTTTTGTTTTTCGAAACAGCGTTGGCTTCTTCCTCAATAAGAATGTAATCAGAAACTCATATCGAGTGATACAGATATCCTGGCTTGGTGATCTTTGTAAACGTTATGTACTGTGAGGCCATTCGAGTATGTATGTCGATGAAATTACTGAACGACGTTGATAAACAAAAGGTAAATTTTGTTTCATATATTTCACATCAAAGCTGCAGAAAGCTGAAACTCATCTTCGTTTGACAATACGAAGCACATCCCATATGTGATCTGCAGACGTGTTAAATAATGTATATATATATATATATATAAGCTAATAAAGATGCAGAACAAATCATTTTGTTAACTTGGAGTAACGAACGGATGATTGTTTGATTGACTATAAAGTAATTCAGGTTCATATATGTATTGCAATACAAACTTTAACTGCTGTATATTGTATGATATAGTTCAACCCACACGATTAGTTTTCACTATTGTTGATAATAAATAAAAGGTCTCTGCAAAAATTTAGCCACTGTTTCCCCTTGTGCACACTATCCGATCCCTGCTATGACAATCAGGCACATAATACGGTTTTATAAAATGTCAGTCAAACAGCATGCCAACAAAATACAGGTACAAACGTTAGGTACATATTAGTAACATAGATTTCATGCTGCCTTGATATCTGTACGTATCCTCAAGAGAGATTCAACACTGCCTTTAATATTATCGTGTACTATATAGTGCTATAGTGCCCTGATAGTTGTACCTATCTTCAAGAGAGATGCCACACTGCCTTGATATTTGCGTGTACTATATAGTGCTATACTGCCTTAATATCAGTGTGTATCATAAAAGAGATATGTCATACAGCTTTAATACATGTGTGTATCCTAAGATGAGATATCAAAGAACAATATCCATTTCTCAAACTAACTAGAATATGATGCAAATAAATGTAAGTAGCAAATAAAAATCTCTTGTCGTTTTGTTTTAGTTCATTCTTTTCAATTAATTATATGTATTGCCGTGAACATTTGTTTTGCTGTACGTCCCACAAAGGATAATTTCTTTTCTTTAACCAAAATTACATAGTATTTTGTATGGCTTGTTTGGAAGTAAGGGAAGATAACACTGTTCTTATTTATTCAGACAGTGTTGGCAGCAGATATCGAAAGAGAATAGCTGGGCGAATCAGTTTCAAAGGACATAATTAAACGGCAGAGTTTCTTCTTTGCACGTGTGTAACAAAGAGACTATCTTTTTTATATAATGTACAGGTAAGTATACATCATATATATGTGTAACAAGAAGACTACATATTCCAGTATAAAATATGGGTATACAACATGTATTTGACAAAATAGACTACACATTCCAATAAAAACATGAGCCTACAGCATGGGTGTGTCTGTGAGTGTGACAAAGAGCTTCCCAAATTCCAATATAAACTATAGGTACATGGTAAGTACCTGTGTAACAAAGAGACTCAAAATTAGAATATAACCTACAGGTACACAACATGCAAATGTGAAATAAAGAGACTCAGAATACCAATACAATCTTCTTATATACAACATTGCTGATTTTCCATCTGTATTAGATTTACACCATTTAAACGAAAAACAATATGCTTGAGTTTTATTGTGTTAAGCACGTGCATTTTTCTTAATTCCGTAAACTTTGACAGAAAATTATATAGTAGTACTGTCTTTTAAATATTTTAGCTACGTACGGTTTATCTGATTAGTGTGTACACGGCTACAAGCTATGTTAGTATTTGTATTTAGGTTATTGTCAAAACATACGCGCATGTATGTATGAATGTCATTCTATCCTACAACTTTTTCTGTTGAGACAAAATAAGAGCATGGGCATCTCATAAATCACGTGAGGTGCTACAATGTATGAACTTCAAACTATATTACAAATCGATTTATTAATTAATTTATCGCTATATCACATTTAAAACACCGGTTATTGTTCATCTTTTCAAGCATCAACCTTGTAACCAAAGGACATCAGGTTCGATGTCTACCAAGTAAAACCCGTGGCTGCTATCTTTGTATGTGCTTGGAGCATTTTCTGTTTGATATAGGTGGTGTTTACTGATTTGGACCTTGAATGTTTGAAGATAAAGAATTTCCCGATTTTCCTTCTGATTATGCAGAATATTTAAACAAAACCTTGTGTATTTTTGGCGTTAAATTCTGTGAAGTACTTAGGTTATAGAGCATGGCCTTACTTCCAATATGTACCGGTCACAAAACTGCTAACTCATCTTCCTTTTCTGGACGTCGGTGTAAAATTAAAAGAGCACCTTTTTATAATTCGTTCATTGCACTTTCAGAAACTTGTATTGTCTAATACAGCAACATTATTTTCCCTGTTTTAATACATGCTAAAGCTTGTGTATTTTGGACTTAGTTCCCTCAGATTTTTCGGGGACATGGGTGCTGTCGTTTTAATCAGATGTATGCCTTGTTCATGATACCCATAACTACAACATGCAAGTAAATTCAACCATAGTACATGAAAGCCGTGATACCCACAACTACAACATGTAAGAAATTCAACCATAGTACATGAAAGCAGTGTAGAATTATGTCAACATTCTATCCATTATATATGTTACAAAGCAAAAAATTTCACTTTCAACTGTCACTGCTAAACGTAGGAAATATATATTGACATTTATTTTACGGCTAAAGACTGGGTAAAAGGTTAGTGAATGTGTGAATCAATGTACAGATGCGTCAGTGGGTAGATGGATGGGTCGATTTGTAAGTTGTTGATATTTCATTTGATATCTAGTCAGTATGAATAGTATTCTTCATACCATTCTCGGCATGATTAATGTCAAAGCGCTTCACTTTATCGAGTTGAAAATAGTTTCACGCTTCCAGCTATAGTTGTTTTACCAGTGGAGATTGAAAATGAAAGGTAAAACAAGAAGAGAGTTCAGAAATCACGGATACCTCTGTTGATGTAGTACAGATGAATATGTATTGACAAAAGGCAAAGTACTAGTTCACACAGGGTCATATATCAGTGCATTATTCACCTTTACCTGTTTCCAACCATGCTGTACTTTTAGAGTTATGGAGAGTGTCGAAATTTGTCGCGATTCATGGAAAAGATTTTAAACTAAATGGTGGCATTATTAAAATAGACAATATTGTTACGGGCAAAAACAAGATACTGGTCGTTGTAAGTACCAGACCACAATCTCGTCATCATACTTCGCAAACATGTTTTATTTTGTGTAGATAATACATCTTGATATGTTTTAGTAAAGGAAGTTTGAAACCACTTCGTGGTATCAATTTACTAATAATAATTAAATTGATAATACTGATATTGAAAGCGCGTGACGAAAATGTCCTAAAATTTCCTCCTGCGACAATATATTTATTTGAACTAACGAAAGAGACACTAGAGACGTATTTGCCAAATTTCTATGTTTTTTACCTTGCACAGAAAAATAATATTTTTCTTGAACTGTAACGTTCCAAACGTTTTCTTAAAATACACGGAAAGCAAATTAGAAGCTATATTAAGAGGGAAGGCCTAGATGAAACGTATAGCTGTTGAAAACAGATAGTCGGTCAATTTTCTCCCTCTCTCTCCCTTCCTCTCTCCATTTTATTCGATTACATATAATCGTTGTAAAGCTGAAGAGATAAGCTGAGCGAGATAAAATACATAAATGCTCTAACGAAGGACTAGAAAATAAACTGGGAGAGAAATATACGAATTCTAACTATATGGGGTTGGGGAGGTGGAAAACAATGCCGGCAATTTAATTCTTTGCCTCTACAGCTTCTTTAGATGTATACTGAAATGCTTGTAAGTATGTAAAATGCTCACACAGCCCCATAGCCATGCACGAACAGATTTATCATCCAAACAGGGCCTACATAAAAATTTAAAGAACACAAATATATATTTTGTGCGCGAAATTTTTAAAAGGTTGACTCGAAATATATACGCGGAAAAGTATTGCCGTCGCGTTCAGATATAGATAATTTTGTATACGGTGCAAACTTACAGGGATCCCAATTTGCTTTTGAATCACACCCTGAGATGGCGCACACCATGACATTAATTAACCCGAAATACGAATATAATCTATCGCAGGAATATGTGCAACATTTCACCAAATGATACGATATTGACATTGTCATATGCAACTAATCAGTTTTGTTTCACCATACCATGAATATGTTTTTAAAGATGTGTATGGTTCATATGACTAATTGCATTGTCAACATTCCAAATGCATAGTTCCAGATTCTAAATACAAGGTTCAAAATTTACATCCTTTGCATTTGCTATATCTTGGCCCGTCTATCCTCTTTCCGGTCACGCCACTATGTAGCTCTGCTACCATCTACTTTGCTTTGCTGGTGAATAAGTCGTTATGTTGCCAGCCATGTCGATCCGTTGATAAAGCCATAGTGTTCTGTTTACAAACATGTTGACTGCCCTATTGTCAATTGTGTTGCTTTGTTTTTAAAGATGCTGCCCTATTGCCATCTATGTTGATTTGTTCTCAACAATGATGCCCTATTGCCAACTGTGTTGCTTTGTTTCTGTTGCCCTGTTGCTAACTATGAGTCAATGCTGCCACCCACGTTGCCCTTTTCCATACTATATGACCGAACTGGCAGCTATAAACAAACCCAACTGACCAGTGCATTATAAGGAATAAACATCAATACTATGACAAATATATATACCAATAATATGAAATAAATGCATTTATATTTATTGCAAAAGGCCATTTAAACATACATTAGATTTAACTTTCGATTTCAATATAAATGCTAAACAATAAGCCGACCAGTTATCATATCCAGACGAGACTTTCGAAGTATGAATACAATATAAAGAAGTAACATTATAAAGTAAACTAGTACTCACACCAATGGCTGTAGTAAACTGTCTGTAGTACATTGGTGAGTGTCAATCTTATCACCGACTTATCCGCTGACCCCTTGATTAATCCTAAGGAATGTATTTACACAGTGTTTTAGGGTTGCCAATCTCATGGTCTATTCAGCTTGACACCTGGTTCTAAAATTGTTGTATGTTTCAGTAATCATTATTACATTTATATGGTCTTAAAATTAGTAATAGAAAAGTCTGAGAACCAAAGAGATTTTTAAAATTCAACAAATACATTTATTATTCTAGAATACAAAATGAAAATTGTAAAACTATATTGCGAAATAAACCCCAAATAATTATAAAATTTCGAACACTAGCTCTAATAATTAAAGTTCAGAAAAAACTTTAGTGGTATTCTAAACTAAATTCAGCGCTGAAAGTGTTAATGTTCCTGTGTTAGCATGCGTCGTAGTGATGTACCAACATTCATTTGTTGAATTACAATAATGCAATCCAAGAACAAATCACGACTTGAAATTTCATTGTAGATCCAAGCCTCTATTTCAAAGAATGTCATTTTTGAGCACTTTGTATTTCCAGAGAAGAATACCTCGCATTAAATAATTTGAATAAATCAACTTCAGCCCAAATTAAATATTGGCCACAGTAATAACACAACTGATTCTGTTCAGATCTTACGGCACGAATACACAATTTCTAATAAAACAAGTTTATATAATCATCGACTTGACTTCGGGTAACGATCAACATTTTCTAAAAAGACAAATACTATTACCACGTGAAACATTTCATTCTGGATGCTTCCGAATGTTTGCAACATGAAATCTTGGTTATAATTAGGATGTCTATTACTAAAATTATAATCCAGAACATGGCACAACATAATGCCATTGACCCAGACCATGATAAATAATTTTACCTCTATTCTATTTCACATAATATTAAACCCATGAAAAAAATTAAGTATACATTAGTTGTTTACGGAATTAATTGATTTAGGTCAGGTATAAAATGAACTTGATTTTGGACAAGGTCAAGTCATGAATTAAAAGGAATAAATAACTAAATAACAAAACAATGCAAATTAAATATGCATAACATTTTATTACAGTCTTTGCTTCTAATATTTTCTGATGAAAATTAAAACAAGGGGAAAATTACAGTTATGTAGTATGTTTTGAAGTGTTCCAGAGTGACTCTAAGATCGTACGCAAAGATCATATGTAGTCTGTTTAAAATGTTCCTTAATGCCATATAGATCATAGGCAAGGGTCCTTTGTTGTCTTTTCAAAGTGTGCTGTAGTGAAATTGAGATCGTAAATAATGGTCCAACGTAGTCTGTATAAAGTGCTCCATAGTGTCATAAACGTACAGTGTCTGAAGTGCATTATAGTGACATTAAGCTTGTACCTAAGGGTCTAATGTAGTCTGTTAGAAGTGTATCATAGTGACATTGTCTTCGTACATAATGGTCCAACAGTATGTTAGAAGTGTAATATAGTGACATTGACATCGTACATAATGGTTCAACAGCCTGTTAGAAGTGTATCATAGTGACATTGACGTCGTACAAAATGGTCCAATGTAGTATGTTAGAAGTGTATCATAGTGACATTGGGATTATATATAATGGTCCAATGTAATCAGTTAGAAGTGTATCATAGTGACATTGTCATCGTACATAATGGTCCAACGTAGTCTGTTAAAAGTGTGCCATAGTGACATTAAGATCGTACCTAACGGTTAACTGTAGTCAGTTTTTGAAGTGTGCCTTAATGTCATATAGATCGTACGAAAAGGTAAACTAATCTACGTTCGCTCTTTTAAAAAAGTATAAATAAACAAAAATAAAAATATATATTTTAAAAAATGACAAAGGTACATGACCCAGACAGATGCTAAAATGGGCTAATATCATAAAATAGTAATGTTTCAGTAAAGAAAGCCAGCATGAAACCCATTATTACACGGAAACAGAGGTGATAATATATACAATATGATAAAAGGTTTGTAATTTTTAAAGATTCATTTCAATGATTCTACATATGTATCATGCCAGCAGCATTTCAAACATTCGAAGTTATAATATCAAGTACAAAAAGCAAGATCAAAGAAACCAAATATCAAGTAGAAAATCACAATCATCGAAATCCTTTTTATTTTCCCGAAATTTAGGTGAGAATAACGGACCATTCTGTATACAACGTATCGTACACTCGGAAACCGACTGTGGGACGTCAGAGGAGGGAGTCCATTCGAACTATCTTCGTATTTAATAATACAAACTATACCTTCCCAGTCTTAAGACAAATGTACTGAATGTCATATTTCTCTTGGTATTATATATATATATATATATATATATATATATATATATATATATATCCAATTGTGAATTCTGCCATATTTAAAATAAAATTTTATGTACACAAATCGTGTCAGTCATTTACTTTTTCTTTACAATCAAATCGCCTGAGAACTCCCACACATTCATTTCTATATATCTATATTAATAACTGTGTACATAAATCAGCGTCCATATTCATGCTTTGTATAATATGTATCTAAATAAATATGTATGTCAGCTTTTTTAGTATTTCCCCATTTCACGCTAGTATTTCTTTGAAAACCTTTTTATAAATTTGAACAACAAATTTCATTACATTGATTTGACAACAAAGGTGTATCATATAGGACTGACTACTTTTTTGTGATCAGAAACACCACCCACCAACATACTTGTACGAATGGCATTATTGCACAGGAATCCGCATTTTCTACACAGACACACACAGTAAAGGCAATATATTTTAAGAGAGGTCTTTGATACTCCAGTCTGAGACGTATATAGTGATGATGCCAAACTTGAAACAATCAACGAGAATAGAAGAAATAATATTCAACAGCATCTCTGTGTGTTCATCTGCTTTGCGCGAAAACCACTGACAATATGAACAACTTAGTAAAACAAACAGTGCATGGTGGGAATTGAAAGTTTCATGATGATGATTACCGTCACAATTATGGTATAGGTATTATTATCATTACCATGAAGAATGACATCAGTCATGATGTAATTGTTCTAATTATCATCATATTAGCACTGACATCATCATTATCATCATCATTACCATCATCACCTTCATCATCATCAAAATGATGCCTAGATTACTGACCTACCGTAAATGCGAATATCATTAAGAAATGGTCAGGTAGTTGTTAAACTGCAATATAATATTTTCATGCTTTGTACCTATTTAAGTAACAAATTTGCATTACGTGCCTAAACAAAATTAGAACAAATCTTCCTCTCCAACATTCTACATAGATCAAATAGTAACTAAAATATGCAAAAGTAATCGATAAGTGATGCAAGCCAAACGCGAAATGATCGTACATTTTGGTTTTTTGCGTGTTTAGAAAATGCACTCTTATGTTTTCAAATTTCGAGTCTGCATCTGACTGGTTCAGAGTTGAATAAGCACTAAACTGTTACTTGTTCTGTGGTTTTTTGTTCCCGGTCAGGGCTAGAGGATGAGGGCCTTTCCACATAAAAACATTGTTGGTATGTGGTGTGTAGGTTTCTATTACAGTGGTTTTCTCATACACTAGAGAAGTTGATTTGGAATGTGTTCATGTCGCTGTGACACTGGTTGACTCGTGCACTGGAGAGGCAGATATGGGATGTGTGAGTCGATGTGGTATTTGTTGTCTCATGCACTGGAGAAGTTTATTTGAGATATCTACGTCGCTGGAACATTGGTTATGTCATACAATGGAGAGACTGATATGCCCTGTGTACATAGTTGTGACATTAGTTGTCTCATGCACTGGAATGGACTGTTTGCGATGTGTATGTAGTTATAATATTATTTGTCGCATATACTGGAGAAGACAAGTTGATTTGGATGTCCATACATTGGAGAGGTTGATTTAAGATTTCTAAGTCTCTCTTATACTGGTTGTCTCGTAAAATGGAGAGGTCGTAGTGTAGTGATTGGCACAGCATTATTTTATGCTATAGGTAAATACGATATATGAAAGATTCTTGGGGAACAGAGAAATAATATAAACATTTTTAATCGTTTTTCTCGGTATGTGCCTTATTGTTAATATCGATACTCGTAACATTATGTCGAAGGGGTGAGTGTTTGATTTTAAGGGTGAATGTTTGATTTTAGGGCTGTGTTTGGTGTTAAGACTGAGTATTTCAATTTAAGGATACATGTTGGCACGAATGATTGTTATGGATAAAAGATAAATGAAATACATACTAATATCATCATTTTGTAGAAGAGTGTACAAGGTGCTGCTTCATTTATCAGGCACTTGTTCCTAAATGTAACACGAGAAAACGAGGATGAAAATGACAGATATACCTTAAAACTATACACAGTGAAACTGCATTGTCGGAAATTGTTGTCACCAATACGTAAGAATATAAAGATTTATATTTGCGTATCTTTCTCAAACACAGTAATTTTATCTTTCGCTCTTATTGGCCTCAGGTTATGCAGACGTTAATGTACTGCTATTTGAAGTATACCAATTCTTTGCATGTGATTATCAATCTTCAATAAATGTCGCTTAAAGGAGACATAAGAAGATTTTCTTAATTTTATAGAATATTAGTCTTTATTATATACTTCATAAAAAGTCCCAATAATTTAACATTGTTGTTACGGGTATTGACTGGAGTTAAGTAAAAATTATTTACCGCGACCTTATATGTTAATTACCTGCCCGCATTCGAGTAACTACTTTTGCTGACGTCAAAATACAAACGGCAATGAACGCTGACCGTCTCCACATTTTTGACGTTTCCAGCTTATAGATTCTTCCACCGTTTAAGGAAGTAATATAGGTGGAGGCAAGAGATCTACACATAAATCAAGGTGACAAGGACAATTTCATTGAAAATCAGAATAAACACCATACTAAAGTAGCGACGCAACGAGATGTAAAAAAGGTAATGAGGTAATGATATGTGAAGAGAAAGCCTAGGACGATTGAAAATCCCCATCCACATGTGTTGAAAGGCTATTTTAAAAAATAATTTGTTTCCATATGCAAGTGTGACGGCTAGATATAGCTCTCATCCACCACCAAAATCCAAAGACTTTAAATTCTATGAAAATAATGGAGAGAGAGAGAGAGAGAGAGAATGTCACATTAACCTTTGATACAATGTATCAAACATTAGGTCCATGAGCATGCTCTGTTTCACTTAAACGTTGCACTTTTAGTCACTCAGAATAACTTTGCTCTATGCCAGGGGGCGGCAACCTACGACACACGTGCCACAAGGTGGAAAATCAAGAGGTTTTGTGTGGCTCGTTAAGGGCAGCCAAAATATCGATTTTAACAGTGTTACTCTCGTTCATTTTGTAATTAATCTCTAAAAAGTGACACGCTATGAAATCTCGTCACAGCGATTTCAAAATGAACATGAATCCTTATTTTGAGGTATTATCCAAGACCGATGGGACACAATACACTGGGGACGTTTATGAATGTTGCTGCTGACAATGAGGCACTTAGTATAGATTCACAAATCATTCCGTCATGAAAACAAGTTACAACAATCTCAACAGCCTGGGTGTCACCGAAAAAAATCATCATACTCACATTTCAAAAAAAAATAAAAATAATTCATCAGTCATGGCATCCGACTCGAAACTAAACGAAAATATGCAGAAGGAATATTCTTCAATCCTGATGCACACTACTGGTTCAAATATCGGCCCCCACCCCACCCCGTCGTTCAACATGTAGGGCTTCGGCTATGACTGCATCATCTACAGACGACCAAGTCGCATACAAACTGCACATTCCATGAATTATATTTTTCTGGTGCATCTTTTCATAAGTATACCTTTAATTTCCATTGATGTATTGAGTCATATTTGCATCGTATAAATATATATTTCTCGTATCAATATTTCGTTGTTTTTCTTTCGCTACATAACTTTCCATTATCTCTTGAAAGATAAAGTTTTCTTCACTACTGATGCGCGTTTTCATAGTATTAAAACAGATTATATTAATGCGGGGTGCTCAGGTTTAGTTCATAAAGTGAACATCATGCAAACTATGAAACAAAACAAAATAACTGTATATTTTCAGTTGTATTAGTCGTTTACTATAACAGAACGATTAATATCCATGTTATTAAATATATAATAAAAATGTTATTGACTGAGTATTGACAAATATTGGTCCATCTTTGATATGGCATAGAATGTAGCTTTTGTATACATGCATACTTACATACATGCATGCGTGCATGCATACATACATACATACATACATACATACATATGTACCACCGCTCCTGTAGTCTAGTGGTTAGAGCGTCCGCCTCGGGTTCGATCCCCGGCCAAGTCATACCAGAGACTTATAAAAAATGGTACTAACAGCGGCGTCGCCAGGCGCTCTGCATTAAGAGGTTAGTGTTAGGACTGGTAGGCCTGGCGTCAGGATAATGTGACTGTGTGCTGCATGTATGCAGCATGATGACCCAGTGCTAGACATCACTATAAGCTGCCACACTGCAGATATCGTAGAGGTATGACTAAAAAATTTTAAAGCTACGTTCAAAATCCATATCACACACATACACACACATATGCACAAACACATGTGTAGAATGGACTGCACCTGTGGCGAGAAGCAAAACGAAACGCAAATTAACCCCTGTCATAGATCATGATATCCATATAGTCAATTTATCTGCTGGCCTATAAAAAGAACAACCAACAAAACACGCTGTCTGCATTAAATGTCTGTCCCTTATATAAATTATATTTATGGTAGGCTTTCACTGGAAATCTTCAAAATTCGCTATGGGGATGTGTCCGCTAAGACAGGTTATAATATACGTTTTAGAAAATGATAAATCAGAAACAGCTTCTTTTTCTAAACGATCACTAACAAGTTGCCAGTTATAAAGGCCAACCTATCCATGTAGGTGGCCTTTTTTCAATGAAAAGGAAGAAGAAATTAGTGCCCCAGATTGTCAGTGTCAACTGTATAATAATCAAACACGTCATTATGTATTTTGTGTAAGAAATAGACGAGATATGTGTGAGGGTATTGTAGTGTCAGTATCATATATTAATGTACTAATAGACAAGAGAATCGATACTGAGATTTAAGCAGATATCATTTTCACTCTACATTTTGATGTACGGTACAGTGTTACTTCTACAACACGTAGTGTCAATTGTGTATTCTAGATGCATGATACACGGTTTATCCAGGCCATGCGTGAAAGGTGACTGATGCTCAATTCCAATGCCAACTTCGCGAAAAAAGTCATTGTACTTTGGACTTCGAGATTTTACTTATTAATAGCATAAATAACCAACAATGACCCCGGTCTCTGGACTTTGTGATTATAATTGTGAATAAAATATCTAACGGACAAGACAGATCTTATTTGCTAGACTATACGTTCGTGCTGAGTTTCAAACATTAGGAGAAAAAACATCTGTTGCGTTCAGTATGTACACAAATGAACAACTAGTTTAGAGCAGGAATAACTATCTAGTGTAGTTAGAAATAACTACTTTATTGTAATACCTGTCGTAGACATCACCACAGTAATAATTGCCGCGCTCGACGCCGACATTGCCATAGTCAGTAAAGGTCTAAGTTGACAATGCTGTAATGGTCAACGCAATGGCCAGCTTTGGCAAACACAAAGGGTCGAAGTCGACAAATATGTAATGACCTGCGCTTGAACATGCAATGGGATCAATGTCAGCAATGCTAGCTGAATTAAAGAAATTACACCTTAATTTAGTTTTTGAAACTCATTAACTAGGCATGCATACATACATACATACATACATCCATCCATCCATCCATATATACATACATGCATATGAACTAAGTAAACTCGTTGACTCCAATGGGCTACAATAGCCATGTTTATTTATAGTACACATTATGCTGGTGCTATTTTGAAAGACGATAAAATAAATTCAAGCAGAGGCTGCATTGTTGCACTTTTAGAAAATGTGTAGAGTTATGTAATACCTCAGTAATAATTCTTGCAGCTGTGTTGGTGTCAACATCATAATATAAAAACAATGACAACAACGTAAAAAAAAATACAAATGCTTTCGTTTATATAAATATTAATGAGGTGTTAATAGCGGCTGGAGCGGAGGTGAAAAAAATCACGTGGTTAATTTAGGAGTAACAGATACAGCACTAATAGTAATAGTGGTTATGATGGTACTGTTTGATGAAATGACGAGCGGTGGTTTGATTATTATGGCAGCAACACAAGTAGTAGTAGTAGTTGAAGTATTTTTGGTTGTTGTGTTAGTATTTGTAGGAGGAGAATAAAAAGAAGGGAGTAGTGTCTGTCAGCCTGACAAATAGAAAGAAAGGATAGATAGATAGATAGATAGATAGATAGATCGATAGATAGACAGATAGATAGATAAATAGATAGATAGACAGATATACAGATGGATAGGTGCAAGCACTCTGGTTACTAAATTCTAAGAAATAAACTGGAAAAACATGATGCAAGCATCGAAATGTTGTTGTCATAATTTAATTCTTGTTCAATCTTTCGTGTTATTTTGACTGCCTTTATTTGTTTGAACAAACCATACTAATGAAGTATACACATTAATATACACTTCATTCATTTGATCCGTGAAAGGTCTTTGAAGTAATAGTTTGCAACACAATGAGTCAGGTACGGTGTAACCCAATCATTATCTTGCTTGTTGCAACATGCTTCAGAAATTCCCCCCGTTGATTGTTAGGTTTGTTTATAGCAACATGAGATTGCTATGAATGGTATAAATACACATGTTGCAAAACAGGACACACCAGATAGGTCAAGAAGCTCACGCTGAGGGATTCGTATAAATTATGTAAGTACTACTCTTCTTTAAATGATTTTAAAACTACAAATGCATCTCTATTCAATTGTTTCACAAAGAATAGTGTGGCAGTTATCTGCCAGTATCAGTCTAACTACATTTATACACAGTCATGTTAGCAGTATTCACGATTATACTAACTTTTTTAATAGACTTTTATATTATCAGTGTTCATAAATGCAGAAATTAATATCCAATCCATGTATGAAATTCTATTGGAATGATATTATTTTTAAAGGTATTGATTATCCAGTATTGACATAGATGCACAAAATGGCTGAGTTCAGACTGGACACAATGCCTAGCATTATTTAGTCCAAACTTGACAAAGATTTATAAACTACCAATAGTTTTGGTAGAGATTTGAATGTTGGACGTTAGCGATTCTAAGAATTACTCAGATGTATGGCAGAGGGATGGTGTGTGTGTGTGTGTGTGTGTGTGAACATAGCAAAGATTACTATTCGCGTCAATCAGAGGTTGTCCTCAACTTGGTTACGTGTAGTTGTTGCTGAGCCGGAAAAATAATTGCAATCCACTTGCATAACGTCACAGAAATCAGACACATGCAAAATCGTGAACCCAAGCGCAAGAATACAAATTACACAAGTGCAGAAAAAATCGTGACCGCACGTTTCAAAAAGTCACGAAAAAATCAAACACGCGCAAATAAATACTAGCCATGCATGCACAGGTAGGTGGATCTGTGTGTCCCAAATGCGGCTTGCAGGAATATTTAAATGTAGGTCAAAACAAATGTTGATGTTGTTAGTTTGTTTTTTAGGGTTTAACGCTATTTTTCAGCGCATGGTAGGCTATACGTGGCGGCCAGTACAACTGTTGCAAGAAGAATCCACCGACCCCGGGAATTTACTGGCAATCTTTCTGTCACACCATCTTTGGCTAAGATTCTTACCCACTAGGACAAACGTGAAATGGCAGTGGTCGGCAAAGGCGTGCGCTTTGGACCACTCGGCCATCAGAGGCCCCTTCTAAACAAATATTTGTTTTATTTTCAATGAAAAAAAATATCAGTTCTTTCAATCATGATTGGAAAAATCAATAGGCCATGCTTCTTATGGAAAAACAGCACAATGAGGGCGACAATGTGTGAATGAATACTGCTATATACTTGCCGATCGTGTTTTCATAAGGGTGGTTGTCCTGATCCGTGCAAATAATGTGGGCATAGTGTGCTTGGGGAAAAAAGTTATGCTTACAACGTAGAGGTGGAAACCTACGCTGAACGCTCTGATATGAATCATCCAAACTTCATGCAGATCGTTCTGATCGCGAAGCCGTAAAATATCTGTGCACACACTCGAGTGACAAAAACCACACACAAATCAGAAAGCAAGATTAACAATATGAGCATGTTTGCTAAATGGGGCTATTCCTTTCTACGCCATTATCTTCAAGGAAGAACTAGCGCAACAGCCCATGATCTAAGCATCATATGGAATGCGTTTTGATGTTGACCGATCAGCGCTTTACACGGTTAAACATCACAGACGCGTCAGCACTGCACGAATATGTTGATGATGTCAAGGATGAGTTTGCCTCTGACAGTGCCGTCCATGTTTTTACAACGTGGCAGGACGAGCAATCAGATCCAGAAAAACGAACCGACCAAGATATCGCATCGCATCTTAGAAGCCGTGGACACCATGTAGACCAAGGTTGCACAGCCTTTTTCGGTCAAGGGCTAGATTGCTATTTCTAAGACCATTCGAGGGCCGCAAACACTAATTTCTTTAATATATGTACTAATCACGGGTTATATTTCTATGTTGTTTTAACTTGCCTGAGGGATGGACAGAACAAGTTCGCTGGCCGGATCAGGCCCGCTGGCCACTGGTTGTGCACACCTGATGTGATGTGATTTTGATTTTTAACGTAGCTTTAACAATTTTCAGTCATATCGCTACGATGTCTGCAATGTGGCAGTTCATAGTGATGTCTAGCACTGGGGCATCATGCCGCAGACATGTAGCATGATGTCCCATCCAGTCACATTATCCTGACACCAGGCCGACCAGTCCTAACACTAACCTCTTAATGCTGAACGCCAAGCGAGGCAGCTATTATACTATTTTTAAAGTCTCTGGTATGACTCGGCCGGGGATCGAACCCACGACCTCCCGCATCCGAGGCGAACGCTCTAACCACTAGGCCACCTGATGTAGACGAATGGACAGTACACGTGCTCGCGATATAATCAATAATTTGTCTGATCAATATTGTTTATTCAGGATTAAATTTATTGTACAGATCGAGGCAACGAGACTTGCGTGATACGACTGAAGATGGAGCTGGTACGGGACGAGTATAGAAATGGTTAGTTAGAAAATATATTACCAAAAGTATAACCGCCTGGTTGGTTGATTGGTATTGATA
Source organism: Sinohyriopsis cumingii (assembly GCA_028554795.2). Taxonomy (NCBI): domain Eukaryota; kingdom Metazoa; phylum Mollusca; class Bivalvia; order Unionida; family Unionidae; genus Sinohyriopsis; species Sinohyriopsis cumingii. Next base: position 1,141,956 of record JAPYKE020000021.1, read on the forward strand.
AAATTTACAAAGAGAATGTATATCGGGTCACATCAGTGGTACATGATGAATTAGTCAAGTCGGGATTCGTTATTACTAATGCACGACGATGTGAAAATTATATAGCTCAACGTATTATTAGGAATTACACTAACATGCGTGGTGGACATGGATTGATCGAACAACGAAGTGGACAGATTTCGGCATGGTAACATCATTTTCATGGAAACGTAGATAAATTCACAGATGTAGCTGTGTTGAAAGTGTAATCAAACGTCCTAAAGCCATAATATTCTGTTCTGTTGTGGTAAATATGAAAATGAAAAGATTATCATTAAAGTCATCAACACACAACTCAATATTATCGGTAAAACGCATAGTTAGACTCTATTACTGTGATATTTAGTTCGTGACCACTGATCTTACAGGAAATAAGCCAGTGTAGGTTTGAATATTTTATCGCGATTCTCATTCGGACAACGTCGACTAGTTTGTGCAACCCTCTGGCGAATGTTATCAATATCAGCAACTACACGTCAAATGTGAAGCGAAGCACATACATATTCAGAAGACATAGATGACGTAGTCAATCGATTATTCACAGTCACGTCCCTGGAGCAAAATGTTCCGTAACAAAAATGGAAACCCATTCTAAAAGGTTTACTCGGAGATGTTCAGAGATCCTGTGTCGCGCATGTGAATGTTGGTCCATGTAATATCGATAATGTTGTCAGTATCAACAGGGTCTCGTACTACCCGGTCAGATTTCTCAGGTAAGGTGAAAGTCAATGCTATTTTGAACGATTCAGACATCCCACGCATGAACTCACTCGTGTAGCTATCAATGGAACTCTACTCCATATTGACCTGATTGGATTTGCCGAGATCAACAGCTTTGAGTTTTCACAAACTTCCATCCGGTTGTTACTTCGTGCTTTAGACGTCATGTTATTCCTCAGTATCCTAACGAGGGAGCAAGAAATACGCGTGGATTGTCCACAATTGTATAACTGCTTTTTATGATTGACCAAAACACACCAACATGGTTTACCATGTCTTAACCATTCCTTGCATATTAACCACAAATACAGGTTTATCGAATGATTGTATGCGTCTGTGTCGGTGATTAGTTATTGACCAGGCAGAAATATATTTTCTGGGTCAGGATTGCGAGGACAAGGGCGTATTTGTTTCTAAACAAACATTTTGCAGATCATCGACTATCCTCACATATAGTATCAATTACTACGATGGCTTATAACCACAGTATATATATATATATATATATATATATATATATATATATATATATATATATATATATATATATATATATATATATATATATATATATATATATCCTAGATCTCCCGAGCTCGCATGCATGAGCATCAATTTGCTCGCGATGATCAACAGCATTCCCACAATTGCCGTCATAGTTACCACTGATTTGTTTTAATTTAACCTAAACCATCTCCTTGACAAAGACATTACCGTGCTCAAGCTGGTTGGAAAATGTTGTGAAAACATTGGTACCCTGACGAAAATATACAACACACTAGCAAAGACATATTCAGGTAATCCCTGGATATACCATATTGGCACTGGAAAATCAAACAAGAGCAATTGTATACCCTCCAAGAATATGCAGATAATGTCGCTGTTTAAGAATATCGTCGAAACAATATTCTCGTGATGATGTCAACGAGCCGTCAACCAATCTGTTTATCTGAAAGGCAGTGGCAGATCCATTTAAGCTACGAATGCGACTTACTTGTTTCTCATAAAACTATATGGCAGTATAATAAACTGTTAAGCATAGGTTGCAACCGCGTCAATACGTTCGCAAAGATCTCACATCGGGATCTGAGCAAACATTCGCGCTGATGATCAAACTCACGAGAGAAACAACTGCCGCTACTGGTGCGACCAAGCAAACACTAGATCAGTACTTAAAACATTTCATTCGATTTGGTGATAACTTCAATAATTTCGATAGAATCCTGGATAAGCCTATGGGGAATACCGCCGCGGTCGAGTCCCAATCTGGTCCCAATCACCTCGCTGATTGACAATGATAAATTTGTCATTGATTGTCATCGAATCCGCGCATGTTAATTTTACAAAGCAAATTAAAACTTCACGGCGGTTACTAACCATTTTGAAGTCATTCGCGATTAGAAAGCAATTGGAGATAGATTGACGTTACAGCGCAAAGACATCAATGCGGAATTTCTACCGTTGACTAAGGTTCGGAATAGAATTCCAAAGGTTTGGCGAGCATGCGAGAACCCAAAGACGTCAGTGACATTGCCGTGTGTGTGATTGCGTCTGGAAAGGCAACATCAACTGGCATTATAACACATTCAAGCACACAGCCATGCGCACAGGTATGTATAGATTTTCGATCTTCAATGGAGGAAACTTTTGTATCTTTACCACGTATCTGTGGGTAATATAACACCTACTACTTCTCCTGCGTAATGTCAATCGTGATAGACAAGAATAGCGAGGATGCGTACCTGCTGGATCTTGACGATAAACCTTGAAGCGTGGCCACATATTGATGGTCATCGAGTTTCTTTTTGACGATACTCAAATTTATACATCACCGACTCATATTAAGTTTTGACCAGGTTTCCTCTGACTGCGCTCTCACCCCATGTTAGATCCTGATGTTGTAAAGTTACCATGGTTTACCCACCCCATCGATAAATAGTTTATATGTATAGTTACAAAGATTTAGCTGACCACGTCGGTAGTCTATTGGTCAGAGCGTCCGCATCGGATGCGGTAGGTCGCAGATTCGAACCCCGGCCGAGTCATACCAAATCAATCAATCAATCAATCCTCTCTGCGCCGTCTGGTGCTTGAGGCGACAGCAAGGGAGCACCATTTTGGTCTGTTGGCTGCTGTTATGGGGCGGTCTGCAGGGTGAGGCCTCTGGTCTTGTGTTCTTGCTCCACGGTTCGGCGCCAGGTCTCTTTGGGTCTGCCAGGGTTCCTTTTCCCCTGTGGAGTCCATCTCAGTGCCACTCTTGGTAGTGAGTCAGGGAAATTCTGCAGATGTGGCCGAGCCATCTCCATCGACGAGTTGCAATGGTCTCAGCGATGGTGCTTGCGCACGCTCTGTGCCGGAGTTCCTTGTTCGAGATCATGTTTGGCCAGAAGATCCTCATGATCCGTCCCAAGTACTTGGTCTGGAAGACTTCGAGCTTGCGTTCTATGTTAGCAGTGGTCTTCTAACACTCTGACCCGTACAAAAGGACGTTCAGCACGTTGCTCTTGAAGATACGGATCCTCGTGTGGGCGCTGGGGTTTGTTGTCCTCCAGATGGGCTTCAGCATTGCGAAGGCCTGGTTGGCCTTGCTGATTCTTGTGGTCTTTTCCTTTGTGCAATCTCCATCCGTGGTGACCTTGCTGCCCAGGTACTTGAATGCGTCTACTTCTTGCAGAGGCTGGTCGTTGACGGTGATTGGGGCGCCCACTCTAGTGTTCTTCCTCAAGACTTGTGTCTTCCCTATATTGACTCGAAGACCTATGGTGCTTGCTGTTTGTACCAACTGTTGTGTCTTCTGTTGGATATCCTGGTGTCTGCTTGCCAGCAACCCGATGTCGTCGGCATAATCCAGGTCATCCAGCATTGAGGTCAGCGTCCACTGTATTCCTTGCCTCCTGCCCTCTATGGTGCTGCGCATGATACAGTCAATGGCCAGTGAGAAGAGGATCGGCGAAAGAATGCATCCTCGCTTCACTCCAGTTTCTACCTTGAATGGTTCAGTGAGTAGGTTGTTGTGGATGACTCTGCACTCAAATGTCTCGTACAGGGACCTGATGACGTTGACAAGTGTCTGGAGGATGCCGTAGTGTCGTAGGATCTTCCACAAAGAGGCTCGGTGCACGCTGTCGAAGGCCTTCTCAAAGTCCACAAAGACCACATAAAGGGATTCATTCCACTCATGTGACTGCCGTAGGATGCCGTCCACAGCTGTTGTGATGCGTTGGACGAGGATGCGACTGAAAATCGTACTGGAGATGGATAGTAAGGTGATTCCTCGCCAGTTGTTGCAGTTCCCCAGATCTCCTTTCTACGGAAGTTTGACGATGATTCCTGTTTTCCAGTCATTCAGTGCTTCTTCACTATCCCATATCGTTTGGAGAATCTGGCAAAGAAACTGCGGTGTCTTTGTGTCTTCTGCCTTCAGCATCTTGGGACATACCCCATCATCGCCAGGTGCCTTCCCATTCTTCAGCTTGTGGATGGCCTGTTTGACCTCTTCAACAGTGATGTCGTCGCAGTTGATGTCAAGGTCCTTCTCTGCTTCAGAAATGTCAGCGAGTACTGGTGGGTCTGGGCGATTCAGTATGGACTCAAAGTGTTGCTTCCATCTCTTCAGCTTCTCCTCCTCCACTATGACATGAGTTCCATCTTCATCTCTCACTGGAAGGTCGCGGTGCTGGTCGTGGTCGCCCTTCAGCTTCTTAGTGTTCTGGTACACCGTCTTCATGTCTTTCTGTTCTGCTGCTGCCTCCCCCTCCTTTGCCAGTCTCTCTGTGTATTCTCTCCTGTCTCTCCTTGCTTATTTTTTCACATCCTTGTCGTTTCCTCTATACTCCTTCGAAATTCTCTCTTTCAGTCTTGGTGACTTGGAGTCCAAAAGTCTCTTCTTAATCTGTCTTCTCTCGTCTATGCGAGTCCACGTCTCTTCTGATATCCACTCTGTCTTCTTACTATTTCTGTATCTTAAAACTACTTCTCCTACTTCCTTCATTGCTCTGTTGAAATTCTCTATGGTCAGCGCTGTCTCATCTTCTAGAACACTACGCCTATTCCTTAGGGCCAGCCTAAACTCTTCCTTCACTTTGGGATCTTTCAGCTTGGCCACATTGAAGCGCTGATTCCTGGAGACCCCTATCATAACTTTCCTAAGCTTCAAAGTCACCCTGGCCACCAGAAGACTATGGTCGCTGCCGATGTCAGCGTGCCGCATCACTCGCACGTCCTGCAGGGAGTGTTTCCATCGGCCGTTGATGATGTTGTGGTCGATCTAGTTCTGATTTCTGCCGTCTGGTGACGTCCATATAGGCTTGTGGATGTCCTTGTGCTCGAACAGGGTCCCTCCTATGACCAAGTCATTCTCTTCACAAAAGTTTACCAGTCTTTCCCCGTTGTCAGTTATCACACCTACTCCATGGCTCCCCATGATCCTCTCTCTGTCTTTATTGTCGCTGTCGACCCTAGCGTTGAAGTCGCCAAGTACCAACAGCACGTCATGTCGAGGGACGTCCTCTAAAACGGCTTGAAGAGCGTTGTAGGAGTTGCTTTTATCCTCTTCTTCCACGTCGTCTATTGGTGTATAGGCCACAACAACAGACAGCTTGGCGTACTTGGAGTTCATCCTAACGTACAGCAGGCGCTAGTTCACTGGCTTCCACTGTAGAACGGTATTGGTGTTGTTCTTGCTGATAATGATGGCGACCCCCTCCCGGTGGTCATTGTCTTTCCTTCCGGACCAGATGATGACTTTTCCGGAGTTCAACTTCTGCTTGCCGGCACCAGTCCATCGTGCTTCTGTTACACCCATGAGGGTCAAGTTGTAGTGATTCACTTCGCTCACAATTACGATAATTTATATCTAGTCAGTGTAGGCAATGCTATTGGAATGACATAACTGTCGAAGGTATTTATTACTTAGTAATTACACAGATGCATAATATGGTTGTGCTCAGACTTGATACAGATGCATAGAATGGTTGAGTTTAGACTGGATACACATTGTTAGCATGGTTTAGTTCGGATATCATGTAGATGCACAGAAAGACTTGATACAGATATAAAGCAGGTGCTCCCCCAGAAACATTTTCGTGAAAACATGTAGTAGGCAGGTGTTAAGTTTTACGGATGTAGGCCAAAATATATTTAGAGGTGAAATCGGAGGGTGGGGATGGATTGCATCCCTTTGTTCCCATGTGTGGGCGTCCAATGATTGAATTCAGACTTCACACACATGCATAGAATGGCTGAGTACATAAATCACACTAATAAGCAATCTGGTGCATATATTTGTTGAAATGTCAATAATTTTGTAAGGCTTTAAAAGTGTGGCACCACAAGGAATAACATGGTAAAGGACGTAGTTATTCATGTTTCTACTAGTTTCATCCTGCTGTACCACGATATGAAGGAATGAAGATGTTATCATGTTATCATTAAAACTCTAGATGTTTCAGTTTTGATATTCAGAAAATTACGGTAGACCAAATAAATATATAATTAAATAAATACTTCATCAGTCACTTTAAGCCTCCGTATCGTAATGAGGGAGCAAATAAATGCGCGTAGTTTTCGCCACAGTTGTTTAACTGTTTGTATGCTTGACCAAAACAGATCAACAAGTCATACCATGTCTTTGCCATTCCTTGCATATAAACCATAAATACAGGTTTATCGAATGATTGTATGCGTCTGTGTCGCAGATCATTTATTGACCAGGAATAATTATATTTTCTGGATCAGGGTTGCGCGGACAAGAGACTTTTAGTTTCTAAACAAACGTTTTGCATATCATTGACTAATAATATCCTCAAATATATTATCAATTACTACGATGGCTTATGACCATAGTATGCATATCCAAGATCTCCCAAGCTCGCGTGCATGAGCATCAATTTGCTCGCGATGATCAACAGTCTTCCCACAATAGCCGTCATAGTTACCTCTGATTCGTTTTAATTTAACCTAAACCATTTCTTTAACAAAGACATTACCGTGCTCAAGCTGGTTGGAAACTGCTGTGAAAACCTTTGTACCCTTGATGTGAATATACAACACACTAGCAAAGACGTATTCAGATTACCTTTGGATATACCATATCGGCACTGGAAAATCAAACAGGAGCAATTGTATACCCACCAAGAATACGCCGATAACGTCACTGTTTAAAAAATCTTCGTAACAATATTATCGTGATGATGTTAACGAGCCGTCGACCAATCTGTTTATCTGAAAGGCGGTGGATGATCAATTTAAACTACGAGTACGATTTACTTGTTTCTCACAAGTCTATATGGCAGCATAAGAAACTGTTAAGCAAAGATTGCAATCGCGTCAATACGTAGGCAAAGATCTCACATCGGGATTTGAGCAAACATTCGCGCTGATGATCAAACTCAACAACTGCCGCTACCGGTGCAACCAAGCAAATATTAGATCATCACTTAAAACGTTTCACCCAGTTAGGTGATAACATTAATAAACTCGATAGAACCACGGCTAAGCCTATGGGGAACACCACCGCGGCGAATCCCACTCTGGTGCCAATCACCTCGCTGATTGACAATGATACAATTATCAATGATTATCATCAAAATCCACGCATGTTAATTTTACAAAAAATCAAAACGTCGCGGCATTTGCTAACGATCTTAAAGTCAATCGCGATCAAAAAGCAATTGGAGATAGACTGACGTATCAGAGCAAAGACATGATTGCAGCATAGTTGTCGATGACTAAGGTTCGGAATAGAATTCCACAGTTTGGCGAGCATGCGAGAACCCAAAGACGTCACTGACATTGCCGTATCTGGGATTGCGTCTGGAAAGGCCACGTGGACTGGCAAAATAACGCATTCAAGCACACGGCCATGGGCACAAGTGTGTATAGAATTTCGAGCTTCAATGGAGCAAAATGTTTTTGTATCTTTACCACGTATCTTTGGGTGATATTCCACCTACTACTTCCCCTGCGTAATGTCAGTCGTGATAGACAATAGCGAGGATGTGCACATGGTAAAGCTAGACGATGAACCTTGAAACGCGGCAACATATTGATGGTGTATCGAGTTTCTATTTGACGTTACTCAGCTTTATACATCAGCGACTCATATTCAGTTTTTACATTGACACTAGATGCACAACAATACTGACGTGACAAGATCATTGAAGCTGATACAACTAAATACTCACCCGCGATATAATTATATATGGATATGAACGCGTCTGCGGAATTGAAACTACAAATGTGGGATTGAAGCAGTGTTGATACTGGGGCTTGGTATTACCGTAATCCTCAAAACAATGACCTCAGTAGAAACACCCGTCGGCATGGAAGTCAGTGCTATCTTCATTGCAGTCGGTGATCGGCGGCTGATAAATGATATAGTTACGGTTAAACACAAGCGCGCACAGACACATACAAATAATTACACCTGCATAAGACAGTCTCGGATGCGTTGCAAAACTATATTCTGAAGCCAAAGACGATGAAGCTATTAACGTCGCGGTCACTTTAAGGCGTTTCCGTCATTGAACTATAGTCATACTAATGAGTCATTGGTAGACTGGTTTAGTACACTGTTAACCAGACATTTAGCTACTACTCGTAACAGCGCGCAGGGGGCCTAATATGGTTGCAATTACTAATGTATTCTCTGTACGTGTTTTTTTCTTTCTTTTTTTCTACCAGACTCGTCCGCTTTATCGTATAAATATTTATGCAAACCACAATTGGAACCATAGTCCTTGGTTTGGCTAACATTTTTTGGCTTGCGTATGGGTTTTTTGGGGGTATTTTTTCGCAAATTTGATCATGATTATTTTTCTGCCCGTGTGTGATTTTTTGGCGCAAGTGGTAATTATTTTTTATGTCCGTGTGTGAAATGTTCTTGTGATTGCATAAATTGCCTTTTTCAGATGTTGTAACAAATGCATGTAGCCATGTTGAATATAATCCCTGATAGGCGCAAATGCCAATTTTTGGAATGTCCGCCCAACCACCCCCACCCCACCCATTCAAGTACTGGTATACAATTGCTGAAATGCCAATTACTGGAGACATATGAGTGTAACAGAATATTGGACGTTTGGTATGTTTCTACTTGTTTCAAATCGCTTTAACACTATTATGAAAGACCAAAGATGACTATTTAGATGACTCTTATTTGTTATTAAGAAAATTACAATAGATAAAAAATGTATAAATAAATTTATTTTAAAAAAAAAACCTGTCATCCATTAGATTTATTACTTGGGATTTTCCTTGAATTATAAAGATTATTGTTTTCTGATACAGAATTAAGCCGATATTCAGACGCACGCGATTGAAAAGGTATCAGCGTGGTAAAGTTTCTAGTAACTATCATGCATTACTACTGGCGACTAGATGCAACTGAAATTATACGATGCCTTGTATCCCGGTTCTTTGAGAAGACTGTGAGTGGCAGTGTGAATGCAATCTAATAGTTTGCATGTTGACTTGTCCTTTATCCATTTATCACAGATTTCAACTGACAGCTCTCACCATATGTTTGATCCAAAGTTTACCTTTAAGCATATATATAGTTTAGTTCGGACCTCATACAGACTCATATAATGGTTGAGTTAGGCTAGACATAAATTGCTATCATGGTTTAATTGGGACTTTATACAGATGCATGGAAAGACTTCATACAGATGCATAGCAGGGGAGCCCGCAGAATTATTTTCGTGGGCAAACATGTGGTGGTCAGCTGTAAAGTTTTGAGGATATAGGCCAAAATATGTTTAGAGGTGGAATCGGGGGTTGGGTTGCATTTTCTTGCCCCTATGTGTGTGCGCCCCATGATCGATTTCAGTCTTAGCACACACATGCATATCATGCTTAAGCTTAGACTTCACACTAATAAGCAATAAGGTGCATACATGTGTTAAAATGTCAATAATTTTGTACGGTTTAAAAATGTTGGTACCACAAAGAGTAACAGGGAAAGGACATAGTTATGCATGTTTATACTTGTTTAATCTCGCTGAACCACGATATGAAGGAATGAATATGTCCATCATGTTATCAATAAAACTCTAGGCGTTTCAGGTTTGGTTATTCAAAAAATTAACGTAGACCAAATAAATAAGGAAATAAATAAAACTTCATCATTCAGACTTATTTTGCACATGTTTGTACATTGCATTATTATCAAATATCGTACAAAAGCAAAGCTGATGTTGAATAGACCGATATATACAGGAATGTGTGTACTGGACCTGTCAAAATTGTTACGCTTCATTTGCATTATAATAAACCACAAACATTATATATAAAGATTATGCTGAGTTATCTTATTCGGTAAAAGGTGTATTGCAATAGTGTCAGAGTAAACAACTGATGTTGATGCGGATATGAAAAACATCTGGATTGGTTTTATTGTCTGATTATCCAAACGACCATACTTTACACTGTCTGATTATCCAAACGACCATACCTTACGCTGTCTGATTATCCAAACGACCATGCCTTACACTGCTTGATTATCCAAACGACCATGCCTTACACTGTGAAACATGCAAGTAATTTTCCTTAAGATCTAAGGATGGACTAAGTGGAAACTAAACGAGGAACATGCTAGACTAAGGCTGAAAATATTTTCAAACTAAATTGGCACAACACCAATTTTCAAAGCAAAATGAATTGCAGGGCCGGTGTTTGAATCCAATAAGATCGTGTGATGTATAAAAATTCATTACTTAAACAGGACGAAATGAACGATACAAATGTAAGAGAGTATGCATCAAATGGGACAGTATCAGATACATAAGACATCGTTTTCGCCATTATTCGTGTAGATATGACATATATATATATATATATATATATATATATATATATATATATATAGAGAGAGAGAGAGAGAGAGAGAGAGAGAGAGAGATAACATTCAACCAGAATTTATATATTATTTGATGCATAGCAAATAATACAGGATGTTTCTAATTTACACATCCAAATAGTCTAGACTTAGTTTTGTAGTGAATAATAGTACATATTTCCTTGATATCAGATACATTGTTTTTTTTTTTACAGACAAGCTTATATCTTTACAATAATTGAATACCTGAAAATTATTTATGTAAATGGATTTTGGATGGAAGTTTCTTCTCTATTTTTTGTAGCTCATGCCTAATATATAAACTGTGCTTGTTTCACAGTTCACTTCACTTAGAGTCAAAACATCTCAATCCACAGTCAATTAAAACAACATGATGGCTATATCGATGTCACAAGAACCTATTTGCAGCCTGGTCGTGGATGGGACCCTGGTACTAGAGACAAAAGGTATGTGATAGATAGATTGAACGAAAACATATGCAACTGTACAAATTATACGTAACGTGTACCGACTATGTGATAATGTATCATTATATGCTCATTTTCGTCTCCGTTAACTTTACATTGTCACATATTGAACACCTTCCTATTGGACGCACGTTCACAACACGTGTGCCCAATAGTAGTATAGTGTATTAGGATCTACTTTGTAAAGAAGTCATGATCACTCATGTAGTAGCCGCTTCAGGTTTTGGTTGATTACATTTGCTTCTTAATGAACTAAAGCAGCTGTCTCGTGGACTGCCACACCAGCTACTTTGCAATATTCCGCGTTACTTATTTTGATTAAATGTTTTGGATTTAGGCTAGCTATAGACTCCAAACAAGTTATACTATTGCCAGGGTCACTACAAAGAGCATAACTGGTAATAAGAATGACACAAAATATACTTACAGTTTTACGTCTTGAATTTCCTCAAAATGAACTTTCTTAGTTCTGCACATCCGAATTACATGTGCTATGTCATGGGTTCTAGAACTTGATTACATACTGCAAAATTGTGCTGTAATTTGGACTACATTTCCAACTGCAGTACAATTCTCTCACTGCACTCAAAAAGAAATGAACGTGATAGTCCTTATCGTCTTTGTGATAACTACAACTGAAACAGATCATATTTATGAAACATTGTGATTCCAAATATTCATGACAGAACACACTTACAGATGAGTCAAGACTCGTCCCTCCCTGCTCAAAACGACAAATCTTTTTGAAACTGGTGACGAATGTGCCACTAATTTCAGAGGTTGCTCATGGTGCTATATGCGTATTAATATTATTATTGTGTATTGAAGAATCTACGGTTGTGTATTTATTTTGGCATACAGCACAAATTTAATTACTTTGTTTCTTGTAGTGTATTTTTTATAATTAAGCCTTATGTATAATAAGAAAATGAGTACATAATAAAAAGGTTACTGCATTTGTATAGGAAAATATGAACTCGTTTTCTCAGAAGAATATTGGCAGTCCCAAGGTCGTGCAGTATTAATCGGATAATTCTTGTTCATATTTTCCATACAAAGGAAGTAATCTATAAATACTGCATAATGACGTCACTGATGTAAACATATAGTGTGCGTTGGAGATTGACCGACAGCAATGGCCGTTCCCACCAGTGATTCGACTGTGCGGATGGATGTACAATTAAAATGATATTCAGCATAATGCCAGTAAATATCCTGATTACTGTTTGAGATGTCTTGGATTAAATATTATTATTAAACGGTGCTACACGCACACTAGAGCGCTATGGTATATTTTTACGTGTTTAGGCTCTAAAAACAGTAACACAGAGAGAATGATAACAACAAGCTTTGTAAAATTTTACAAATAACGTATTTCCGCGGAACAATTCTGTAAAAATGAAGAAAGAAAATAAGAAGAACTTACGGTTTTAGGAATCAAATCCAAAAATAATCCAAGAATAATCCAAAAATAATCCATAATAATAATAATAGTGCTATGGTGTCTTGAATCTTAAAGTTAGAGATCGGCGAATAAGTAAATAAAAATAAGTAAATGAAACTACTGTCCTTCGAGATATTATAAATGTCTGTTTCGTATTATTTGCTCTTTATTAGCATGCATTTAATTTCCAGTTTAAATCAGATGATTGTGGGAAACGTTCGATAAACAGACGCCACGTAGATTCCGGGTTATGCAAGAGGCGTTACTCTGACATCGGGGTATTATCGAGAAAGTACTTTTTAGGATGGCATATAATTGACTTTATGTTAGGATATTGATGTATAAGCTGCACAGATTGTAACTCAATTTAAAAATTTAGTTCATGCAGATTCATAGAATGGATGAGTTTAGACTGAACACACATTTGTGTTAGTTTCACGATTCACTTCAACTAGAGTCAATACGTCTCATTCCACGGTCATTTAAAACGACATGATGGCTACAGCGTTGTCACAAGAATCTATTTGCAGTCTGGTCGAGGATGGGACTCTGGAACTAGAGACGGAAGGTATGTGATAAATAAGTTGAACGAAAAAACATGGAAGTACACAAGTTATACGTAACGTGTACCGACTATGTGATGAGTAGTATTATCATATGCTCATTAACGTATCCGTTAACTTTAACGTGTCAGAATTGTGCAGTATTTTACGATATTGAACAACTTCATGTTGCACGTACGTGTGCGACACGTGTGCCCATTAGTAGTATAGTGTATTAGGGACTATTTTTAAACAAATCACCAACATTTATGTATTAGGCATATTAGGTTCTGGTTGATTAGATTTGTTTCTAAATGAACTAAAGCAGCTGATCTTGGGCTGACACACACCAACTGGTTTGAAGTATTCCGCGTTACCATTTTTGATACAATGAATCGGATTTAGACAGGCAATAGACGTTATACATGTCATTACATTGCTGGGGTCATTTCAAAGAACATGCAAGTGACAAGACAAAAACGCGTCTTTTAGCTGGTAATAAGAATGGCAAAATTATACTTGAAGTTTTACATGCTGAATTTCCTCAAAATGTCCTTCTTAGTTCTGAAAATCCGAATTACATGAGCTATGTCTTCGGTTCTCAAAATTGATTACATACTGCAAAAGTGTACTCTAACTTCGACCACATTTCAAACTGCAATAAAAGTTTCCTTCCTGCACTCAAAATGAAATGAGCGTGATATTCCATAGTGTCTCTGATTATTGTGGGGCACTCGCCAGTTATAATGTACTTTTCAGACAGTGACGTATGTAATATGAGGTTGTTTGCATTTAAAACGTGCACAGTGGAGGGAATGTTGGCATACCTCTATGCTACTTTAATGTAATGTGACTGACATATCTTTGGATATTTACTTTTGGAAATTGTACATGATCTAAGCACACTCCTACCTAAATTATCTGCTGGTTTGTGTTAAAAAAATCAGCCTAAATTAGTCTAAAGTACACTATCTGTAGCAGCTATTAAAATAGGGAAAATGAATTTTGCCAGACTAGACAATACCAGCTTCTGAAAGTGCAATGAATGAATCACCAACTGTATAAAATATAAAACAAAAGTTTTCGGCTATTTCTTGTATACGAGTTACCTCTGAAGTTCAGGAAGTGAAAACGTCCAAGTGGAGCTAGCACTTTTTTAAAGGTGCACATCTGGAGTAAAGCCAAGCTGTATACTCTATAATCCATATTACACCCACTAATCATGCACCAAAATAAAGGGAATTGAAGGTTCTTTGAACTATATTTAAGATATATAAGGTCATTTTTTAAATAGCCAGTATAACCATTGAGGAAAGCTTGGGAAATACTTTTCCTTTAAAATTCTAACCATACGCAAAATACGAAACGGTAGAGCGCAACGTGATATTCCACAGTGTCTCTTTGATAATTACAATCGAAAGAGTTTATATTTATTCCATAGTGTCTCTTTCATGATTACCATTGAAGGAGTTCCTATTTATTCCACATCATGATTCCTAACATTCAAAGATAGAACAGAAACACTATTGCAGACGAGTCAAGACTTGTACCTCCTGCACAAATGCGTACATAACACAAAGGTTACTGCATCTATATGGGAAAATATGAACTCATTTTTCTTGGATGAATTATGGCACTCCCAAGGTCACGCAGTATTTATCCGAAAAAAAAAAAAAAAATAAAAACTCGTTCATATTTTCCCATACAAAAGCAGTAATCTATAAATGATGCATAACGACGTCACTGATGTAAACCTGTAGGGTGCATGGGAGGTTGACCGACAACAATAGCCGTTCCCAACAGTGATTCGACTGTGCGGATAGATGTACAATTATAATTATATTCATCATAATGCCAGTAAATATCTTAATTATTGTTTAAGATGTATTATATTAAATATCATTATTAAAAGGTATCACACGTATTCTGGAGTGCTATGGTATCGAGGGTATTAAAGTTAGCGATTGGCGAATACGTTAATGAAAAAAACTAGCGTTCAAGATATTATATATGTATATTGAGTATTCTTTGCTCTGTATTAACATACATTTCATTTATAGTTTAAATCAGATGATTGTTGGAAATGATCCCAGTTTATGCACGGGGCGATCGCGGTACTATCGAAAAAATATTTTTTTGATGTCATATATTTGTCATAATGTTAGGATCTTGTATAAGCTGCACAAATTGTAAATCCATTTGAAAATTGAATACTACTTCAATGGCTCTCATCATCTCACCTGTACTCTCCAAGGACAGAAACTTTTCTGAGAGAATTAAATCAACGGATATGTAACCACTTGCGACACAGAGGGAGGGAGTACCCAAGTACCCAATCAAAGGGAGATTGTACTAAATGTAAACCTGAACTGCTTTTCTTCGGTTCTCACATGCCAACCCCAAAGAGAGGTATAAGCGTAATTACTACTAATATAAGTGACTAAACGCGTGGTCTATACATTAACCATACCAATCTATATATTCTATGCCATAATTACAGAAAACTGTATCAAAAACGTACGTTTATATTTGCTACTTACCTGGATATACAATTACATTTTTTGTCACAAATCGGCTGAATCTTGTGGGTTGATAGTTAGTCCAAGAGTATAGACACAAAAAAATTGCTAAATTATTTATGCATAGCACTCTCTTTAAGTAATCTACATGTCAACAGTAATTTTCGCGAATAGTCGTCCACAAATGATGTACTGTTGTATTACATCACTGTCGCATTCTTATTTCAAATTTTTTAAATGGCAATTGATCTGTCCTTTCCGGATGCAACATGTTTTAAGTTGAGCAGTCTCTCTCTCCGTCAACATTTTTCAGTCATATAACATGTTTCCGTCACAGCGATAGAGACCGTTTATTACAATTTAGACTGGTCTACTACGTATGTTGTATCAAAATAGAATGTACCTGAGACAACGTGGTTTCACATTCAAGAAATCCGTCTATTTTGCTCGAACTGTTTCATATACATATTATAAATAGAAAACAAGGAATTTAATCGGACGTCTAACGACGAACACAGGGGCTGGTATCGTTGTTTCAATTTAACGATAAGCCATATATGTACTATACAATGGAGAAGAAAAAAAAATGAAAAATGGAAATGGGTACAAGACGTCATTTTCCTTTAGCTAATGAGAGGGCAGGATTCCATTCAGCGAGTTGCACTTGCATATTAGGCGGGCGCGATCATGGGAATGTCGAGCAGTAGCGCGGGAAAATGGTCTGGCATTCATTAAAGGTATGATATTAAGCTAAACTCTAGACAGCCATAAAAACTCAAATACCTAAGTTAGGGATCGGTAACAAATTTATTACGCTACGTGAAACGCGAAATCTAGCTTGAAATGTTATCGTTTATTCTTAAATAGGTCGCACGAGAAAGGAGAGAAGTGTCCTTCCTTGTATTATTATATAGTATATGTATGCCAACTAGACTGAATGAAGCGCTACGAGCCCCTGTGGCGATGAATGAACGCGCACATGACAGGAGCATTGAACTGTAATCCTTATTTTATGTCACGAGCTGAACTTGGAAACTTTTTTAAATGGGTACCCGATTGTTTATTTCATTATCCGGGTTATTATCAACGGACGTGTACCTGCATGCCCGGGTACCCGTTGGGAACTTGGGAGAATGAGGGTGCGCTATGATAATCGTTATGAATGGGCACACCAACATGAGCATGAAAATACATGCCGATCCCAAACTGATTAAACAAAACCAGATGTTACAATGAAAAATAATAAATCGTGTACCAAAAAAAAAAGTGTTGAAGTCAACACCTATCAAGTGAGAAAGCCACTGGAAAACAATAACATTAACATCATTAATATTTGGACCTTTGCTTGCTGCCATAGATTCGATCTCTTACTTCGTGACAAATATAGTACTCAAGTGCATAAATAGTTTGGACATTATCAGACGACAAAATGGTCTACCGATTCGTTACAATGAGATGATTTTAGGAAGACAGATTTTTTGATGTCATGGGGTATGGACATGTTTTGAAAAAGTGAAATTCATGGGTGCATTTTTTAAAATAGTGGTGCAGATCAATAAACTTATGGTCATCCAGTGTATATAAGATAAGCAGACGATATGGAGAAAATTACCGAAATAATTGATTTCCTTTGTTTCACATCACTAGAAATAAACATTTAAAACCAAATAGGTATGCGCTTTATTTAAGCTCTAAAAGACCCAAAATTTGTATGTGTTATTGTTTCTTGATTCGGCCAAATACAGTGGTGTAGTTTACCCCTCCCTAACATACACTTTTTTATCCAATCATGCAACGTTCCAGTTGGGTTTGTTAGCGTGAGGTCAGATGCCATGGGACTACTGGCTGCTGGAACGTGTTTTCACTGGCACCGTGTACATTACAGACTTTCGCCTAGTATGCCTTATCTCAGTGTTAACAATCTTACTAACAACGTTGACGCTGCATTATTTCCGTGTGAACATTCTTCTAGTAGGGGCTGATGCTGATTCTTTCAATGTTAGCAATCTTGATATCAGGGTTCATGCTGCTTATTTCAATGTTATGATCACTGAATATAATACAGTGGTGTAGTTTACCACCCCGCCACAGCCATTTATATCCAGTCGTGCAACGTTCCAATTGGGTTTGTTGGCGTGAGGTCAGATGCGACAAGTCTACTGGCTGCTGGAACATGTT
The DNA here is from genome assembly GCA_028554795.2 of Sinohyriopsis cumingii. Lineage (NCBI taxonomy): Eukaryota > Metazoa > Mollusca > Bivalvia > Unionida > Unionidae > Sinohyriopsis > Sinohyriopsis cumingii. The sequence goes on from JAPYKE020000021.1 coordinate 1,159,724, forward strand.
TTCACTGACAACGTATGTCCGTTACAGACTTTTGCCTAATATGCCTTATTTCAATGTTAGCTATCTTGCAATCAGGGTTGACGTTGTTTATTTCAGTGTTAGCAATCTTACTGTCTGGGATGACGTGGTTTATTTCAGTGTTAGCAATCTTCCAGTCTACGCTGAAGCTGCTTATTTCAATGTTGACAGTCATTGTGTTAGAGCTGACGTTACTTATTTCAATGTTAGCAATTTTGCTATCAGTGTTGACTTTACTTATTTCAATGTTAGCAATAACTGTATCACAGTTGAAGTTACTTATTTAAATGATAGTAATATTGCTATCAGAGTTGACGTTACTTATTTCAATGTTGACAATCATTGTATTAGATTTGACATTACTTATTTAGATGTCAGCAATGTTGCTATTAGAGTTGACGTTGCTTATTTAAAAGTTGACAATCACTGTATCAGATTTGACGTTGCTTATTTCAGTGTTGGCAATCATTGTATAAGAATTGACGTTACCTATTTAGATGTCATTAATCTTGCTATTAGAGTTGACGTTGCTTATTTCAATGTTGGCAATCATTGTATCAGATTTGACTATGATTATTTAGATGTTAACAATCTTACTAGTAGGGTTGACTTTGCTCGATTCAATTTTAGCAACCCTGATATCGGGGTTGATGCTGCTTATTTCAATGTTGACAATCTTGACATGTAAATCTTCCATGTTTTCTAAAACTATGCGTGACATTTTTTTGTTTGAAACTGACAAATCGACATTTGTATTCTCTTGAATGTTATTCAGTAACACATCTATTTCTGGCCACACTCTTGTCCCATCCAAACTTGTGAACAAATGCACAGTATCACCCGATTCTCAGTTTCTTGTTTTTATGTTAAGCTCGTGAAATACTTACACCACCACTCCAAAAGCTATTTGAATTTATCACAGTATAATGTCCATGAGTTTTCACTTATTATTCACTCTTCTAAATGCAAAATGATGATTATCCTTTGGATCAAGGAACTAGAGTGCATCTTTTATTAAAGCATGATTGGTCAATATCCGAAAGCGCGCTCTGGTCAAGAGACAATGTATGGATTGTTTTCAAAAATGTTTGATTCGGAAAACTCCTGAAGAAAATGATGTTTTACAACTTATGAAAATTTCAAATTATATAGGAAATCGGATCTTTTCAAAATTGTTTTCAATCTGCGATATTATAAATTCTAATATATGACAAATTCATTTTATGATGTCGTAAAATAATATAATGATAAATTCGATTCATGGGTATAATCAAAATGGAAGAGTAATCCGAATGTCCATACCAGCGTAAATGGATGATTTACATTTAAGCTGATCAATCTATATTTTAGAAAAGAATTAACCAGCATGATATACTTTTAATCATCAGGCCAGGAATGAAAAACGTGAAAATCTTTTTTAATTTATATATGTACGTGTTTAGTTATGTATACTTAACATCATTCTTTTGTAGCGTCAGGCATTGACATGGATGCAAAAGTAACTAAATAAAAATGCCAGGTATATCATATCAGTGGTAAAATAAAATTAAATGTAGAGAATATGTAACTAGCAGAACAAAATGACTACATGAATATTCAACGAAATTATTAAATCTATCTATCTTTCTATCTATCTGTGTGTGTGTGTGGGTGTGTGTGTGTGTCTGAGCATTGATAGCACAGTACTTACATTGTGGCCAAATTCTTGGGATGTGTTTTTTGAGAAGACAAAACATATTTCCACCATGATAATGTGATTCTGCAATACTGGTACTTGATACAGGGAAAGGAACAATTTAACACGGTAAAGGGAATGCTATTGGCATTGTGGCATACAAATCCCTGACTTTACAGGTGAAAGGGAAACATTTTGTGTTGAGATGTAAAGTATGTGAAATACTGCTATAATAACATAAAATATAAAGAAGTAATCTACATTTGCATATCAGTGTGTATACCTTGTCTACATCAAGTACAGCAGTTTTTTCAAAATGGAGCAAATAGTTTTTGGTTCAAAACAAAGTCAAATTCAAAATGTTACTAAATGTGTACAACAGACTTGGGTTCAATTAGAATTACAAATTACGATATGCTGGCAGATGTCAACTAGAAATCAATTGATCGTTCCAGTGGCCTAAGTGGTTAAGGCATCCGCCTCTGATGTGGGAGGTCACGGATTTGAACCCCAGCCGAGTCATACCAAAGACATAAAAAATGATACTAACAGCTTCCCTGCTTGGCACTCAACATTAAGATGTTAGTGTTAGGACAGGTCAGCCTGGTATCAGGATAATGTGACTTTGTGGGACATGATACTACATGTCTGCGACATGATGCCCCAGTGCTAAACATCATTCTAAACTGACACACTGCAGACATCATAGCGATAACACTGAAAAATTGTTAAAGCTACATTAAAAATCCAATTCACACACATAATTTCAATGACTCAAAGTTATGACTGTTCAATTATAATTACATCATACTGGGGATTTTCATTATAATTATAATTTCAAATAAAGTGTAATTCTAATTAATTACTTAATTACACCATTTATGTTGTAATTGAACCCAAGTCTGAATCCCACAGTAGACTAAGTAAAATCATTTATGTACAGTTTTCTTATCTAAAACTTAGCTTTACTGCTTATTCTGTATTAATCTGTATATTATTAGCCTAACACCATGCACTTAAGATAAATATGTATATTTTCTTTAATTTGTATCATTTATTTGGAATTAAGAAACCACAAATATATTTGGTTCTGTAGTTGACTTGTAACTGATCAATTACACAAATCTAGACTTTGTTAGAATTACTCCAAATCTGTGATGTTCACTGACAATTACAAATAGTGTAAGTGTAATTATTTACTCAATTACACCAATTACATTGTAATTGAACCCATGTCTTGTGAACAAAATTGTAATTTTATTACAACCTATTCAGGTCATCTATGTATTATGAAATAAAATATGCTTACAACGTTTTATTTGTATCCCATAAGTGGTGTTGATTAGCAATGGCAGTATGTTTTTGTTTCTTTACAAGGTCTCATTCTATAGTTTAAATTTGTATGCAAAATTAAAATGTGAGCAGAGCCACCTGAGACCAAACAGACCTTAGGACCTACTCAATATATCTAAATATTTGATCTGGCCTGGTTTGGCTAAATATTTTACTTTTCCTGTATTTGTTGATATCTCACTTAAAATTAAATGCAAACAAGATTTTGGTCAAAACATCCAAGAATAGAAAGTGTTTAATAGGGCTAAACAACTGTAAGGTTCATGTTATTTCTCAAAGTAAAAATGTATAAAAACCTTTCTAAGATGACCGAAACAAATAATAAATACCATATATGGTAAAAAGTCTTTATTGATGTATGAATTACATTGTATTCTATAATTAGGTTACAAAAGATATAGCAAGATTAGATTTCTTTAATAAACCAAATGTCCTTCAAAAGTGTTAACTGCTAACCTGATTTGTACTAAAAGGACTGATTTACTACTTAGTGAAATTATCTATTAATAATATGGAGAAAAATACATGATCATCAAAAAGCACATACACAATTCCGCAATGACAATGTATAAAAAAATTGGCAAAAAGTTATCTCCTGTTGATAGGCATAATAAGTACTTATAACAAGCATGTTACATATTTACTGGAATGGAAGAATGGTGATGATAAATGATAGTATGTTGAATGAACTTCTATAACTGGATTAGGGGGAAGTGGGGAAAAATCATTTTATCTACTAGTCCAAGAAGAAGACAAAATGCTGTCTGCAAGGAGCATGTTCCTATGTTTGATTATGGTTGGCATTGGAATTATGTTTATAACATGCTATCTGGAACTGTTAGTTTTAAAACAATATGGAGAGGAGATTGGGGAGGATGAAATTCTTCAAAAAGGTGGCATTGTTTGCTAAACAATCAGAAAATTTGTCCCAAAGAGTAAATAAAATGAGAGACACAAACTCTTACATTTTCATCAGCGAGATGTGGGTTTACCGACATTTTTCATCACATGATAGGATGTACATGTTAGCCATTATAACTGGCGGAGAAAGAACAATGGAAAACTGCGAGAAGACCCACCAGCCCACAGGAAGCTAATGGCATGCTTTCTCACATACCCACATCAGTTGAACCTGAGAGCAAAACACATATGGACAGAGATGAGATGGCAGTGATTGATAATAGAGTACACTCTTGACCACTCAGACAAATGGGGCCATTACTCAGTACGACAGCATAGGTGTGAATACTTGGTCCACAAAAAGGATGATTTGAAATTAGGATACAAAATGGTTATGATGTTTTACACATATATGCCGTGCTGTTCATTGCAAATGCTGAAGGCAATTTATCACAATGTTCATAAAATAAACAATGAGAATTATTTTTCACTTAAGAACAGTCAGATATAATGAGCTTCAGTTAATTTATATTTTCTGATAACAACATATTTAATAGATACAAAGTATAAAATGTAAGAATGGAGTTATTAATATCATTTAAAGTTTTACTGACACATACTGTTTTCACAGATTATCATTTTGTGCATGAAAATTGACAAACTGCAGGAAATAGAATTTCTCAAATAAATATTCCTATAACTGAGTTACATATACATTTGAAAACCAAAAGTGGGGGGGGGGGATTGCTGATAAAGTGCTGTCCATTCGGAGGTCGTGAATAAAACGTGTAAACATGCGCGTAAAATCCAATAAATTTGAAAATACTTTAATTGCTTTAATTTGGACAAGACTGGATAGCTTCTCTGGAATTAAAACTGATCGAATTCCCAGTATAGTATATGTAAGTGTTGTAAGGGGACACCATTTAGCCACGCCTTGAGCTAGTTTATTTATCAGAACATAGCACCTGTTTTTAAGATATTGCCATATTTACATTTAGATAAGTATGAGAAATTAATCCTGTCTACGCAGTAAGCAAATTCGAAATATACGATAAATGACGCCATGTTCACATAAACTGCTGATCACTTTATATCCCAGGTGCAACTAATACTAATATTAGTACCCTTACTCGTACCTCAACCACAACAAAAAATCAACTTGAGGCTACGACATGTAGCTAAGGTGCAACGAGAGCATTCTATGCATTAAAATCAATGTGGAGGTTTCATAATTCATAATTGGAAGGGGAAAAAGATGAGGAGGCTGAATTTTTGTTAAAACTGTATCAACAAACCTGTGCTTGGAACGTACCAATTACGGTTCTGTTGTTGTGTACTCTTCCTTGCATATTCAACAAACAAATTAAAAGCAGTCTGCGCCATTGCTTTTTAAAATAGCGTCATTAGCTACATATACTGGTCTTCTATTATGCTTAAATATAAGTTGGATGGTAGCTAAATACTTGGGAACCAGACTAAGCCATAGTTGGGTTATTGGTTATTAATCTAATGTACTAGATGGGCCTGAGGTTTCAATGAACTTGGTAATGTATTAATGCGCCAAGCGCGAGCTTGTCTGGAATGTGTAGCTGGATTTTGTAGCAGACGACGCAAGGAATGGAGAATGCAGAAGATTACACGCAAACAGGGTTGTCCTTTGAAGTAGTCAGGGTAATACATACTTGGAATGTTGATCATCATTGGCAAATATTGCAGGAAGACATAATCATATCTTTAACGTTTGTTTTTAAAAATATTGTTTTAAGTGTTTTAGGTACTGATAGGGCGTCTTGTTTCCTTTAGGAAAACGATAGATATGGACAGCTCCCACTCCCATTGTACTAGTGTTTACAAAGTGAGTGGGTGTTTTCAATAACTTTAATTTTTTTACTGACATAAACGAGTGCCTGTACTGGGCGATGATTGTTCCTCTCTGGTTTGTATCGCCACTGTAATATGGGTTTTATTTCGTCTAAACATATTTCAAAGGAAATGATTATCTTTTGTTTCTTCTCTTTTTACGTAGAATTAATTCCTCGTTCGCCAGGCAGTCTATCCTCTACGTAATTTTTAATGGCTTTTAAATTAGAAAATATAATTTAAATTTTCTGTCCTTCTTGATGCATGATTTGATAATTTTACTCATACTTTACCGTTTGTTTGTACCGCTTACCGATTTTAAAAACAAAAAGCATCAAGAATATACAAAATAGAAAAATAGTCATTTCATTCATCAGTTTTAGTCATTTCATTCGTTAATTTTTATATCCTTGATGACATACGTTTGCATAAATCCGTATGGGGCTACCACAGTACACACAAAAGGGAAAACTAGCGTATACTATAACAACACTCAACAGCTTGAATTATGTGTACAGGACAATATAGAACGACCACGAACCAAGGGGTAAGAAAGACCCGGGCCTCTCTTGGTTCATGTTCAAATAAAATATTTCTTTTATAAAATTAAAATAATTGTTACTCGCCCCGGGCCCCCTTACGGGCCCAGGCCCAGGGGATTTATCCCCGGTTTCCCTCCCCCACCTTTTTTGTCGACCTTGTATGTGTATGTTAAACATCTATATCATTGTCTTCCCGTTTTGACTGAAAAGCTGAAGTTTGTGCCTAATTTGGGTAGGACCTTGATCCTTTTGATACCTTGATCCTTTTGATAATAACTCCTTTAGACGTAAATATTAGTTGTGTATGTGCATTTGTCTTTTCCTACTCAACAGATATGTTAATTGTACATAGTTACTAGGTGAGGACCTTGGTAATTTCGAAGCAATGACCCATGGGCTAAATTTACTGGGATAAGAGCTGTTTCATTTGCTTGTAATAACTTGTCTCTTATTGCACAGTAGCCGTGTATATGGTTATATGGTTGGGATCTCAGTATTTTCCAAGTTATGATGCAGGGAAAACAAAATCCATTAGAACAGGAGTGGGGTAAATAATTATGAAGGTCAGGATAGACCTTAGTCTATCACCTCATATAGTTTATATTGATACTTGGCCATATATCACATTGGTAATTTTCACATTACTTGAATTTTATGTAAAATCACATCTACCCTTTAGTCTTATGTTATTCTGAGCAAGGTAATGTTTATCATTTTAGATTCAAACATATTGTCTATAGTTCGTTCCACATATCATAGCTAATTTTTCCTATCTGTAACTCGGTAAATATTCAGGTTATCTTCAATCATTGTTGCTAAAAATACCTAATTTGTTTTAAATACTTCGTGTGACACTAATTAGGTATTTTGTGGAGCGAACTATAATAGTAATAATACTACAAATAATACGACTATTACTGTAATGGTAGTGGTCACTAAACATTTACGATACTAGGCTATTGTTTCAGAAATATATATATATGAGTGTACAAGTTTATTTTGCATTGTTTAGTGAAAGTATATATGTCTGTATTTTGTTTATTCCGCATCCTGATGTGTATCAATCTTTTATCCACAGCCGGCCGTACAAGCGACTACAATGGCTTTGTGGTGATGGAAGACATGTTGCTGGTCATAGACTACAACGCGAGGAATCTCCATCTTTACAATCGCCATGACGGCAAAATTCTGTCTACACACGAACTGGAGTCCCGTCCCACGGATGTCTGTCTTATTAGCAAGACGGAAGTAGCTGTGTGTCTGATAGACTATAAGATTGTAATCCTGTCATTGAAATCTGTAGATGACGTAAAACTGGTCAAAACATTAGATGTAAGCACAGGATTTCATTACTGTCATTCAGTGGCAAAGTGGAATTCAGACAAACTCGTTGTCAGCGGTGGGAAATACGACGGCATGTCGTGTTGGGGTGTTGTATCGATTACAGATGGACGTCTGGACTCAACTCACAACATCCATATGGGGTTTGCTCGTACTCACTTGGCCATTAAAGACAACACAGTCTACATCTCATGTCTGACTTATGACTCCACTGCTATAGGTGTGCGTGCATATGATATTTTTAGTCGACGCAAACACAAGTTTCTGTATCAACACCAGGAATTAATAACACCGTGGTCGATAATAGCTGACAGGGATTGTGTGTACGTGTGTGACAGGGACTCTAACAGAATTCATCAGCTGACAGACAGCGGTCAACTAGTGACCATACACACAGTGTCATCAAGTCTCCGTGGAATATTCTATGATGACCAGCATGGAGTACTTTACACCACAAGCGCGAATAGTAATGTGATTACTGTCTACAGACTGGAATATTCACATCAATCAGGTAATTCCATTTTATTTTGTATCACACGACAACGAAAACTACATATGAGTTATAAATGTTACAATTACAATTTTATTATAAAGTCAAAAAAGTTTTAAATATGTCAACTAAAATAAAATACACAAATTAAATTAATTCAGAGTGGAAGAAAGATTAAAAAAAAATTAATATTTGTATATATTGTCGTGTATTGATTTTAAATAGTATTTGTTATTTTAAAATTTAATACTGATATATTTTAAAATTTCACACTAATCCAGTTGTACCCAAGTCCATTCATTACCGATTGTAAATTGATTTACGTATTAGTTGTAATCAGAAAACTTTGACATGAAATTTATCATTAGCGATAGACTTAGACAATGGCGGCTGGCTACAAAACTTGGATTAGTGAAGCGTGATACACTTTTTCCTAGTAGGTGGGGCTTTCTTAGTGACGTCATAGCGCGCGACATTCCTCAATCCGGTTTACACACGATCACACCACTTGATTCGTAGCATCCAAAGCTGTCAGGAAATTTGTTGTTGTTGTTGTTGTTGTATGGTTTAACGCCATATTTCAGCACACGATAGGCTATGCATGGCGGCCAGTATTAATGGTGGAGGAAGAACCTGGGAAAACCCCAGGAAGAACCACTGACCCACGAGAAGCTACTGGCAAGCTTTCTCACATACCCACATTGGCTGAATCCTAGACTCGAACCCATGCAGACAGAGGTGAGATGGCAGTGATCCGTAACGGAGAGCGCTTTAGACCACTCGGCCACTCGGGGCCCCAGGAAATTTGTAAAACTTGATTTTGTAGAGGGGTCGTGAATCGCACCTCGATTGTCACCATCTTCAAATGTCTACATTATTTATTATTTATTAGAGCGGTTTAATAATGATATTACAAGAGATATTTATCGACAAACAAACACAATAAATAACATAATCACCGTGTAAAGATATGTGTAATCAAACAAAAAAAAAAAAAAAAAAAAATATATGATAGTAAGCCAAACTTTGGATATGCATTTGGATATAGACATCGGTACCAAATTTATTATCGAATTATTTATATTCATAGCATCGGGACTTAAACTATACAGGTTTTATTGATACAACTAATGGAAGCAGACGTTGCTGGTTTAAGCAATAGCTTTCGTGATCACATAAGAACGTGTGATGTGTGATTTTGATTTTTAACGTAGCTTTAACAATTTTTCAACATAAGAACGCATTTCAATGCCTGGAGGATACTGAAGGTTTCCCAGAGGAGTCTGCTGTTTTGAACCAAAATGACTTGAAACCACTATGAGAGATTTCGATGAATTTTTCCGGGAATGCATCTGTACTTGGGTCGAACGATGGAAAGTTGAATGAAAAGTCAACAAAACGGGCTAAAACTAAATTTGACTAAGACAGGAAATAGAATAAAACAAGAAAAAGGGAGTTTATATATTTTTAGATGCAGGAGATTCTTTGATTTGAGGTCAACAAAGTATTCTAAACGAATTAGGTATTTTTAGCTATATTTAATGACACTGACCTCGGTCCGACTAAACACCTTAAAACACCCCAAGACTGTCCCAAAACAATCTCATCTATCCATTATACATTTATACAATTGAAAAAAAAAATAGTAAAAATTATAATTATGCATTGCATAATTATCGTTTAACATCAGTAGAATTTTTACCTTTGTCTGTCATCGCCAAAGGAAAGACCCCAGGACACCCCAAGACTCTATAAAACATCAGAAGACACATAAAATAATATTTTACATTTTAAATTCTTTATCACTTGACCAGAAAAATGTTTTAATTTAATCTTAATTATCCCCAAAGTTGAAAATTACAAATACAAAAAATGTTTTTTTAAGTTCAGTCCACCACAGTGGCAAAGAGTTTCGTTCTTGCATCTCATTCTATGTACTGAATAAGAGCGTTCTGTTACATATGGATTATTGAATAATAAATGCTCTGCAAAGTAATTGAATGCACATTTCATTTTCATTTATCCCTATATATCCAGGCCACACCACGAGGGGGCGCTCTTTCCATGGCCCATTTTTATTGATGTTCTTCGTATTATTATTATTATATATTTTTTTAAATTTATTTTTTTAAAAATAATTTCTAATAGATATTGAGTATATTTTTATTCTCTCGGTTGCAATTTGTTCAAATTTCCATGGCCCATTTTTATTGATGTTCTTCGTATTATTATTTTTTATGTGCAAGCAAAACAAACAGAAGAAACACCTTTTATACTAATTAATTAATTGTGCGGCTCATTAATCAAGCGGATTAATGCCAGGATATCGTCCCTTATGTCCGATTATGGCATCATTTTTGGTTCCCCTTAATACATTAATTGGCTTAAACCCCCCACGCGAGTATTCAAGAGGATTAAATTCACGGGCCTTACAATTTGCCAAACAAATTGCCTTTGATTTGCTATACATCTTTAATTTTGATACTGATTAATGTAGTCAAAGAAAAGCACACTTTTTGGTTCTCCTTTAATTAGTTATTTAAGTGGCATAGGTTTTGTTAACACAATACAATAATTAAAAGTTATAAATGTAGCACCCTTCGGATCTAATGATTAAGCGGACCCCTGTTTGTCAGAGAAAAAGATTTTTTTGAAACAAAAATTTGTAACCAATTTATTTAATTTTTTTAATTGTATAGATGTATACTGGTTAGGTGAGAGTGTTTAGGGAGAGTTTTGGGGTAGTCTTGGGGTCTTTCTGTTGACCATGAGCGACAAAGGAAAAACTCTACTGATGTTATTCTATTTTTATACAATGCATAGTCATACTTTTTTACCTTTTTTTTTTTTAATTCTATAAATGTGTACTGGTTAAGTGAGAGTGTCTAGGGGTAGTCTTGGGGTGATCAGTCACTCCCCACTGACCTGAAAATTAGCTGAATTACAGTCATGATAAATTTCATGATATTGTGTGGAATGAACTATAAAATAAGATACTCAACAGCCGACAAAACCAGTGGATTGTTTGCAGGACAGGCTATCACAAGGAATGACAGAAGGACATGCTGTTAACACACGCACACATACACACACAGCAAAGCACGTCAGTTAAAATGTGATGATGAAATGTACAAATCTGATGACAAAGTTGTGGGTGATTTAGATAAGGTAATCAGTATAATATAGTGGGAGTCAAAATGTGCATTACAAGAAACTGCTTAACAAAGCATATGCCAAAGCAATGCAAAGAATTTTTTTCTGAACATGAATTTCTTTGTGAGATTCAGAAAAAAAATGGAATTGTTCTTACTGATTTCATCAGCAGTATAAATGACTTTATACTAAAAATGTCCAGAGTAAAAATTGATGAGCTAAGTTAATACTATTATCCTTTTATATGCTAATACTGATTCAGTAGTAATAGACCAAGAATGCTTTCTTGCTATATTTGTAGACCCTGACTATAAAAGGACAAAAATAAGACAAGTTGAAATATACAGTATATTTTACATGTCACATAGCCACACTGCATGCATTTGCATGGTACAAGCTTAATAAAGGTAAAACATTTGAACAGTGCTGACCTCCACTATTCTTTTCAACTACGAAAATTGGGACAAATGACTATTTTGTACAGACAAGTAAACTTTTAATAGGCTGTGGACAACTTGATTTTGACAAGATTTCTGCACTCCTTATATATATATATAGATGTGTGTGTGTGTGTGTGTATGAGTGTTCTGGTGATAGTGTAATAAAACCATATGTCTTCAATGAATACATAGTGATTCTGCTTTAAACAGACTGGAACTAAATTTACACTCCAGTGCTAACTTCCAGATGAAAACAACGCTTTGAAATATTTTGTAAATCTGCTAATTTGACCATGTTATATGTATGAATTAATACGTTGTCTTCATTAAAACTTATTAGCATTTGATTTCAGATTCAGTCATCCCTGCAGAGGTTCTGAAAATGGATACAAGATCCCTTCAGATGTACAAGGCGGCTCTTACTGAGGGAAAGGAAAAGGTTTACAACATCAGGGTGATGGTTGTAGGGCAATATGGGGTGGGCAAAACAACGTTGACCCAGCGCCTTTTGGGAAACAATGTAAACATATCGGAGAGACATAGCACTGAAGGGATAGATGTTCATGTAGAATGCTGTAAAGTTTCCTTACCAGCTGGAGAGTGGACAACAGAAGAAAAAAGTAGGTCACTTTTTTGTTTGATGGTTCTTGTTCTCATACAGGCACATGTTTTTAAATACCATTCATCGAAAAATAATTATTCAATCTCTTTTTGAAGTTTTCTGATTCTTTAGGCAGCAGAAAAGTTGCATAATTTATCTATTAGGAATCAACCATTTAGAATTTTAATTACACACATATGCATACTCTTCATCAACTTGGAGAAATGATTTCTCAGTGGTTAGTATGCCAGACTCATGACCCAATAAATTGCATGTTTCAACACTATCAGACAAGCCTGGGTCAACTTCTCTGGGGTGTGTGTACTTTGGCAGGTATTTTTTCCAATTGCCTCAGCACTAAATGACCTAATTGTGTTGCTGTGCCGTAAAATGCCAAACACAACCAAAGCATCACCATTGCTTTTTATTGCTCGATGATTGTGAACAATGTTTCATACATAAATCAATTATCATATATCATATTATATGACTCTATATAGCCTTACAGTGATGGTGTGTCATAAAATCCCAATCAGTCAACATACATGCAAGCATACATACATACATACATACATACATACATATTTAATTAGAATATTGTTACAGTGTTTCCCTTCATGCACATTTGTGCATCAGGGATGCACGCTGGAGAAAATTGATGCTTACATTTTTTGCCGTGGGTTTTTTTTTTGATGCAAAGAATTTGCATAATGCGATCAGTATTTATTTAATATCCAATGCATTAGACAAGGGTGGCATCGTGTATACTTCCAGCATAGGCATTGACTGGTTCCCCGCTTTATTTACTGCCTGCATTGCGCTCCTCTATTCGTAAAGTGGAGTGCAACGCAGGGCACATTCAAAAAAAGGAGGGGCCCTGAGTGGCCAAGTGTGAGAAAGCTTGCCAGTAGCTTCTCGTGGGTCGGTGGTTCTTTCCTGGGTTTTCCTGAGTTCTTCCTCCACCATTAATACTGGCTGCCATGTATAGCCTATTGTGTGCTGAAAAATGGCATTAAACCCTACAACAACAACAAAATAAGGAACCAGACTAGCACAGGCAATGTTATGGTGGAGTAGTTTCCCCATCTCTCGCGAGCTCTCTCATGATTTCCATCAAGCTCAGCAAAATGTCATCCTTATGTTTAACCTCAATGCTTGTTGCACTAGAAAGTGACCTCCAGATTAAAACTTTCTGCACTAAGAATGAGTAGCAAAGAAGTGAAAGAAGCAGAACACAAAGAGTAAATGTGAATCTAACTTTCATGAAAAATGGAGAAAATAATTCCCTTGTCTGGAATATGGCACATCCATTAGCATTACTGGTGTGATTTATGATCGCATCATTGCAAAAGTAAATAATCCTTTCATGACAGGGTTTAAGAATTTTTAAAAATCTGCCTTCACCACAAGATAACTGAAGAACACATTATAACCCAAGACATTCTTTCACAACAAAGAAATCAGTAAACTTGCCAAGAAAAATGCATTTATTTGGATTACAAAGTCAGGGGGTCAGTGCAGATTTTATTGGTTTTTAACTTTGCTGCAATAAAAAAAGAGATCCTAAAGTTCAAGTGTAATTTATTAAGAACAAGATGAATCATTAGCCTCCTTGAGTTTTGGATAAATTTGTTCTAAGACAAAGTACAATGAAACTGATGATAGTATACAGATTATGACAGGCAGTAAATCAGCTGCCATCTGGTTACAAAAGATTTATTAGGCTTTTTTGTATTGGCTTGTATGAATGTGTTGGTTTATAATATTGCTTCAAAAAGATTATGAAAAGACTGTTAAAACTACGACTTTAAAAGAAAAATGAACTAATAAAATGATTCTTTGAATGTACAATGCATTTGTTTGTTAATTGTGCATGTTGGTTTATTTGTATGTTTAGAGAGTGAGAAATTAAAACAAAATAAAACAAATACAAACTAAAACATCCATTTAAATAATTTTAGAATCTGTTTATTTTTTATTTTTTATATTGCTTTTGCATTTGGAAAGCAGTCTTTTTTATCACAGGGACCCCTGAGTGGCCGAGTGGTCTAAAAAGCTCTCCGTTACGGATCAATGCCATCTCACCTCTGTCTGCGTGGGTTCGAGTCTCGGATTAGGCCAATGTGGGTATGTGAGAAAGCTTGCCAGTAGCTTCTTGTGGGTCGGTGGTTCTTTCTGGGGATTTCCCGGTTTTTTCCTCCACCATTAATACTGGCTGCCATGAATAGCCTATCGTGTAATGAAAAATGGCGTTAAACCCTACAACAACAACAAGAGAGAGAGAGATAGAGAGTATGCTGCGCAAGTTGCATTTTCCTATTTCAAGCTAAAAAAAATTACGAGTCAGAGGAACATTTGTCATTACATTTTTGACTCCCACGTTTTTTTTGACCCCCCAGTTCTGACACCAAGGTTGGTTTTTTTACCCTCATTATTACCCCCCTAGGGGATACACTGTTGTTAGTTAACATGTACTGTCTTTGTCAACCTGGATGATTCTGGCTATAGGGTTAAGTTTACTAAGGGCAGTTCCAGCAATGGATTGGCCAGCTAAAATTGGGATTACTTATCAAAAGTCATTTCATGCATAAGGTTAGTTATCTAAATGTGTGCCTGGAACATGTCTAGTGAAGTAACTTGATTTTACTCCACAAAGGCCATAAATTACACATAGTATTTGTCAACCAAGGCCGTGCCAGGCATAAAGTTTCACTCTTCAATGCTTACAAAACTGTTGATTTAGTTGCTTAAAGGAGTCCATTCTCTGTATTAGTCAACTAAGGATAGTGGAAGGCCAGTGCTCACAGACTTTTTTAAATATAGGCCCAATTCTGGTGACTTTAAAACAATCACATGCCCTGGCTTAAATTTCCATTATCATATGCCCAGATTTGCCCCGTTTTGTTGCTACTGTTGTTTGTCTTACAACATTGCAGTTGCTGTATTTCAAATATGGAAAGATTAAAGCAAAATCAAAACTGACGTATATGCTTAATCAACTCTCAGGCTGTTTTACATAAGACAATGTTTACCTCCAGGTGTTGGGGCAAGATATTGTCAAGTTGCTCTATAGGTATCCTTACTCATTGGATCAATAGTGTTTTATGTTCATTTGTTTCTCAGGCAGGTATGTTTTACTTCATAATTTTTCTTTTACGTTTCATGTTCTTAGGTGCTTCTTAATATGTTTAGCTAGTGTTGCATTATTAGTGTAAGTGTGAGCAAGTAACAGCTTAATTATTATGCATTAAACTTTAATTTGGAACATCTTGAAATTGAATAAACCAATAGCAATTAAACAAGACCATAAAAAAAATCAAAATTCTTATCCAGTTCTTTCTGCTGAATCATTTTATGTTGTCTTTACTTTTTATCAAACTTTTGCCAAAGGATGATTGCATTTTAAGTAAAAACTCAAAAACCACCTCAGACCACTTTTGCTCCTATATTACTTAAAATATCTGAAAAAAAATAACATTTCTCCTGAATGTTTTAGATAATAAAAGTAAATCAGTTAACAATTTGTTATGTACACACACATGGTAGTTGTAATCACCTTACTTAGCCACACATCATTGCACTGATTGCAATGACTGCTTGAACAGTGTTAGTTCCCACTTGACTAGGTCTGTAATGTACATAAATATCCAGAATGGTAGTTTGTCCTACTTCTGGTTAATCATGTCTATGTCAAAGCCAAGTGAGATCTAATAGTAATGAAGGCAATCTGTTCCCAATTCATAGGCCACATGATTCACTTTGTACAGAATTTATAGCTTTGATAGCAGTGTGATACCTAGATGATCTTCATACATTGGGAGTAATATTAATAATTTACTACTCTTTGAACATCTTAAAAATAAATTTCTTGTTTTTATCAGCATAATCTAAGTTTTCTCATTAAATTAAAAATTGTTCCACAAGCCTGAAGGGTATCTTGACTTGGAATTCAGGTGCCCCCTGATCTGAATAGAGGGCCATGGCAATGGGCTTAATTGGATATTTTGTAACACTGAAGGCACATGGTTAGTGAAATTTGCTGCTGTCAGGGGATTGATACCACTATTCAGTACATGATAGGCTATACATGTTTGCCAGTGTGACTGTTGGAGGAAGAAAGTGTTAAGTCGCTGGCATGAACCACCAATACCTGGGAAGCTACTGGCAAACTTTCTCATATACATGTACCTACTTGGGCTGATTCTGAGAATGAACGTTTTGGACAGAAGTGAGATGGCAGTGATCAGTAGAACTGAGTGCTTTAGACCACTCAGCAACTGATGGTGCCAGTTATTGAAGTTTGATGTGCTGGGCAATGAAATTTTTGTCGGTGTCAGCTTTGAACTGTGCCAGCCAACTGAATTAGTTCAAATAGTGTTAATCAATTATCTCCAATGAAAAAGCTTATAAAATTAAAATTAAATTTTTCAGTAATTCAAGAAATCATTATATTAAGTGCATTGTTATCTTTGAGCTTAGAATTCAGTAATAGCCACAGAGGTGTCCGGTTTTGTTTCATCGATGTAATTTAAATGGTCTGGGGCTCAATAAACGTTTCTTTGTGTTCTGAGATATTTAGTGTAATGAAATAGTTTTATACAAGTCCAATGTTTGAATGAAACTAAATCAAACCTTAAGATAATAATAATGCCATTGAGTAACCACAGTTTTAGTTATTATTATCTCAAATCAGGAAAGACTTCTTTTTTAATTACTTGTATCATTCAGTTATTGAATTCTTAGAATTTAGATCAACACTTTATTATTTAATATTTAATAGAACAAAAAAGGATTTTGTTGATTTTATTATGTATTCTAGAGCAGTATCATTTTTTTGATCTCGTGCAGTCAGTTTGTTGCCTTTAGTATTTTACCATGAACATATCTATAGGAAATGTTCTACAGGTCATGTAATAACATTTGCTCATATTAAATTATAATTTAACTATTCTAAACTTTAAAACAGTTTAATCAAAGCCTATTCAGTCCGGAATGTTAAATGTTCTTTGTCTTAAATGTCATGATCAAAAACTTCCAAAAACTTGTTAATTGCTATGGACTTTCATAAATATAGCCAGTTACTAAATGGTGTCAAGAAAAGATAATTTCAGATCTATCAAAGTAAATAACAGGGTGGCATAAATTTGTTTTAAATGCTTGCTGCTTTAACTGTGACACCACAATGTGTAGGATTCAATCTAGTTTGTATTGGATCACACCTTTAGGGGAATCTCCTTCAAAAATGTCTACTTAGCATAGCTTTTGACAACATAATTTCTTGGGCTGTGTGCATATAAAAAAGGAACTTCCAATGGAATATGGATATAAGCGGATCCAAATAAAGTGAATAATAGCCATGTAAAGGTTTGTGTAATCAAATTCTAACAAATGACACCCATTACCAAAGTAGTCAGTTCTGAACGCTGATATGACCTGTATGACTTTTACTTTATTTAGTCAAGGTTTTTACTATTACTATGAATTCTGTGCAAGATGTACAGCAAATAGCACATGCTGTAGGCGTGGTTGTTGGCTTTCTAGCCTACCTAGGTAATGTAAATATTGTTTTGTAACTGCCTTGTATTTATTTTCATCTCAAGTCTGGCTCTTTTACTTGCTTGTAACCTTTATGCACCTTTTGGCTTTTAGTCACCCTCTGTTGCATGCTAACCTGCTACGTAACATAGCGGCATGGTGAGTGGTAGCTGTACTAACAACATATAAGTCATTAACCAGGTAATCTCTGTACAGGAGAGCTTGGAGGATCAGGTTAGAAGGTTTTATATGTGTGTGTTTGGAATTATTTATTTTTTTCTGCATTTCTCATTATCCATATTTGCATTTAACATTTAAACAGCAGTTTATATTCAAGCAGAAAATTCTCTTTGTTGTATGTATAATAAAGTGAAACCCCTCAAACCCTAAAATGCTTGGGACCAAATTTAATTTTTGGTTTTGAGCTGTTTTCCGTTATTGAGTTTTGCAGAAGTGAAAACAATGTCTTTTTATCAGTGCTAATATGATGAGACTGAGAATGAGAGGAAGAGAGAAAATTTAGGTATGAGAGAACATGTGTATATGTGCAAGAGTGCACAAATTAAGAATTCAAAGCTATTTGTTTTAACATTAAAAAAAAATTTGCCAAGCTGAATAATTGGATGATCCTTCAAAAATCACATCTGGTGCCATAAATAAACTTGGTTTATTGAATATAGAAATACATTCCTCATCTCAAAAATTTACGGAGGGACATACTTTGATAACTTTACTGTCAAGTCAGTTCAAATTAGAAACAATAAACCATAATGTTCAAATACCCTGTACAATTTATAATGTTCTGATGACAAATTTTACTCCAAAGTTCTTCAACGTAGTCTATGGTAGAGTTTGGTACTCTTTCATGAGACTAATTCTATCCTGTAATTATAGTTCAATCCTATTACTAAGTTGGTTGTTCTGACACTTTGACATGCAAGTAAAGAACAAGACGATCATACATGCCCTCCAGGCCTACTGAATGATTGATTTTACCCTCTCAATGTATTTATTAACATTCAATATCACACCTTTCAGTGGTCATTGGCAACTGTTGCATGCGCTCATGATTTATTTATGCTTGACTGCATACTGCACTGACCAAGCAAATTAGTGACCAATCAAAACGTATGAAGCAAAGGAAAACGGATATGATTAATTGTAGTTTTAAAACCGCACTTGTGGCTAGTGGTTATAGCGCCCATCTTGGAAGTGGGAGGTCGTGGGTTCAATCCCTGGCCAAGTCATACCAAAGAGTTACAAAATGATACTAGCAGCTGTCTCGCATGGCGCTCAGCATTAAGAGGTTAGTGTTAGGACTGGTCGGTCTGATGTCAGAATAATTTGTGCCCCAGTGCTGCACATCACTATAAACTGCCACACTGCAGACATCTTAGCGATATGACTGAAAAATTGTTAAAGCTATGTTAAAAATCATAATCACCTGCTAGCCCGATATGGGAGGGCACCCACATGAACTCTATAACATATTTGTTATTTAGCAGTTGTTTAATTAAGTGGTTGGTGTCCTTCAGGAAGTAGATTCTTGTGATAGAGTGGTTTGATTTAATCGAGTTGATCACACTAAGGGAGTCGCTAATGACAACTGCTTGTCTAGTGTTGGTTAGTTGGATCCATTTTAGAGCTTCAATAATGGCCCAGAATTCGGCTGTGTAAATGGAACAGGTGTCGGTTAATCTAGCTCCGAATTCTGTGTTGGTTTCAGTGATTACTATTGCCACAGTGGTTTGGTACGGTTTTGTAATTTTTGTACCATCGCTGTTTATCTTGGTGTACCCAATGTATTTTTTCTTCTAGCTCGGCTATTACTTTTTCATTATATCATGTACCTGGTCTTGTTTGTTGCCATAAGTAAGGGCTATTTTGTTACAATTAGGGTTACCTCCCATCCATGGTGTTGGGTCAGGGTAACTGCATTGTTCAGCTTGTAGATAGGGTAGGATAAGATCTTTAGTTAGTTCATGAAAGGGATATTACTTTGTTGGATAATTTTATTGCTGGAGTGGCTTGTTTTGTGGATCAAAACTCATGCGGCATATCTTAATATGCTTTCGTTTCTTCTTAGTTGCAGTGGTAGTTCTCCTGTCAGTATTTTGAGCTCTTCTAGGGAGGTTGAGTTTAGTGCTCCAGTGCAAATGATTAGTGCCTTATGTTGTATGGAATCTAGTTTATTAAGTGATGTTTGGTTAGCTGATGCATAGACCTCGCATCCGTAATCTATTTTTGCTCTTATAAGTGCCTTATATAGTGTTAAAAGCGTTTCTTGGTTGGCCCCCCCATGTAGTAGTTTCCCTGAGGTTTCTTAATAGACTTAGATCAGCTGTACATTTTGGGTGAGCTCTTTTTTCAGCACATGATAGGCTATTCATGGCGGCCAGTATTAATGGTGGAGGAAGAACCCGGAAAGAACCACCGACCTTTGAGAAGCTACTGGCAAGCATTCTCACATACCCACATTGGCCGAATCCGAGCCCTTGTTTTGTAAATCCTAAAGTGTGTTTGAATCGATTAAGGGCCTTCTTTTACTTTTTTGAGCTACTTTACATTCTTCGTTCCAGGTCCATGGGACAGTGGGTTTAAGTTGTTGTCCTCCTGTTCTGGGTATACTTATTTTAGCTGCCTCATTTAGGGCATTCATTACATTTAGATTGTATTGATCGATGCTATCATTATAAAGATCTGCTAGAGTTATAGTAGAGATGGCGATTTTAAATTTATCACAGTCGGCTTTGTCACACCTCCACCTTGGGTGTGTTTGTGTCATTATATTGAGGATGAGTAGGATAGGGAAGTGATCGCTTCCAAGGGTGCTGCTTTGATCAGCTTCGCAATCAGAGAGTTGGGCCAATTTAGGAGTGACTATGGTGAGGTCAACTGCTGATAGTGTACCTTTGATGGGGTCTAATCTTATTCCTTCTCCATTGTTAAGGATAACTGAGTGGATTCAGTTGCTCATTTTTCAAGTAGTTTTCCCCTTAGGTTTTGCGTTATTTCTCCACATCTTACGTTATGGGTGTTTAAATCCCCACATATAAGAATTTTCTATTTGTCATGGTCATTTTCATATAGTGATTGGTTGCTATTGGATTATCTCCCCCTGGGTCATATACGTTTAGCAGTTTTATAGGATGCTGGCCAGTGTTGATCATGATTGTTTGAATTTCTGTTTGTTCAGGTGCGTCTTGGTTTTGATATGGGATAATTTCTGAGGTGTTTGGAAGTGAGTCAGCAATATGTTTCTAGCCACCCTTTTAATTTACTGTTTTTTCTGTTTTTAATATATACAGTAGTTGGTGGTGGTCTTAGAGGCCCGAGTTAGATGGGTTTCTTGTAAGCAGATGATATCAGGTTTAGGTTTGATGGAGTTTATTTTTTGGATTAGCTCGGGGAATTCTTAATGATCCCACGGCAGTTCCCACAGTATGAAGCATTTACGTAGAGTGGGATACATATTGATTATTTATATTTACTATTGTTATGATTTTGGTATGGTTTACTATGATCTCGAGTTTTGATTGGGAAAGAATTTGTTTATTAATTTGGTTAGCACTTGATGAGTCATGTCAATTGGGACATGATCATTCTTTGTATTTTGTACAATGCTATCAGCAAATTCACTAATGAACCGGAGGACAACATTTATAGAGTACCTGTTTGATTTGGTGGCTTGATTATTCCTTTCCTCTGGTATGCCAGTGGATTTGGGTAATTGGTTTGTTTGATATCTGGGTGCCTGGTTATTATTATAATGCCTACTAGAATTTATTGTAGGGGGGTGTTTGGTTTGGGTGGTGCTGTTTTGCTTATGTTAGTTTTCCAGACTTCTTCAAAATTTCTCATTTTGGCTAGTGGTTTTTTGGGGGTGGGATGGGGGTGGGTCTGTTTTGTTTGATTGGTGGTAATGTTCAGTTCTGAATTAGTGTTTTTTTTTGGGGGGGGGGTTATGATTTTTAATGATTTTTAGTCTTGCTTATTTATATGGTGTGTGGGTTCGAATCCATATGTTGTACTATAGCAAATTCAAGAGCAGTTAGGGGGGCATTCATATCATTTAGGATAGTGAGGTCCTGTACAGTTAGCGCATTTGATTTCTTTCCTCCTGCACTGCCTTTTACATGTGCCCCTCAGTGGTCATATCTTTAATTGTTTTTGCAAGAGCTAGTGAAGTGGCCCCACTGTTGCAGTTTCCGCAAAAGCATGGTTTGTTTTTGTAGTTTTCCAGTTTGTGTTGCTTTCTGTAGGGACCTAATCTTACCATTGGTTTGGGGGAGGTATTGAATTCGATCAATAAGCAGTTGGTGTTTCCTGTTTTGGGGAATTCTTGAGTTTGTACAGTATACCCTATTTATATTAAACCCATAATATGCAAGGTCTTTTTCGATGTGTTTGATTGTTTCGAGACCTTGTTCTCTGGGCAGCCTAAAGACTTTTTTGTATACTGTTACTGTACTGTTTTGGGTTGTGTTTTGTACTAGTATTTGCAGTTAGTGTATGTTTCCTGCTTCCCATATTTTCCTTTAGTGCTGCATGTCGAGTTATAGGAACTCTAATTTTTGTGATTTGTTCAATTTCCATATACTTGTTTACTTGTTGGGCAGTGCTGCATCTGATTATCATATAGTTTGTGTTGGGTCTGATGATTGAGAACTCTGTCCTGTGGGCCTTTATGAGTTCGCTTGTTATGTTATTGTGCCTCAAGTTGAAAAATTTTGAGTTTTTGCTAGAGATAATGATTGTGAGATTGATGGGGTGAAATTTTTTCCTATGTCTTGGGTTTTGCTCTCTTTCATGGATAGGTTTTGGGTCTGGTTTGGTGTTTGATTTTGTCCCCTGTTTGTATGTTTGGTGGTTTGGTAATTTATGGTTTGGTTTTTCTGGTTTCTGATTTTGGGTTTGCCTGTTTAATTCTTTTTGTTTGTGTTGTTTATGGTTATTTTGGTTTGATTTTTCTCTTAAGCTAGCATTTTCTTAGCTCAAAGATTTTATATTAGCCTATTGCTGGAACTAGTCTGTGCAGGCACATCAATTATCAATCATTGTTTTAACCTTGAATCCCCTTAGGGTGTTTTCTCACAGATAAGCCTGCTACAGTATTTGCACACCATACATTAGATCAGCATGTGTCATAATTTTAGCTACTAAACTGTGTTTAAAGTAAGTTACATGGGTATAATCCAAGCATACTTTTGACATTCAAGTTGATCGCTGGCATGAATCATACCCAAAACATTTTGATCATGAGTTCAGGGCCTTAACTTCTTAGCTAAAATTGTGTACAAGAAATCTTATAGAGTACACATGTAATTGAAAATGGAAAAGACATCCAATTGATTCCTGGGTTTTTGTTTCAGTGTATGTCCATTTGAGAGACTCTTGTTAGTGTACTTGGCTGTCAGATCAAGTGAGCTTATTTAGGTTATGACCTTTTGCTCATCATGTGAAACATTTTTTCACAATTCCTATTGACACCTAAAAAACTACTGAACAGAATTTGATGCAGGTCATAGTAGTATAAATGCATAGCTGATTTAGGTCATTGTAGCGTACATGCATAGCTGATTTAGGTCTTAGTAGTATACATGCATAATTAATTCAGGTCCCATTACTAAGTGTACATGCATAGCTGATTCAGGTCATAGCCTATGCATGCATAGTTAATTCAGGTCATAGTAGTGTACATGCATAGCTGATTTATGTCACAGTAGTGTACATGCATAGCTGATTTAGGTCATAGTAGTGTACATGCATATCTGATTTATATCACAGTAGTGTACATGCATAGCTGATTTAGGTCATAGTAGTGTACATGCATAGCTGATTTATATCACAGTAGTGTACATGCATAGCTGATTTAGGTCATAGTAGTGTACATGCATATCTGATTTTGGTCATAATAGTATACATGCATAGCTGACTCAGATCACAGTATTACACATGCATAGCTGATTCAGAATGACAAGGGTGCACATCTGACTGCCAACATGGCACCAGTCACCATTTTAAATATTTTGTTAACACTTCTTATGCATAAATGGTGGCATTGACATACGGTTGTCAGTAAAACAATTTGTGTACTATTGAAATGGTTTTTAATGAAATAGTATATATAATCACACCTTTTGTTTCCGAGTTTTTAAACCAGAAGCCTGGGGTGAAGTCAAAAAGCATTGCTTGCATATTGTACTTCAATGAACTTAAAAATTCAGTGACAGATACATAATGACCAGACTTTGTAGTTAGTGGCATGTCAGGGAACTGTTTGATAGTCAGCACTCTGATATTGATTTTACTCTCAAAGGTCATGTGTGTATCGCTTATGTCATAATAACAGATGCAAATGAGATGGGACTATCACCCAATTGCTTGAAGGAACCTGCCATTATGTTATAAGATTCAAAATGATCAAGATTGTATTGTATCAAGGTTAATGATATAATGGTATCTTGCAAATAAAAATCATTATTAAAAATTCATTCACTGTGAGAACAAATGATAATCTTATAGATAGCATGGGTTACAACAGTATTATTAAAGCAATTTATAATAGTTATTGCTTTCTATACTATATACCCCACAAAAATCAATTACGATCGATTACATCAGGCAAATAAATAGAAATCCGGGTGATGAATACACACAACTGGCAGCGAGAAATAAACTCATTCCTTAAACTTAGCGACAAGATATCAAATACAAAGGATATTTTGTTACAAAGCAAGCCAACCCCAGAAACTGACTTTGCATTCTTTTACGTGTGCCGATTGTTTTAAAAGTTGGCCGACATAAGGAAGCCAACTTTGGTTCCTTTGGATTCTTTTAAGTGTGCCGATTTCTTTTTTATCACAAAGTCGGCAGACATAGATAAGCTAGCGTTGATTCCTTTTTACCTGTATTAACAGAAATTTTAAAAGTAATTTGAAACAATGGAACAGTTTTGAAAGTGACACTATCTATGCAGGCATATCAATATATGGCTGAATAGTAAATTAGCTTTCAATACTTTCATCTACATATTCCCTTTCCATTGATTACAGTGTTTAATTTTTCGACAACAAGAAGCATGTACTTTCTCTAGTGGGGATAAATGTACGTCATTTCTGGTTGGCATCCTCTGTAGGTGGGAATTCGTAGCTGAGGGGAGATAACAGCATTTTTATAATTCTATTTCGAGTAATCAAATGATTATTCCTCTTTACACGTGAAAATTTTTGTATTCTTTTTGTGCGAGTATAACTATTTTTTAATAATGTAATGCAGATCTGATGTAAAAAGAAAATTTTAGAGTATGGCCGATGACTTTTAAGGTATCTTGCGCAGAATTTTACTTAGACAAATATGAAAATAATTTTCTTAAAAAATATAGTATGTTGTTTTTTGTTTGTATTTTAAGAATAAGTCATTTTTTTCAGTACTTGGCTATGAAAATGGGAGCAAAGAAACCATTGTCTTGGATTCCTGGAAATCCATTTTTAAATTACTCTGTGTACAATACAGCTAGCCGCATTAAGGGATTGTGTTCAAAAATATGTAGTTAATTTTCCTCCTTTCAGATGCAGAACAATACTACAGACTTCAGCGCCTTGTAAAGCTTTTAAATGAGCGTGCTCAGAAGCAGGTGTCTAAAAGTAAACAAGAGTCACAAAGTAAGTTGGATGACCAGGTCACCAGAGAAAAACATGATAATGGACACCCCCAACACAATCAGCCCATCAGCAAAGAACATGATAAAGGACATCCCCATCATGATCAGCATGTCAGTGCCGAGCCAGACAGCAATCAAGAAGACAAATCAGCACCTTCCATGCCAGAAGAATCACCTGTTGCATGAGTGGGTCCAGAAGAAAACAGTAGGATAGAGTCCAGAGAAAATGAGAAAGATACAGTGTTGGAAATCCTCCACTTGGTCAATGAAAATTCAGGCAAACTAGAGAAGAGTTCGATGGAATATGCTGCCTTGGCATTGTGGGACTTTGCAGGGCAATATGTATTCTATACTACCCACCAGACATTCTTGACCAGTCGTGCAATATATCTCTTGGTTATAGACCTCAGTCAACAAATCACAGACCTCATAAAAGATGACGAGTGTTTCCTTGATACAGAGGGGATAAAGCTGTGTAAAGTTCATGGTAAGTAAAGCATTTATAGCTGTAAAGGGGGAGTGTGTAGGGAACCGACAAAGAATCATGTACCTAAAATATCAGTCAAAACATTTTGAAGTTCATTTGTAGAAGAGAAAGAACCATTAGCTGTGAGGTGCTATTCTGCTCTCTTGAGAAATTACATATTGGAACAAGTTGAAAGAAAGGCACGAAGTATTTACAGCCACCGGTCCACTGATTTGCTACCAGGTAATTTCTTGGCAGACAGCAGTAGAAAATGAGTACCAGCCCATCTGACCAGTTGGATAATTTGGCATGAAGTAAATTTATCACATTTTATCATATTAAAAGAAGTAATATAATCCGTGTGAAAAATTAATGCAAATTTTGTATCTGTTGACCATTTGCTTCACTAGAGCATATGATCTGTGCTACAATTATTATGAACTTCAGAGAGAGGTAAGTTATCAGGTGGAGTTGTTGAAGTTTCAAAATTTTCAGTGTGAAGAAAGATGACATGCCTATGCAACTGTCATGTCTTGTTACTTAAATTTCTTTAAAACTGATAAGTATGTAGACCTGCCAGCCCTTGTGATATTACTATAAGTCTGATGGAAATACAATTGTTTGCAGTAAAATCTGGATGCTGCCTTAACCTTGTTTGAATCAGATCCGGGCTTTATATTAGATTCAATGGATGTAGTCAGGAAACCAAACTAATGTTACCTGAGTACCTCAGATGCTTTAAACTGCATGTATCTTGTGATGCTAAACAGCTGCATGATGTAGCTTTTTTTTGTTTTTAAATGGCGCTCAACAAGCAACATGTCAGGAGAAAATGGACAATAAACCATTTAAAGCTGTTCAGTAGTACAGAAGAATTAAAAGGAATATTCAGATTCTTGAGGGAAACATCTAAAAGGGCTACAATAACATTTAGTTGATATCACGTGCTGATTGGAATATGTCACATGTGGGAGAAGATGAAATGCAATTTGTGAAAATGTAGTGGAGGTAATGAAAATTGAAATAAACATGGCAAAGTTTTTAGCTTAATATGGTGTTTACTGTCACTGTGCCAGTCTTGAATCACACTTATGGCCTGTTTAATTCATGTTTTCCAGCTTGACAGTAGCAATACATGATATTTTGTTAAACCTTACTGAAAACTGGTCCAACATACCTGCAGGAACAGGGGATGATCTTATTCAGGAATTTACTGTTAAAAAACTAATGTTTTATGTTTAATTAGAATGTGCCGAGTTCAAAAATAAACTCATCATCATGATATATGTTTTGAAATAAATTCAAAGTAAGCATGCAAACTCATGCACTGTTCACCATTAATAATATTAATCTTTAGTCCTTGAAACGTGGTGACATCATATTATTTCAAGCTGAAATTTGCATATTTCTTACAGATGGTTGAATAGAAATGTTTGGTGAACATTCAGCTTCAATATAAAGTTTACCTTTCCTTTTTGTCAGGTACTTCTGAAGCACTTAATTTTTGCCTTTTTCTAAATCCCCGACCACAAACATTTTTTTGCATAAAATACCATAATGATGAGTCATACACATGTTGAAATTATGTTACTCTTAAAAGTAATAGTGTATATTAATTACATTGTTCTTATATATATATATATATATATATATATATATATATATATATATATATATATATATATATAGATAGATAGATGGATAGATAGATAGATAGATGCAAAGTAGGCATGGCTACTAACTTCATGATCGATCAATGGCTCACTATGCCCTCTGTAGCTGATAATCTCTCATTAGACCAAAGTCCTAGTTAAACTTAGACAGTAACTCTAAGAGGTCTCTATGATACTCCTACATAGTGGGTGGGTGGGTGGAAATCCTTACAATAAGAATAGGACATAGGATGAAATGCAGACTCAAAAGTTCAAGACTCAAATATCATGTGCATCACTTCCAAGTAATAATGCATTGATTTGGTATCACAGTGGTAGTGTTCAGTCAGACAAATCTAGGTAATTCAATAACAGGTGTTATGATAAAAGTATATATTATCATTTATAAATGTCACAAAGTTGAATGTTAAGATATGTTATATTAAAATTGTTTATTGACAGACTTTAAAACATTGGCTAACATTTCATTAAAGTCATATAGGTTAATTTGAAATAGAGCCTTGAGAAACACTCACTGGCTCTATATTCAAACCTGCATTTATTATTAATATTATTATTATTATTATTATTATCATTATTATTATTATTATTATATTTCCTATTTCTATTGAATTGTAATAAACATTATCTGAACAAGGTCTGCAAGAAATATTTTGATTTTACATAGTTATTTCATGATATCTACATGAATAAATGCTAAGAAAATAACTTTTTCGTATAATAAATAAATTTTGGAAAAGTCTAAAACTATGTTTTAAACACTACATCTATCCATGAAAACCGTTCTGGATATGTAATCATTCATTTTTAGCTTAATATTAGATTTATCAGTGAAATAGTAATCAGGCATTATTTTCTAGATCCTGTGAAGTAAAATCAAATATTTCTTGGAAAATAATAAACAAAAGAGTTATCTGTTCTTTGCACACTGCGTTATTAGTAAAAAGTAGTAAATATTTTCCCTCTCTCTGTTTAAACATAAAGAGCTCTTAACACATACCTTGGAAACCAGAACAGGTTCCAGCAGAGACATTAACAAGTCTTTTATACCTCCAACAGAACTCTCAATAATTCTGTTCTTGGCAGGGAAAATTCTGCTGTTCACTGGGTAGGAGCCGCAAGGAAAACTTCTTTGTGCTGAGGCTTGTAGGGACAACCGTACTATGCTATTTATAGCAACAAAACTACATCTTAATTAATAATTGTATTTAAAAGCCTGCATAACACAGAGTATTAGGTAAATGTACATACAACAATTTTTTTTCCTTTCTGAATGGTCACAATTTGCAATACAAATAAATGTTTAGCTTTAAAATGAGTGGTGTCATAAGCGACCACTAACCATTAAGCGAGATGACAACGGGAGTGTCCCAAATGTGCCAAATTTGGAAATGAGGCTAATATCTAGGATAGTTACACATGCTTTCCCGGCATAATAACATCATGAAATTAAAGAGTTCAGAGGATGGATTATGATCAATTTGTGTGATAATTTGAAATATACCCTGGAATCAAATCAATCATTGTTTGGTGTTGAATAACAGTATGTATTAATGAATAAATTAATATTGAATGTCAATGTTGACAACACCACAGGGGTTTGTATTATTGCTTACAATTTACCTCTAATACATGTACTATAAAATAACTGTATGACAGGCAATTTGTATGCAATAATACAAGCCCCTGTGGGCAACACCCACTCACCTAACTATGATGTCCTAAAATACAAGCCCCTGTGGGCAACACCCACTCACCTAACTATGATGTCCTAACCCCGTCTACAATGTAGAGGCACCAGTATTAGTGCTACCACTCATGCTGCTTAAGCACTGAAAGCTTTACGATTCATGAACTTACTTTTAAACTTTTTTTTCAAATTAGGAGCAAGATTTTCTGCCAATTATTTACTTTAGAGATAAAATAAATATCTAATTCAGATTATCATATTGTACAGGTTCTCAGAAACATTGTCATTACAGTAAACCGATATTTCTATGATGTAAATTATGGATGTTGAAACATTAAATTTTGTGTACGCCAAATTTTGATTTTAAATTTTCTTAATAATTCTCACCAGTTTGGAGCAATATTATAAGTTCATGGGTAGTTTTAAAGTGTAAATGAGAAGAAAGGAACAGCCACTGAATTTGTTGTCAAGGAATATATATGACTTTGTTTTGTTTTGCCTATTTAACTAGAGAATTACCACAGATGGATTTTCTTTTCTTTATGATGGCACTATTTGTACAGATTAATATTCTCAAGGAATGACATGAAATGGCTATCTTTTCTTCAAAATTATTCAAAATATTGTCGGTTTTACTCCTTTTAAGCTTATACTAAACATGTACATTTTAATTTAAATACTGTAAGATTCGTACTTAGAGCAATCTGACAGTTATATTATCTAGGTGATCATGATTACATCATTTTAACTATCAATAGTGTCAGTGTCACATTTATTAACTCTGAGACTAACCGCTAAAATATATTTCATTCAAAAAGTTGTATAAAAATTTTGTAATATACATAGTTCTATGAATGACAATAATTCCTATTTCTTTGTATAAATGTCCAATTTTTAAAAAAAGGAAGTTTTTGTGTGGTTTTGAACTCAGTTTATGTTGTATTATTGATATGATTACATTTTTTATGTACGCATATGCTGGGAAGAGTTCTGTTTCTTGATGGCATAGGTGACCTTTTCTTATATATATATATATATATATATATATATATATATATATATATATATATATATATAATTTGCATTGTCAGGATTTTTTATTTATAAAAAAAAGTATTTTTTTAAATTTCATTATATGCCAATGTGGCTTGGCATTGTGTGTTTGGCTTTGCCTCATCTGGGGTAAAGTTTATTTTCTGCTTGACCTGAGTTCTCTGTTTTGTGTTTTTTTATATAAATTTGATTATGTAAGTAATTAATACATAGCTAGAGTGTTCTCTATGTGTCGGTTTATTATTGGAATTATTATTGGTCTCTTTGTTTTTGTCTGGGTCTGGGTTGATGGGATTCCCATGCAGTTTGCCTTGTGTGCTTGATATTGTCCGGGTTTTATATCATAATTTTAGTAACAGACTGCTAATTAGTGCAGGCAATTTCTTTATAGATATTGGGAGCTTTTGAGAGGGTTGTTTTCCTTTGGATACTGTTTTTCTGGTGGGAAATGTTGTTCATGACAGGGTCGGGTGTGGACTGTATAGTCTTGTTGATGGAGGGAGTTGTTCATTCATTTTTAAGATATAATAAAACCAATTTGTATTATTATTGTGTTCAGTATTCATTTGGACTGGAATTTATGCTGTATTTATTGTTTTCATTATTATTATTATTATTATTCATTGATTTGCAAAGTTGGTATCTGTTCTTTCTTCAGAGCTGATTGAAATCTGGTTCAACTCTATACATTCCTGTGCAACATCCTCACACTCTGGCATCCCTCCTGTGATTATAGTGGGAACACATGTGGACAAGATTCCAGAGGTTTGTATAGATGGTATATATACTCTGACACAGAGCTCAAAATTCCAATATATTCCAATAACTCCTTATTTGGTTTGGGACTTTTATACTGTTTGGTAGAGATGGATCGCAGCTGGGGAGTATTACCAGGTAGCCTATGCTGGTTGATTGTAAATATTCAGGAGCACTATTATGGGATTTTCTGTACATTAATTTGGCTTTTCTCAACAGATTCGGTCTTTAACAGGTAATAATTTCAACCTACCAGCTAAATTTTCCTTCTTTCTTGATTGATATTAGCCCAAATGCTCTTTTTTGAAGATGTGCCAGCTTTGCTATGTTTTTATCATTTGAATTACCCCATGCTGTATTACTGTAGTCTAAATAGGGTTGTATGTAACTGTTATAAAACAGTTTTCTGTGCCTTTCAGGGAGAAAATGTCTTATCCTGCTGAAAAGCCATAAACTTGAATTGACCTTTTTACTGATATGTTTGATATGTTCAGTTCGTGATAGGTTATTACTACCAGAATACCATGTAGTCTATCATGACAGACCATTTGCAAATTTGTATCCTTCCTTGTCAGACATAGTTCACTTTCAAGATTTGTCCTTCTTTGCTGTGTTGAGATAAGTAATATTTTAGTTTTACCAGTATTTTACATTGAAGCAAACCTAACAACTTGCTACCTCTACCGCAGAACAACTCGATAAATGTCTGCATTCATTGCTGGACAAACATGCCCCAGCATCCAGGTGCAGAGTATCAATTCAAAAGTGTTCTCCATGGTATGGCGGTGTTAGGGACCAGTTTCACACTGCTAAAAGAAACCGCAGTAAAGCTGAGAGGCTCTGGCTTTCCACCAGACTCGCTATTCATATCAAATCTGTGTTTTTATATTACCTTCAGGAATGAATAAATATGGTAATATTAAATGTAACTAAAGGGACTTATTGGAAATAAAAAGTTGTCTTCATTAATTTAATTGAGGACATTGTTAACATACATTATTTCTTGTACATTTGCTTCTTGAAATTGTTTAAAATTTCAGTTTTTGGATACTACTGTTTAAGATAAATTGCATGCACGGTGCAGATGGGGCACTTAAACATTAGAATTTTGTCCTTGCGTAATATTGTATTCCAGCGAAATGTCTTTTTGACATTAGTCTGGATGTCATGCCAGATGTCAATCATTTGCACAGATATTTACGTCCAAATTGCTCATAAGGAAAACACAGGTGAGAAAATCCAACTTAGAACAGATTTAGCATGAGTCCAATTGGAATCAAAGTCCAAAATCAGCACATGTGAAAATTTGGTTAGTTTTTCCTTAGCTCACATGATTTAACAAACTGCACACATCAGCTTACAAAATCTGTCATATTTGCATACATTGTTAACAAGGTCCAGATGTGCAGTTTATGAGAAGCACATGACAATTTTGTTCAGATTTTTCTGCATGGCTAAACTTAATCAGTTCAACAGGAGAAATGAAAAATAATAACTAAGCACTAATCAGAAAATTGACATAAGTTCTTTTCCAGGGTTTTCCATGCTGAAATATATTAAGAAAAATGTCCATAGATTTCCAGGCATATCCAGCCTTTTGTTGCTTTTGTCATTAGGACATTGGGTTATCCTCCATATGGGAAATCCAACCACTCATCCTCAGAAGGATACCTGAGGTAGAGGTCGGATGCTCAGCATTTCCTCTTGTTATTATCCTGAAATAATGTAACTGAGGAATGTGATCAAAGGAGAAAGCAAAGTTTTAAATAAATTGTGTTTCTCCGAGAATACTTACCCAATCACAATACTTAAGAACCCTCCCTACCAGCCCACCATGCGAGCATCCACATTAGTGTCTTGCTCAGCTAAAACCTGGCGACACCTTGTGGTATCAAGGGGAGGTAATGGGCATGATCTGCTGCCATTTGTCTACCTAAACATGACAGGATAAGACATATGTTTTATCTTTTAGTAGGGCTGCATTTGCAAGGTAACAGGCTAATATTCCTAACATAATG
Organism: Sinohyriopsis cumingii; assembly: GCA_028554795.2. NCBI lineage: Eukaryota > Metazoa > Mollusca > Bivalvia > Unionida > Unionidae > Sinohyriopsis > Sinohyriopsis cumingii. Next base: position 1,192,954 of record JAPYKE020000021.1, read on the forward strand.
TGATTGGGAAAACACAGTTTACTTAAATTTTGTATTTCATTATGTTAATTACCTGACTGTTGTGTGTGTGTGCTCTTGTATTGAAATATCCAAAACATGCATGATTCCATTATGTTAAAATCTATGATTGCTATATGCACGTGTTTTCATTCTATAACTGTGTTCCAGATATGCATGATTCCATTATGCGCGACTGCTATATGCATGTATTTTGGTTGTATTGGTGTGTTCCAAAATACATGATTACATTATGTTAAATGAGTGACTCCTGTACAAATGTGTTTTCATTGTATTGTGTTTAAGATGTGGATGAGTTTTCTTATTATTTTTACACATGTGAGTTTATTTAGGATGCATTGAAGAATACAGTATTGTTATCTGTTGTACCAATGTGACAAACTGCAATTGATTCCATGATGAATTATTTTATTTTCTTCACAGAAATCTCGAAGAAAGGTCATTGATGACTACTTCATGACAATCCGCCAAATGCTGAAAAACAAGCCGATTGTACTTCACCTAATGGATAGTATTGCCATTGATAACACCCAGTGTGACCCCAGGCTGGAGGACCTGAAAAAAAGAATTTTTGAGCTGGCATCACAGCAGCCCCATTGGGGGGAGGAAAAACCTGCCCGATGGCTGCCCTTGGAACAAGCAATCATGAAACTGAAAGCTTCTGGTGTCAAGGTATCAGTAGCTAGTAAAATCTCAAATTAAATCAGAAGAAATATTTTCATGACAATTATTTTACAAATTTCTTATTTTCCTTTTGTTATTCCTGTTTTGAAATGACCAACAAGATCACATCAGAGAGGGAAATTAGTTTGAAAATATCCATTTTCCAACACATCATGTGATATTTACCATCAACATTTGTTAAGTCTGCAAATATTGTTCTACTTATTCAAATTGAATGTTGATAGTAAGTTCCAAGCATGTTCATGTTACTGGTACACATGTATCTATCACCATAGTTCTCAGACTTTATTACAGTAATGGTTTACTTTCTTTTCGTCAGTTTGCACCACTGAGTCTCATAGAAGAGATAAATAAGTCAGCATCTGTTAAGATTGAAGGCAGAGATGAACTGGAAGTGTTCCTTACTTTCCAGCATGAGATTGGCACAATTCTCTACTTCAGGTAAGATGAGGGTTATTTTCCCCCATTGATCTGGAAATGTCTTTTAATCCACTCTTTGGTAACTAAGAATGCAAAAAAAAGAATTTTTGACTAACCCTGTTGTATATGGCTGATGTCAACACTGCCTTAGACAAATGGTATTGGATGTTCAGTGCAGCCTTTGACATATATGTCCCAATTAAAACAAAAAAGGGCTAAACATCAAATTACACCCAAGTGGATTACCCCTGAGATCAATGAGGCTAGGCACCCAAAAGATAATTTCCACAAGAAAAAAAGACACAAAAAGCTATAGAAAGTGGAGGAATAAAGCTAAGCACCTGATAGATAAGGCAAAATAGAATAACTATAAACAGGCTAGTGATGAAAGTAAGAGTACCATTGTGGAAGCATGTAAAAGAGGCGAATCCACCCAAGAACAGTTATGTTCCCCCTAGACGTAAGCAAAATGATAGAGCAACATGTGTACAAGACATTGCAGAAATGTTCAACAATTCCTTCATAACCATCTCCAGTAACAGTATTCAGAACCAGACTAACATCCCAATTGAACTTGATGCTCTTCTGTCATTTATAAGATGATACTTATTTTTCAATAGCTAATGTTAGTGAAGCAGATATTTTTGATATGCTAATTAAGTTGAATATATGTAAATCCTCTGGATTGGATGGTATTGGTCCATGAATTTGTAAACTTGCTGCACCACTAATAACACAGTCATTAATGCATATTATAAACTTAAGTATAATAAGTGGTAATTTTCCATAAACAAAATGTGCAAAAGTTACACTTATCTTTAAGAAGGAAGAAAAGGAGGATCCAGGGAATTACAGACCAATATCAATTCTACCTGTATTGTCAAAATTATTTGAAAAGCATGTAGCCATTCAGGTCAATACATTTTTTGAAACATACTCTCTATTTCATATAGCAAAATCAGGAATTAGAAAGTACCACTCATTCCAAACAGAACTTAACCAAATTAATTGATCTTTAGCTGAAGGAAATGGATAATGGACATATGACTTGGACTGTTTGCCTTGACTTCAAGAAAGGCTTTGATCTTGTTGATGATGAAATTCTGCCGCAAAAGTTGAACTGTTACATGTTTGACAATCCTTCTTTAAACTGGTTTAGATCATACCTAAACCAAAGGTCTCAACAAGTAAGCATTGGCACTATTAGCTCTCAAACTTGCACTATTCATTCAAGAGTCCCTCAAGGCTCCATTTTAGGCCCTCTCTTCATCTTATCTATATCAATGATCTACCATTAAATAATGAATCCACAAATACAGATTTGTTTGCAGATGATGCAGCCTTGCATACATCTAGTTCTGAAGTTATCCAAATCTGACCTTATTAGAGTCCAAAACTGGGAACAACAAAATAGGATGATAATTAATGAAGGTAAAATAAAATGTATGATTTATTGGATATCAGAAAAAGATACACAAATCAGGGAACCCAGAACTATCTCTTGCAATAAATAATCATCCATTAGAAAATGTCAAACATGAAAAGCTTGTAAGTGTGTCCATAGATAATAATTTATTATCCGATGACCATATTGATTAGCTTTGTAAAACACTGTCATCCAAAATTGCCCTACTCAGCAGAATCAAGAAATATTTACCTATGGAAACTCACAATCTATACTACAAGTCATATATTCTTCCAATAATGAATTATTGTTCAAATGTATGGGGAAACTGCTAAGTCTGAGCATGACAGGATTCATAAACTTCAGAAACGAGCAGCATGCGTAATTTCAGATGCATCTATTGGTCATCCCTCAAAAGCATTATTTACAGAATTCAAATGGTTCACAATATATGCCAAGATAAATTTTTACACGCAGCTCTTTTTTTTATAAATGTTTACATGGAACTGCATCAGAGTATCTTCAAGACTTATTCAGGTCTTTTTCAACACAATACCAGTTGAGATGAGTATCACATGGAAACCTTCTAGCACCAAAGTCAAGAACAGAGCAATTTACAAAGAGCTTCCAATACTCTGGTACAGTTCTGTGGAGCATGCTTCCACTACATGTAAAATCTGTTGAAAATATTACAGTATTTCAGAAAAGAGATATCATGAACATGTATGTGTTTCTAATAGATAAGGGAATTTAGTATTTTAATACTAAAACATGTTAAACAGTAATTATTGCTATCTTCATATACTGTGCATTGTTATACTCTCCTTAAGAGGGCCTCAAGTAAGAATAGTCCTTGCCTAATGAGTCACCCTCTATATATAAAGCATTATTATTATTATTATTATCATACTGAGTAAAATAATACTTTGTTACACAGTGACCTGTACATTAAATGTCTATATTTTACAAGACTGTCTTGAGTTTAAAAAATGTATCCAATTAGACATGGAGTCTAATACAGATTTTTTCAAAAGAACATGAATGAAAATAAAATATCTAAAGATTAGTTGCCGTATTAAGTCAATATTATTATTATTATTAAATATTATTATGTATCATGTCAGATATCTTAACGTTTTGAAACAAAGATTTGTAATTGGTTATAATATGGTTCTTATTTTATAGAGAATGGACCGAAATTTCTTACAATTACACAAGTTTAAATTATCTAGACAGGCTTTATGTATCCTCAAATTTGTTTAACTAATAGGTTATGTAAGAGTGTGTATATTTTATTTTTATGATCTTTATACCTCTTCCTCTGTTGTCTTTGTCAAATATTTATAATTACATAATGAGACATTGGATAATTATATAAAACAATCAATGTATGCATGCCATGCTCTTCTAACAGCTACAACATTGTGTTTCCAGTATATTACCTGTGTCCAAATATCAACAAATGTCAATGATATGGCCACCATGGCACCATAGCCAATCCATAATTAACTTGTGTTGTAGTGCTTAAAATAGAGAGCACAATCATCCAGTTCTATGAGTAAAATCATGTATGCCTGGTCAACATATAAAAGTGTTTTAGACTCACCCCAAAATGGACTGGTCTGCATATAAGAGTCTTTACAGAACCAACCAAAAAGGACTGATCTGGGCATAAAAGTATTTTATCCCAAACCAAAAAAAGCCTAGTCTCCATATAAACTTCTTTAAGACCAAACCTTCATCTGAACACCAGTGTTTTTTAGAATTGAGAAAAAATGAGTCTCATGATAAAATCACCCTATGTCACCAAGTGTATATTAATGTTACTTTTACACCGCTACACAATGTTCACCCAGATGTTACTCAAATCAAAGTGAATGATCCAAGTGCACATGTGGCAGTTAAAATCTTAAGGTCACTGATTCTGTTCTTAAAACACAAATTGTTATTTACATACTATTGTTTAAGTTTCAAAACACAAATTTATATGTTTTTATCATGAAATGGTATCTTGTGGAAATCGGCCCGTGATAGTTGCTATAACTAGAGACATATAGACCCCAACTCATATCTCTACTATAATTTACTCAGGAAAGGGTTAATGGTCAATCACAAACACTGGACATAACTGACTACAGCAAGTGATCATCTCAAAATGACGGTCACTTAATATACATCTAAACAACAACAGGGCAAAGTCATTTTCACTTAACTAACATAATATACCAATTAAAGATTTTCATTTTTTAGGTCACTGTCACCGATTTCGCCTCGTAGCATGACCAAAAATAAATTCTAATGGTGGGTGATTTTATTGTTCAATACATTCTATCAGTGGGTCCTGAAAAGCCTTAATCACATCTTAGGGTGGCTACCCAATTTCAAAACTGACTTCTCCCAGTCCCATGTAAGTTTATGGAACAACCCTTAGTACATATTTGTTCCTATTGTTTCAAGTTCATTGTTTTTGTTCAATCTGTATTTGCTTCCCTAAGTCTGAGATGTTTGATAATAATGTACTATCAATACTATAGTCAGTACCTTTTAACAGTATCTGTGTAATAAGGTGCTACAAATACTGTAGTCACCACCTTTTAACAGTATTTGTCTATTAAGGTACTACAAATGTTGTAGTCAGTACCTTTTAACAGTATCTGTCTATTAAGGTACTACAAATGCTGTAGTCAGTACCTTTTAACAGTATCTGTGTAATACGGTACTACAAAGTGCTGTAGTCAGTACCTTGGAACTGTGTATGTAATAAGGTACTATACATACTGTACTCACTACCTTTTAACAGTATCTGTGTAATAACTGTAATAAGATACTACAATATCTGTCTATTAGGGTCATACAAATGATATAGTCAGTACCCTTGAACTGTATTAATTACCTAAGTCTGAGATGGTTCATAAGAAGATTCATAGTGAATACCATAGTCAGTATCTTTTATCTGTGCCTGTGAGAACATTTATTAAAGTAAATGATATGTCTCTGTAAAACAGTATTCTTTATTAATTTTTAGTGTTCAAGGACTAAGGGAGAAGATTGTGCTGGACCCACAGTGGATGATTGATGCCCTCAAGTCCCTTATTACGGCTGAGACATTCATTATGCAAAACCCTACCATCATTAAGAAGTGGTATGATTTCAGAGATAAAGGGAAACTTACTCATGAACTAATAGGTTGGTATATTTGAATCCCATTACTCTATTTCATGTAATTCTTTTTTACAAGGAGAAGTTCCATTTTACCAAATTGTGCAAATTATGTAAAACATTATATATATATATATATATATATATATATATATATATATATATATATATATATATATATATATATATATATATAAGTAATGTGTTGAAACTATGTTTATCATATATTGGGAAGTGATCACAGACAGAAAAATTAAAAAAAGACCCCAAATGAAGAAATTACTCCAAAATGATGGTTGTCAGTACATGAGTCATTGGGAAGTGATCCCATACAAAAAAGATAACAAAAGATCTTGTATAATTGCTCTAAAAACATGGATATTGTTTGAATTTGCTTATATATGGCATTGTATGTAGTGCACTATTTAAGTTAAAGGCTGTGTAACATTGACATGTATTCAGTGTTCCAGCTAGGATTTCAGATGACAGGTGCTGACCAGGGCACTTTGAGCACTGTCAGACAATTTTTCAAGATCAGGGCACTACATGTGTGAAAGGATGTCATACAGTAACCAATAAAAACAGTGAGAAAAAAAAGTAATTTTGCCTCAGCATCATTTATTTCTTGAAATGTTCACTATTTCAAATAATATATATCTAAAAGCAAGAATTCTTCTTCATTATAAGTTATAGGTTTTGGGTCTTTTGTCATCTCATATGTCCTGGTTTCCTTGGTAGGATCATTTTGAGAGAAAATCTAAACCAAATATAAATTTTACTCTTAATGCCCAATAATATTTCATTCGAAATTTCAAATTGCAAAGAAAATAATAATAATAATAATAATAATAAATAATAATAATAATAATAATAATAATAAGAATAATAAATGACCTTATGGTCCACACAAAATATGATAGTTGGAAAATTAATCTCGTACAAATTAAAACCATGAAACTTAAAGTATACAGTAGTCCCTGTCTTAAATGGACCCCTAACCAGTGGCCACCCACTTATGGCCAGAATCCCTTGGCACTGACGAGTTTGTATTCAGAAGTACCCCTCAAGAACGGCCACCGCTCTAATGTGAACAGTGACCGGCCGCCAGCATATTAGTATAAAAATGTAAAATGTTCGACTCACGAGCGGCCACTTTTTTTCCAATGTATCCAGAGCCAATAATTAATTCATATCGTAATGTAAGGTGAGTAATCAGATTATCTCTATTATCAATCCATGTCTCCCAATGTCAAGATTCCATTGCTGAAGGAAGTGTTGGCTAAAGTACATGTAACAGTAAGATTAGTATTGTATCATTGTCTATAAAAGCCGACGTTTACAGGAAATGGGCTGAACAATGT